>JAKFHU010000522.1:0-1200000 GCA_023783475.1 Daubentonia madagascariensis
CTGAAATATGACCAAGGCATTGGCACTTAGTTGACATTCAATAAATATTTGTTGAAACAATCAATCAATAAATGAATGGATGCACGCATGAATGAATGAATTCAAGCAAGCAAGCTGGTCACAGGATCCTTGAAATTGCAGGAAAAGTGTGTTAATATTGAAAAAGCAAACTCTAGAAAACAGAAAATCTAAACTAACAGAAAATGCCTCCTCCTCCAGTGGTCAAGAGCATCACTCAGCTTTTAATGACAGAGTATATGCATATTTACATTAAACTAAACACATGGACTTGACAGCTTAATTTACAGTGTTTTCTCCTCACCACTTTGTTTCTTCAGAAATCTGCTAAACAAGAACTAAATGCCCAAATGTATGCACTGCTGCATTTCCTATGTTGAATGACAATGAACAACCTCTGTTGCCTAGTATGGCAAGCATTTCCTCCCAAGAAAGCTTTTTAGGATGTAAAACTTGCATAGCATTTGTGTTGCTTAAGACAGAGTGATATGCCCTCCATTAAACACACTTTGCAGTTAATCCTCTCAAAAGTGCGTTCCTAAGCCAAGTGAAGAGCTCTGGGTATTAAGGGTTTTGGTCAATGACCATGTTTTAATGACCATCAGATCACCAGGCAATGGAGTTCTTTTACGTTCAATTTCCCCCCTGACAGAGACTGCTGTAGATATGCAGGCACTGGGAGGTGGCTAGGGGGCCAAGCCAACAGGAGGGAGTGTGAATTATCAGCACATCAGAGCCTTGGAAACTAACTGGCAAGCCTGTTTCATAGGGAGAAATGTCCCTAGCAGAGACAGTCTTTGTCACATTCCATGTTGAGCTTTTTACCTGTTCTTTTAAGTTACAAAATATGGCATAGCACGAACTTACCACCCAAAGGACATGGACCTCAGGCAGAATGTAATGGCTCCATCTAAAAGCACTCAAAATATTGGATATGAATCTGGGGAACAAGTAAGGCTGGCCTGAGTTAGTATTTCCCTCACCACACGTGCCTCCACCACTATGAAATATCCAGCCTCATCTTTATCTCCTATGGGGTTATTTTTGTAATTTTTACATAGATTTTGTCAAACAATCAAAGATCTTAAGTCAGTTGACTTCCATATTTGAATCCTAACATCTTCCATTTTTAGCAATATAATCTTGGGTGTAATAACTGTAACCTCTCTATGACTCAGTTTCTTCACCTGCAAAATGGAATAACTAGTGCCTCTGTCATAGGATAGTTGTGAGAAATAGGATAATGCATGTAAAATGTTTAGTAGAGTGGCATATAATACACGTTCACCGACTGTTCACTGATAATAATAACAGCTATTATTATAATTATAGCTACCCTATGGAATTGTCAAACCTTAAAGGCAGCAGAGGTTTTAAAGAATATTAAAAATAATGGCTCCCCATCAAGACCCCGTTATTATTTTGTTTTGTTTTGTTTTTAGTACTGATTCTCCAGGGCCCATCCTCAGATACTGTGATTGAATTGATCTGGGTGGGGCTTGGGCATTGAGATCTTTTTTAAGCACCCCCAGTGAGCCTATTGAGCAGTCAGATGAGGATGCTGAGCCCCAGAAAGCTAAATTAACCACCTCAAGGTCACAAGGCTATTTGGTATGTCGAAGACTCAACCCCAACCCCAGTAGAGTACTCCTGTCTGCTTACAAGCCTAAAGTTGTCTCCTCAGTAAAGTTCTGCCTGACAAGACATTACTTATCTTCAAAAGTATGTATTTTTTGCCTAAAGGAGGACTTTGGAAAAGAAGATACCCAGTCTTGGGGTGGTAGGTAGCCCCCAAGGGGCAGCACGGTCCTCAGTCTGGGGAATCTAAGAAATCAGGGCTCTAGGACCCAAAGATGATTTCTGGGTCCTGGACGGTAAAAGGGTTTCTGAAACACTGCAGTAGCCCTGGGGACCTATGGGAATGAGCACTGTTATTATCAAGTGGTTTCAATGTTGTCACCAGAGGCACCTGTGACTGAGGGCTGTCCTGGTGCAGGCTTCCCTGCCTGGTGGTCAGCACACTAGCTGTCAAGAAATGGACAATAAAGCCATATTTACTAGAGTCTGTTCAATATGCAGACCATGTCTTTGCCTACTTCTATTTGTCTTCCTTATGGGTTTTGGATTTCTAAGTATGAAATCTGAAACCTTAAACAACATAGATTCAGTTATACAGCAGTTTTACCCTGCTCCAGACCCATTCTTGCCTCTGGGTCTTTGACTATACTGCTCCACCCTCCAGTAGTGGTCTCCCTTCTCCTCCTCCTTTCCCTCTATGCAAAATTCTACCCATTCATCAAGGTCCACCTTTGTCTTAACTATCTCTACCTTGAAAAATTGCTCTTGCCTGTGAACTATCACACTGAGTCAATATCACGGAGTTCAATATGTAATCCAATTTAGAAACTCAATTATGAGCTCCTGAGGGTAGGAACTTGCAGGAATGTTTTCTGTATCTAATACACTAGAATGTGGCTGAATATGTATCAGATTCTTGATGAACAGCTCTGGTTGGTTTATTGTTGATCTCTTACTTAAAGGGGGGATGATGGGTGGGATAGTGAAAGAAAAATATTTTGGATAAGCTAGGAATTAAAAAACCTTAATGAGTAGATAAACATTATAAGAATAGATTGAGGAAGAATTAATAAGCATGTAAAGAAATAAAACCTCTACTCCAGAGAGCAAAAGTGGGTCTACTGGAGACAAGCATGGAATGGAAGATGATTCCTTCAAATGTCTAGTTCTCAATTCACATAGAAAATTTACAGGGAAATTTATTAATTTCTTGAATATAATTAACTTCTTGAATATAATTTCATAATATTTTTGTGCAGATAGAAATATAGCATTGTAATTTTTTTCATTTTTAACACAAAATATAGCATACTATCCCCATTGTTCTATACTTTTCTTTTTCTAAAACTTCATAATATGTCCTGGAGATCTTTCCATTTCAGGACATAGAGAACTTTCTCATTTTTAATAGCTGCATAATATTCCATTCTAGTATTGTTATTGTGGCCTTTTAAACTTCCAATAAGACTGTATTATTGCTTGAAAGTTTCAAGTTTTATATTTCTTGCAGATAAATGGTCTACCACCACATTTATTATAAATGGGATGATGATTCAAAGTGAAAATGTGGTAATTATAGTATGAGTTTTATGGTGTCTGAAGACAATTTCTGAGCTGTTGGAATCCTTAATAAAAAAAATTGCAAGAATCCCAAGTCCTCTTGCCAGAAAATGTGAATTCAGGAGTAAGAAACTCCTCTGGGGGAACCATCACTACAAAACAGTGGACCCATATTAATGAAACACCCACAAGATGCGAACAATGAGATCTTGTCCTTATGTGTCCATGTTTTAAATCTTTTCCTGGGGAGCAAATTAAATTGGGCAAAACACAGTCCTGCTTTCTGTTTTCTGTTATAATTCTTGGAATACGGTTTCTGTTTCCACAGGTCTTTGGGGGCCATGTTTTCTCTTGTTTCTATTCTCTTCCAGGGCACCATCTGGGATTGGATTAATGACTGTTCAAACTCTCACTTTTGTAAGATCAAATTTCTTGCTTTTCAAACCTGTAGGGTTTTTAAAATCTTGTACAGAGAAAGCTCTCCTGCCTTTTGCTGATCAACTCCTAAGCTTAGTTTGGTCTTAAATAAATTATAGCCATCATAATGGGTGTTTTAGTTATCAATTGCTGCATTAAAAACTTCCCCAAAATGTAGTGGCTCAAAACAAAGATCTTATTTTCCTCACAATTTTGTAGGTCAGGAATTCAGGAAAGGCTCAGCAAGGCAGTTCATCTCTAATCCACGTGATATCAACAACAGAGGAGGGCCAGAGGATGGGCTTCCAAGATAACTTCTTTACTCATATGTCTGAAGCTACATAGTCTCTGTCTCTCTGTCAATATCTCTCTCTCTCTCTCTCTCCACATGGTGTATTGTCCTCCAAGGTTCCCCATGTGGCTGTGCTTCTCACAGCATGGCAGTCTAAGGATGACCAGACTTGTGATTTGGCAGCTCAGGGCTCTAAGAGTAGGTATTCCAAGAGACAGGGTATGGAACTTGCCAGTCTCTTCTGGCCTAAGCCCAGAAACTATAATAGCATCATTTCCAAGGAATTCTTTTGGTCAGAGCAGTCACATAGCTTGCCCATAGTCAAGGAGAGGGGACACAGAGCTTGCCTCTTACTAGAAAAAAAAATCAAATAATTTGTAACCATATTAACCAGTCATGATGGGGATATAATCTATTCTGTCTCCTAAAAATTTGCCACCTTTTAAAGTTTCACTCAGAAACTAAAGCTCTTCATCACATTCATTTGAATTGTGAGATGGTATTGTTAATTTGTATCTGTATACACTATAAGGAGCACAAACCAGCATAGTCTTGTGGAGGAGGGGATGGATATGGCCCTATTACATAGCAATGTGCTCTGCTTCATTGTCTCAAAATAAATTCTTCACATAATGTTCCAACATCTCAGAAAGGGGAAAAATTATAACTGTGTGGAACATGAAACAGTATGATGTAAACTCACCTTAAGAAGTTATGAAACCTGAGTGGCAGTTGTACTTCTACTGAGATAGTCTGATAGTGTGCTTAGAAACAAAAGTTCTAAAGATGTACCACCTGACTTTGAATCCAAGTTCAGCCATTTACTTACTGAGTGACATTAGGAAAACTACAAAACCTCTCTATCTAGTGTCCTATCTATAAATAGAGAACAACTATGTATTTACATCATAAGGATGTGATAAGAATTAAAACAGTGCATGTAAAAAACTTAGTGCGTGGCATATTTTAAGTGCTTCATTTAGTTGAAATAACACTAGTTGCTCTTACAGATGAGCCCCAAACTCTCAGTGGCTTTACACAAAAGAAGTTTATTCCTGATTAATGAAAAAGCCAATTAGAGGTTGAAGGTAGGAAAGGATGATCCTCTGCTCCACATAGTCATTCAAGGTTCAAGGATAAAGAAGATTCTTCTGCCTTCTTCAACAAGTGGCTTCCAAGGCCACCTTGCATGTTGACATCTAGGTGTCAGATGGGAGAAGAAAGAGAGTGTAGGATCCTGCAAGATGCTTCTAAGGATTAGGCCCAGATATGGTATAAATCAATTCCATTTACATTCCATTGGCCAATGGCCCCTTCTAGATGCAGAAGGGTCTGAGAAATGTAGTCCCTGGTTGGGCAGCTGCTGTCCAGCAACACTACTACACTGTGGAAGGAAAAGCACAAATAGTTGGTGTACAACTAACATATCCACCATGGTGTTATGGCTTTTATAACTTATTCTCACAATGGCAAAGACTGATTTTTTTTCATTGAGCCAAAAACTGAAAACAATTAAAAAGAGGTTAAAATCTCCATCCCATGAAAAGACTTACCACACTATCAGATTATTGCTGGGTATCCCTCCTCCCATGTCCCTACACCCCCACACATCACCATCTTTGAATCACAAATTTCAAATATTGAACTTAATTCTCCATTGTTTGTTACACATTTAATAATTAAAGTAAACTCTTCTAGGCTACATCAGAATGAATCAATCATCTTCCCTGGGAAGGCCAGAGATACAAGTCTATGGTGGTATTAGAGAAGAAGGGCAGGAGAATGATTTGAGGCTGAGACAGGCCTTTGATGGCAGGTGATTTAGAGCAGGCCAAGAGTTTTCTTTTGGCAGAAAGATGTTTTCCCAACTGACATTGAAAATTAAAATTGTTGGAGGAGATTAGTACCTCCTGCTTGAGTGGAACACTGTCAAGGGATTCAAAAATCCAGACGTATATACTCATTTTAGTGAGTGGAACAGACTCTTTCTCTGATCCAAATTTCTTATTAACTATTCTTAGGGGGAAAAAATCTATCCACACATGCATTATTATTAACCTGGGATTTATGGACCCCAGGAGGTCCATGGATGGTCTTCAGGGGGTCTATGCATCTCCTAAGGCTGTATGCAAATATGTGTGTGTGTGTGTGTGTATGTGTGTATATATAAAAGCATATATATATATATATATACACACACACAATCTCTTCATGATCACAACTTTCATATAAGTTGTTGAAACCATTGTCTGAACCACTATCAGTCATGTGCCAGAGTTCAGTATGAATTCCACAATGTCACATGGTATAAGGAATGGGCCTTATTAGTGAAAGGGATATTTACAAGCCAGCATCAAGCAGAAAGGAAGCCACAAGTCCTCCATCCTCCCATTATCCCATAGAGAAACATGCTGAGACTTAACAATCTGCAGTACACACAGCATGGGTTTGTGTTCCCCTAGAGCTGTGGTTCTAAACAAGGGGTGAATTGCCTCTCGAAGGCATTTGGCAGTATCTGGAAACAGTTATATTATGACTGGGGTTGGAGTGCTATTAGCATCTTGGGGGTAGAGGCCAGAGATGCAGCTAAACATTCTACATTGGACAGGTCAGCCCCCCCATAATAAAGACTTATCAAATCCAAAATGTCAGTGCCAAGGTTGAGAAACCCTGCACTAGAGGGACTTTCCCAACATGACAATCTCTCTCCAAGTATGTTCAGAATGTCAAAAGGTCTTCTCTGTTCCCTGTATCCAATTCTATACTAGGAGAGGCATATTGTCTTTTTTTAATTTTAGTTCCCCTCAAGGCTCTTATGACATGACATGCAGACAGGTAGTCTAATTTGGAAAGTGATTCCAAGGAACAGAAATGGTGGTACTAGGAAGAGTGAAACAGGGAGGATGGAAAGCCAAATTAAGGGCACATTTGTAAGCTGTCACTATTGTGGGCAATTGGAGCTCAATCCTTCTGGATATTTCCTGAGGGGCCATGTATAAATGCTTCTCAGAATAATCTGCCCTAAGTACCAATATTTATCTACTGACAGCCATCCTCCAGTGGTCAAGGATTTTCCCATGGGAGTTAACGCCCTTCAGGTTTGTGCATACTCTCAGAACACAAGCCTTGGATGAGATAACTAGTGTAGCTAGGGTAAGGGTAAGGTGATGTTAGCTTCTACCTTCATATAGCTGACTGCCACCATGGGAAAATGGGTGGGCCAAGAGGATATGAGGCAGGGTACAATATACATCCAATACACTCAATCTAGCAATTTGTTTTGCAGCAGGAGGTTCTGCATTAAACCCTCCCTACTGCCCACCATTCAGATTTACAGATGGAAACAAGCAATCAAGATTCTGGCATTTTTTTCTGGCCAGGAGTGAGGTGCTACCCTGGAGGGGGCCTGATTCCCTCTCCTGGTAATATTCCATTTCTATCTGTACTGAATTTTTTCCAAACAGCTCCTTGGTTATGTGTTTAGGATGTCTCAGTGGCCCAGATAGCATCCTGGGGTGGAGGCTTTTCATCCTCTGTCTTTAGGGCTCAGAGCACTCAGACTCTTGAGGGGAAAAGGTGGACTGCTTCAGCCACCCACTGCCACCCTTCAGCACCCCGGATTCTGCTCCCACAGTGAGCTTACCCCTCCAGGACTTCCAAATGACCAGCTACTCCAAGTCCTAGTAATCTTCTGATTGACAGAAAAGCCACTGGTTCACTGGCCATTACAGGGCTGAGTGACCTGGCTTACCCTCTCAGGGGCTGTGGTGATCGAGATCACCTTGGTCATCCAGTGGCCTCCCTTCATCCCAAATGACCCTGCTCACTAGCCCTCCAGTTACCTCATCTTCCCCCTCAGGAGGGATATCTTCTGTTTCAAGGTGGCCCAATGGACCCTTCCAGCTGGACAATAGGGATTCTCCCCACCTGATGTACTAGGTGGGTTTATTTGTGGTTATCACCTCTTGTGTTAAGGTACTTAAAACAAATTCCACAATGTCACGCCATATAGAAAAAGTAGAAACTTGCAAGGCTATGGTTATAAGAGAAGAGGAGGCATAAATGTCCCACCCTCCCATTAGCCATGCGGAGATGCAATCCAGGGCCAGATGGGTTTGCATCTAGGAAAAAGACTCTGCCTCATTCACTCTCAATCTTAGAGCAAATATGAGAGAAAGTGGCCACAAACACACTCCTGGGAATCAAGCTAGCTGGATATGGGTCCCATCTGTTTGTAGGAGTTGCCTGGGACCCCCAACTGGCCAGTATCTGGGGCCCACATGTCCATGAGAAGCTGAGCTTGGGTACAGCCACTCTCACTGGGAGAAATGGCACTAACTAGGCTGAATCAAGTATTATATTTAAGAATACAATATTCTGTCAGAATTTCTTTCTCTCTCTCTGCATTTCTGAGAAATATAATGCCTTATTTCATATATTATATCACTTGTTTCCATATCTGTGTAAGTCATACTATTAAGAAACACATAAGTTGCTTTTTATTTAGTTGCCATTTAGTTCTCATCATTATTTAGGGACTGTTATGGCCAATTTGCTTTTTAACAAATGAGATTATATGATTAGATTTATGTCTTCAAAAATAATTTTATGAGCAAGGATAGAGATTGGATGAGCATGTAAAGATTGGGTACCTAGACACTCCTGCTGGGAGAAAGTGGGGACCCCAGTCTAGTCAGCTCATTGACCAGGCCACCCAGAGTGAGCTGCCTGGGTCACTGTTGTACAATCTGGCTCCTTGCATCCCAGAACCGCTGCAAAATACTAATGTTTTAGCAATGTCTTGATGGACTATTCAGCCAGCAGTTCTAATTTTGCTGCTAAAAAACACTCTCATGCTCCTGTGCACCATTCATTTCTCCCTCTTACAACATTTGTCTTGCTCTGCACATACACACCAACTAAAAACCTCAGCTACCTACACTGATTACAGAAAGGCTCTAAATAGATAGATTTACTAGGCAGCTAGCCATAAAACCATCTAATCCCTGAAACAAATAATTAAAGATAAAAATAAGTAAATAAGAGAGATTCACCATCACTTCATTAAAACTCCAACAAGGTAGACGTACTTGATTACTAAAATACAACCTAGAAGAATCAGAAGGGGCTAATGCTGACTTTTGATACTGGGCCGGGAAACAATGGGGATATGCTGACAAGCAAAACATTGCCTCCGTCCAGATTCTCTCTCTGGCCACTACTGCATCCATTAATTTTCTGCCCGAATGACAGCATGCCTCCTAATGTTTGCCTTGCCACTTTTTATTTTTCCCAATCAGCTGCAGCAGTCCCCTTGCAAAAGAAAGTAAAAACAAGTGCCTAGCAAGGAAAACACAAACAAAGCTTCATTGGTCTAGATAGACATGTGCCATCATCAGCTCTGACCGCAGCCTTAGAAAAGAAGAAGCCAAAATGTTTTCCTTCCATTCTTAAGAGAAATAAGGAGAGAATGGGGGGAAGGATAAAATTGTAGTGCATATGGGGGAGGTTTTCCCCAAATGAAGGAGGCAGTAAAAGATAACTCCATTGTGTTTGAACACAATTGATTTCCAGTGTGTTTATACCACAGACGAAATAAACATGAAGAACTGCAGGTAAACAAAACTGCAAATGTCATTTGGTACTGAGGGATGCTGCCCCCGAACAGCACACGGAGAGAATCAGTAATCACGTTTTCTTTCAGCCTGTGCTTAACAAATCAGATGGAAGCACAGGGCTGTCTAGGTGTAACGGCATGCTAAAAATCACCTCCTCCCCTCCTTATGTAACCCAGGGATAATCTCATTCACTTCCTAAATTTAGAGCCTTCAGCAAAGGCCAGTCTGGTGGGGAGGTGGTTTGTGGTGCCAGTTCGCAGAATGACTCATAGGTCTCAGCTAATAAAAATTAGATTTCTCTCTCCCTGGAATAATATATGAAGGGATACAGGTATGGGAAGCATTTTTAAAACATTCTTAAGAGCCGCAAATAAGATAAAGCCAGCTTCTTTATTGCAATCAGGGTGGGAGAGGATGAAAAGAGACCATTTAGACCCAAATTACCTTGTAATAGAAACAAAAATCATGTTTATCTGGTAATCTTAAGAGGAGGAATTCTGAAAGCATCTACAAAGCCACAGCTTGCAGACTGTTTATATGTGTGGGTCAGCAACTGTATTCGAGGTGACAATTTCTGAAGCAAAAACAAGATTTACTGACTTTGAAGTTTTCCATTAAACAGACATATGCTTTTTTTCCTTGACCCATTCCCCTGTTCATCTCCTATATCCATTCTAACAGCAAGTTCACAAACAGAGCTACACACACACACACACACACACTACACTATCATTTCTCCCTCATAATTTACTAGGATGGCTAAATAATAAAATCAGCTTTATTTTTACTCTCTAATCACAATTATCATTTAGAGCCCTCAAATGGAAACTGGTAAAGTTTCCATTTATCCAGCATGCACACCACTAGAGAAATACTAATGGCCAGAACTGTTTTGCAGTAATGTTCCACAATAATAAATGTTCACAATGGTGGTTGAAGTTTACAATATTGTGAAGTATCCTTTGAATTATGATAGAAAGACAGTTTTCTGGTTTGAAGGAAATACATTAGGATTCTTTGAAAATTATTTATCTGAAGATGGATGAGAGGAATTTTCCATGGGCTTCAGGGACTGAAAACCTGGATTCGAGTCCAGATTCACTGCAATTCATTTCAGTACAATTCATTGCAACATTCTGAGCCTCAAAATCCTCACCTGTAATATGGGGTTAATAATAATATCTTAGCAAAGTGCTATGAGCATCAAATGAAATAGTAATGCAAGAGTACTTTGGAAATTATGGATTCTATAACATTGTTCAGTTTTGTTTTTTATTCTCTGAAAGCTAGATAGAATGTAAAATTTATCAGCATAACCACTTTTTTCAAGTTGTCAAATATATTTAGCAAAAATGTATCATAACAAAGACTCTGAGCATTGCTGCATTTTTTTAAAAAGCCTGTTTGTTTTTAAGAATGTTCCAATATATTTAGCACACATATACACCACTATGGATTCAATACTGATAAATTCTGGACTAGGTAATTGCATTTTCTCTTTCTAAAATTACTTCCTATAGACTAAATAAAATAGATGAGTACCCCATAGGAATATGTATAATAACCATATTTTTTCATTTTCTGGAAAATGAAGTCCCAGTTTCAAATAGTCTGTCTTATTGTCACCAAATGTTCATTCATATAATTTTTATTTTAGAAGGCATGTTGACTAATGATGACACTTTACAGATATCCAATGGATGACTCATTCTAATGTACTCTGAAAAAGAAAAAGAGCATATTCCTAGATGAAGTGTATTAAAATATACATTTGCAACCACATTGTACTAGTCTCATTTATTTTTCATTGATCTGAAGCCCATCAAGGAGATAGGGTTCCCAACAGTACCTCCTCCATCCTTTCTACTTCTTTCTTTTTTTTTGTGGTAAGAACATTTAACATGAGGTCTACCCTCTAAACAAAATTTTAAGAGCACAGTACAGTATTGTTAACTATAGGCACTATGTTGTACAGCAGATCTCTAGAACTTGTTCATCTTGTATAACTGAAATTTTATACACATTGAACAGCAACTCCCTGTTTCTGCCTCCCCCCACCCCTGGTAACCAGCATTCTACTCTGCTTCTAAGAGTTGGACTATTTTAGATACCTCATATAAGTGGAATCGAGAAGTATAAGTTTATTGTACTTGATTTATGTATCTGTACAGAAACAAAATTGGCAATATATCCACAATGGAAGAAAACATTAATCAAATTCATAACTTGCACTTTTATTTACACATCCATTCCCAAAGCTAATTATTTATTCAAATATAAGCATCTTCCCTGAGTTGAGCCTGTAGGGAAATGAGACGCTAGAAAAGAAAGAAACATGATGGTAACAGCTAACGCTTACATCGCCCTTATGTTATGCCAAGCGTCGTTCTGCACTGTTCTAAGTACTGTACAAATAACAATGCATTTAATCCTCCTAACTACCATCTGAGTGAGTACTATAATTATCACCATTTTATAGTGGGGAAACTGAGGTGTTGAAAGGTTAAAAATAACTTTCCCAAGGTTTCTGAGGGTCTGAGTGGCAGATGAGAAACTCAAACTCAGAGAGTCCAGCCGCTGAATCTATGTTCTTAACTACTATGCTTCATGGCCTAGATCCCGAACTTTTCTTTCCTCCATGGTGAAGATACAGGATGCTGATCCTGAGTTTGATTCAAGATCCAGGAGAAGCCCAGATACTTGTCAGTATTTCCTGTTAAAGGTACATATTGCTTGTGGAAGTTCTTCCTGGATAGTCATACTGGCCAATTATAAAATACTCAGTCACAGCACAAAATGAATCTCTCCCAGGCCAGCAAGACCAAACCTTGTCTCAGGAGCAAACACATCAAAGGCTGCTCTGCTGAGATCCCCTGCATCTGCTCTTCTTTCTATACCTGCAGAGGCCCCGTCTCTTCTGTGAAGTTTCTGATCCTTGACTAAATAAATCAGAAATTTGCAGTGTGGTGAGTCTGGGCCCTCCCACCATTGAGGAACTCCTCACAATAAAGCCGGCCTGCATTTGACAAGTGTGTTTCTGGCTCCACAAATTCTAAAATTCACAATTCACAAGGAAGAGCCAGTGTGACTAAAGTGCTAAAAATACTAGATAACAAAACTAATCTGGGGGTCCAGTTCTGTCTCATCTCTGTCACTGTCTAAGGGTTGGAACTTGATTGGATCATTTAACCTTAGAACTCAAGTGTCACTGTCTGTAAACCATACTCAAAGGGGAAGAAGAACTCTGAAGACTTTTATATAAAATTTCACAGTTCTAAAGACACAGACTTGACTTAAATGAACAAAGAAACTTAAAAGTAAAAATACATACATAAGAACAAATTAATAAGCCTGATCATTGCTCAAGAAACCCCCCAAAAGGCTTGGGCCCTGGAAGTGAATGGGGCCATAAAACCCAACCAGAAGGTCCATTACATTGATCTCCTACTTTCTGGTGGGTCTGCCAATGCAACAGAGAATATCTGCAAAGTATCAGCCTGCCCTGGTATACAATACTCTATCAGCTACACCCTCTCAAATTCCAATCAGAACCATAGAAGCCACCCATTTAGTGAACCAGACTTGGAGGGCTTGGTGAGCATTAATGCTTGAGAGAGAGAGAAAGGTAATGGAGATCCAACTACTGAAGCACTGGAAAAAAATGATACCATGGTCTCAAAATTCAGAGTCAATAATCTATGAGAGAAGTACTGGGAAAAAAACACACACACAATGAATATGGTCACAATTCTCTGGTGTGTAATTACCTATTTAGACAATTCAATTATACAGAAAATAGTTACAAAATTATGAGGAAAAGAAAAAAAAACTCTAAGCAATCAAAATAGATAGTGCCAAGTTCATGCACAAAGCTCATACACTTCACTCATAGAAAGGAGCCTCAGGTCCTTGCTAAGAATTTATATGTTCTAGTTTTACCTGCTTTTCCAACAAAGTTAGTTACCTAGTTGCCATATTAAACAACAACAACAAAAAGATTAACAGCTGTAAGTTTGAAGTGGGGTGGGAGGGTGAAGGTAATTGGCAGAAACAGGCACACTGACTCAGGTAATAGGGAGAGAAAAGACGCAGAAACTCAAAAAGGAAAACCCAAGTTGTATTCAAAAGATACAGTAATGACAGGCCATTTAAGGAATCAAAGCCCCTTGGTGACATCAGTAGGGCCTGAAGACAGTACAATCATTGTTATTCATGGCAATCCTAAATCATCCAAAACATTTAGACCACATTCAGAATTCTGGAGTGAAGAAATAAAAGAGAACAGAAATACATTATTAAAGATTCCCATCAAAGAGTTAAAATAAACAAAATGTTGACATGCATACAAATTTTTCTCTAAATGGAAAATCTCTTTAACTGGACCAAATCATTTCCTTATAATGCCAGCATATTTATTGGTGATCATCCTGAAGAATTCTTGCAACGCACCATACTAAAAACTTGAAGCAATGTCATGCAAATTAAGACATTGAGAAAAAATACAAAATAGGCTTTAGGGTTTGCTCTCCAGGCAAGGTTAATGGAGAGGCTGAATATGATGAAGGTCACAAATGATTAGACAAGGGAAAGAAGAGCATTTACAATTGGAACGACATTATCATTTTAGATACAAAAACCCTAAAGTGACGATAATATTATCTAAGCTCTGAAATCCTAATCAAAATCCTTATGTCGGCCAAGCAAGGTGGCTCAGGCCTGTAATCCTAGCACTTTGGGAGGCCGAGGCAGGAGGATCGCTTGAGGCCAGGAGTTTGAGACCAACCTGAGCAAGAGTGAGACCCCATCTCTACAAAAAATAGAAAAATTAGCCTGGTGTGGTGACTCACGTGCCTGTAGTCCCAGTTACTCGGGAGGCTGAGGCAGGAGAATCATTAGAACCCAGGAGTTTGAGGTTGCAGTGAGCTATAATGGTGCCACTGCACTCTAGCCCCAGCAATAGAATGAGACCCTATGTCAAAAAAAAAAAAATCCTTATCACATGTGAAGAGATGCTATGCCCAAAATTTTAATCCCCAGACCTATTTGCTTATGATTTCTTGAGATCACAGCACCAATGCCTCAGTTTTCAAGGGATGCTTAAAAGTCTCTGGAAGACAGCAATCTTCCACAAAATCCAGTTCCACCGTGTTTCAGTGCCATGAAATCCCACGTGGGGCACTTGCTGTTATATATGCACCTTGAAAGGTAAGTGAGCAAATGACACAGCCAGATTTTTGGGGTGTGGAACCTGGCTGAACAAATCTTACTTCACACTTCAAGCTGGCTGTGAAGCACTAAGCAATATGGTGCTTGTTTTGTGCACTAGGGCCAGGAAGCACAACAAATCCTAACATATATACACATTTAGCTGAGTCCACAGCATAAATGCTCTTTATTTCCTCCTAGAGGCACAGAATATTGATTCGACTGCTATCCCTGGGCAGAGAGACAGAATTAAGATTTCATCTATTTGCCTTTGTGTAGGAATATTTTCCATCCAATGGGACATAGAGGGACCTAGATGGGTAGGCACTGGTTATGTTTTTCTTTCTCAGATATCTGTATTTTCCCTGTATGTGTGTGTATACAGCATAGCTTCCCCCACAACCACATTGAACTGGAAAAAGTTGGAATAAGGTGATGGAAAATCCCCTTACAGAAATCCCTACTGTCAAACAGCATCTCTTACTGAGTCATTTACTCCTCTAACTGCCTAGAAAACGGCCTCTTCCAGTGAGCTAAACGGCATCTCAAGTTGCTTGAGAAATCTAATGCACCTCCTTCTACCAGGCAATCTGTTCTCTTCTCATATGTAGTATTAGGCCTATTATCCTTAATTCCACACCCACACAGGCTGTTACCTAGGCAACAGCAACCCCAGATTACACACTGGTCAAACCAAAATTTTCATCCATTTTTGTGAATCAAATGGTGACTAATATAATCAAATTGACCAAAATTGACTTTCAAAACAGTATAAAAGGAAATTTATAAAAATAGCTAGAACCTCAGTGGTCAAAAGGAAGGTTAGTATGTGTAGGGAGACATTTAGTCTGTTGTCAAAGCATAAGGAGAAGGTCTTTGCTGACCAGCTTAGTTCCCCCAATTCAAGTAGCAACTGAGAAGGTGCTGGTGGCTGGGGGATTTTTTTTCTGTTTTTTAGAGGAAAAAGGAAAACGTATGATACTGTGTCAGTGTGAGATCTCCCAGAAGCAGACTCTGAGTCAAAGATTTGGGTACCAATAGTTTATGTGGGAGGTGATACCAGGCAGCATTCTGGGGGGGGGGGCTGGGGGAGAGTGAGACAGAAAAGGGAAAAAAGCCAACGATGCATTAATGAGATGGTTACTGCTGTGGGTAATTGGGGCACAATCCCACTGGAGACCCTCTAAAAACAATGTGGAGCACATCTCAGAATTGTCTGACTGATGGCAAGGAAGCTGGGGCATTTATGCACTTATTCCCATCCCTGGTAGGTTGACAGTGGTTCCCATGCATTAACTCCCAGGCACTTGCAGCCTGCCCTTCACAGGGACTGAAAAAGGACTTGCTGCCAGAAAATGCCACAAAAACCTGTTGGTAGATACTGAAACCATCTGCAGTGACCTCCACAGCCTCTATTGCAGTACTGAAGGCAACTGGAAACATAATGAAATTCCAAACCACTGTCAAAAGCTGATCAATAAAATTTACAAGAGTTGCAAATAAGCAGCCAAAATACCATGATTTGAAATGGGGCAAAAAATAAAAGTCCAGATATTAATCAGGATCTGTATTAATTATATCATCACCATTTTTCTGATCACACAGCTCAGAAAGTTATGTTGTGACAAAATATGCACAATTTGACGTCCTTTTGGCACAGAAAGGAGTTGGTGTGTTGAAGAGAAAAGGAAGCCACACCAAAGAGAATGCCAAAAGAGAAGCTACCCCTTATCAAACTCCTATGCAAGAAAGCAAAAACTTTCACTCTGCCCCTTGGGACCAGCTCTGATATCTGGGATGCTTGATAGTTGCCCCCCCAAAAAAAAAAATCAAGGAGAAAGCCAATATGCCATGGGTTGAGAAGACATGGAGTCAAAGGCATTGTGGGGCCTTGCCTCAAGCCAGAGGACATGATGGCAGCAAAGCATCTCAAGGGGTAATGGAAGAGTCCATCAGCTATGTCTGACCTACCAGCTCAGTTAACAACCATCCAATCACCCACCTTACCCCCTTGTATGATTGGCCCAGACATTTGAGGAATGCTGGCCAACAGGGTAAGGGAAAGGTAGAAGGATGGCCATACATTCAGCCTGAGGGAGTACAGGAGAGCAGCATGCAGGTCAAAAGAACCTGGGACTGACAAAGGAGAGGCCAGGTTGAGAAACCAGAAAGCAGAGCGATTGAGAATCCGGGCTTTGAAGACAGATACATCTTGCTTTCAGTAAGTTTCCTAACTTCTCTGGGCTTCAGTTTCCACATGTGGAAATTGGAGATAATACTAATACCTATCCCAGAACTGCTGGGAGTTAAATGAGATGATCTTCATAATGTGCTTAATACAATGCCTAGCATACTCACTAAATGGTAGCTTTGGGGGGCTTCGGGAAAAGGAGGGCTTGAGTGGGTCTGTAGATGGAGGCTATAGAGGCTATGGAGAGCAAGATGTTTAAAGGTAAAGTTGGAAAACAACATCCTAGAGGGAGAGGAAGGGGGTGGAACCAGGAATCAAAAGCATTATAGTCCCTAGGGAATTCTGTTTGAAACTTTCCAATAATGGTGTATCCTGTTATATTATAGTTAGTTGTTTATGGGTCTAAATTCCCCACTAGACTCTGAACTCCTTTATGAACCTATACTTGCTGAGCTCAACCTATGTGTCAGGCACTATTCTAGGCACTAAATTAGTGAACTAAATGAAGTACTCTGCCCTCATAGGGCTTACACTAGGGTGCAGGGAGACGGGCATAAATAAAGACACAAAAAAACATATAACAGGAAAAGTAGTCTTGAGAAGTATGCAGAATAATTAAGCAGAAAAAATGAGGATGGGGCACCAGCATGAGGGAAAGCTTTGCTGATAAAGTGACGTTTGAGCAGAGATCCCATGAACATGGGGTAAGAGATCATGTGGCTATCCTGAAAGGAGCATTTCAGGTGGCAGTATCATTGAAGAGTATGGGGAAGAGCACCAGGCCAGTGGGGCTGCAGTGAAGAAAGCCAGGGGGAGCTGCCAGAGCCAGGATTGTCGAGGTAGCAGGAGGGTGAGGTTCTGTAAGGTAGGGGGTCTCAAAGTCCAATACCTGATAGAATCACCTGGGAAATTTTGAAAAGGCCTAAATTCCAAGCTGCAGTACAAGCAACTTTAAGCAAGCATGGGAATTTTTTAAAGATCCCCAGGTGATGGATGTGCAGAGCCACTGACCTAGGTCTTTGAAGGCCATTTTAAGAACCTTGGCTTTTACTCAGAGACAGGAAGCCATTGAGGGTTTTGAGCACAGAAGGGACATGATTTGTATTTTCAAAGACTCACTCTGGCTGCTGTATATAGAACGAACTAGAGGAGAGAGAGGAGTGACGCAGCAAGACCAGTTAGGAGGCAAAACACCATCTTAATGATTCCACAGTGCCTGGCACAATTGCAGCCATAAAATTGATATCCCCAAGACATTCCCTCTGCCTGAAACCTCATCCTCCAGATCTATGAATGGTTTATCACCATAGTTCCTTCGGAGTGTTACCAGAAAAAATTCAGGATGTCCAATGAAATTTGAATTGCAAATAAATAATGAATAATTTTTCAATATTGCATGAGACATACTTTTATGCTAAAAAAATTATTGGGTTGTTTATCTGTTATTTAAATTTGCCTGGACTTTTTATATTTATTTTTTATTTTAACTGAATCCTGTCTTTTTATTTGCTAATCTGGCAGCCATACCTTCAGGGCTTACTCAGAGGAGGCTTTCCCCTACTACCAAATATAGAAATGAAGCACTCTCCCCTGCCCCAGAAGTCTCTATCTGCTTTATCCTAATCATTTATTTTCAAAGTTCTCATCCTTACCTGACATGCTATACATTGATTCCTTTCTCAATTGTCTCTGCTACTAGAGTGTGAGCTACAGGAAAGCAGGAATTCTGTTATATTCACTGTGGTATACACAGAATCTAGAACAGTGCCCGGCATATATGAGACAATCCACAAATACTCATGGAGGGAAGGAAAGAAGGAAAAGAGGGAAGGAAGGAGGGAGGGAGCAAATAGGGGAGGGAGGGAGGGAGGAAATTAATAAACATCGGAGAAAAGAATAAAAAAATGGATCACACTATAGATAAGTTTTCTGTAGGAGAAAAAGGAGTTTAGAAATCTCAATTCTGACTTTTTTCCCTCAGGGTATAGGAATTGAGGTTATCTGCTAAGACTGTGGGAGGCAGGGGTGGGCAGAAAATTCAATGAGAGTGACAAATGTTTAGAAAGGTCACAGTGGGGAAATGGGAAAGTCAGTAAAGAATGGAAATCATAAGGAATTGTCAGAGTAAGCACATCAGGTTGGCAAGCACTGTTTGTAAGGAGGCTTATCTAGGTAGGCTTGTGATCATCTCCCATGGGGCTCAGCAGCCCAGGATTAGGAGAAAATACACATAAAGGAAGTTTGGGCAAAGGGCTGAGGTTTGAGAGGGCCACATGATCAGGGAACCCAGAAAATTGATTCCTACCTTAAGGTAACCTAAGGTTCAGTTTGGGTGATGATGTGAGTGGATCTTGGGGGAAGTTACTAGACTTATACCTAAGGAAGGGGCTGAGAACCAAATTTTTGTACGGGGGGTATAAAGTGAGGATATTGTGGTCAGAGAGAACAATTTGAGAGTATGAATCATTGGAAGTGGTAAAGTGATGTCAGAGCAGGTAAGTGCTCAGCCTCTGAAGCCAGACTGCCAGAGTTTGAAACCCAGCCCTGCCACTTATAGCTGTGTAACTTTGGGCAAGTTACTTAATATTTTTGTGACTCAGTTCCCTCGTCTGTAAAACAGGGTTGATAATCATACTTACCTCATAAATTGTGCTATGGTGATTAAATGAGTTAATGTATGTAAAGTACTTAGGATAGTTTATAGTAGGTAGTTTGTAAATGTTAACTATTGTAACTATGGGTATGGGTTGTTACCATTTAGTAGAAATGAAAGTGATTGTAAGGCAGGAGGCCCATACTCAGAGAAATAAATCAAATGTGTCAGATCGGTTGCATCATAAAAAAAAAGGCAAAAATAACTCCAAAAAAAAAAAAGAGAAAAATAAAAATAAAACAAATGTATAGAAAAAAATTGTGAAAACATCATTAACAACAGAACTGATTAATTCAAGACTTCATTTTGGGAAAAAGAGCAAATCTATTTTTAAAGATAAAACAAATAAAATTTAAAATAACGCAGGGCATAAAATACCAGATATTCATTTTTAATAATTATAATCACAGATGAGCTGGTCTGTAAGACAAGAAACACTAAAAAGAGTTTTTCTGGAAAGAGGAAAATAATTTCAGAAAGAAACATGGAAATACAGAAAGAAATGAAGAACAACAAAAAGGTAAACCTAAATTAGCACTGAATATATAAAACAATAAAAAAAATTTTGTGGAGTTTAAAATATATGTATAATTAGATTGTATGACAACAATATCACAGAAGGCAGAAAGGAAGGAAATAAAGTTCAAGTCTTCTAAGATCCTAGTATTGTCAGGGAAGTGGAAAAAGTAAAAACTTGTATTAAACTAGCAAATTAAGGAAGCATGCCATAGTCTCTCAGATAACCATTAAATGAATAGTAAAAGGATGTGCAGCTAACAAGCTAATCAAGGGGTAAAACTGATTAATAAAAAAATATTGATTATCCAAGGGAAGATAAGAAAGGGGAGAAAAAAGGACCACAAAACAGGTAGATCAATTGGAAAACCTAATAATATGGAAGAATATAAACACAAATGTAACAGTAATTGTACTAAATGTAATTTGTCTTAGTGGATTAGAAAAATCAATTCCCAACTATATGCTGCCTATAAAAGAAATAACTTGAACATAAGGACACAAAAAGATTGAAATTAAAATTATGTAAAAAAAAGATATACCATGGAAACAATAACCAAAAGAAAGTTAGTGCTGTTATACTAACATCAGATAAAGTAGATATTAAGGCAAAAAGCAACATTTGAGATTAAGAAAGATATTTCATAACAATAAAGGAGTTAATATGCCAGGAAGGTATAAAAAGAAGCCAATAACACTGCTTCAAAATACTTAAGGTAAAAATTGGCAGAACCAAAAGGAACACTAGACAAATCCATAATCACTGGAAGAGGTCTACGTTTAATTGACCATTTATGTAGTATAAAAACTAGACCTTCAAAAGTGATATTTACTTTAAAACATTTTCCCAGTCTATTGCTTTTCTTTTACTCCATATGTGTATCACTTATATTCTGTCCTTATTAATAGCTGTATGTCAGATGCTACTATTTTAAACTGACAAATTAAATAATAGAAACACATTTAATAGTGACATGATAAACCCTAAGAAATAAAGTACAGCCAACTCAAATCGAGTAGTAGAGTGGGGTGAGAAAGAAGTGGTATTAATTTTATCATTTCTTAAAACAAGGGATTAATAGATACTTTGTGAAGAAATAGGAGATTAAAAGCATTATATGAGATTATAATTATAAAGCTAGTCACCAGAACAAATACATGAACATTTCTAATTACCAGAATAGACTCAGAACAATGAGAACTAAAACAGTCCAAACAATAACAGATGTTTTAAAGATGTTTTTAAAAACCAGCTATAACTAAAAATAGGATGAGTGGACTTCTCCTTCTACTAATGAAGGATTAGGTAATTCGGATACACTCTCCTGCTAAGAACCACTAGGAAGGTATGACAAAATATTTTTTAATCTGCTGAAAGGCCTCATGATGTTGCAAGACAGAGGAGAGAATGTGTGCCCTGAGAAATGAACCCTGTGTTTGGAGTCTCTACTCCTGGGCGTGTTTGATGGTCCTGGAGGGGACAGCTGAGTGGCTAAGCAATAATTCAGTCACCCTGGTGGAGCTAAAGGAAAAGACAGTGGCTTCAGGAGCCACTGAGGAGTGAGGGGTGCGGGGCGCTGGTTAACCTTCCTCACTTTATCTCGGATCTCCAAAGGTCTGCTTCCTAGGATTAGTGTGAACTGAAAGTCCGTAAGCTATCGCAGGGACTGTAGGTCATCTTCTAGTCTTCTCAATCCCTGAAATTGGAAAGAGACAGTCAAGATTGCAAGTGCCTCTGGGCATCTGCCAGAAGCAGATGGGAATCCTCTCGGGAGGAAAATAGCCTCATCTTGGGTGTCAGATTATTTCTACCAACAATTTCTCAAATACAAGGTCCAACATGCAAACAGAAGCAGACAGGCCCGAGACAAGGCAACATGAATTCAGACCAGCAGGTGGGGAAAAAAACACAATAGAAACAGAATAACAAAGAAGGATATTGGAGTTATCAGACAAACACTTTAAAATAAATATGCTTACCAAATTCAAAGAGATAAAACGTAATTTTGAGAATTGCAGCAGAAAAATGGAAACTATATAAAATAATCAAGGTCCTTCTCCCAGTACCAAAAATCTTCATGTCAAATCCAAAAACAAGTGGGCATTCTTTGTACCATTGGTGTGTGAAATTATTGACCCATTTATTTGATAGGCATAAATTGAGCTAATTTGCTGTGTAAGCCACAGTTAGATTCTGAGGGAGATAGGAAAATAAATAAAACATTGGTCCCCTGCTATCAAGGACTTTCTAGCTTATAGCCATATTTATCACACATGTTATTTTAGTCAAAAAAGCACTGAATGGCAGTGCCCCAAGATTCTTCCTATGTTGTTTTTTAAAAGGTGAAGAAAAAGAAATACATTTTGATGTTTAAATGGTCTGATCCTAAATCTCTTCTATAGGGGAGTTTCTAAAGATGGATGGATAGGAGACCATCATTACTGTGTGGTGTGTATAAGGATTGGTCACCTTAATCTGGAATCACAAGGGAAGAGCCAAAATAATTCATACCCCAGAGCGCAATGGCTTCAGTCTAAGTATTCGGATCACACAGGACTTCAGGTCAGCACCATTCTTCAGCCCATAAGCATAAGAAACCTGGTCCAATCCATATTTGAAGCTATATTGATTTTGGGGCTGTTGAAAGCAATATATTTCTTTTCAATTTCTTTAAAACAGGAAGCTGCTGGGGCCTCCTGAAAAAAATAACCTATTCTCAATGCTGTGAGGACACTTGAATTAAAGCATAAGTTGCTTAACTTCTGTGATAAATATCCCTCATAGCAAATATGGCCTTGAAAAGTTTCCATTTGGAGCCTGGGGTCGGGGGGGGGAACAAAGTCATTTCTTGGAAGTGTGAACTTCTTCTCTGAGACAGATTCATGAACACAGGGGATAAAATCCGGTCTGTTAAAAGAAAACATGTCCTATACATCCCCTTTATTAAAGGACTATAGAAATGTGGAAAATCAATGTCCTCTTACACCACTGTCCTAATCTAAGTTCCTGTATAGCCAGGCAGTCCAAGGGTCGAACCTAAGGTAACATTTCTTAACTTCTTAGGTCATTGTTGCATGTGTTATTACAGACGAGTTACAATTCCAGAGTGAATCTATAACCCCAATAGCTCCTAAACTTCTGCAATCATAATGATCTGGGCAATCATGCTGGGCTCTAACAATACATGCAAAGTAAAGCCAAAAAGTTATCCTCAAGATCAGAACATAACAATGTATTGTCCTAAAATAAAAGACATATAAGGTGAGGAATTTGAGATTTGTGCTTAGATTGCCAGGTAATTTTCTCAGAACTTCTCCTTAAATTAAAATCATAATCCTTACTATTTTAAACACACTTAAACTGAAGGAAATTTGGTTCTAGCCGACTTCAATGGCTAAAGGTGCTGTTTGTCAGGTCTTTCTGTTTTGATGTACGATGGTAACTAGAAATGTTGAATGTTTTCTACCTAGTACATGTTGTTCTCCTTAGCAATATCTGAAGGGAGCTTTCAGTTCAGGATTTGTAAAGGTAGACAAATTTAAGTATTGAATTCACAGTACAGAATAAATTCAGTTTGGTTAATAGTTAATTTAAGTATATTCTAGAAACAGGGCAACTATAGATATTGGGCGTGCATAGTCACAAAGAGGTTCAGAAGGATTCTGTTTTAACTACTATTCCTTTCTCACCAGAAAATGGATAAAACCATTGCTTAAGGATAATTAAAGATAGCAAGCCTATTCTGGTTGTAATGTACTTTCTCTCTCATCATATTCCAGGTGCACTATCCACAAATACATATCTGTACTGCCCAGTGCAGTTCTAAACTTGTCCATGTTGGGCTGGTCCTTTCCTCATATCTTTCACAACTATAAATCCTCGGAGTGGGGATCCTGTTTTCAATAAAGTGTTCTAAATCACCACAAAATTTTCAAACCACTTTCTTCACAAGGAAAGACAATGAAAAAAGGAAACCCTAGATTTCTCCAAAGAGCCTGTATGTAAAGGCAAAAGGTGATATCAGTTTTAATCAAATCTTCAAAGGTCAAGAATAAATATTGTGGTAGTCAGAATAATGTCCTCCCCCTCCCAAAAACAGTCCATGTCCTAATCCCTGGAATCTGTGAACATGTTATCTTACATAACAAAATGAAATTAAGGTTGCTAATCAGCTGACGTTAAAATAAGGAAATAAGCTTGGATTATCCAGGTGGGTCCAATGTAACTGCACAGATCCTTAAATGGGGAAGAAAGAGGCAGAAGAGTGAGACCCCAAGAGACGGCACCATGAGAAAGATTCGAAAGCCATCACTAGCTTTGAAGAGGGAACAAGAGGCCCTGACCCAAGGAATGCTGGCAGCATTCTAGAAGCTAGAAAAAGCACAGCAACATTCTCTCCTAGAGCTTCCAGAAGGAGCACAGCTTTGGCAACACCTTGGTATTAGTACAATGAGACCTACTTCAGACTTCTGACCTTCAAAACTGTAAGATAAATTTTTGATGTTTTAAACCAGTAAATTGTGGTAATTTGCTGTAGTAGCAAATTAATACCAGTGTTGAAATGCTTTGGGGCATTTTGGACTTCTTCAGTGTTGCCAGTGAATTTAAGAAAAGCTGGCACGGAGGACAGCATTCACGGAGTATTATTCATGCATCTTCTTCCAAATCATCCCCAGCAATGCCACCATGGCCAGCCAGTCTTCCCCTATCACAAGATATTAAATGATTTGCCCCCAACACAAATGGCTGGGCCCCACCCACAGAGT
The DNA here is from genome assembly GCA_023783475.1 of Daubentonia madagascariensis. NCBI lineage: Eukaryota > Metazoa > Chordata > Mammalia > Primates > Daubentoniidae > Daubentonia > Daubentonia madagascariensis. The sequence goes on from JAKFHU010000522.1 coordinate 24,816, forward strand.
TTCTGATGGTGGGGCCTGAGAATTTGCATTTCTAAAAAATTCCCAGATGATGCTGATACTGCTGGTCAAGGGACCACATTTTGAGTCCCACTGGTCTAGTGGAAGAGAAAGACATGTAAAAATTTAAATACAGTGTGTTGACTGGCATGATGTAGGCACACAAATAGTACAGCAATCACAGTGCAGAGGCATCAAAACTATGCACTTAGCTGGAGAAAGGTTTTAGAAAGATGTGTATAAGAAAAAAAACAGAAAAGACACAGAAAAGTGGGGGGTGGAAATAAGGAAAGGAATACATCTGGCAGAGGGCAACCCATATGGGAAGACATAAAGGGGGAAACTGCTTTTATTTTTAGGACACTGAAAATATACAACTGGAGAAAAAGATGTCCATGGGCAAGTGGTGAGAAATGAGGCCAGAGAGGGAGACAGGCCAGATATGAGGGCTTTTCTGTGCTAAGCAAAGGAATTTGACATTATCCCAAATGCTAGAGCTATCCATCAGTGTCTATAAACAGACTTACATGTTAGAGGGCATACTTGGCAGCTGTATTGGATGCGTGGGGCCAGTGATAAGACCAGAAACATAGAAAGCAATACGAAGGCTCTTCCAGGAATCCACCAGAGAAGCAATGAGCAGCAGCACCATGGTAAAGGCAATGGCTTGAATGACATAGCCATGAGAGAAGCAAAAAGGTAGAATCCACAGACCTTGGTTACCAATTAAATATGAGAAGTGAGGGTAGAGTATGGAGGACTAGAGTATAACCACCAGGGTTCAGGCTTTTATATTTGGTTGGCTAATGGAAGCATTCATCAAGACAGGAAAGCCTAGAGAAGGAGCCCACAGGCTGGGAGAGGTGATGATTCAGTTATGGATTCATTGGGGGTAAGGTGCCAGGATAATGTGCAAGGGAAGATGGCCAGATGATAGTTTTAAACAGCTCTGAGTTGCCAGAACCTCAAATCAGAAATGAAATCTAGTATCCAAATCAAATAAAAATATATACTTGTAGGCTTTAAAAATATAAAAGTAGGGGTTTTTTACAGACCAATATCCTTTATGAACATAAATGCAAACATCCCCAATGAAATACTAGCAAACCAAATTCAACAACACATCAAAAAGATAATCCACCATGATCAAGTGGGCTTCATCCCAGGGATGCAAGGATGGTTTAAGGATGTTTATGGTCTATGATGGCTATGAATGGGAAAAAATGAGCTCTTCTCAGTGTGTTCTCTCATCTTGCAGCAAGGTAGGCAAAGTTTGTTCTCACGATGGCAGAGCTCTGAGAGAGTAGAAGGACACAGGCCTCTAGGCTCAGAACTGGTACACTGACACTTCTACCACATTCTATTGGCCAAAGCAAATCACAAGGCCAGCCCATATTCAAGGGGGTGAGAAAATAGACTCCACCTCTTGATAAGAGGAACTATGAAGACACATAGGAAGGGGTAAAAAATTGAGGCCAATTTTGCAATCAGTCTGCCATATGCATAAACTAAACAGAATATCCAAATCAAATATTAGGAAAAAAGTTTAAACACAAATGAGTGATGGTCAGTGAAGTAAGCAGACCATTTATTTCCTATTGTGTAATGATATGTGATGAAAAAGACTAGTTTTATTCAACAGAGGAAAAAAGTTCTGTATCCCCACTTTATCCCAGCCAAATAGGAACTCCCATCTATACCACATTTTTACCTACATATGACCTTGAAAGATACTTAAAACATGACTGAGTTCTTCTTATAGGAAATGAAATATATCTATTAACAATTTTGTCAAAGAAAAAAGTATATTATTTTACTCAGCATAATGTCGCTGGAACTGTTATGAGATGTGCCAAACTCCGACACTTTTCAGAGTGATTCAGATACTAAAACTTTGCCAAGAAAATTCCAATACCTGAGGCATTTTTTTCTGAATTATCCATTTAATCGCCCACATCTTCCCCTTCTTTTGTTTTTGTAGAAACAATCTAAGCAGATTGCATTTTCCCATCTGGGGTTCCGGAGTCATTTGAAAATCAAGTATAGTAGGATCCAGAGTATTAATAATAAAAATATTTAACAAACAGTATGGCATGGATACTGACCAATCAAAACACAGCCTGACAGTGGATTTTACTATGCTGTGAGTTCCGCTACCACTCCGCTCTTGGAAGAAGGGATGAACGATGCCTCCCACATCACCTCCAAGGGGAGAGGAACTTTAATGAGACCACACAGATGGCTATATATGTGTTCTCTGGAGCATAAGAGACACTATGGACTGTTGTGTCAAAAATCTAGGGGGCAGGAGACAGCCTGACTAATTTCTTTGACAGCTAAGGGAAAGAGCTGGCAACATTCATTGAGATTGGCCAACACACGCAGAGTTTATTAGGGAAAAGGAGCTGTGTTTCTCATGGGCCAGATATTGCACCTTACTAGAGGGATCCAATGTTGGGGTCATCTTAGGTCCTGTCCCAGAAGGCCACCTAGGTGATGAACACAACTCAGGTGAGAGAAACTGTAAGTATTGCCAGATTCTCAGGGGCTGAGGAAGAAATAAGGAACGAATTTGAAGAGAGATGCATTCATCTTCATCAAGGGAACTACAGGTAGAGATCTGGATCAATGAGAGCAATTCTTACCAACCATGAAAGTGTCAGTGAAAGAAAGAATCAATTCTTAAAACCTGCAGTCAGACCCAGAAAGCAGTATCCCAGGTTCATATAGTACCAACCAATACCTTTCCTACTTCCTTCACCTTTCTTGCCCCAATCCCTTGTACTCCAACTCTGAAAAACCAAGACCTCCACTTAATGAAATAGGAGAGAAGAAATCAAAGCAAAGGTGGGTCAGGCAAGATGACCACAACATTCTCCGCAACTGCTGGTCTTCCACCAGCACAGCTAGGGCAGTGGGGAGAAGTCTCAACTTTAAATCAATTCCAAAGTTTGATCATCACATCAGACTGGATGTCTTAATTACTGACCAGAGGGCTTTCCATTTATCTAAGAGTGTAAAGAAAAGTTGTAAGATGGTCCAAATTTTCACCTGGGAAAGACAAAAAAAGAAGAAGAAGAAGAAGAAAACAGCAGGAAATAAAAATAAAATTGCTTTATAATTATATATCACTCTTCATCCTTCTTTTCATGGACCAGTACTAAGACCCATCCCTCTTGGAAATTACATTTTTATGGAGGAAACAAAAATAAGAAAGCGAGTAGTTATATAATAACAGGTAGTGATAAGGCATGAAGGAAAATAAAGCAGGGTTAGGAGACATGGGGGTGGAGGAGGTGCTATTTTCCACAGGGTAGCTGGGGAAGGCATTTGAACAGAGACACGAAGTGAGAGTCAGACTTAAGAAGATCTGTAGGAATATGGTCCAGGCAGAAAAAAACAGCAAGTGCAAAATGCAGAGGCAGGAATGAGCTTGGTGGTCCAAAGGTTTAGAAAAAAAAAAAAAGGTCGTATGGCTAGAATAGAGGGAATGGAGGAAGAAGCTTAGGTCATAAGTTTGGAAAATTCAGCAGGATTCTAATAGTCTAATCACATACAGTCATGAAAAAGGAATTGGACTTGAAGCATAGTACAAAACCATTTGAGAGTTGATTTCCATTCTCAAGTAATTACCTTAGTTGCTGGGTACAGAATGGATACTAGGCTTCCTAGAATAGAGACTGGGTGACCAGTGACTAAATTTGTGAGGCAGCTGCATCCACATCACTGGGGATACTTATGAAAGGACAGGTTACTAAACCTCATCCATCTCCCAAATCTACTGATTCAAACTCTTGTGGGTATAAGGCAAAGGAGGCTATTTTTAGCTAACTCTCCAGGAGATTCCTTCATGCTGTCAGAACCGGGAATCACCACCCTATATTACACAGTGACCATTTTATGAGCACCCACAAGAGCACTTTTGCTTAGTATCAGACTTAACACTGTCCATGAAATGTGCATGCTTTTATCTTGCCTCTTTGCTTTAACCACATTTCATCCATCATTAACAACGGTGCAGGATTTAATGGTTCAAATTTTTTTCATTTCAACTTTACCTTGGACTCAAATTTACTATTTATCCTACGTTCGTTTTCCTTTTGCCTGATATTGTTTTATTTTTTAGTATTTATGCATCCATTTTATTGTTTTTAAGAATTAAACTGCCACCTCAATAGTCTTCAGAGCAATATAATGCACCATACATACATTTCATTTAGACTTGTGTCCATGATAGCTTAAAAGCATTCTCTGATATAAGGTGGCGATTCACATTATTTTTCCCTTAAAGAAAGAAACACTAACAGTAACTTTGTCATCTTTCTACCCACCATTGCCATTCAAACAATAATTGGATGAGTTCACACCCAATAACATTTAAAAATTTTGTCTGCTACAACACATTCATCTGATCTGCTTTGCTGAAAAATATATATTTCCTAAAACTAAATGAAAATAAATCATTTTTAAAGTCTTCTTTGAACATGTGAAATTTTATCATGATACTGATTTTTTTTGTCCAATACATTGTCTAAGTGGTTTCATACCACATTCAACCCTAGTGAATGTCAATAAAAACAGAAGAGCTCTTCATAGATAGTTGAGAAGACTTAAAGTGAATTTGTCTATTTTCTTATTACAAGAAACAAAGAATTGTACTGGACTTTAACAGCTCCTAAACAGGAGCAAGAAAGGGAATCCAGTGTGCACAAGTCCAAGTACTTACAAGAGTGTGATAGAAGCATTTACCAACCAACATTTCACACTATTGCATTCCGTGCTTCTAATAACAAGGCTTTCTCACTAGAAATATTGCATCAACTCTGGACTCTCAAATTGCTAGGTATGAAAAATCACTTACTTAAAAAATAGTCTATTAATTTAGGCTAGTCAAGGTTAAAATGGCCATTAATATTTCTAACCTCTGCTCTAAGCTCAGAGATTTGTTTGCATCTGATTGGCCAAGACAAGAATTTGTTTTGCCTGTACCCAAAAAAATAAAATGACAAATTAGCAATCAGTTCATCCTTTGCCAAAAAGAAATTCTCCTAAATTGATATACTATAAACTATCTAGTAAATAATATATGCATACTACACATTTCATGTTTATTCTATATGCCATTTGGGGGGAGGAAAAACTTCATAAGGGTTTATTCAAATGATATATCATAATATCCTAAGAATGTCAATTCGTACATATGAATTCTGTATAAAGTGTAAGTGGTCATCTTAGCTGGAATGTAATAAGCCCCCAAAATGCAAAAGCTGATTCTAAAGACACCTTATAAAGCTGTGAAATTCATATAAGTCATTGCTTTTCTCTTCTTTAATACAAAGTCATATGGTAGTCTTCACTGTTAACTTCATGCTAAAATGGTCCAAGTTTTTAGATTGCTTTACCAATAAGAGAAATAGGAAAGAATGAATCATTTTAAATTTCAAGTTAGAGGAAAAACCCTTATCAAACAATAATGAAACCCAAGCAAGTACAAGTTTGTACCTGTAAGAATGCCCCTCATTAATACATTATTCAAATTTCTCCATGGCATTCAAATTGTAGTTTAAAACCCAATAAGCAAAAACTACGTAAGAACAGGATCAAACTCTACCACAAAATGAAGAATTATAATAAAGTCTATTCAGCCCTAAATATTTAGTTTAGGACCACGAGAAGAGTACGACACACTTCATCTAAATGACACCATTTAAACAGTGCTATAAAATAATGTTACTTAAGACTAATAACTGTGATGCATTATGTGATTCCAACCATTCTGTAAAAAAGCATTAACAAGTAGCAACGTCCCCACCAGCTTGGAGCCTACAGATTCAATTACTTTGGCCTTATCTTTCCAAATGATTTAGTAATGCCTTTTAACATTACAAACATAAATCTATCATAATACTGGAATTCCAGGGTATTTTGGTGCTTCTGGGGCTGCCTAAAACTGAAAAAGCATACAAGTGAAATGCATTATATACTTATGATACCTCAAAATTTCAGTTCTTAAAATGTGAAATAATTCCCTACCATTTATCTGTCTGCTTTACAGTACATTATAGTAGACTTTTTACTTCTAGGATTTTTATTGTACTTTGGGAAATTAGGTGGTAAAACATGGTTTTAAAAAACAGCATGTGACTGTGCTTAAATTCACATAAAATAGCATTTTTACAACCACACTGAAATTTATTACTTTTATACAGGTTAACAAAATGAATCACCAAAAAAATCAAAAAGTAAATATAATACTTCTGAAAATGGAACAATGCACATTTATTTCAGGAAATCATATTACAAAAGGTCACCTGTGGGTCAATTTACCACACTAGGAGAACAAAGTTGTTAAAATACAGCCATGCTCAAATGAGTCACTTATCCACACTACAGTACAGAACTCAAAATAAATCCCAAAGTCAAGGTTTAACCATATTAAGGAGACAGACAAGATCCTGAGTATTTTATAGCCATCTCTGTAAAAGGTGCTTTTCCTTCCCAAAACAAAGTTTAATTAAAAGGTTGACTATATTTAAAGTTTTTTTCCTCATCAGCTATTCAGTTCAAAAGACTATTATCATAGTTAATATGGTCTATATCTTGTATGATATGAATGATGTAATCCAGGATGTAGGATTGGAGAAGGTGGACCCTGTATTGATGGATGAGGTGGCAGTTCTTTTAATACACTCCATATACCAGGACTTATTATCTGTTTGTGTATATGAAGGGCTCAGAGTTTCTTGATCTTCAATAAACTGGGGTAAAGAGTTAGGATTATAATTGTAAAGAGGGAATTCACTTACAGGTGGATCACTGTTTTGAGACTGTGAAGAACCTGGAGGAGAATTCGTACAAGGTGGCACCTCAGCAATAATATATCCAGGGGAAGAGATTATTGGTGATAGATCAAAGGTCATGGTTGGAGATGTCACTTGGCTACAAACCGAGTCAGGAGTACCTGCATCCTGAGGAGAATATGGCATAGGACGGTTCACTGGTAGTGGAGATAAGGATGGTGTGTAATGTTGTTCCAGAGGTATAATATGATGAGGGTGTGATACCACTGGTTGACTTTGATATTCAGGATGATGGTGAGCAGGTGCTGGGGCAGGTGGTGATAGATCCTTAGCACCAGAATTTGAATCATCCTGAATAGGGACAATTATTAAATTGTTGTGTTCTCTTGTTGAAATACAAAGTTTCCTGATGGACCAAAGAAGGTGGATATGGAGACAATCCTGCTGGAGGAGCACGAATATGCTCATGTGGCTGATTACAGTGCTTGTGTGGCACATGCTGCACGGTAGGTGGTGGCATTATGGTGTGCTGCTCCAGTGGAGTATGCCTTATATGGTCCTTGTCTAGCAGCATTTCGAGGATTTCAGTTGGTGGTGAAGCAACACAAAGATAAACTTCTTCAAGTGAAGCACAGGTAACAAGTTCTCCAGCTCTCTTATGGCAGTGGTTGATATGAGCCCGTAAGTCTCTCTCAGGTAAATATGTTCTCTTGCATCCCTGAACAGTGCCACACATGAAGATAGAACCTCGTGTATGCTCCTCAATTTGCAGCACAGGATTATTACAGCCTGGATATATCTTATCTCCGTTTTTTTTCATATAAATTAGCACAGTAATAGCAAAAAGAATGCTTGCACGGAATTATTAGCCCACAGATTTTAATAGGCAAATCACATATGTCACAGAAATGAACTGGTGAATCATCCTTTTCACCTATGATGTTTATCTTAAAGTCCTCCCAAAGACAATCAGGAAATTTTTTCTTTTTTCCCAACAATTCACTTCCTTTATGGTCATACTGCCCTTCTTCATTATATTCACATTCTTCACCGGCAGGCATCCTGTTCATAGTACCTGGAGTTTGAGACACAAATTTGGCTTTGTTCACGTCCTCAGAAATGTGCTTTAAAGGAATGTGTCTGTGAACATCAAGACCACACAACAATCCAGAACTATGAATGCCTGGTAACCCATTATCAGCGTCAGCAGGCTCCACCCTTGGCTTAGCTGGACACATCGGAGCGGAAGTCAATCACCAGCAGCAACGCATGCGCACCACCTTCCCACGCCCAGAAGGAGGAAGTGTGGTCAGATCCCTCCCCCTCACTCCTCCACCCTCGCGCACCGTTGACCTTCAAGGGCTTCCTCCTCTTCTCACTTGCCCTATCCCACCACTCTGGTGAGGGAGTTTGGGTAGAGAAAGAAAAAGCTTCAGTGTTGAGGTTGCTAAACTGCTATTCAGTGCTAAAAGAGAAAGTGGTCTTTGTGGAAATAGAGACTGATGGGAGTGGGAAACGAGCTCCGGCCAGGCGCCGCAGAGCATTGCCTTCTGGGACTGACTTATCCTATTGCATTTTTGTAAACTGCCGTAAGTCCCTCATTGGAATAAGATGGGATGGGGTGTGGGTGGGGGGGTGTGTGTGTATGTGTGTACACACAGAACACACATACCGTTAAGATTTTGTGATTTCATGATACAATAAATTTAAAATCACCTTCGTAAGAAAGGGAGCATTACATTTATCTTATCAAGGAAAAGTCATGTAAAAATATATATGTGGTAACTTCACTGTGCTGGACATTTGTGTTCTTGCTTAATTTAAGGTATAGTTAGGGGTGTTTAGACCACATTTCCTCAGGTCTCACTTGCCTATAAGTACAAACCAGATCACAAAAATAGCAACACACCATATTTTTCTGGCTCCACCCCTACCCATAATTGTGACACCTCTACTCTCCTGAATGTGCAAACATTCACCTTTTTGGCTATGCCGGCTGTCAAGCCCCCACCACCCCAAAAAGAGCAGGCAAAACCATTGATCAATCAAAGCAAAGTGCTATAGACTTACTGCATTATGGGAGAACACTACCTTAACAGTGTCTAAATAGTGTCTTAGAAGGAGGATGGCAGGATAGGATATTAAAAACTGGGCTGGGTGATTTTAGGGCAGGTCTTGCAAGGCAAGCATCTAATTAGGACTGGGCAGATTTTGTGACATGATAGCTATAGATTGGTGGGCACAGGCAGGTGAGAATATTGAAGCAAGTTTTGACAGGGAAGATGTTATTCTTGTTAGGTGAGCTCTTTCAGTGGGCTTATAATTTTATTTTTCAGGAAAAGGTATTTTCTTTTTTTTTTTCCATTTCAGAATATTATAGGGCTACAACACTTTGGTTATATATATTGCCTATGCACTGCCCAAGTCAGAGCTACAACCATGGACATCCCCCAAACTGTGCGCCCCGCACCCATTTGGTGAGAGTTTTCCCATCCCCTCCACCCCCCTCCCACCTCCCCGCCCCCTGATGACTATTATTTCCATGTGTGACATAAGTATTGATCAGTTAGTACCAATTTGATGGTGAGTACCAGTGGTGCTTGTTTTTCCATTCTTGTGATACTTCACTTTGAAGAAGGGGCTCTAGCTCCATCCAGGATAATACCAGATGTGTTAATTCACCATTGCTTTATATTGCTGAGTAATACTCCATGGTATACATATACCACATTTTATTAATCCACTCGTGTATTGATGGGCACCTGGGTTGTTTCCACATCTTTGCAATTGTGAATTGAGCTGCTAGAAACATTCGAGTGCAGATGTCTTTATTATAGAATATCTTTTTTTCCTTTGGATAAATACCCAGTGGGATTGCTGGATCAAATGGTAGTTCTACTTTTAGTTCTTTGAGGTATCTCCATATTACTTTCCATAGAGGTTGTACTAATTTGCAGTCCCACCAGCAGTGTACGAGTGTTCCTATCTGTCCGCATCCCCGCCAACATTTGTTGTTTTGGGACTTTTTGATACAAGCCAATCTCACTGGAGTTAAGTAATATCTCATTGTCTTAGAAGGAGGATGGCAGGATAGGATATTAAAAACTTGGCTGGGTGATTTTAGGGCAGGTCTTGCAAGGCAAGCATCTAATTAGGACTGATTTGTTGTTTGGGGATTTTTTGATATAAGCCAATATCACTGGAGTTAAGTGATATCTCATTGTGGTTTTTTTTTTTTCTTTATTTCAGAATATTATGGGGGTACAACACTTTGGCTATTCGTTGTGGTTTTGATTTGCATTTCCCTGATGATAAGAGAAGCTGAGCAATTTTTTATATGTTTGCTGGCCATTATTCTGTCTTCTTTTGAAAAGTTTCTGTTCATGTCCTTTGCCCATTTTTTAATGGGGTTGTTTGATTTTTTTCTTTTTGATTTTCCTAAGTTCTGTATAGATTCTGGTTATCAGCCCTTTATCAGATGTGTAGCATGCAAATATTTTCTCCCATTCTGTAGGTTGTCTGTTCACTCTAGTGATAGTTTCCTTGGCTGTGCAGAAGCTTTTTAATTTGATCAGATCCCATGTATTTATTTTTGTTGCCTCTGTGATTGCCTTGGGGGTCTTCTTCATAAATTCTTTGCCTAGGCCAATGTCTAAAAGAGTTTAGGAAAAGATATTTTCTGAAGCAAGTAGCTAAGTTTGCTTATTCACAGAATTGATTAGCATGGAAACAGAAAACTATTCCTAGGTCCATTATTGTTTTATACAGTGACAGGAAATTATGTTGGTTTCAGTATTCAGTTACCACACAGCAGCAATCATTTTCCTTTTCTCTGGCTCTGGCTTGTTGAGTTGTTGATTCTTGGCTACACTAATGGTGGAAACATAGTAATGCCCCAATAACCACCAAGGGCACCAGTATCCACCAATGCCTGAAGTCATAACTGCCCCAACAAAGACACAATACCCCTGAAGGTGCTGCTGAGTCCAAGAAGGTAAATGAGCTTCCATGCCCCCTTTTATTTCACTCCATTTCACAGCCTACAAAGCACTTCAAATTTATACTCCCCAATGTCTTAAGGAGATTTTTCTGAAATAGCTCTTTTAGATTTTAATTGCTCTTAATTATTGCTTCCCTGCCAAGGACTCAGATAGTGCAAGCTCATGGTGGCTGGTTTAAATGTAAATGTACAATGCCACTTGCCTCTGACACTCTCCCCTAGTTCTCAAACCTTTTCAGTATCCCAACAATGCTACTCTCTCTTACGATTAATTCACTCACAGGAAACAACTTCATCCCTCATGCAAATAAATTTCTTATGGGCCCATTTCAAGGAGTCTCCAAACACACCTGACCTGCCTAAACACTAGGCCAACACACTTTTTTCTCTCAAACCAAGCTTCCCATTACATGCTGATTTAAGCTTTAGATCACTTGAAATTTTGTTGGCTTAGAAATTTAAAAAGCTATCTTGTATTTTTTATAAGCCAAAGTAGTTTTTACAAAAGCATGGATATTTGATCCCTATTATAAACAGTGAACCAGAATTTTGAGCAAAACCTAAAACTTATAGCATTAGAACATATGCAAATGCCCCTGTTTTACAATTAAAATTACTTGCTTGCCAGGCTTTTAGTGAGGGTTCAGTATTTTTTTAGTGATGTGCATATAATTCAAATACTGTGAATATAAAGGGAAAAATCTGTCAAATATAATATCCATAACTTATTTTCTCTTCTTTCCTTGAAGCAGTGCTTTTTTGTTGAAACTGAGACATTTTTCACATGACAGAATTCTGTCCTGACACATGACCCTGAGTGAAAAAAGTTAGCTCTCTTTCCCAATTGACTAAATTTGCTTTTGTTGCCCATTGAGTCTACTTCAAATTAATTTAGAGATATATTATAAGTTCAGCTTTTGAGTAATGAAAGAATGCTTTACTATAAACGAGCAACGTTAGGTTCTAGTCCAGACACTCCATACCCAGGAAATGCCCTTCCAATATCTCTTCTTGGTATAGTTGCTTGTTTATAGTTAAGAAGCCCAATTTGAAAGCCCTTAATAAATATTATTTGGTGAAATTGTTGATAAGAAAAAGGGTATTGACCTTCCATTTAGCCCCATCAGGTTTAAGAAGCTATCTTGCTACTCTTGAAAAGCTGCCTTTACAAATTGATCCTTATTTAGTGCCTTTAAACAAAAAATTAAATGGGCTTCCATTCAGCTGCCTGCTTTAGGGTGTAGAAACTCACTCTGTCCTTCAATCTCATTGCCTTTAAAAGTTGCTAGACTTACACTCAATTGACAAAAGGGAGATTCAGTTCTGTCAGCTTGTAACAGTGATTGGATATAAAAAGGTTTGGGTTTGGAGATTTAAAAGAAATTTGAAATGGCTTAGATTCATGGAGGCCTGCTAGAGTTCAGCTGCCTCTCAAAAAAAAATCTAAATGAGGTTGACGATGAAGAATTATGGACTGCACAACGAAGAAGTATCAATGTGCACAATTAATACTAGGAAACAGGTTGAGACATCTCCATTTAAGCCACATGCCATCTGGCCCAGAAGCAGTCATTCTACCAGAGTGACATCAAAGGTCGGTGGGAGCGAGAGCCGTATGTCCTGATGCCAGGCTCCTGGATTTTATTTCTCATTTAAGGGAATCTGATCTGTCATTCCTCTGGCTCCTGTGGGCTTTAAATTCACATAATCAACATATCACTGCCAGAGACTTAGTAATAGCTGAAGCAGTTTAAAGGTGAGTGGAGAATAGTCGGGCTCCCAAGCCAGATGCCTTAAGTTCCGCAAAGAAATAAAAAGTCGATCTTGGACTCCAAAAAGTAAGGCACATTGCCCTGTGTGAAGGAGACCTTGCCTCTCCTCCCAAATGTACTGGTAGCTATATTTTGCATCCTGGATGGGCTGGCCCTTTGCAAAAGTTTAGAGTAGTGGTCCTCAAAGTGTGATCCACAGACCCCTGGGGCTTCCCAAGGCCCTTTCTGAGAGTCCTTAAGGTCAAACCTATTTCTGTAATAGTACAAAGATGTTATTTGTCTTTTTCACCATTAGACATTTGTGATGATGGTGCAAAAGCAATGGTGGGTAAAAGTGCTGGCACCTTAGCACAAGTCAAAACGATGGGACCAAAACTATACTAGAAGTTGGTGTATTTTTTACTGCCACACAGTAAAAAGAAAATGCCAGTTCCACTTAAGAATGTCCTTGATGAAACTCTAAAAATTATTAATTTTATTAAACCTCAACCCTTGGATATAAATCTTTTTTGAATTTTGTGTGAGAAATGGAAAGTACACAGAAAGCACTTTTGCTGCATACTGAAGTACAATGGCTGTCTCAAGGGAAAGCATTTATGCCATCATTTGAGTTGGAAGGTGAACTATCTGCTCTTTTCAAGGAACACTATTTTTATTTGAATGAACAATGGACAGACTATGGCTATTCAGAATTGGGTATTTGGCAGACATTTTCTCAAAAATAAACAAAGTTAGCCAATCACTTCAAAGAAAACACCTGACATTATTTGTTGCCCATGATAAAATTCAAGCTTTTAAATGAAAATTGGAATTTTGAAAATCTTGTATATGCCACCATGAGCATGACAGCTTCCTAGCACTAAAGGCTTATTGATAAGATCAGTGGTGATTAATAATGAATGTGATTTTTCTAAATTGTACAATGAAATGTGTTAATATTTGGAAGGTCTACATAACTCAGCAAACCAGTATCTTCCAAATGCCCAATGCTTGATGTTACAAAATCATAAATAATTTAAAGAGCCATTTAAAATTAAGATAGCAATGGATTTTAGTGTAACAGAGCATGAAAACTTCATTGACATGTTTCAGATTCCATATTGCAACTAACCTTTAATAGTTAATAATAGTGTATTACATATTTCAGAATTGCTAAGAGAATAAATTTCAAATGTTCTCACCACACAAAATAAGTATTTGAGGTGATGGAATATGTTAATTAGCTTGATTTAATTATTCCACATTGTATTCATACATCATAATATCACTTTGTACCCCATAAATATATACAACTATAATTTGTCAATTTACAGTTGAAAAAAATTTAAACTACCACATGTTAAGTTTCGATTTAGTTTCAAAGAAGAATATCCACAATTATCTGAAAGGTCATTCAAATACCCCTCCCTTTTGCTAATAATATATCTGTATGAACCTCGATTTTCTTCCTATATTTCACCAAAACCAAATACAGATGCTCCTCGACTTGTGATAGGGCCATGCCCTGATAAACCCGTTGTAAGTTAAAAATATCATAAGTCGAAAATGCATTTAATATACCTAACCTACCAAGCATCATAGTTTAGTCTAGCCTACCTTAAATGTGCTCAGAACACTTACATTAGCCTATGGTTGGGCAAAAATTATCTAACACAAAGCCTATTTTATAATAAAGTGTTGACTATCTCATGTAATTTGTTGAATACTGTACTAAAAGTGAAAAAAAATGCTTATGTGGGCACTCGAAGTATGGTTTCTACTGAATGAGTATTGCTTTCACACCACTGTAAAGTCAAAAAATCTTAAACCATCATTAAGTCAGGGACCATCTGTACTACAAGAAAGTGAATGCAGAAGCAGATATTGAGGATCCAGCCATTTTGTATTAAACCAGACATTAAAGAGTTTTGCAAAAATTTAAAACAATGCCACTCTTCTCACTAATTTTTTGAAGATACAGTTATTTTTCATAAAAATGTGTTATATATGTCAATATGCAATGGTTTTGTTATTGGTTTTTTTAATGAATTTTAAAACATTTTTTAAAGTTTCTTGATAGATATACTCCACATAAACAAAAGCTCTTTGGGGTCCTCAATATTTAAGAGGGTAGAGGGGTCCCAAGAGTAAAACATTCGAGAACTGCTGCTCTAGGTGATCTTTAATGCCCTTTCTTTCACCTTCCCTCTCAGAGACGCTGCCTTACATTCCCCCATCCACTGCCCCAAGCTCTGTCCCACCCAATTCAAATTGCCCAGAAGGTCCCAGAACTTCCTCATCTTCTAAATTAGCTGATGCTGGAATGAGGAAGGGAAAGAAAGATCAAAATCACTTAAATGCCAAGTATTGTGCCATGCATCTAATGTATATCTTATTTAATCCTCACAACAGCCCCATGAGGTAGTAATAATAATGATACGCCCAAACAATGGGACAGCAGGACACGTGAGGAGCCAACATTACTGCCAAGGTCAGCAAAACGACATGTCGGCTAAGAATTATCTGCAGACCAAATAAATAAAAACATCTTACAAATACAGGTACAGCACTACGCATTTCCAAATACGTGTGGGTGATGCTATACTTAAATAAAACTTCATTGTAAAGCATTAGAAAATTTATAAAAGCTTCTGGTTATGATGGTAGGTTTTTTAAATTTTTAATCAATGAATCACAACACATGTGTGGGAAATATATAGTTTTTTGATGATGAAAAGGGAACAAAAGGATCCTCATCTTGGAAAATATTGAGAATCACTTCACTGTAGCATTGTAACTACACTGAAGCCACAGCAAACTCAGTACCTTCAGGACAATGCTAGGCTGTTTGGATTGATATGCTTAACTCTAAAAGCCCACCTTACCATCAAAGTATTTAAAACTCTAGTCAGGAAGCCAACACACACATATGAAATCCAACTAACAGCCCAGTACAGTATAGGATTAGATGAAGAAAACCTACAGAAAGTGCTATAAGAGTTCTGGGGACATAGAGAACTTTTGGCCAAGGTGATCTTACATGAACTAAGACTGAATCTGCATCTTTAAAGATAGAATTTAAACGGGCAGAAAGGAGAGCGTCTGGCCTTCCAAGTCAAGGGAAAAACATGGACAAAGACAGACGTGGAAAGGGCAATATGCTTGACCCAATAGAGGCTCTAACGAGGAAGCAGTGGGAAATATGGTTAGAAAAGATGGTTTAGGGCCAAATGTTGGAGGGTCTGAACAGACTACTGAGGAGTATAAACTTATCTCTATAGACAGTTCAAAATGATCGAGTAAAAATATAAAAGAAAGAGAGCATAGGGTGGAGTAGATTGGCAAACTGGGACAGGAATTGACAGGAAGGAATTTACAGTGCAGGACTGAAATTTTTCAGGTCTAGGGAAAATAGAAGCCAAAAGAAATGCGTATGGGGGAGACACTGAAGTCACAGTTTGGTGACGTAAGGCAAGGGAAAGAGAGAGAACTCCAAGTTTTCAAGCCCACGAGACCATCACATGGTCCAATTAGGGAGGAACCATTTGGCTAAGAGCCCATGTGCTTACTCTGTGTCCTCATAAGTTTGGTCCTTGTCCGCTGGAAGGTCTGAGGCCTATGTTTAGTGACATGGAGGAATTTTGACTTGGTCTGACAAGGTAATCAGAACAGCGTCCTAACTTACTACCAGTCAGTTCTTCAGGTGTTTGTGAGATGCCTGCCCCTTCCCACCGCAGGACTGTAAGACCTGGATTTGTTTTAAAGGCTGCAGCTGCCCACTCACCACCATCTGGCCTATATCCAGGCTGCTCCCCTCACTGTGTTCAGAATTCGGCTGGATTCTCCCTGGGATTTTGAACTGACAAGACCTTTGCACTTGGCTTCATTTTTTGAGGATGCTACCTTGGACTGGGGGCCTTGGTTTTGGACTCACTTGTACTCAGCTTTATTCAGGCAAGCGGCACCTGCCTCTACTCCCCCTGTTGCTTCCTCAGATCCTGTTTAACTCTACCTGTCCCCATCAGTTGGAAAGCAAGATCAGATGGGCTTTTTTCTTAGTACTAGGTCCAATTCTGAAAAGCGTTTGGCAGTGGTTAAAAGGAAGGGGATCGTAGAAATGACAAAAAGGAGAAGGAAAAGGAAAAAGCTACAGATGAAAATTTTCAGTCTGGAGAACGGGAGGGAGGGTGGCACGATGATGACATAATCTTCAGGTACAGAAAGGGCTCTGCTGGAGAGAGGAATCCTGGCTGTCCTCCTATCCGGCCAAGGGCAGACCAAGGGCTTAGTTACAGCATGGGGGATTTACATAAGATAAAAGAATTTCTTGAACAAATGCGGAAATGGGTTTCAGAGGGTTTTGTGTAATTGCCTTCGCAGGAGCTGGCTAAGAATAGCAGAGCTCCTTCAGCAGCCGAAAGGCGAAGAGGTGTTCTGTGGACAAGCAGGAAGTGAACTTGGGTCATTTCTTCTTGCCCCTTTGATAACCTCCACCCTCTTCTTTTACTGCAGAAATAGAAATTTCTGCACTGTTAGGCTCCGTGGAAGAGCTCTGAACCCTTCTCCAGAGCAAGGGTTCTTAGCCAATTCCTGATATTTTTAGAATAAAATCAGCCTGTAAAACCATTGCCCCAGTGGCCATCGAAGCATTGTAGTGCTGATAATTCTAACAGCCATAGAGGCAATTTCTGACTAAATGATATCCTAGACAGACTCAAAATTGTTTCTTTAACTGAAGGGTTGCATGGCTGGTTTTTAATTGGAATGGATTAATACAGTGTTCCCGTTTATAAAAACCAAAATTGAAAGGAAGGAAATGCAATGAGGTAATTAAAGTGAGGAAAATATCCTCTGGATCCTCTCCCACCCAAATGTAACCATTAAAAAGAGAGGGAAAATTAAATAAAAATTTGTTATTCTTTATATACCTTGATAATCTCTCTAAAATTTCAAGAGTATCATATAGTTGTATAAGCTTCTAGTGTGTGTATACATATATGTATGTCTATTCATATGTGTGTACATAGTTTTGTACCTATATAGTCATATAAACACATGCACAGATTGTTTTTTATTTACAATAGTATATGACAGTATATATAGGTACTTTTTTTTTCTATTTCCAGAGTGGCATTAACACAGGGCTACTTGGATACATTACCTTTTTCCTCTCAACTGACTGATTTGGCAAAATCAAGAAGTTTGCATGCTAGTGCATAAGATGGCCTACATGATTCTCCACTGAAAAATTTTGAAATATCATTAGATTTTTCCTTCCAAGAAGCATGGAAGTAGTTGGTAAGCTTTCTCTTGCTGATCACCCCAACATTCTTTGGCGTACACAACTATAGAAAGGAGTTAAAGGGGGAAAGAAAGACAGGACAAAGGCTGGACGTGTTGCATCATTTATCAAAATAATGATTCTACCACTTTTATTACTAGAAAAAAAAGTACTATGCCTACATATAAATTCCAAACCCATCAATTACCAAGTCCTGTCAGAACAATTCTGTCTCCTCAAGAGCTCTCACATCTGTCCCTACCTCTCCATCCCATGCTGCCAACATATCATATCTCCCATGGATTACTACAATGGCCTCCTAACTGGTCCCCCAGCCTTCAGCCTTATCCCTCTCCAAGTATTCTCCACACCATAACCATCTATTTAATAAAGTTTATTCCTTATTAAATGGAAACTTAATTGTGTTACCAGTTTGATTAAATTGGTAAGTGGTTCCCAGATGCCTACAGGATTGAGTCCAAACTCAGTATCATGACCCTTCAAGACCCTTCTCTATCTGACCTTTGCCAAACTCTTGCTTATCATTAACCCCTCCTCGGCTACTCTTCAAGCTCTAGCTCCAGCAGGCTATGTCCAGCCCCTTCCAATGGGTTCTTTCTTTTCCCCCACCATACCTGCATGCTTTCCAGCAGCCTCGCCTTTCTGCCTGGAACTGGCTGCAGTCCACTTGCTTCCATGGCTGTCTCCAATGAATGCTACAAAACTCAGGTCCAGCTTCCAGGGAAGTTTCCAGGAAAGCTTCCCAGCCAGGACTTCACACCCAGTTTAGTCTCTTACCTACCTTCCTATAACAAGTGCAGGATTACCTACAAGTACCAGCAAAGGGCTCCAAAAACAAGGGGAGAAGAGCTTTTTGAAAGAATTTGATATTCAGTATTTCCCTTAAAAAGCAACAAAGTGGTTATTGTGGCTAAAAAAAAACAAGAACTTACTTGGACTTTCTTGTATTTATTTTACTGTTAATTTTTCTAAAGTTTTGGTGAAATATACATACATATATAAAAGTACATAAATCATTAATGTAAATAACATCCAGATCAAGAAACCCAACATTACCAAGACCTCAAAAGCCCCCCTTGTGGGCCCTTTCAATCACTAACCCCCCAAAGGTAACCACCCCCCTGACATTTAATAGCATTAGATTAATTTTGCATATTTTTATATATTCTGTAAATAGAATCATAAAGTTTGTGTTTGGCTTCTTTTGTTCAACACTGTGTTTATAAGAAACACTCATATTGGTGTATGTAGTTGTAGTTTGCTCTTGTTATTGTAGACTAATATTCAATTATTTACTTTTTCCACTGTTGATAGGCATTTGTGCTTTATATTATAGTTGTTGATTTACACATTTGCTTCTCCCAATATATTGTAACTTTCTTATGAACAAGACCCATTTCCGATCCCGTTCTGTTGTAAAACTGGTACCCTCATACGTATAACCTTGTTAGAATGAATTCATCAGTACATTTCAAAAGCCACAAAGGCATATACATGCCTCCTTTAATCAAGTAAATTCACTCAAGCACTTATTCAAAGGAAACAATTGAGAGGAAAGAAAGAAAATTCTATGCATTAAGATTTTTATCTCTGTATTATTTATAGTAGTAAAAAATGAAATCAATACATTTCTAGCAATAAAGAAATGATTGAATAAATTATGTCACAGAAATTCTAAAGAATATTATGCTGCCCTTAAAAATGGAAGAGTATGAAGCACCTATAGATGCAGGCCAGTGCTATTAAATGAAAAAAAATTATTCAAAATCATATTATGTTCTGAATAAAATTATACCATATAATTAGGCATGGGTCCATGGAAAAAGACAAATATAAAAGAAATAGTTAGAAATTTCGTGCGTCTTCCCTTGTTCATCCAGTCTATTCTCAACACGGCCAGAGTCAACGTGGAAATCATAGGTTGGATCTTGTCACTTTTCTTCTCAAAAATCTCCAATGGCTTCTTGTTGCACATGGAGTGAAAACAGGAGTTCTTACAGCAGT
Source organism: Daubentonia madagascariensis (assembly GCA_023783475.1). Lineage (NCBI taxonomy): Eukaryota > Metazoa > Chordata > Mammalia > Primates > Daubentoniidae > Daubentonia > Daubentonia madagascariensis. The sequence continues at coordinate 44,670 of JAKFHU010000522.1, forward strand.
CTACATGACCACAGCTGAACACCTGTGTTCATCCTGACATTATCTTACTCCGCACTCTTCCTTCCTCACTCTGCTCCAGCCACACTGGTCTCCTTGCTCTTCAGCAAATGTCCTAGGTGGCTTCTGCCTCCAGGTCTTCGTACTCACTCCTGCCTCTGTCTGGAAGGCTCTTCGCCCAGATGTGTTCTTTGCTCAAACGTCTTCCTGACTATCCTCCTCAGATTTGCAGTACCCTGACCTCCACATATTACATCCCCCCTCCCTTTCCTCCATAACAATTATTACCATTTACTATATCGTGTTTCACCTATTTTGTTTACTATCTGTCTCCTAGAATATAAGCTCTGTAAAGGCAGGAACCTTTGTACTGTTTACTGCAATATCCTCAGCAGCCCCTAAACAGTGCCAAGCACATAGTGAGTGATCAATATTTATTTGTGGAATGAAAGAACAAATTTACTCAACATATATCCAAGGGCCTATTATGTGTCAGGCACTGTTCTGAGTGCTGGGAATATAGTAGTGACGCTAGAAATACAGTAGTGAACAAGAGAAAGTTTTAACTTCATGGAACTTACAAGGCAGCCAAGGGAGACAAGCAATACAAAGGGGGAAGGAAGGAAGAAAGAAAGGAAGGGAGGAAGTAAGGAAGGAGAAAATTCGCAACTGTGGTTAGATGTAGTAAGGTATAAGCCAGGTGAGGTGATGGACTGTATAGTTAAGGGGCCTAATTTCAATACAGTTATGTAAAAAACATACTAAAAGCACTTCAGGCAAAGCAGAAAAGGCTCTGATACTGAGAAGATAGGAGAAACCTTAGTAAATTTAGAGAAACAGAAAGACCAGTGCAACTAGAAAAAGGCAATGAAGAAGTGATGACAGAAGTAGAGAGCCAGGCCATGTAGGGCCTTCGGGTCAGGGTAAGTTGTTTGGATTTTATTAGAAATGCAATGAAAAGATCACTAAAGAGTTTTTAAGCAGAGGAATGACAATGCTGTTATTATAATATTATTTGAGAAGTTTGAGGTTAAAGTCACCAAAGTTCTGGATTAATCAAAATGCAGTGTGGCAACTAGCACTCTGCCTCGTGTGTTGTAGGCAGACGTTAAATGATGGTTGATACTTTCCTTATTTTACAGTAAATATCACTTCATACATATTACCAATGGACCTGGGTGAGGGAGGACCTTTATTATCACTACTGTTTGTAGAGTAGTTTTAATATGCTGAATGTTTTAAAATGGTTTTTATTCAATGCTTACAATAAAATTGAGGTGCTGAGCTTTCAGTTCCTAAAGAACCATTTATGCTTAAAAAGGGTTTTGATTGATTTCTTCCCAACAAGCTATGTGCATTGACTCAAATTCAATCTGCACTGGCGCCTGTGTGTGTGTGCAAATGAAAGCTGAAATGTGAATCTCCAAGGACTGAGCTTGGCCCTTGTTGATTAAGTAAAAATTTCCTCTAGAGCATTTGTGACAAATCCACGCTAGCATTCTCCTAGATATATTCCTAGGCAACTTTGGAAGGTGGACAGAGATACATTCCTTTCATCTCAAATAAATTCTCCAAGGGCTAAGTTATACGTCTTTAGGAGAAATGGAAAATACCAAACTTTCACGCATGCTTGTTTTATTAAGAAAAAATAGGATTGGCTTCTGTGTAAAATATAATCTCCTAATATTCAGCTGTTTAAAGGAATCTTTAGACTTTTTAGTTAGAGATGTTACTGGAAAAGGCAATAATTCAGTATAGAACTGTATAGCAACATTTCTTTCAAAATAAATTTTTGTTAAATTTCCCCATTAAAAAAAAATGTACACTCCCAGTTAAATGGAGGGGATTCAGATGTAGATCTACTCTCCATCTCACAAAAATACTAAACACATTTTTAAAGAAAAGGTTTAAGTTCACATGGACAAAAATAATGGACCCGCTACTAGAAACAAGTTGGAGTTACCCTGTAGAATACAAGAAGCCTCATGACTTGGAAACTGTAGGTAACAGTGAATGTCAGAACGCGTGATAGGGTTACAAGTGCTGGCGAGGGTGTGGAGAAAAGGGAACTTTACACACTGTTGGTGGGAATATGAACTAGCACAGCCACTATGAAAAACAGTATGAAAGTTCCTCAAAAAATTAAAAATAGAACTACCATATGATCTAGCAATCCTACTACTGGGTATATATCGAAAGGAAATGAAGTAAGTGTGTCAAAGAGCTATCTGCACTTCCATGTTCGTTGCAGCACTATTCACAATAGCCAAGATAGGGAATCAGCCTAAGTGTCCATCAACAGATGAATGGATACACAAATTGTGTTATATATACATAATGGAATCCTATACAGCCATAAAAAATGAAATCCTGTCATTTGTGACATGGACGTACCTGGAGGACATTCTGTTAAGTGAAATAAGCCAGGCACAGACAGATGAATATTGCATGCATGGTCTCACTCATATGTGGAATTTAAAAAGTTGTTCTCATAGAAATGGAGAGTAGAATAGTGGTTACCAGAGGCTGGGGAGGGGAGGGGAGAAGGGGAGAGCTTCGTCAAAGGATACATAATTACAGTTACACAGGAGGAAGAAATTCAAGAGATGTATTGTACAGCAAGGTAACTATAGTTAATGACGATTTATTGTATTCTTGAAAAACGCAAAGAGTGAATGTTAAATACGCTCACCACAAAAATAACTATGTGAGGTAATGCAATTGTTAATTAGCTAGATTTCACCATTCCATAATGTGTATATATACACTTCAAAACGTCCTGTTGTATGTGATCAATACAATGTTACCTGTAAATTTTTAAAAATTTTTAAAAGAAATGCATGATAGGGTTAAAAACAAGGTGATTGCTTGAAAGTCCCTCAACTATCCACAAGCAGGGTCACAAAGGTTCTGTTCTCTGGAGAAAGTGATCTGGAGACATTCTGGTTTCAGGAACTGAACAGAGAGGGTGTGGGCAATCATGGAGCTGAACTCAGGTAGATTTTGGGGAGGCCTGCCAACTAAACTGAGGGGATGCCCTGGCCTGGCAATGCAGGACTTAGGGTCACCATAGTTATATGTTTGCCTAAGGAAGCACTTGGACTAGACTGGATTCAAATCTGGCACTGCTGCTCGCTAGCTAAGTGATCATGGACAAGTCATTAATCTCTCCAAGCCCTGGGTCCCTTACCTGTAAAATGGGGGTAATAATATATATCTGAGTTGTGGTTGTAATGATTAAATTAGATGATATAAATAAGGCATTTAGTGTATGTCTGGCACGTGGTATATGCTCAATAAATGGCAACAAGCATTATCAGTAATTTAAAATTTTGGTAGTTTCATCTTGAGTCCTTCAGAAAGGACTCCAGAAGCTGCTCTTTACTGATAATGCTTGTTACCATTTATTGAGCATGTACCAACATTTACAATATTCTACTCCATGGAATAGTATTGTCTGCTATTTTTAGGACTTTAAAAAAATCTCAGGGGAGGGGCAAAAACCTACCTAACGGGTACAATGAACACTATTTGGGTGATAGGCACACTTATAGCCATGACTCAAGCATTACAAAAGCGATCCATGTAACTAAAAACATTTGTACCCCCTTAATACTTTGAAATTTAAAAATTTCAATAAAAAAAGATGAAACTAACAGCAAGTCTAAATTCCTATAAACTGACTCCTTTCTCCATATTATTTTCTAACAGATTACTAAAGAAGCATAACCCGAAATCTTCAGTAAGTCACAGGTCAAAATCAGATTTGTTCTGATTTTGTTCCATATGCCCAGTAGAGCATTAGGGAATGGGCTCTGAAGTCAGACAAAATTGACTTTATTGCTGGCTCCTCCAGTTACTAATGCGGTCTTGACAAATCACGTAAGTATTTCTCACCTGTGAAGTGGGACTAGCAACAACCATTTGTAAGATTGTTGTGAGGATTAGCTGTAATGCAGGCAGGCCCTAGCAGGTGCTAGGACATAGTGGGGGGCTCAAGAAATGGAAGCCATTTTCATGATGATGATTATTAGGCCAAAAGTCATTTGCTAATGCCAATTGAAAACGTGGTCAATTTTGGAATAAATATACTTTGGGCTATTTTTGCCATTCATCACATGTCACCGGGGGTGGGGGGTTGTCTGTTACCTGGGTACTGATTCCACTGACTTGTAAGTCTATTTGGAGACTAACACAGTGTACATAGTTTCTAAAGAAACTGTGCTTCTCTTTTTGTCTAGGACATTTGCAGACATTTCAGCCAAACTGGCAACATAAATGATACTTAATATTTGAGGTAGCTTTTACACTGGGGATTTAACTTAAATCATTTAGTTTTTCCTTTCCCTGTAAAGTGTAGTCTAAAGCCAGAATTAATTAGAGCAGTACTTTTGTGGCTTGCACATGGGCATTCACCTTTGTTTCCTGGGCTCTGAGCTTCAGTCTCTCATTCAAGTGGAGAAAGCATAAAACAAGAATATGGTGAGTAGCACTTTTTATCTCATAATCAGTGGAGAAGTAAAAAAAAATTTATATAAATTCTCTAAAAATACTAGACAATATTGTACTTGCAACAATATTTTATCTCATAGGATACTTTATTTACTTTCACGATGGGGTATATTTTTAATTCTTAGAACATATTGTGAACCCATGGCTTAGCCACAGATTCTTATATTCAGTTACCTTCCTAATTGAGCCAACTAACAAAATAAAATACACATTCAAATGAAACATGTATCTAAACCATTTAGGAATAATTAAAATTATAGATAAGGTTTTCTTTCACTGATCACAAATTATAGTAATGTTTCTGTGGTGCTCATTTCCGGGCTCACTTTGGTGTGTTTATTAAAGCAAGGTATTGTCAGATCACAGGGAGTATCTCATTTTCATATTCATATCTCTAATTCTAAAGGGGATTAAATTATCCAATTAAGCTGTTAATTAAAAAGACTCCTACAGAATAAACTGCAGGCTACCAATGGCATTTTCAATTTTCATTGTGCTGTGTTCAAAAGCAATTTTCTAAATTCAGAAGAGCTCAAAGTTACTGCCCCGTATTTCACTTTAGAAGGTGTGGCTGGGAATGCTAGCTGAGAGCCAAACCCATTTCCTCTTCTTTCTGGGCACACAGCTAGACTACATGTCCCAGCCTCCCCTGCAGTTGGATTTGGCCACATGACTGAGCTCTAGACAATGGAACAGGAACAGAAGTAATATAGACAACTTCTACTGACAAGTCCAAATCTTCCAGGCACCATCTTCCATGGCCTCTCCCCCTCCACTAGCTTCTTGCTGATGAGCCCGTATTCAATCATGTGTTGAAAATGGCAGACTCCCGATATGGAAGGAGCCTGAATCTCCAAGTCACCAGCTGGAGTAGAGAAACTCACTGATCATTAATACCCATTATGTATGTAATAAAAAACAAGAAATAAATTTAAATTGGGTTAAGCCATTGAGTTTATCTGTTTTACAGCTAGTGTGATCTTAATAAAGAAAGCACGTGAACTGAGGGACATGCAAATACCTTAAACCTAACTGGAAACATTAGCCTCTTTCAAATTTTGATCAGGTTCACTTAGATATATAACTAAAAATCTAAGCAGACTCAATACCTCTTGGTTCTCATAAAATCTATTATATAGACCATAGCAAGAGAGATTCTAGACTTCTTGCCTCCATTCCTCCAAAGCCCCTACTTCCTGTTCACACTCCAGAGATCCCTCATAAACTCTGTCATTTATATGCATCTTTCCTTCTGCCACTACTCTACACACAGAAATTCCTATTTCATGGATCAGCTCAGAAACTAGAGTAAACTCTCCCAAAGGGGCACCAACAAGCCACACTCAGCCACTTATCACCCACTAACTCTGTATTATCTGATGTCTACTCCCTATACGTGACGCTGTGACTTATTACACAAATGCGCTGGCCTAGGATCCTACAAACCAGCACTTTTCCACATCTTAGAACATATTGGTGCCAGAAAGGTGTTTAAAATCATCAACAGGGGACTCTACTTGCAATGCTGTCCTAACACCAAAAACCTCCACAGAGTAGTATAAATTCTATGGTATGCCTCTGGGTTTGTCTGGACTCAGGCAAGGTAGTGAGGCTTTCAGAGTCCTGTACCACTCAGTCATTGTCTGAGGGTCACCAGGCACTTCCAGTTCTTTGAAAGTACATTGGTCAAAGGGAGGCTCCAGTAGCATGACAGCAGCCATCCTCGAGAGCCACAGCCAATTAGAAACAAAAGCACACAGAAGGTAAGGTGAGGGCACCCAGTAAGAGGGCTTTGCTGGGATCTGGGCAGAGGGAGCACCAACAGTGTCCACCAGAGGAAAGTTGAATAATTCCCTTTCTGTGTTCCAAATCACAACCTGATATATTTATATATTATCACACCTCACTCAGTAGGGTAATTGTAACAGTTTACATATCCATCTCCCATGTTAGACCAGACTGTTCACTGAAGCCCAGAGAGTGTATATTATCCACCTATATATAGATAGTTGGTGATTTAAATATAATGGGTGCTCAGTGTGCTGAATGAATGACTATAAATTGACTAGATTGTTAAAGAATGGGGATAGCACATAGAGATTCCAGGATCTGATAGTAACTGTAATGTTCATTTTTACTTTTGCAACACCAGCCCTATCGTGGTTGATAACTTCCTCAGTGGCATCTCTTTTCCTCAATAGGAATATTATTGCAAAGGCAATAAACCACATCTTCTTACTCACATTCTGAAAGAAAATATAATGACCACCTTGCAAATTTTTCATTGCCTAAGGAGAAAGTTATTGCATTCAAATCCCACTTTCCTAAGCCAAAAAAGCTAGTATTCTTCAGTGCTTTGTATACTTTTTGGTAAATATTACTGTGTAAGACAGAACTGAATATGTTGATAGATGTAATATATTTTAATATTTTTTAAAAAGAAAGAAACAGAAAATTTTGAACCAACTTTTTATTGTCCTTAAAATCATTGTTCACATTGTTTCACAAGTAGGGAAAGAAAATTCAGCCAAACTAGTCTCACAATGACCATTTTGATATAAAATGCATAATCCAAGAACATCTTTCTTCAAACCAGTGGGGTACTTCCACTGGCGATGAGAATGTTGTTGTATGACTCAATCATGTATTCTTCCATAATTTAATATGCAACTGAGGCATTATGTTAAATATTTCAAGGAAGAAGCCTATAAAATGCTAAGTGATTATAGAAATACTGATTGAATAAATGTATTTAGAAATGGGATAATCTAAGGGATGAAGGTTAATCCAAAGGTGTGTAGCCCAAAGCACAAAGACTCTACCTTTCCTGACTCTGGGACACTTGACAAGAGATTTCAAACCTCTCCAGCTTTTCTGGCATGATCATAACCTGTCTGGCAAGCCATAGTTCCTAGTTGGTTCTCAGTGATGCTCTAGGGCTAAATAAGATAAAATTTATGTACTATGCTTTAAGCTCCATTGAGGCAAGGCACTAAATAAACTTCGGGATAATTTATGGATCCTGACTTTGCACTAGTCTTGTCCAAGTCCATCTCATAAAAGGAATAAATGGGAATAGGAAGCCAATGCTGAGCACTTGGTGGAAAGCTCAACAAACTTGGGATGATGGTGATGAGCCCAAATAAGACCACTTTATATCCAGAAAAATTTTGACTAATCCAGGACAATTTCACAAAAAACCTCTTTCCAATGCCCAGACAATAGTTCACTGGCATAACATCTGGTATCTGAATCAGAGAAGTGTATTATGGCAGCCCTAGTCTGAGATCCAATATCTAATTTCCTTTTAATTTACCATAATTATTTTTGTAAAACTTTATGGCTTCACTCCAGTGGATGTGCTTAGCAAGGATTGCCAAAATCCTGTCTTCTCTTCAGAGCCACATCCTTAGGCCAACTTCTTCTTACTTTTTTTTCCTTCCTTTCCAGTTGCATTTTACTGTCTTCTTTCTACCATGTAATCAGTGTCTGTTTCTTTTAACAATCTGTATCCAAGAGGCAGGACAATGAGACTGTAATCGAAAGAGTTAAACACAAACATGTATTTGGAAATCCAATCTTTCTAGAAAACTGTTCCAGCTAGTAGTGATGATTTGGTATTGCCGCTTTCATTTTAGTTTTAGTTTTTGTTTCGTTTTGTTTGTTTTAATAATGGCCATCCTGTCTACAACTTTCAGTATAACTGAGTTAGATCAAGTAAAGTTAATCAGGACAAGGTAACCCTGTCATCCAGAAACTGTGAGGGCCCCAACTGATCACCAACCAGTTTTCCTAAACTAACAAGTGACTTAATTTCCATTTCCAAACCATAATTCTATGTTTTTATCAAACACTTTCTCTGACCTGCAGGAACGTGTTTATTTGGAGTTTCAGAAAGAAAACACTACTCATATAAGCATGACAAACCTCAGCTGATTTTAAGTGCCCAAGTGCAAGAATAAAACAAGGAGTATCTTATATGCCTAAACCAAATCAGAATGCTTCCTTCAGAGAAAAGGGACATACATTTCCAGCACCCCTAACCTAATATGGCTTGTTTTTAGAAATACAAACTAAGGTCACATTAAGCCACGGTTAAGAGGAGGAAAAGGTAGCTGCCCTTCAGAAGTTTATCCATTCAGAGAGGAGGAAGTCAAGGGGAAAATCACTCTCCTCTAGCTAATGCAGTATAATTGTTTTCCTCATGATGGTGCCCCTCCATTTTTCTCCCTTCAAAAGTTCCCATGGTTACAAAAGGACATGGCACACACTTACTTTTTCTTTTAAAATGACAAATCAAAGGGATGCAAAATGGCCTCCTGTAGTTAATCTGAATTTGTCATCTTGCTTTTGAGATTTTCCTATTGGCCCACTTAACCCAGCACCTCATGTACAATGAATAATGTGAAGGGGGTGAGGGGTGCCTATTTTAAGAAATTGGAAATGCCAGGTAACCTCTTCAAGGCCATTACAATTTTATCCTACATGTACATACACTAATAAGAAATAGAGGAGTTCACTTAAAAGGATAATGCTCTAAGGATCAAAAACATAGTACTGCTGTTTCTTACAGACTCTTTAGAAGACTTGAAGAATAAAAATTATGTTTCTTTGGACTGTGCAGGGAATATTAAATTGAATCAATATATTTTAAGATATCTTCAATCAAGAAATTTTTCAAAAAGGTTTCTTTTAAGAGAGATAACATTAACTAAGCTGAAACAGAAGGGCACTTTGCTCTCTCCTCAATGTGGTGCTTGTTCCTTTGCACTAAAGGGAAATGAAAGCCATACGTTCCTGATGGGGAATCAGAAAATCCTTTTCTCAATGTCTGCTCATTTCAGAACCAGGAAAATGTACACATATGAAGGTAATGAAACAAATAGGAATTGGGCTAAAGAAAAGTGTTCAGCAGACAATTGCTGAGGTTCATACAGACTAGATAAAATTTTGGAGATTTCATCTCTTAGTTTCCCTGCTATTATGTGACTAGGAGTTTTTATTTCTTCTAGGACTTAAAAATATAACCCCCCTTTTTTTCTATTTAATAAACTCAAATCCTTTACCTAGTAGCCTTTCTGCCAGCTTTGTTCATGCTAATTTGAACAGGGCAATCAGCTACATCACAGGCAAGCTGTGAGGCACGTTTTTATTCCAATAGACTCCAAAGCTGAAGGCAAGAACTTCATCAAAAATTGTAAAATGGAGACCAACATATTTCTAATTTAATTACCTTAGAAAGAAATGCTATGTAATGACTGTCCATAAAATCTGGCACCACATTCTAGAGCAGCAAGCCCTCCCAGGTATTCATGCACACTGTCTTCAACATTAATGGTTACAAGTTTAATAGATTGAACTTTTTAATGGATACATTCTATTTAGGCTCCCTGCAAAGCTATAGATTGAAATGGTATGTACCACTTAACTGTGGCTAACACACTAAAATTGACAATAGTAACAATTCAGCAGATAGCAATTTAACAAAAGTAGCCTAGGAATTTATTTCTGTAGGGTTGGTTTTCTAAAGAAACGTATTTGGTTCATTTCTTGTATTCCATTATTTTAAGCCCTACAACACTGAGCAAATACTGTTTAGATCCAAGCAAGGCATCTACCCAAATAACGAAAATGCATTAAGAATAAAACTCTTCAGAGGAATATAGGCCTAAAGCAGTGGGCAATGTGCTAGCCACTGTGCAGCTCTCTTGGGATGGCATAACCCAGTGGCCCAGCTACCAGAGTCGGCAGGAGTCCATGCCTCTGTTCATCGTGGAATTGGGTGGACAGTTAAAAGCTTTCTGGAATTCTTCAAAGTTACTAATTGCACCATTGACCCTGAAAAAAGATATGTCAAAGCACATGTCATTTAATTCTTGCACATTAACAAGTTCTGGATAAAACTGTAGCAGTATATTGCTAGAAGAAATATTGGCATTCATTTAAGCTGCTTACAGTAGAGACAACTAAAGCCCAAAATGATTGAATACATTTCCAAAAAATTTAACAGAGCTAAGACTAGAACCAGCATCTCCTGAATGTCAGACAAATGCTCCTAGTACTCTTCCAACAGTCTTCAAATTCCCATAAAACTGTATCATCACCAATACTTAGTTTTTCTAGCTTTTTAAAAGTAATTCTTTACGGAAAGTATAACTGACATAAAGTCCACAAATCTTAAATGTAGAACTTGTCATCTTTTTCATGTGTATAGGCCCATGTTACTACTACCCAGATCAAGACAGGATATTTCTAGCACCCGAAAGGCTCCTTCCTGTCCCCTACCAATAGCACCTCCAGGGATAACTATTATTCTGACCTCTATCACCATAGCTTTGCCTGTTTTTGAGGTTCATGTGAATGGAATCCACAGTGTGTACTGTTTGGTCTTTGACTTCTTTCGCTCAAGATAACGTCTATAAGAGTCATCCATGTTGTTGCATTTCCAACTATTTTTAAAGAATTCATTCAATCTACAAAAACATTTTCTCTAAATTCTTATTGGGTTTGGAGGCTCATATTTGCCTAGAATTTGGTTAACACAACAATCAATTAACAAATGGTATGTAGTTCTTACTGTTAAGTAATCCTTCACTGGAGTTAGCTCCAGAATCTGGTGTTCTTTTAAGTTCCCAACTGCAGTAAAGCCTGGATGCCTACTCAGCACTTTGATTATAACTGCCTTTTGGAAGTGGCATTTCCATTGTTTGATTTCTGCTGCACTCAAAATCTGTAGTTACTGCAGGCATCAGTAACAAGCCAGGGAAAAATACTCCCCCCTCATCTATTTCTTACTCAACTGCATGTTCAAAGGGTTGACTAGAGACTCAGCATTCTCCGTCACTGACTATTTCTCCCCTAATGACTTTGTTACCTACGGGCATTTGAATAAATGTAATGGCCTGTATCCAAAAAATCCTCATAACCTCTTGTGTTTTAGCTGGATATATGGGTAGGGATGCATATTTCATAGTGTGATTCACCCTAGGCAAATGTTAAAGATAGAATATAGCTGATAATTAGTAAGCACACTCTGTAAAATTATCAGCTAAAATCCAACATTAGGGGCAACTAGTTAGTAAAAGGAAATTAGTTTCTAAAACCTTATGTATTGAGTAATTAATCTACTGTGTGGTTTCATCTGCACCATTTGTCAGTGGGAACACATTTTTGTCCATTACAGACTGTCAGCCTTCATGACAGTTTAGCCCAGTGGGGGAGAATTTCCAACACAGTGATTAGATTTTTATGCTAGTGGGTAATTTATAGTCAATTTCTGAAGCATTTCTACTGCAAGTTTTTAGGAATAAGATTTTAAAATATAGGAGAAATTTTAGATGACTTTCCTACAATATGCTAATGGATTCATTTAAACATTAAATATAAAGATATCCAGATATAATGTATTCTAAGCAAAGAATAAATAAATATAAATTATTATGGTTTCTTGGATTTCTTATTATACTTATCTGTTCCCTACTATAGAAATTTTCTCTCAAACTATGGAACCTAGTACAGGGTAAGTAATATTAACCTTAATTTTATTTTTACTTAATATTTTATACATTCTTATAATTAAATGAGACTGTAATTCATAATCCCTTTCCCTTCATATATAAGCAATTGTTTCAAAACATGATTCAAACTGAAAGCCAAAATGTAGAGTCTCTAACTCTAGATATAAATTATAATTGCTAAATATCACCATATATCCTTTGTGCTCAGAGCTATTCAGAAAGTGGGCATTCATTTATGTTTGTTGGCTGATTGTATGAAAGAACAAGAGGTATTAAATAAGATATTCTTTAACACAAAATAAACCAGAGCTCTAAGTATTTTAAGGCACAGTACATCAGATCTCATCCTTTCCTAAGATAACAAAGACTGGTTTTGGGCCTAGACAAAAAAAGTAGATAGTTGGATAAGTCAAATATTCCAGCTTACTGAGCACACATGGTGCTCACCCATGGATTGCTGCCTTTCAAAAGGTGGAAGATAATAAATGAGATTTAACACTACAGCTATGATTTGGATTCCAAGTTACCTTTAGAGTCTTGTACAGTCTCATGGACCTCTTGACGTAGCACTAGACTAGGGGTATGCACAAGTCCTCACCAGCAGAAATTTAGTTGAGAAAATGCTGACTAAACCAGCTTACTGCTAATGAAAGAAAAGATGCTTAGTTTCTGTTTGGCTAGACTTTTTTTGGTCCACAAAATGGAGATCACACAGTTCACAATACAGGCTTTTGTTCAGACCACCTATCTGGTAGAGCCCTGGGATGGCTGCGTTGGGAAAAAAGAGGGGAGATGCACAGTTAAAAACTAGTGTCACCCATTTGCCCATTTACCTAAACTGAGGAGGGCTGTGAGCACCAATTTGGACTTGTTCTCGGGCAGCTTCTGGTCTGTAGGAATTGCACCTCACCTAGAAGAGAAAAGTATCCCAATAAATACGCTTCCATTCTGATAATACATTCTCTACTGTCTTAACTGCTCCAAATTATACTGAAGAACAATTTTAGAATCAGTGAATGACAAACCGTTTTAGTAGATCAGATAAAACCTTCATCAGTAATAACATGTATTATTCTGATACCCAGAGTAGAAGTTTTTTATCAATGTGAATAATTTCACAATTTGAGTAAATTAGGAAGGTTTCTAGACAAGTGTTTTAAATCAAGAGAATTGTCTATGTGCCCAGGAATCGACCAACGTATTCATGCAATGAACTTAAGGTTTGAAATAATTCTTATCAAACTTAACCATACTCATTTAAATCAATAAAATCAATCACCCACCCAATATTGAGTATGGTCATGAGCAGTTAGTATTTTGCACCTTGAGTGCCTTCCTTGCCTCACCCTAGTTTGGGCTTGGGATAGGAATACACTTCTCCATCGTCTTTGAAGTTAGGCATAGCTCTCTGACTTGCTCTGGCCAATGAAATGTGAGCAGAAGTGCTGTATGTCACTTCCTTTAAGAGCCTTAAGAACAATTTAAGGTGCTCTATTCAGGGCCAGTGCACATTTCCTCACATTTATTTTCGACTCCTGTGGTGACCATGGAAGCACGTAGCAAGATAAATACTCCCAAACCCAAATCCTTGAGTCAAAACTATAAGCAGAGCCCCACCGCTGACCCATGCTGGACACGGAGCATGAACAAGAAAGAAACTTTTGTTGTGTTGTTTGTTTCCGCAGCATAACCTACTTAAGCCTGACTTGCCATGTGTCTTGGGATACGATATAATCTTGAAGTATGAATAGAACTGGGACACATGAATATGGCAGAAAACACTCTAAATGGAGGGAGAAATGACAGCAAAGACATGTTTCAGGGGAAAGAAAGCAAGACATTCAGCTTGGGTGGAATGTGTGCTGCATTAACAGGCAGCAGTGGGAGAAGGAGGATGGTGCCAGATTTCTGAAGCCCTGAGCAACTGGCCAAAGTGTTTAAACTATATTTAAACATTGTTCTTGAGCAGGAAAATGATTAAATCCAGATTTTTAAAAGATTTATCTGGCAGGGATGTATAGTAGGAAGAAGAAATTAGAGACTAGTTGGAAGATTATTTATAGGCACCAGGAAGCTTCTCAATGGCTGTTCACTAAATAAGCAGAAATGGGATGGGAAAGAAGCAGAAAGATGAGAAGAATATCCGAGAAAAAAATTGACAGGTTGCAGCGACCACGGGGCTATAGGAAGCAGGAAAGGTGACATGATGCTATTGATTTTGATGAAGATAAACCGTCAGTCACTGCGGTTCTGAATTGGACTTAGAAGGTGTTTTTGTCATGTGATTCCTTAATTTCCTCAGAAGCTAGCTAATGTGAAGTTGTTTCTGGCATTTGATTTTACCTCATTTCCTTATATATTATTTCTTCATATATTCTCACATTATTATATAGTATTGTCTTTCTTTCACATATCATTTAAGAGATTTCTGGAAACATGTTACGGTTGTTATTGTTTTCCTAGTACCTTCCCAGGAGGGAGAATAACTTTACTCCCTATAAGGAGACTTACTCCGATGTACAAAAGATTGAAAATCTCCTCATTCTGTCAGTGGGAAAAGCTCCAAGATAAATTTCTCACTAGTGATATAAAATAGCTTTCTACTTTTTTCCCTCTAAATCGCTTTAGTTTAAAATAAATCAGATATGGTTTGGTATTATATTTGGAGACATTTCAAAATTATGACTGTAACATCACTATCAATTAGTTTATTTCATCTACAAAGAGATATTATGGACTAGGATATAAATAGGAAGAACTGATGGTCCCTTATACTTTGTTCTCTAGAGCAGGGGTCAGCAAACTTTTTCTGTAGAGAGATAGATAATAAATATTTTAGGCTCTGAAGACCATAAGGTCTCTGTTTCAACTATTCAACTCTGGCACTGTAGCACAAAACCAGCCACAGACAATGGATAAATAAAGGAATACGGCTGTTTTCCAATAAAACATTATTCACAAAACAGGCAGCAGGCCATATTTGGCCCTAGTTTGCCAACCCCAACTCTAGAAAGTTCTAACTATTTTATGTACTTATTTTAGATATCTGACTGACCAGTACTGACTCAAAAGGAAGTCTCCTTAGTTGAACTGTGTTAGTCTTATTCCTTTCAAGCAACTGATCTAAAAAATATCAAGTGTCTTCAATATACCCAACATCTTTGCTGGGTGCTGTAGAGATACATAAGAAGTGTAAAGATCCAGAAGATTAGCTATGGAGATAAAGCTAAAATGCTTGAGCATTTTTAGACTAAGTAGTCAACTGCATGGTAATGAAGGGAAGTATAAAAGGAGTTGAAGATAAAATAATAAGGGCTAAAGTCCTTGGGGAAGAGTTTGTGGAAGATGTGGAGGAGGTGGAACTTGACATGGATCCAGAAGGATGAAGCAGGGATTGAAAGGGGAAGAGAAGAAAGAAGCAGAATCAGGAGCAAAGCTACAAAAACAGTAATGGGCATGACATCATGGGGTGGAAGTGAGGATACCTGTCCGGTTAAAGTTGAGTTTTTTTCATCCAGTGGTGCTATGGGAAATTAAAGTGGATTAGGTGGAGTTGGATCAGACTGAGAATTTTGGAATCCAGATGGAGGTGTTTGGCCTCAATGTGGTAGGCATTTGGGATCTACAGTAGTTCTTTAAAAAAATTTTGGCATGTAAAACAGTGGTGAAAGATGCTGAAGTCAAAAAAACATGGCATAGGCTGTTGGGATAATCCAGAGTAGAATATATCAAGCTTGAGCGTATGGATGATGAGGTAGGATAATGGGATGCTGTGGTCTGAATGTTTGGGTCCCCCTAAAATTCATATGTTGAAACCCTAATCCCAATGTGATGGTATTGGGAGGTGGGGCCTTTGGGAGGTAATTAGGTCATGAGGGTGGAGCCCTCATGAATGGAATTAGTACCCTCATAAAAAGAGGCCAGCTAGCTAGCTAGCTCTTTCTGCCATGTGAGGACACAGTGAGAAGTTGGCAGTCTGCACGCAACCCAGAAGAGGACTCTCACCAGAACCTGACCTTGCTGGCACCCTGATCTCAGATTTTCAGCCTCCAAAACAACAAGAAATAAATTTTTGTTGTTTATAAGCCACTCAGTCTATGGTACTTTGTTAAAGCAACCCGAACTGCCTAAACCTAGGGAAAAGGAGAGGCTGAATCTGCAAAGCATTGCAAAGGATGAAACATCTAGCTTTTGGGACACATGCCATAAAAATGAGGACAGATAAATCAAATAAGAACTAAGAATCCAGGCTTTTTAACCAGGAAAACCCAAAGACGGCGGGTGTTGATAGAAATAGGAAACTAGAAAGGAAAGTCATTTTGTTGATGACTACAGTTTTGTCGGCACGCTAAATAATAATTTATTTAGTGTTGTCATGTCAGCTTTAAGAAATAAAAGACCTCAGGCAGGTGAGAATCCTTTACCCAGAGTCAATTGCAGAAGATTTGTGAATGAATGAGCTTACTGAGTGAATGCAATGACTTAGGAACAAAAGGTTGTACTGATGAACATTTTCGTCTAGCTTTGAGCATATACATACACATTTGTCTACTGTGAGGATGTGCATTAGAACCTTTATTGACCCATCCCTGACTTCTTTGAAAATGTTGCCTGTATATTTGTGACATAATCCAGTGCAATAACCAATAACAAAGAAGAATTGAAACTTGCCCCATTAGCCAGAGACTCAAACTCAGAATTGTGCTTTATTTAGTGCACGTCTTTCTTTCAATTTCCACTCCAAGAACCTATTAAATTCACAAAAGAGTGACATGACTCTCCTTGCCTTTGTTGTTTTTTCAGCTCTAGTAGTCTTTGCATATTCATTCAACATTTGGGAACACATCCCTAAGGATCCCCCACAGGTTGAGAGTCAAAGTCTACTGAGGCAAAGGGGAAGGAGAAAAATAGGAAAGAGGAGGGCCATGAAAGCCAAAGAATGAGTTATTAGAAACAATTACAAATATTATCAAACACATTAAGAAGTCAAGATATATTGAAGTACCAAGTGAGTTACCATGGGGCTGGTAGCCCACTTGATAAAAAATACCAATAAACCCTGATTCAATCAGTTAATTAATTATGCCCCATAGAACATTAAGAAGGTGAAATTTATCCCAAAAAAATAATCAGCAAGATAAAATTTTGGCTAAAATCAAAGTCATGCCATTAAACCCTGATCAAGGGAGCAAGCTAAAGTCTTGCATTTCATCTTTAATGCCCCTTCCTCGGTCTACTCACATGAGCATAACTCAGGAAGAAGAGCTGATTGTTGGTGAATGTGATGCCAGGTAAGAGAGGTTCCTCAGCTCCCTGCCTTCTGTCATTTATCCATTTCCTGTAAGCCTAGTGAGAGAAGCAAAATAGATGAGCCTCTGCAATAGTGGTTTATCTCTTTTCTTATCCAGCACAGAGATATTAAACATATACCCCCACCATATGCAAAATGCATCGTGTCAAGTTTTCCTTTAAGAAAACAGACACCTGGAAATGTAAGTCCATATCCTATTGCTTACCAGTGAGGCAGGTCCACTTGCAAAAAGACCTTACATTTAATAGATACCAAAGTAGGTGGGCCAGAGTGTTGAGATGTTAAATAACTCTTTCAAAACAAAGCTGTTCTTTCTATTCCTACCAGGGGACAAACAAATCCAACACAATGGCAAGGCCCCTACGGCAATAAACTTGGGGGCCAACATATTACCATTTTTTTATTTTGCCAAGTAAGAGAAAAAACTATCATCTTCTATCACCATCATTTTATAAAATAAAGTATATTTTAAGAATATAGGAAGGATATAACCTCAGAATAACAGTCTGGTCTTTAAATTGAATGCATTTAAGCTTTATGAAAATCTTTCCACATTAGCCTTATGTTTCTTGTTTCACCACGGACCAGCAGATGATGAAAACATTCTTACAGACTCTTACCTGGCCCAGTATATGGGAACCGCTACCCTCTGGCCATCATTTAGAGGTTTGATATTTTAAGAGAAAATTATAAGGAGGGCTATAGAGAGAGCTGTACTCAAGGAAAACTCATATGAACCTAGCCCCAGGGAGATTTCTGTAGCATGCTTTGATATGATTGTGAATGTATTTTCTGAAAACTATCCTTTAAATTCATGATTCTTAATAACAAATATTATTCTTTAGGGTGACTTTACACCCCAAAAAGAAAAAAGAAAGAAACGCAGTTCTATTTATATGATAGAGTATAATAGAGTCAATGGGGAAATACAATTCTATTTACAGAAATTCCATCATATCTAACTCCTCAAGAACATGTCTGTGGTATAAATTGAAGTGCACCCATATGGTGCTTTATAGCTTAATTTTTTAAAGCACAGCAAATGTAGCAGTGCATACCCTAAACGCTTCCCGTACACCTCCATTATCAGCAATATTTTCTCCCAGGGTCCTCTTCCCCTTCACCTAACAAAAAGAAAAAAGAAAAACAAAGAGTATTTCACGGTCCACTATCATTCAGCAAGAGGTATACATAGTATAGCAAAAAAAAAGTGTCATATTTTAAAGAGGTAATTACATTCAATAAATCAAAGGTAGTCACAGCATATTGTGAGATGGCAAACTAACCCTAGCAAGGTGCTCCTGAATATAATAATTTCTATTTTATTATGCTACACATTTCTTTCTCACCCACTTCTTTATTCTCACCAATTTAGCCAGCTCCAATAAAATGTTAACAATATTCTGAGTGACTTTGGTTTAGTGGGAAAAAATAGAAACATCAATACACAGGTTACCTTCTCTGATTAATTCACATAATTTGAGTATTCTTCTCATTGTGCCTGTGTTTCCAAAAATTTATCATCCACACAGGAACAAAATTTCAAGACTGACCATCATCATTTTACCTTCAGCAATTTCCATGAAAAATTAAAAGAAGGGTAGTTCTCCTGGGGAACAAAAATCAAACTCAAGTAGTGCGGATCACAAGGTCAAGATTTGCAATATGTATGACAATCAGCCAAGCATGGTGAAGAAATTCTTCCCAACATTCAAAGATTGTTTCTTAAACCCTTAAATGAGCTAGGGCAAAAATATTCTGAACCAATATAGCCCACAAGCCAAATCCAACCTGCCACTTATTTTTGTACAGGTTGCAAGGCAAGATTAGATTTTACATATTTCAATGACTAGAGGGAAAAAATCAAAATAATAATATTTTGTGGCACATGAAAATTATATGAAATTCAAATTTCAGTGTCCATAAATCAAGTTTCATTGGAACACAGCCATGCCCATTCATATACTAAATACATATTGTCTGTAGTTGCTCTCTTGCTACAATAGCAGAGTTAAATAGTCACAACAGAGACCATATACCTTACAAAGCCTAAATTATTTACTATTTGGCCCTTTATAGAAAAGTTTGCCAATCCCTGTGCAGTAGACAGAATAGTAGCCTCTGAAAGATGTCTACATCCTAATCCCTTGAACCTGTGAATATGTTACCTTACAATGGCAAAGGGGACTCTTAAGATGTGATTAAGTTAACGATCTTGAGATGGGCACATTATCCTGGATCATCCAGGTGGATGCAATATAATTGCAAGAGTCCTTCCAAGAAGAAAAGGGAGGCAGACGAGTGAGTGTCAGAGTGATGCAATGTGAGAAGGCTGCACCAGCCATTGCTGGCTTTGAAGAAGTATGGGGCCATTAGCCAAGGAATGTGGGCAGCCTGTAGAAAAGGCAAGGAAACAGATTCTCCCCTAGAGCCTCTAGAGAGGAACACAGCCTTGCTGACACCTTGATTTTAGGCCACTGAGACCTGTGTCAGACTTCTGACACACAGAACTGTATGATAATAAATTTGTGTTGTTTCAAGCTACTAAATTTGTGGTAATTTGTTATAGCAGCAACAGGAAACTAATACACCCTGCTCTAAACTTTTAAGCCATGGATCTCACCAACTCTACTTTTAAGCTAGTTCAAACACCCAGGTATCAAGCAATACCAAGAAATAAAAACAAATCTTTGGAAAATATTATTCACTATAATCACTCAGGACCCTCCTAGCTTCAGTCCCCCCAAAAGTTACCATTTCTGCTTTACATACATTTTTTCTTTTCTACAATCCCACGAGGTGAGTGCTAGTATTGTCATCCTTGTTTAACAAATGAGGATCTAAACCTCAGAGTGTGTAGCAGATGTTGTTGTTGGTACCCTGCCAGATCCCCTTTTCTACCAGGACTGTGCACCCATTCCTGAAACTGCTAACAGCTCAGAAAGACTAACCTTAGCTTATGGGAGTCGCCTCACCTGGAGATTGCTGGGAGGTTATATGCCACCTTCCAGTAACTGACTGACATGCAGTTAGAATAGTTCAGCCCCTTGCCCCTGGGCTGAACAATTTCTGCGGTGCAATCCATGCTTCAGAACCCTCTTGGGATTAGGGTAAGGCTAAACTCCTGAAACCAACATGTTTTCCTCACTCCCTTACAGGTATCTACTCAAACTACTTCCTCAATAAATCACTGACCTAAGGAACCCTTTCTTGGGCTCTTGACAGAGTGATTAAGTAAACTGCTCGCATTTCACGGGGATTCAAACCTAAGCAATCTTCTGTCTCCAGAGCCTCTGTTTCATGATATGCTACCTTCTCAACCTCAACTCCTCTTCACTCTTGATGCTTATGTTTATATCCACTCATGCTTGAATTTAATCTCCTTCCTTTTTACTCTAAGCTTTATATCTAAGTTA
The DNA here is from genome assembly GCA_023783475.1 of Daubentonia madagascariensis. Lineage (NCBI taxonomy): Eukaryota > Metazoa > Chordata > Mammalia > Primates > Daubentoniidae > Daubentonia > Daubentonia madagascariensis. The sequence goes on from JAKFHU010000522.1 coordinate 65,423, forward strand.
GAGGCTTTTGAAGTAGCCTTGCTCCTCTGGCTCCTCACACTCTGGGCTGCCTCAGTAGACCACATGGCCCTAGTTTTGGACTCTCAAGACTCAACAGCTGCTGATAGTCTGTTTCTGTGGTTCCCCATCGGAGCTCCCCCCAATTCACTGCAAAGAAAGCCTCAGGCACAGAGAACTGGCCCCTACAAATGAAGCCAGAAAAATAAAGCATGGCCCTTTATATCCACAAAGGAAGCTACCCACTCTCGTGTAGGAATGAGACTTAAGCTGTTTTCTGATGGTTGAGCGGATTTATGCTGAGACAGGTATGCCCTTTCTATTGTCCTTGTGACAAAGGTACACATTTGTCAGAATTAAGTTTCAATATCTGACACTTTGGCCAAAATGGATGGTGAAGAAAAGTCCACCCACACATCACCCAGGTATAAAATGAACTTAAAATAAGATCCAGAGCATGATATGGGGGAAAGTATATGGACTTTGGAGTCATACAGATCTAAACTCTAATCTAGACTCTACAATGGGTTTTAATCTCTTTGAGCTTCAGTTTCTTCATATGTAAAATACACACACCCAGTAATCTGTATACCTCTCAGGACCAGTATGAGGATTACATTTGTTTCAGTGAAGTGAAAAGCCTAATTCCCATGCCTGCATATAATAACCACCAGGAAATATGAATTGCCTTCCTTTAAGAAAACTGCTCTTCTATTGTTTTTTGTTGTTTTCAGCCTCAAAGTCTTTGGCTTTGTTTTTGTTTTTGTTTTTACTGGCATGGGGTACCTAAGAATATGTCACAAAGGATCAGGAATATTAACTACCTTTTATTGAGCACTTACTGTGTGTCAGGCATTGCACTGGTGCTTCACATTACTTCATTCATTTAATTCTTACAACAAACAAATGAATTCAGAAATATTTACCCGTTTTATAGTTGAAGACACTGAGACTCAAGAATGTTAAGTAACTTGCCCAAGTTCATAAAACCAGTAATTGGTTGAACCAAGATTTGGACCCATGTCTGACTCTAGAACCCCTGTGTTCTGCTTTTCTTTCTTTTTCTTTCTTTTTTTTAAATTTAGAGATGGAATCTTGCTCTGCCACCCAGGCTGGAGTGCAGTGCATGGTCATGGCTCACTGCAGCCTCAAACTCCTGGGCTCAAGGGATCCTCCTGCCTCAGTCTCCTGAGTAGCTGGGACTACAGGTGCACATCACCATACCTCGCTGCCATGCTTTTCTTGAAGCAACATATACTCCAAAGAATTTTCACAGTGTGAAAACCCCTGAATTGAATATAGATACACAGAAGCACCCATTTTTAGGTCTTCTCATGTCACAGTTGTAGGTATTAAAAATATATGGGCAAAGAAATATCTTTCCAGGACACTGGTAAAGGAGCTAGAGACACCAGTCAAGGATACTGACTCTGGTTTCTCCACCTGAATGAGCAGTGGTCTCACTTGTGCTGGGCATGATTTAAGAATCAGGAGAACCAAGTCAGTGTTCATAAACATTCCCTTTAAGAAGCACATGGGTTTTTTTCTTTAACCTAAATTCATTTGGAATGGTGAAATAAACCCCAATTATAATGGACTTGAAGCATAGCAGATATTTGGGTATTTTTCCAGCTCTGATAAGATATCAGGGCACAGTTCATGTCTGGTTAGGGGCCAAGAGAACCTAGGAAAACCACATAAGATACAGTGATCTCCTCCAGTTCTGTGGCCACCTTGATTCTCTTAGGTGCTGTGCTTTTGACTAGATAAATTGGGAGCATACAGTGTATGCAGTGTGTTTTAGAGGAAGATCTTCCTGCAGATCCATAACCTATCAACAATTCTCCCTTGTTGGTATCTTGTTGTCAAATACAATGAATGAAATCTATGTCTTATAATTATGAAAGCAGGGACAGGAAACGGAATGGAAAAGTATAAGAAAACAATTGCTAATTGGGAAAGAGCATGAAAACTAACCTGATCAAACCAGAAAAATAACAAAAAGGAAAAAAGTAAAAACAATGTATAGCAGATAAACTATATATAGAAAACTATAAAACGTTATTTAAAAACCTAAAACAAGAACCAAGCAGATTGAAAGACATACCATGTTCTTGGACAATAAGACTATGTCATAAAAATGTCAATTCCATACATTTAATATGATTTAAATCAGAATCCCAGTGGGATTTTCTTTGGAGGAGATAGAATGGGTAAAATGATCTTGGAGAGTGTATGGAAGTATAAATGCCTGAGAATGGCCAAGTACATAAAAGAAGAACAGTGAGGGAGAATTTGTATTATAGATATCAGAACAATCCATAAAACCACAGTAATAAGGTATTGGTATAGAAATCAACAAGTAAATCAGAAGAACATATAATTCAGAAATTTAACTCTCAGTGTATATGAGATTCTAATTTATGACAAACATTTGACTCAGGGAGAAAAAATGTCTTTTAATAAATGATGCTGGATCAATTGGCTATCCTTTTAGAAGAAAACAAGTGAAATCTCATATTAAACTCCATAGAAAAATAAATTTCACATGAAAATTTAAATGTAAAATAACAAAACAATGAAAACCTTCCCAGAAAAGCTAGGAGACTCCATATATGATATAGATGCTGGGGATACCTTCGTAACCAAGAATGGAAATGCAGAAACTATTTTTTAACAGAGAGAGGTATCTTGGACTATATAAAAATGTTTCAATGTTGTATGTCAAAAGATACCATACAAAAAGCCCAATGGATGAGGAATTTATTTGGGGGAAAATATGTATAATGTGAGTGAATGACAGGCAAAATCTTAACATCTGTAATATTAAAAAGGTTCTCATAAATAGACAAGAAAATAACTCAGATAAATGCTCTTTCATCTATCACTGGTGGAAATATGAAATGTTATAACTTTCTGGTGACAGTAGGAATCTATCTTATAGGGGGAAAAAAGAATATGTACATAATAAGGGTGTTTATTGTAGCAGCATTTTAATGGGAAAGTGTAACCCCTCAACAAGAGGTTAGTTGACTAAGTTACAGTATGTTCACACCAGGGACTCTCAGGCAGCCACTGAAAACAATGAACTAAAGATGTGTGTGTGTGTGTGTGTGCGCGCGCGCGCGTGCACACACATCTATCTTTATATGAGCATGGGGAAAAGTGTGTCAGAGTTATTAAGACTGATTCCACATAGGGAAGGTAAGAGTAATGAGAAGGAAAGGGGAAGGAGATGGAGGTTACACACAAAAAAGGAAAGGAACAAAATTTCACATACACAAAAGCATGTATAAAATGAAATTTGTGCCTTTATGGAAAACTATGTATGTATATGTAATAGAAAACAAACATTTAAAAAGTACATTTCCTTCATTCAAACTTCTATAACTAAGAACTCTTAACCAATTCTCAGACCCATCAGCTCAAATTAGTGAGGTTTTGTTTCAGTGAATTAAACCTAAGCAGTAGTTTGGGGAAAAAAAATGTAATGATATGGGGTGTAGGAGATTTATAAGAATGTTATTATTTATCTGTGCTACAGGATTTTCTACATTAATCCGAGTATAGGAAAACAAACTACTGTTTAGGCATATGATCCTCAAACTTTAGCTTGTATCAGAATCGTCTGAGGACTTGTGAAAAGACAGACTGCCTGACTACCAGGCCCCACCCCCAGAGATTCTGATTCGGCGGGTCTGGGGTAGAACTCAAGAATTTGCATTTCTTACAAGTTCCCAGGGAAGGCAGATACTGATGATCTCAGAAGCACACTTGGTTTAAAGCAAGCTAATGTCCAAATGAGGAAAAATGACCCACGAGGTGCCCCCTTCACCACCGTCGTACTCACACTTAAGCCAGCTTTCTTCCAATAATAGTTGCTATACTGGTTAACCATGCACTTTGTTTTTTCTTTAAACTTTTCTTCTGAGTCAGCAGACCACCAAGGATCCAGGTTTCCATTTTTGTCATATTTTCTACCTAACAAAAAGGAAAGTTAGAAGACATTCGTGTTATTTATGGAAACTAAATTCTTCATCTTTCCTTTCCCTCACCACGACAAGCCTTCAGAAGGCAGTCACAACAGCAGGGAACACTCTTCCCGAGAGCAGCTCCTGCGTTCTCTCCAATGTCCCAGGTTAATTGCAAAAAGCGGGGAAAGGAGAAAGAGGATCGAGGAAGTTCTTCCCTTCCAAGGAACAAAGAGCATTTTAAAAATAAGATTCATCGATTTATTGCATGTACCAGTTTTATCCAATCTTGGATTCTGTGTTTTCGCCTGATCGGACCTGAAATGTTCTCTGGATTATGAAATGAAATGGCTTCATTCAGAAAGTCCATGGAGGGAATTACATTACTACCAGTGAAATGCCAAACAATCCATAGGAATAGCCCCAGTGAGTCATCCACACTGTGTGAACATAGACCCTGACTCAGCCCTGTAAGAACCTGTTTCCTCCAAGTTGCCAAGAGCTGAGAAACACATAAAACCTCTGTTATGAATCATTCCACAGCCATCAGTGTGGATGGAAGAGGTATCTGCCCTGCTTAGACAAGGACGATTACTCTAAAAAGAAAACATGGAACAAGAATGGAAATCTCCAAATCATAATGGGAAAAAAGATTAGATAGACATGCTACCTTGCTATGCGCTCACTCTTCATTTTCTCTAAACAAAAGTTTAAAGTGTATCTAGACTAACTATATTCAAGGTTACTACTGGAATCAGAGGCATTGTTTAAATTTAACTATGTAGAAAGCTTACAAGAAAGTCTCCTGAGCAAAGTCATTAATTGGAACAATCTAAGGCTCTTTAGAAAGGCTACATGCTACTAACATCACCCCCTGGGATAGTATGGAGTCACTGTCCTCCACCCACCAACCAACCAATCATTAAACAGTTGCTGGGCATGTACTTATATGTGCAATGTACCCTTCTAAGTATTAGTTACAGAGTGGAATTCCCATCAGTAGATTCTGTCCTTTAAGAGGGACTCCAGAAGGTCTTCAGAAGCTTCTGGGGGAGAACTGTATTTAAATTTCCTAGGAAGAAGGGCCCAGAACCAAGAGACCACTAGCTTTTGTGTCTTAGCTAAGACTCTCCTCTCAGATAAACCAAACACCCAAAGGCAGAAAGCCTAGCTCTGGAGAGTCAGAGGACTACAAGGCAGCTACATTTTAACAGGGAAGGAGAGACCAGGGGAGCAAAAAACCTAGGTGATTCAGAAAGGGCTGGTGGGAACACAGGAAGAATCATCCAGAAGAAGAGCCAAAAGGGTCTCTGGTCCTGAGGTAGGCATCCAGGAAAGGATGTTGGAGACCCTACAGGCACATAAGAAAGAGGTCCCCTTCTGTATAATGTTGTCCTGGGCTAGCCAGTTGTTGAGACTGCCTGTAAATCATTGTGTGAAAGTAATAGTAATTTGCTGCTAATCCATACATTTCAGAGATTTCTTGTGGCTTTCCAATAATACTCCAAAGTTAAAGGAGAAGGGAGCGCTGATTAAAAATGACGAGGACTCCCAAAGGCAACGATTTCTTGAGTTTATGCCATATTCTGCTCTTCCTTTCTGCTTAAATGTTATCAGGATGCACAGCATATTCTATATTATGCATTATTAAGAAAGCATAGTTTTTTTAAAAAATTTTGAATATATGCCAATATAAAGAAAAATCTAGATTAAGCATTGCATAATCCTTGAAATCATAAAAAGGAACCAGTCAGCCAAGCTCTAGAATCCTAACTCAGCAAGTCTTAACTCGGCAGCATATACAATCATCGTTGGAGCAGAGCTCACACCTCCAGGGAGAATATCTCAAGATGGTGAATAAAGAAATGACAAAGGGAGAAGCTACAAAGCAATTCCTTTAACTATCGTGGCAGCTACAGCAATCCTGATCTAAATGCAAAGCTAATTTCATTGAAATTACAAGGTCTTTTTTTCATCCTACCCCATCACCAACAGGAACAATTGTTTATTTATTGCAAGTTATCACAGCAAGACATGGGGAAAAGTTTTCAATCAGCAATCATATTGCTTTGGATAATCTTCAACTATGATGGCACTGCTATGCAAAGATAATCACAACAATTAACATCCATATAGTCAACATTATTACAAAAGCAGCAGCTTGTAAAATGAACCAGTACTTACCATTATTGTCAAATCCATGCGTAAATTCATGTCCAACAATTACTCCTATAGCACCGTAACTCAGAGATCTATGGCATAAATACATAATTTGGAGAAAATTACAAGCATGAATCTCAGAGCATAATCCTTTCATTTTTCAATGGAAAGCCAAGATAATCTGTTTTCTAGTAACTGTGGTAATAATCTAATAACCATACCCATAAAACTGTAAAGGAAAATCTAAATACAACTTCTAGTTGAAATGGACAAAGAAAACATAAATATTAACATTGTCATTATGACCATGTATGGGCCTTGGTGTCCTACCCTGTAAAATTAGGCATGTGAAAGAGATGATTTCTAAAGTCCCTTTCAGCCCTAAGAGTTCTATGACTCTATATCTGCTCTAGCTATATATTATATTTATGAATATAATAAATTTCAAGCTAAAACAGGGCTTGAAAAGATCCTGTCAGTAAATATATCATTTATTTTTTATCTGAAAACTAGTTGAAAAGTCACTATTATCTTAGAAGTTAAATTGTTTTCCAAATATAGTCATAAAAAAAGGAATAGAGCAGAGATTAAAAGGGATCACTCTGTTTTCAAAGGTAGTCACATTCCTCCATTTCTGTTGTAGACAAGATGACAACTGAATAGCAAAGATTGTAAAGTCTTAACCAGATTTGGAAAAGGTGTTACATTATTTCTCTTTACCTCTGACGAAACATGGTAGATGTAAAGGTGACCACCAACAATTCTACCCGCTCCTGAATGCACCTGCCTCCTCCTTCCATCAAAAGGCAATCTATTTCCCTCGCCTTAAATCTGGACTGGCCTTGGGACTTGCTGTGACCAACAGAATGCAGTTGGGAAAGGATCAGGTGTGACTTCTGGGCCTCTGCCTTAAAAGACCTTGTAACTTCCATTTCCTGCCCTCTTGGAAGTCAGCTGCAAAGTAAAGAAGTTCAACTACCCAGCTGGAGGGAAAGATGCCAAGTGAAGCAAATGAGAGACTCTGAAGGAAGAGAGAGAGGTCCTGCCAGGCCCCAGCCATTCCAGCCAGCCTAACTGGGCACCAGACACATGAGTGAAGTCACCTTAGATCCTCCAGCCCTACTGAAGCTGCCCCAGCTCAGTCCTGCCCAAATTGCAGAATCATGAGCCAATAAATTGTGGTTTGGTGGTGCTTGGTTACGTAGCAATAGATAACTGAAAAAAAGCAATTTAATAATATATGAAGAAATCATTAATGGGGTTTCCATATGTGTGTGTCTGGGATTTTCTCTCTCAACTTAAAGTTCCATTAAGGTCAAACCTTTATCTGCTTGCTCACTGCTACATTCTCTGTACCTAGTACACAGTAAGAAAGTAACAACGATTTAACGAATTGATTAGTTAACTTTACAATTTCATGCAAGTGACAGATCTATATGTATCTCATTTTAGTCATTTAACCTGTGGATGAAAATTATAGACAACTTAGAATCCTTATTGTGGGGATGCTTCATGAGATTTGTATTATAATTATGCTAAAAAATATTTCACAGTTGGTTCCTGACATGCAACATCAAAGTCACCCAGAAAATAGATAGGACCCAAAACTGGAAGGAACAGAAATTTCTGAAGCAACATGTTATTACAGGACATAATGATCCTTACCATGCTAATTGTTTATCTCAACTATACCCAAGGAAGTGCTGTAAGATTTAATTTTTCCCTTTGGTGGCAATTCTTTCCTTTGTTATTTCTTTCCTGCAAGGTAATTTGCATTTGAAAAAATGCTTCCTACTGTTTTTCCATCATTGCAAACCTTCATTAAAGAAGTAAGAGTGAAATTATGCATTTCAATCATAGAGCTATCATAGCAGTGTGGGACAAAGTTGTAATTTTACATAGTGTTAATTTTTGCAGCAGTAGCTATTACCGTGCAGCATGCAACATTTAGTTTTTCCAGGTCTGTCAGCCCTGAGAGTAAGTACTTAGGCCTCTACAACCCTCAGTCAATGCTGTTGACTGGATGAATTGAAGGGATGAACAATGGAAGTTTCTAGAAACTGCTGTGCAATAAATGTCCCTTAAGAGGGACCGCTGCAAAATGATTGAATCATTATAAGTTTCAATTCTCAGTTACAGAATCACAATCCTTTGGACAAGAGACAAAGAAAAAGTAATTTTATATGAGTAAGCCTGACAATAGTGTTTCATAATATTAAATTCACATTCTCCATTTTATCAATGAACATTATTTAAATTAGCATGTCATAAAAAAATAATAAACTCTTATGTTTTTTAAAATGCAACTGGCTGGCCAGAAACTGGAAGCCATCTTGCATTGAAAATCTAGCCTTCCAAAAGTAAAACAGGGAAGACAACAATTTTACTACCTACTCAGTTTCTCTTTTGTTCTTACTACCCAATGGGTTTAACATATGCACAGGATTTGCTGTCAACAACAAAACAACTATACTGCTGTTGGACTAACCACGATCTCACACTTATCACATAAGGACTACCCTATGCCTGAATCATAAATTCATAAAAATCTCCAAGTTGCAAGTGGCTTTAAAGTAATCTAGTTCAACTTCCTACTAGAGGCATGATTCCCCTCTACAAAAACCCATTCAAATGATCATAAGACTTCTGCTTGGACATTTCCAATGACTGGGAGCTCACCCTCTTCCGAAGTAGCCCATTCCCTCTTTGGGTAGGTCTAAATAAAATCGCTCTCCCTAATGTTGATCTGAAATGTCTTTCCTATGTCTTCCATCTATAGGTCTAGTGTAGGCTATAGGTGAACACCTGCTGACCTCCCTGAATATAGTAAATCATTCTGCCACCTTAACTTTCCTTCAAAAATATGAAGATAGTTACCAGGTTCCCCCTCAAGTGTTCTCAAGTTCTTTCAACTCTTATTCTTCAGTCATGAATTCTAGACCAGCATTTCCCAAAACATAGGGAAAAGGGGAGTCTGGGAATCTCTGTGTTAAACACATTTAAATAGGTTTCTTTCTTACAGAACTTCTTGGGAACTTTTATGCTGATGAGTATTGTGATTCTCCAAAACAGAGGGAAGAAGAGGATGACTTAACTCTATTACTATTTTATGGAACACACACTTTGGGAAATGTTATCTTAGGCCATTTACAACTCTGATTCTCTCCTCTGGAAATAATTCAGCTTGTTCATGTCCCCATAATTAAACTCAACACTCAGGTAAGGGCTAAACTGATCAGTGTGAGCAGAAAAGATACCTACTCCTTTGGGTATCTATTAATCTATTAATACAGAATAGATGGATGTATGGGAAGCTATCTCACTGGACCGTGATTCTCATGTTTGCAGCATCTCCATGTTCCCAATGCCAAGCACTAAAATGATGCTTAATAGCCATTCATTGAGTGGATATCTTAATAGAGAATGAATGGATTTAGTGAGGACATAGAACTCTTTAGGGGAAAAAAACCCAATCTCTCTCCCATTTAAGTACCAACCATGGCTCAGTCTAAGGTAGAACTAATAGACACTAACAGTAATTCCTAGGTTTCTATGATTTTGACTTTTATTGTCAGAAAATCGTGCTCATGAACCCAATAAACAAATCATTGAATCAGTAACTTCAAAACCTAACTGGGCTATTTCCAAGTCTCCAGCTACATAACCACAATAATAAAAGCTCGGTTAAATTGTTAACAATAAGTAGAATCAAAGATTTCTGGGACTTTTTTTTAGTTTAAAGGGAGCTTAGAGAATATTTAGCCTAAATCTTTAATTTCATGGAAAATGTATATAAATTTCTAATCTTAAGGTAGGGAAAATTGATTCCAAATATCTAAATACCAAAGAAAACTAGGCAGCTGAGGCCTGGAATGATATTAATGGATTTGGTTAAATATAAACCTACAATTTTTATTTACTCTAAGGATGTTGCTTCTCTGTAGTAGGCTTTATTGATGCCTGCCCATGTCCCCTCGGCACTCATTATTTTTGAGCACACCAATCTGACAGCTTCCAAATGCCAGCACCTGAAACTAGTTGCCTAAAAACTTTCTCAGCTACCATAGCCCTCTTGATCTAGGCTGGGCACTGCCAGGAAGTTAATAACCCTGGTAACAGCTCAATCAATGATGGAAAGTGAGTTGGAGGATAAATACTCCAACTCCCTCTACTCTGAGGTGGGATCACTCTGAAGCATGTTCTATAGTTCCCCAGCAAGACTGAGCCCTAGTTGCCCATGGTGATAACTGGCTTGTAACACAAGTGTGGTGAGTAGAATAATGCCTCCAAAAGATGTCCATGTATGTGCTAATCCCTGGAAATTGTGAATATGTTATGTTACGCAGCAAAGGGGACTTAAGGTTGCAGATGGAATTAAGGTTGCTAATCAACTGACCTTAAAACAGGGAGATTATCCTGGATTATCTGGGTGGGCCCAATGTAATCACAAGGCTCCTTAAAAGTAGAAGAGAGAGGCAGAAGATGAGAACCAGAAGGAGATGTGACTATGGAACTTTTATGATGGAGAAAAAGGGTCATAAGCCAAGGAATGTAGGCCCCCTCTAGAAGCTAGAAAAAGCAGGGAAATAGATTCTTCCCTAGAGCTTCCAGAAAGGAATGCAGCTCTGCTGACACCTTGATTTTAGCCCAGTGAGACCCAGGTTGAATTTCTGACCTACAGAACTATAAGTTAATAAATGTATGTAGTTTTAAGCCACTAAGTGAATTTGTGGTAATTCATTCTGGCAGCCACAGAAGACTCATAGGACAAAATGTCTCACTTTCCCACTCCCCTGCTGGTGTTTCCTGGTGCCACCTCCCAAAAGAACTACTTGCACTTGAATACTTATCACAGGGTCTGCTTCTTGGGAAGCCCAAATAGAAATAATGCCACCATATTTCTCTTATTTATATACGTACAGGATTCCCATATCTTTTAAATCTATAATAATCATATTTAAATTGTCGGATACCCAAACCAAAACAAAAGAGACTCAACTTCTAAAATCAAGACTAAATTTTCCATTCATTAAAGCCAGAGCAAGCAAAGCCATATAATGAAAGTGGTGATATTATTGACAATGAATATTATTGGAATCTCTACTATATATGGAAATTCTGAATTACATAAGTTTACAATCTGTTGGTATTCATGGCCTTTAAACTGATATCTCTAAGTCCAGACACTGTCAATTTTGACTTATTCTTTAGCTATACAGATTATATTTCTAAAGACAAATTTGATTACCTTAATTATTTGCTCAAAAAATTCAATATTTTCTATTGGCTATTAGTGTCCAAGCTCCTTACCTGGCATTCAGAGCCCTCCATTATCAAACCTCCACCTTCTTTTCAAGGCTTCTTTTCCACTATTTCCCTTCTTGTACCACTTGGGCCAGCCAAACTAGACTCTGTCATTCTGTAAACACTTTTCCTTCCTTTTATCACATTGTTTCTTCTACCAGGAATGGTTTTAGACCCATCACCATCAACTCAAATCCCAACAATTCTTCAAGGTTTAAATATTGGTGGTGTGAGTCATTGGGTAAGTGAATCAATGCATAAAGATGAAAACCACCTATGTGCAAGTTGGCTTTCCTGTCCATTCGTACACCTTGGTAACAAGGATCAGAAAGCAAATCCCTAAAATGGTAAGAGTAGAGCCGACCCATGCCAGGTTCCATGCCCTCTTTCTGCTGAACAACCACTGAATTTGTTTCTTTGATTTTATATTCTGTCTTTTGCCAAAGCAACATGTTCTTTCCTCCTAATTTGTCAATAACTAGTTTCTTTACTAATTTACTCACCGAGGATATTCTGTTCCCCAAAAGAAAGGCTTCTGGAGCTCTCCTGCTGGAAATCCTGGGAGAAAGACAAACAAAAAAAATGTTAAGGGATATAGAAATATTAATACAATGATGAGTACCTGGTTGTAGCTATAGCCTTGAGACTTCAAGGACCCATCTGAAAGGCACTCCTTGTGGAGCTGGGAGCCCTTTAAGAGATCCAATCATCTCAAGGATGATATTAATTCAACTGAGTTTGAAATAAGTGTATTAAACCATTTCAAGGAAACCATTTTGCACAAATACACTATTGGCAGTGTCCAGCCTGCTGTTAACTGGGCTCCTTCATACACAGCACGTGCATGAGGCTTCAGGCTGTCCAGCAGCTTCCCCAATACACAAAGGGCCGGCTTCATGAGTGTGTGACCTGCGCAGTCACAGGGGCTCCACACACAGAAGAGTCCTGCACTTGCTTTAATGCTCTGCTGTCACTGTCTTACTAATTTTATCTTTGAATTTATATTTTGTAAGTGGAACCCGAGGGTACAACAGAGCATGTGTGTAAGCAGAGGAAACATGCACGATGTGTGCATCTGTGGTTCCCAGGAGCCCCATTCACACACAGCATTTACGATGCCCCAGGAGCACAGGATTCTGGCAGACTCACAATGCGTGGGAGTTCAGCAAGACACAGAGTACAAGGTAAGCATGTTACGTCTAGAACTATGTAAGCAGAGCCTCTGACAGCCCCAAGAGGCCACGATTTCCATTCGAATCAGAATTTGCTTTGATCATTAAAAGAAGGTAGTGGCATTCTAAGAAACAAGAATGACCAAGGAACCCTATCATATCCTTTCTTCCTCCTGTTATTTTCCTGTATTGGTCAAACACTTACACTGAAAATGATGACATAGAAGGAAAGGGGAAGGTATGGTAACCCATAGTTTCTTTTCCTTTTAGTCCTTCTTTACACATCAGTAAGCCAAAAGTAGAGTGTTGGTAGAATGTACGTGTATTAGGAAGTGAAATAAAAACAATTGAGTTAGTTTTGTGCAGCATTTCCACCATGCTGGTAAGAAAAAAATACATACGCACCTATAAGCTACAAAATGCAAACTGTGTAATTTTGGTGATTCCACATACAAGTTAAATGTTCTGATATTTGCATTTAAAACTGGCATTGCACAGTATAAAGATGAACTATAAAATTCATGCTAATGATTTACATTTTTAATTTTTGTTATAATAGGATTTAATAGCACATAAAAAATACCATGATAAGTCAAAAGAGAAAGGCCATGGAAGACAGGACAAACCTTTATATTTTAGCACCTTCAATGGCACTTTTTCCTGCTTTCAGAACAAGGGGCTCTGCATTTTCATTTTGCACTGGGCCCCCCAAATTATGTAGCTGGCCCTGGGTACAGATGACTGGGAGACATGCTTTGCTTTACCCTTGCAACTCACCACTAAATTTTGTACCCTGGGTTGATCCTAGCAGGTGCACTTACAAGTCATCACAGCTAATAATGAAAAAAAAAAAGAGAGAGAGACAGACAGACAGAGACAGAGACAGAGAGAGACAGATCTTCAGCAATATCCTTGACTACTGCAGGGCAATTGCTCTAGGCCCCATGAGACCGAAAGCTCCTTTATGAATTAAAATGTTCCTCCTCCCTCTTCTTAACTTTCATTCTCCCCTCTATACCAGGACACTAGCAGAAGATATGAGGGCAAGAAAGCAAGTCCTTAATTTAGACGTAAAATGTTGATTCTATGTAACCCTTATATATATTCTTTATATTTTACTACTATCATAGTTGGAGATTCCAAAGTGCAAAAACCCTATTGCAAAAAAGAGATGAATCCAGCTAGTAGTTCTCTCTCTTCCTGTTTTCACATAAAGGAAAATGTGTCTAATATGACTTTGAAGGGACAACGTTGTCATATTAATCTTCATAATTTCTACATTTCCTTAAACATATTTGGCATCTTTACATCAATATTCCATCCTCTTTTTTGATGATTACTTTTAGTAAGTCATTCTGACTTGAATATATATATGCAAATGTATTAATATTACGTATAAATGCAAATCACAGTGTTTATGTGGAAATTCCGTTTCACACAATAAATCATCAAAAAGCAATGATATTTCCTAACAAGAACAATGATCATAAACCAATGTGACTTAATTATTAAATCATTATGGCTTCCCTGCCTGGTAATGTGCCCAGCTGGAAGCATTTACGCCCATTGCCAACCTCTTTACAGGAAAACATCTGACACCTGCTTGAGCCTCTATTTCTGCCACTTTTGCTGTTAGAGGCCCAGACTCAAGTGCTGAAGCTGTCACATTACCCCGATCAGCTGTATCTGCTCAGTTTGTTGGGGCCATGGAACCCAATACTGATAAACAGAAGAATCTGATGCTCTTAGGTGTGTTTTGCTGAAGTGAATGGATTAACAGTGTAAGCTGTATTTTTGGAGATGTCAACCAGCTAGAGTGATAGATGGAATCCCAACAGGGTCAACTCAATATCTTATCTCATAAAGTGGATAAGTTGTACTTAGCAAAGGTAGAAGTAAAAAATAAGTGGAAAGGGAATTCCTTTTCTCTCCCTTTTGAATAGGTTTTTCTTATGTTTTCTTTCATATCCATTTCCTTTTTTTTCCATTTCAGCACTACCTCACCACCTGTTTCACACTTTTAAAGCTTCTTTTTCTATCAGTGTATTTATGGGAGGCATTCCTCACAGTGTAAATGTGTGGGGGTGGGGAGGGAAAGAGAAAGGCGAGGGGGAGGGGGAAGAGGGAAGGAAGAGATGTTTAATTATTGAGTTGGCAAAAATTAATGAATTTGATAATAGGTAATATCAGCCAGGGTGTAGGAAGCATGTTGGTGGGAGTATAAATTGTTGCAAGCATTTTGGAGATCAATTTAGTCATCTCTTAATGCTTTCAATGCCATTTTTTAAAAAAATGAGTAACTCTGTGTACTGATATGGAAAAAGCTCTAAGAAATATTAAGTGAAAAAACAGCATTCAGTACTATGTATGGAGTCCCTTTTGTGTAATATATGTGTAAGAGTATGCCTCCATATATATAGTCAGTTCTGCTATAACACCTGTATTGAAAAGGCAAATTTGTTCCAATGCAATTGATACATTAAGGAAAAATTTGGACATAACTCCAATTTCACATTTGCTTATCCACAAGAAATGCTAGGTGAAAGTAGAAAACTGCACCCAGCTGAACTGAGCCACATAGGAAAATACAAAAGGCACATATGCACACGCTTCGACATGACCAACTGCCCCAGTTCACCATGTGGGTTAGGAGCCACACCCACCACATCTACTGTTAAAATTTCCTTCCAATGTCAGATAACCCTCCTTCCACCACTACACAGTAACTCACAAGGGGTAACCCCTCCAACACCATATTGCACAAACAAACTTCAGGTCTTTTCAAGGGAAAGTGCCAGTAGCATTTGTGTATTTGCCCATTTAATATGTATAAAATTATGGTATAGTTTTTATTAGATTCCCGGTGTTTGTTTTTATGTGTCACAGATAAAGTTTTTGATTGTTGTGCCTCTAACCCCACTTTTCCCATAAGCCCTTTTGCTACATACTTTTGCATAGCACAGTGATGTCTAAGAATACAGATGTTGCATGATAGCAGAACTGACTGTATATGTACAGGTATGGATGCATGTGTATATATACACACACGCACCTGCCAGTGACTGGTTCTCAAATTTTATCATGCATCATCAGAATGGAAGGCTTGTTAAACTACAGATTGCTTGGCCCCACCCTCAGGGTTTCTGAGTCAGTAGGTCTGGGGTAGTGCCGAGAATTTGCATCTCTAACAAGTTCCCAGGTGATGCTGCTGCTGCTGCTGCTGTGGGTACCACACTGCAAAAACCACTGCCCAATAACTTGCAAAAGTACACTGTAGAGTTCATTGTGGAATTGCTTATAATTGAGAAAAGTGTGCAACAAACTAAATGTCCAATAGGAGGGGAATGACTTAATTATGGTATAAGCACATTGTGGACTGCTATGCAGCAAATGAAAAGAAAGGGGTAAGTCTTAATATTCTACCATGGAAAAAATCTCCAAGACATGTTGGAATAAAGCAAGGTACAGATGTAGATATATAAATACCATTTTTAACACATTGCCACGCTAGAAAAAAAATGTTTTTCCTTGGGACCATGGTGTTTTATTACGAAAATAGAATAAAAACTTCAAAAACAAAATGATCCTTTCTAATTAATGAAAAATTTGTTATTTTTTATTGTTTTCTGTGCATAAGTTATATGCAACTTGAAAAATAGATCTTGCGGCTCCCAAGGTGAAGAGACGTGTGAGTTACATATGCTTCAGGAGGCCCCAGGCTCAAAACTAGCATGAGTTAAATACAACTCACATGGCAGTTAATGTGAAAAATAAATATCCTATCAGTGTGAGCATATATGTGTGTATATATTTATATGTATGTGTGTATATGTGTGTGTATATAGATATATGGAAATTCATAGACAAGGTCTGCAAAATACATATCAAAGTGATCATAGTGGTTACCTTTTGAAGAAAATTGAGATTTGGGGTGGTGGGTGGTCAAAAGGGCGTTGGACATAAATGTAAAGTTTTAAATTTCGATTACTCAATGGTAATTGTGTAATTAAAATTAACTCTTTTAGAAATAAGAATATGTGTTTGTGTTATAGAAAATTCTTCTAAAGGCTATCCAAAACCAGTTAACAGTTAACTAAGTTTACACAGTATTATTTTGTTCTTGCATTTGTTGACACTAGCAAATTCCATTCCTATTTCAAGCAAAAAATACAGATTGTGGTTGTATCATTTCAATAACTAAAATTCTGACAAAAGAAAACATTGGTATTTGTAATAACCTCATTATTTATTAGTAATAATGTCTCTTTTTCAAATCTGTACCTAGGAAAACGACTAGGGCCCACTTTTGGTTTTCTACTGGGGTCAACCTTTCATTTTCACTGGAGTTTCTAATTCCCATATCAGTGAATACGGACTAACCTAGTTGGGGCTTAGCAAGATACTGACCATAAAAGACGCAGAGTGCTTTTGTTTAGGACGTAACTGCCAAAGAACTGATCATATTTGGTGGATGATTATCCCAGGTTCAACTATTTGTCTTTTATAGTCATAAAGTCATATCCTGACCATAGCTACAGCTTTCCCAGAGAAGTTAAATGCCTCCATGTGTCTCGGGTTTAGTATTCATTTCATTATTGTAAATCACATCAATTAGATTTTTTAGTACAGACAAGTATAGAGAAGAAAACAAAATGAGCCCATTATCACAGCTCAGACCTCAAGAAAACAAATGAATAAATATACTCAGGACTAGCAAAATCACACTGTGTAGAGAGACATGCAAACAAAAGGATTAATTTCCCTTTCACTCCAACCCTCTCTCCCTAACCTAGAATTTTCTTTCCACCACTATCTGCATGGCTTGCTTCAGGTATTTACTCAAATGTCATCTTTTCATTAGGGCTTTTCATTAGGGCTTTCCCTAGTGCTTTTTAAAGGGGTGGCATGTTACACTACCCACTTTCTTGCTTTATAACTCACCATAACACTTACCACCATCTATGAAACATTTGACTTACTTTGTATAAATTGTCTACCTTTCCCCAACTAGAATGCAAGTCCTATAACAAAAGTGATTATTTTACTTTTAGTATTCTTTCACTGTGATATCCTCAGAACTACAACAATACCTGGCACATGGTAAGCATTCAATAAATATTTGTCGAATGAATGGAATCTGTACCTTGTAAAACTCAAAGGGGTGATTGGGGTGAAGTATTACCTATCATTATGAGTACATCTCATTAGCCAAAGTCTAAAACATTACATGATACTATTAGTAGTACCAATGTATTACTTCTTGAATTTTCTATATTCAGTACTAGATCTGGAATATGTTCCATTATTCTAGTTCTAGTTTTTGTTTTCCTTCTACATGAGGGACTTTGTTGGTTCCATTCTCTTGCTATCATGGCAGAACAAGTGTAGTTTTGAGGTCAGCATATTTTTTGCCACTAAATTTTCAATTGGAATACAGATATTAAACAAGCTAAAAAGTCCTGCTCAGTTTTATGCAAGTTCCATCACTCCTGTGTCCTCTTAGCTGTCCCTACCCCAAGGAATATTCTCTTTTTATGGTTGTGGCATATGCTGAAAAGAGACAATCAGACAAAATACTGACTTAGATCAAAGGCCTTTGGCCCTGAGAATATTGAACTAATATTTCTTTTCTCTAAATTCTTTGTTGCTTTCACTTTACTGTTGCATTAATTTTAAGTTCCATATCCATAAGTGCATGGTTCAGGAAAGTTATTATACAGAAAATACTTTGAAAGCATTACCTTCCAAAGTTTGATGTTATTTGGAAGTTTTATTTTTTTAAATATTAACACTGATGCTGATGATTTTAAGACAACTGTGAGTCCAGACTCAGATATCTTCTCCTGTTATTTCCATGTTTGGTCAGATTTCACAAAATGGGAGGCCTGCAGCTTTCAATGACAGTCTTCAAAACCCAGACCACTTGCTTTTTCCCTTTCTCCATAGCAAACTTTTATAAAATTACTAACACATTGCAAGGCAACTCAAACTTATCTAAATTTAGGAGCATTTCATTCTTGAATTCAACATCTCTTTTGATTCCTTTAAAGGAATTCAAATTATTGAATTTGTCCAGTTAGGGTCCCTCCATCAGCCTCTGGGACAGAAGTGACACAGCCAGGGGCAAATGACAAAGTAAGTTCAGTCCAAAAAAAGGTGACAGATTTGCAAGCTTCATGGTAACCTCAAATCAAAAAAGCTACAACAGATACACAAAAAATAACAAGCAAGAAATTAAAACACACCACCAGAAAAAATCACTTTTAAAAAAGGAAGACAGGGAGGGAGGAAGGAAGGAAGAGAGGACCACAAAACAACCAGAAATCAAATAGCAACATGGCAGTAGTAAGTCCTTACCTATCAATAACAACATTGAATGTGAATGGATTAAATTCTCTAATCAAAAGATGGAGAGTGGCTGAATGGATACAAAAACAAGATGCAACTACGTGTTGTCCACAGGAAAACCCACTTCACCTATAAAGACACACACAGACTGAAAATAAACGAATGGAAAAAGATATTCCATGCAAATGGAAACCAAAAAAGAGAAGGAGTAGCTGTTCTTTTACCAGATAAAATAGCTTTCAAGACAAAAACTGTAAAAAGAGACAAAGAAGGTCATTATATAATGATAAAGGGGTCAATTCAGCAAAAGGACATAAGAACTCTACATATATGTGCACCCAACACTGGAGCACCCAGATATATAAAGCAAATATTATCAGAGCTAAAGAGAGAGACCCCAATACAATAATCGTTAGACACCTCAACAAAGAGACAACCCACAGAATGGGAGAAAATATTTGCAAACTGCTCGTCTGACAAGGGATTAATAACTAGAATATATAAGGAGCTCCAACAACAGGAAATATTTAAATAATCCAAGTAAAAAATGGGCAAAGGATCTGAATAGACTTTTCTCAAAAGAAGAAATACAAATGGCCAACAAGTATATGAAAAAATGCTCAACATCATTAGTCATCAGAGAAATGCAAATCAAAACTACAATGAGATATCATCTCACCCCAGTTAAAATGGCTTTTATCAAAGAGACAGGCAATAGCAAATGCTGGCAAGGATATGGAGAAAGGGGAACCCTTGTACACTGTTGGTGGGAATGTAAATTAGTGCAACCACTATGGAAAACAGTGTGGAGGTTCCTCAAAAAACAAAAAATAGAACTACCATATGACCCAGCAATCCCAGCACTAGGTATATATAATCCTATTTTGCAAGACCTAAAGAGGAAGGTGAACTATACCAACCTTTCTAAAGTGTACTTTTTAATTGAAATATGTTTGAAACTCAGGAGAGAAAAAAAATACTGGATATGTGGGAGTAGATGTGTGGAAGTGTTTTGGGAGAGGGGTTATTTATTCATGTCTGTGCTAACGGGCAAAAAAATATGGTCTGTAAGATCAATTGGGGTTTGAGGTAGGAATGGTTTAGGACACTGGTTTTCAAAGTATGGTCTGCAGACCAGCAGCATCAGCATCACCTGGGTACCTGTCAGAGATGCAAATTTGGGGGCCCCACCCCAGACCTACTGAATCAGGAACCCTGGGAGTGGGCTACAGAGTTTTCAACCATTTATTCAGGTTTTCCTGGTACATGCTAAAGTTGAGACCCACTGGTTTACGTCAGGATAAATACAGTATTCTCAACCCCAACTGCACATTAGAATCCCTTGGGGAGCTTTTTAAAAAAAAATACTCACATCCAAGCCCCCGTCCCAGACCTATTAAGTCACAATCTCTGGGATGGAGCCCTGAATGTATTTTTTAAAAGTCCCCAAGTGATTTGAATATGCAAACACATTCAGAAACATTGGTTTAGGAAAAATACAGAACTACTTATGTTTAATTTAACTGATCCATGAATCAGCCCTCCTGTCTCATCCCCACCTCTCCTTGATATTGTGCATGTAACATATGATTAGATGGTTTTATTATAATTCTGCACACTATACTTTCAAAACTGAAACTTTACATGGCCTGTAAATTATGATTGTAGCAAAGGACAAAAATAGCTTTAATTGCAACTGCCTTGGAAAAACCAAGATGAATGTCTACTCTGAAAGAGAATGAGTGTTGCATCTTATTCAGGATTAGTTCCTGTAATCAGATAAGCCGGACACCATCCTAGAATCTAGGGGGGCATCAGGCAGGACATGGAAATTGCTACAATTACAAAGCACTTTTGGTTATGTTTTTTGCTGTAAAAGGATTTCATTGTCATCACTGCTAAGATTAATAGTGACTTTTTTTTCAAGTTGGCATCTTGCAGTAGTTTGGTGAATGCCAACCTTCCCCTTTCCAGAAAGTATCAAGTTCTAACAGCTGTGACTCCTGTCAAGGGATTCAGCAAGATGCCTTAGCCATCTGCTGGCTTCCTGCAGGTAACCTCCTGCCACCACATCTATCAGCCTAGAGCTGACAAGCAGAAATCAGCTTCTGAAATCTGCCTTCCATCTTGAAACCTTCTCTGCAGGCCTTTCTATTCTTTTTCTGCCATAATTACCTTTAGGCTGCAAGAAAGAGAATCCCCCCCTTTACCAGGATGACCAACCATACCTGTCTGCCTGGGACTGAGGGGCTCCTTTGATGCAAGGCTTTCAGTGCTAAAACTGAGCTGGTCCCAGGCAAACCAGGAGAATTTAGTCACCTTTACCCAACTAAGATTGACCTCTTTTGCATTGGCTGCATTTTTATAGCTCAGCATTTTATAGTTCTCAATCTTTGGCATCTTGCAGAGGTTTGGTGGTTAAAATCTTGTCAAGACATAAATTGCTGGGCCCAAAGCCCAGAGTTTCTGATTCAGTAGGTGGGGCCAGATAATGCCCATCTATCACAAAGGATGCTGACGCTGCTGGTCCAGGGAACATGCTTTGAGAACCACCATTATAGTTCAACATCTGGCAGAGAAAACACTAATTTCCTCCCACCATGAAGCTCAGTGTCTCACATCCTGCTCATACTCCAGCAGGTCCTGCCATATATCAATTGTTGTCCTAGGTATACAAAACTGACACTAGTGGCAGTGACATTCAGCCCAGGCCTGGGAACATAGTAGATGCTCAACAAATTCTTATGTGGGTTCACTGAGCCATATCTGGGTATGAGATAATGGTCTCAAGAATGGAAATGTGACTAACATTTCCCCCATATCAATTAGACAAAAAAAAAATTGAGTCTCTTTATTCATCTCCTCCAAAAGTATCTTTAAGATGCAACTTGTGAAAAGTAAACCATCTCATCTATTGTTAGTAGAAATACAAATTTGTACCACTTTTCTCAAGAGAAGTTGGGTAAGATGCATTTTAAAAGTCTTAAATGGGACATAGCATTTGACACAGCAATTCCTCCACTTCTAGGAATTAAATAGTCTCAGATTTGGACAAAGACTTAACCACAAAACTTATCAACACAGAGGTTTTTTTTAAACAATAGTGAAACAGCCTAGATGTCCTTTGAGAAGAAATTAAAGTGTTTTTATTGGTAGAATACTACACATGATGACTTAGAAGAACATGTAACAAATGGAAAAATATTCATGTTACAATATTCAGTGGGAAAAAAAGCAGGACTACTGGATGAGGCTATATTTAATTTAAATTTTAAAATATTTGTAGATAAACATATGTTTGGTATTCAACAAAAGTATTAAACATGGCTATCTTTAATTGATAATCGCTTTTAAATTTTTTTAGCTTACCTAAAATTTTTCTGGCTTCTCTACAATAAACCTGAACTACCTTTATAATAAGGGTAAAAGACAATTGATTTTTCAAAGGGAGGACAAGTGAGATTGTGACCATCAAGATAAATCAGTGAGATAGCCCCTGACTTCCTGTCTCCCAGTCCCACGTCTGTGTTCCAGGTTCCTGATGCTCTCCTCACCCTGGCTCACATCCAGGTAATTCCCGGTGAATGTCCCTCTCACACTCTGTCTCTTTAATCAGATCGACTCTGATAATCATTTCATGCTTTCTACTACCAGCCCTACTGCAAAGCTGCCCAGTCCGCTGTGTCTGAAAACAGCATTCAGAAATGCCCTGCAGGTCGCAAATTGTGTCCCTATAGGCATTGGTCCTGGGACTGGCCATGGTAAGTGGAATCCCATTAGATTGCAGAGCTTCCCAGATAAGGGCACCTTTGTCCTCCTGTGACACTACCCAGGATGCTGTTCTTAGCTGCCTCCTCGGTCAGGCCTCAAAACCTTAGGGATTGTATCAGGACCTCCAGATTTCTCAATTAGACCAGAACAAGAATGTTTTAAAATAGTTGTAGCAGGTGTCTCACAACCTTGCTAAGTGCATCATCTGTCAGGTTTGCAAACCATTCCAAGTTTGGCCATGACTTAACTTCAGCTCACTTAACAAAAATTTTTAAATCTTATTATAAATTTTGGAAAGTAAAACCTTTTGGGAGAGTAAAGCTAAATATTCTTTTTAAGGTAGCTTATGGGATCTCTCAAATAATCTCCCTCCACTCCTCTCCCCAAACTAAATATCCAAAGAGATCATGCGCTTAGCCAAAGGGCTTGCAGATAGCCACACTCTTAGAGGAGGCAATAATGAACTGCTCGATGCCAGCCCCTTTGGACATGGAATCAGCAGGACCTGGGGACCATCTGACCTTCTGACCCTCACCTCCTGGCTATCCCCAGATTCTGTATCTTGTTCTCATATCAAAACAGAAACAATCCCGCCACTGGCGAAAGAGCAATATGGCCGAGGATATAATAATGATTACTCTAACACATTTATGTCATGCTTTCCACCTTCTCAGAGTGTGTTCATGTGTGTCATATCATGTAATTCTCATATTTCTTATCCAGTTTTGAACAGTGTAGCATGACAATTGACAACATGCAATCAGATAAGCCGAGTTATACTCCCAGCTCTGCGATTCGCTAGTTGTGTGGTCTTTGGCAAGTTACTTCACCTCTCTGAGCTTCAGTTTCCTCTTCTGTAAAATGAGCCTATAAAACCAAGCTTATAGAACTATTGGGAAGATTAGAGATAACATACACTAAAGTACCTGGCACAAAAGTTGGCACATTAATGCTTTCTCAGCAAAGAGTGACTGCACAGAACAATTATAATCTCCTTTTGATGGGAGTTCATGAAAGCATGAGTGGAAAAGTCGGAAAATTACAGTAGTCCCCCCTTGTCCTCAGGGGATCTGTTCCAAGATCCCCAGTGGATGCCTGAAACCTTGGATAGTACTGAACCCTATATATACTATGCATGAATTTCTTTTTCCTTCTTCACAATTTCATGGATAGAAAACTCGTTCTTATAGTAGATCTTAGGAACCTCAGAATACGATGTTTTTTCTTTCCTTATTAAGTCAAGAACTTTCACCTTTTCCCCGAAAGGAAGCACTTTATGGCATCTCTTTGGCATATCCAAATTGCCAGCATCACTACTCCTGCGCTTTGGGGGCATTATTAAATTAAATAAGGGTTGCTTGGACACAAGCACTGCACCAGTCAACCTGATAACTGAGACGGCTGCTAAGTGACTAATGGGTGAGTAGTGTATACAGTGTGGATACTTTGGACAAAGGGATGATTCATGTCCCGAGCAGGATGGAGCTGGATGGCGCGAGATTTCATCACACTACTCAGAATGGTGCATAATTAAAATCCCAGGAATTTTTGTTTATTTCTGGAATTTTCCACTGAATATATTCAGACCTTGGTTGCCTGTGGGCACATGAAACCACAGAAAGTGAAACCATGGATGAGGGAGGACTACTGTACTACCTGTATTATCACTACACAATTATTTGAGAATGATGTCTTGGGATTTAACTTATCCACTTTCTAGTCCACCTTACCACTGTCACTGATTAAGTTTAAGCCCTTCTTATCCTTCTCTTGAGCCATTTGCAAAACTCCTACCTGGTCTAAGTGGCTTCAATCTATCACCTCTCCAAACCATAATCTTTAAGACTAAGACTAAGGAAGTAAAATGTAAGGTTTTTTGCCTCCCCACAAAAAACTATACTAGCTCCCTATGGCCTGTTCCTTGGCATGACTTACAAGGCCCTCCTTCCACATATCATCTCCCGTCATTCCCTTTGCTCTCTCCTCCACCAATGCTATCTCAGCATTTGTGACCATTTCATGGTCGTTCTCCCCTGAAGTGACAGATTGAGTTTGTTGAGCAGGTTGAATATGTCACACAAGTAAGCAAGTTTTGTGACTCATTCTGTGTCACTGAAATGTGCTGCCAGTGGTGACTGTCTTTCTAAAAGAAATCTCTGGAGTGGCTCTTGTAACTCAAAAACTCTGGCCAGTGATCTACCTTTAGAAACCATCTCACTTCTATGTATAAGAGGAGACGTGTGTGCTCTGCATCCATCTCCTCACAGAGCTGCATGAATAGATGTGAGTTAAGGGCATGTACCCTTAATGTGGTTGATCACATCCTGCAAAACGTTGTTTAGTTCAGGTGACATTTTTCAGCTAGCCAGCATTTCTCTATGGATGACACAGTGCATAGACTCACATTCAGAAGCGACCTCGTTGACCTGAGTGGTGAAACCAGAAAGCCGTCCAGTCATGGCAGCCACTCCATCCGTGCATATACTGACACAAAATGACCAATTCAGTTTTCCTGATATCTAATCATTCAAAGACTTACGTAGTTCTGCAGCTGTGGTGTTGGTTGGTAACAAAAGTACACACAACATGTCCTCAAGCACATCCTCCTGAAAAATACGTCACACAAAAACAAGCACTGTTGCCTTGTCAACATCAGTACAGTTGTCAACCTGGATTGTGTACCATGGTGACTCACTAATCCTCTCTAACAATTATCCCTCAACATCCTCTGCTATTTCATCAGTTTGTGTAGATATGGTGCTAGCCAAAAGAGGAACACGTGCCACCTTTTGAACTGCAGCCTCTCCTAAAAGTTCATGGCAAATGTCCTTAGCAGCAGGCAGGATCATCTCTTCACCAATAGTAGAGGGTTTCTTAGCTTTAGCAATGTGGTTAGCCACTAAGAATGATGCTCTCAGTGCAGACACATTTGATGAAGTGGTGGCCTTCAATAATTGCTTCTGTTCTTC
This sequence comes from Daubentonia madagascariensis, assembly GCA_023783475.1. Taxonomy (NCBI): domain Eukaryota; kingdom Metazoa; phylum Chordata; class Mammalia; order Primates; family Daubentoniidae; genus Daubentonia; species Daubentonia madagascariensis. The sequence continues at coordinate 91,115 of JAKFHU010000522.1, forward strand.
ATGTTCATGTTTTTTTTTCTTTTGAAAAACTCCAAAGGCTTGTCTTTTAATACAGGGTGCCTGGTCTCCATGTGGCAAAGCAGTTTTGAAGGTTTCATGGCTTTGTTGGATAGTCGGTCACCACACATTATACAAAGTGGGCTTGGAGAATGTGAATCACCTGTTGCAATGAACCCATAATTTAAGTAGACTCTTGGTATTTTCTTTTAAATGCAGCTTTCATTATGTTGGCAGTCCTAGAGTCTTTTGCTGTCTCATCATTGGGTCTTTCCCCCTTTTCAAAGAAGCTCTCCAGCAGCATTTGTTTTTTACTCATTTTTGCTAGGGTTAGCTTGTGGGCTCACCAAAACTGTGACTGAGACAAGTGTACAGTGCAGGAAAGAGGTGTGGATGGAAGTGGTAAATAAAATAATGGGCGGGCCACACGTGGACGAAAATAAGTGTTGGATTCTGCCTTAAAGTCTGCCACCAGATGCAGCTTAATTGTCACTTGCCACTCACAGATAGGGTTTTGATATGAGTCTGCAAGCAATTGATTTATTATGGTCTCTATACAGTCAAACCTCTCTGCTAATGATAATCTGTATTTGTAGCAGCTCCCCAGCACTAGCATCACTGCCTCAGCTGCACCTTAGACCATCAGGCATTAGATTCTCATAAGTAGTGTGCAACCTAGATCCCTCACATGTGCAGTTTACAGTAGGGTTTGTGCTCCTATGAGAATCTAATGCCCTGGCTGATCTGACGGGAGGCAGAGCTCAGGCAGTGATGCGAGCAGTGGGGAGCAGCTGCAAATACAGATGAAGCTTTGCTCGCTAGCCCACTGCTCACCTCCTGTTGTGTGGCCCGGTTCCTAACAGGCCATGGACCGGTACTGGCCTGCAGCCTAGGGTTGAGGACCGCAGCTCTACATGACCTGGTAACAATTCTCTTTCTCCCAATTGCTCTAAAGCATGGACCACTAATAGCCAAGATTTATTGAGTATCTACTATGAACCAGGCTCTATTCCAGCATTTTATATACATTAGCTTACTTAATCTTCATAACAACTTCACAGGATGGTTACTATTATTATCTCCATTTTACAGATAATTAAACTGAGGCTTAAAGATGTTAAGTAACTTGCCCAAGGTTGCAAGTTATTAGCGGCCAAGCTGGGATTCAAAATCAAACTATCATACTTCAGAGCCCACACCCTTAGCCACTACACCATACCATATTATATACCCTAGCACCAAACTCAGTTAGTACCAGGCATGCTGTAATGCTTGTATTAGTTATCTTTTGCTGCATAACAAGTCATCACAAAGCATAGCTGCTTAAAACAATAAACATTTACTATCTCACAGTTTCTCTGGGTCAGGAATTCAGAAACAGTTTATTTGGGTGGTTCGACCTCAGGGTCTCTCATGAGGTTGCAGCCAAGATGTTGGCCTAGGCAACAGTCATCTGAGGGCTTGACTGGACTGTAGGCTCTATTTCCAAGATGGTACATTCACATGGTGCTCCTAATGGGCAGGAAGCCTCAGTCCCTTCACATGTTGGCCTCTCTACAAGCTGCTTGAGTGTACTAACAATGTGGTGGTTGGCTTCCTCCAGAGTGAACAATCTGAGACAGCAAGGTGAAAGCCACAATGTATTTTATGACCTAGCCTCAGAAGTCATACTCCATCATTTCCATAGTATCCTATTGGTTACAGAGGTAAGCCTTGGTCAGTGTGGGAGGGGACTACACAGGCGCATGGATACCAGGAAGTGAGAATCATTGGGGCCTCTTTAAACATTAAGTGAATAAGTGAAAAAAATTACTAGGAACTGCTCTGAGTGTCAGGATCTCTTCTAGATAACGAGAAATTTGGATTAGGTAACCACTTAAATTTCCTTGTACCTCTAAAACTATGGAAGACTATTCTCAAATTCTAGATGTTAGCCTTATTTTCTCATGTCCCCAAATGGAGCATCATGCGGATTCAAGGATTTAATTTCATTAAATTCCAGTAGAAGCCACAGGTGAGTATTTGCTAACTTGGCTTCTACTTTATGGTTTTAGGCAGAGCCAATGAAGTATGAGAAATTCTCCCAGTTTGAAACACAGTTATTTCCTTAACAGCAAAACAAATCTATGTTTGGTTTCCAGATCAATTCTATAATTTGATGCCAGCATAAGCCCAGCCTCTGGACACAGGCTTATCTTCTTCAGCAGAATATCTGTGATTAAACTGAGGCAACCAGATCCCTTGTGTATAACAGCAAAGATAATAAAATCATTGGTTTTAGCCCTTAGGCCATGCTTGTTTTCAAGCCAAGATTTTATGTGTTTAAAAGTAAGTCTTTAATATGATTTGAGATGTATGAAGATAAAAACTAAATACTTAAATGAGGCATTTTTCAAATACACATTGATATCGAATACATGAAATAAATTTTATTCTAAAGACCAATCTATGTTAGGAGTAATGAAAACCAAATATGAGCTGTTCACTCTTCCCGCCGCTACCGCTACCTGATTAGATCCAAAGAACTATGGAAGCTGGGTCAGAAAACTCCTCAACGGCTCCCTAGAACCTGTCCTCTCACAGTGCTCTACTCCAGGGATTGGCAAACTGCAGCTTGTGGGCCAATCCAGCCTGCTGCCTGTTTTGTAAATAAAGTTTTACTGGAACACAGCCACATTCATTGGTTTATTAATTGTCTATGGCTGCCATGGCAGAGTTGAGAAGTTGCAACAGAGACAGTACGGCTTGCAAAGCTGAAAATATTTACTATCTGGCAATTTACAGAAAAAGTTTGCCAATCCCTGGTCTACACTTCTGAAGACTTAACCCGAGGCAGCCTGTTATTAGCTTAAAATGTCTATGCATACCAGATGTTGTTCCAAACATTTTTATGGGGAGAAGGAGGGAGTGTTACTATTTATGTTGAGGTATTACTTACTTAAAGTAAAGGCACAAATCTTAGCAGTAGAACACAGTGAGTTTTTACATATGTGTCATCTGTGCAGCCACCTCCCAGATCAAGACAAGGAATGTTTCTCATGCCCCCTCCCAGTCAAAACCCCAGACAAAGGCAGTCATTATTTTAACTTCTATCACATAGACTTATTTGCCTGTTCCTGAACTTTATATGCATGGAACAGAACAGCATTTACTCTTATGCCTGACTTCTTTCACTCAGCATTAAGTCAATGGCATTCACACATATTGTAGTGTGGACCATTTTGTTCTTTTTCATGGCTATGTAATATTCACTTATATGAATATACCACAATTTATTTACTTCTTCTTCTGTTGATGAACATTAGGTTCTGTCTAGGTTTCTACTGTCATGAATAAAGCTGCTATGAACATTCTTATACATGTCTTTTGGTAGGCATAAGGATCCACTTATCAGGAGTGGAATTTCTGGGTAATAGGAGATATCAACAAACTGCCAAATACTTTTCCAAATTCATTGTCCTCTTTTAATATTCAAAATATTGTTTTAATGTATACAATCTCTTGAGAGCAAAAGTTCAAAGTAATCCCCCCTGCCAATCTCCATATTCTGTTTCTCCTGTGACATACTGGCATGCCAGTTTGAGATATACAAGCTGTGACCTTGGAAATGTGCTGGCACTTTACAAAGTCACCTCATCAAATCCTCCCCCTAAACTCTATGCGCTAGGGAAGCACAAGCTTAGGCACCAATAATCTCACATCCTTGTTTTCCTCTTTAACTGCCTTATCAATTCAAACATAATTAACTTCTGTAACAGCTCCCGAGTATAACTCCTCATACAGCAGATTTAAATCATTATGATTTCACACAACACTCCACGTCTGAAGACGTTGCTACTCAACTTGACAAGGGTAGACAAATAAGAAGCTATAACCACCCTGTAAAAATCTAAAGTTGAAAGATGGCCACAGATCATAGGGTTCCACACAAAGGCCTGGATTTTGTGGGGGGAGGAGGGAACCTCCAGGTTTTTCTATTTTCTACTCAAGTCTCTACCACATGCAGCAGCAGACTTAAGTGGCATAAATCAGAAAATGATAATGGGAACTGAATGAAATTCTCATAAATCATGTTACTAAGTATAGTTACATCTTAGATGTGAAACCCAATTAAACAGATGGCCACATGCTGTCAGAATCAGCCCCTAATCAATAAAGACGTTCATTTGAGAGAATCACCTCAATTTTTCACTTCTTCAGTGAAGCAAAAAGAAGGCAGTTGGGGGGTGGGGGGAGTCCCAGGAAACCCAGTAGGGAAATGTGTAAGAAGAAACTCCACCTGTCTTAATTTGTAGTCCAGAAAATCAGAAAGGAGAGAGGGGAAAAAAGTCACCCAAAGGATTCCTTGTCATCTTGCCTGGAAATATAATTTACAATGAAAGCAAGCACTGGCCATTAGGAAAATAGAAACAGCTTGAATCTCTTAATTAAAATACTGCTTCAAATTGTTCATTTTAAAACCCCTCTGCCCATGAGCTTTCAAGAAACCACTGAGTTACCCTGAAATGGTTTCTTCCTCAGTAAACCTCTGAGAGGATCAGCTCTTCCCAGGCAAGAAAAAGGCTGAGCAGGGGTAAATCCTGGAGGTGGAACTATTATTAGACACACTTAAATCCCCCAAAGAGCAGTAAGCCTTCACTGACATTTGAAAGTGAGTGTAAAACACTGGCAAACAGACTATCTTATCGCCTTTTCTCGCATAAGAGCTGATCTATTACACTCACTGGACTGGTAAAAATTAAGTCTACCAATGCCAAGAGTTGATGAAAATAAGGAACAATGGAAACATTTCTGTACTTTGGAACAACCACTTTAGAAAACACTTGGTGTTATCTGGTTGAATTGAGTATTTGCATATCCTACCAGCCCAGTAATTCCATTCTTATGTGTATACTCCCAGAGACTTGTTTCAGGAGACATGCTAAAGAATGTTCAGAGCAGCATTGTTCATAAAAGCAAAAACCTTAAAGGGGGGGACACACAGGTCTGTCAATAGTAAAACAGATAAATAATCTGGGGGTACAGTCATACAATAAAATACTATACAACAGTGAAAAATGAAAAACACCTACCACCACATGCTACCTGGATGAATTTTAAAAACAATATGTTGACTGGAAAAAAAAAAACCGGTTGCTTAAGATTGCATACTGTATGATACCATTTTATTATGCTAAAAAAAAAAGTAAAAATAAATAATATATTGTTTAGGGATACTTACATAAATGGTTAAATTTTTATTTTAAAAAACAAGAAAATGATAAACCCCAAAATCACAAGAGTGGTCACCTCTGTGGTAAGAGATGGGGAGGGACACAGGCAGCAGCAAGGATGTTGGAATGTTCTGGTTCCTGGTTGGCTGAGGAGCTCATAGGCACATATTGATTTTTATCATGTTTTCATATATTCTTTAAAACTCAGTATGTGCCAGCATGTTACATATATTCTTTTGCATGCACCAAATATTAAATAAAGCACTTTTAAATGACTAATCTAAACAATTTTCTATTTCCCAATAAAATATTCTAAAGATTGTTATAGTTCACATATTAAAATAAATAAATATTATAAGTATTAGTTATAATTAATAACTCAAATATCACAAGTTCCCATGTAACATATGCAGCTTAGTTCTCAACTTGGAGCTTAGGACCTTAAGAAAGCAACGGTAGTTTCATGATAATGAATATTTATATGATAAGGAGTGACATTCAAAACATTTAACAACTTGTTTGGTTATGCAAATTAACATAGGAACAAAAAATTCCCACCATCTGCTTGTGTTCCTTCTGTTCAATACTCTCTCAGACCAAAGTCCTGCAGAGACGTCCATTCCCAATAGCAGCCACACGGGGGTGACTCTAAGAAGACGTGTCTACTGGTAGTGAGCAGCCACAGCCTTCCGGCTGTCCCCTCTGATCAGGAAATCCTGTGGGGACAAGGGCCAGTATAGAGGGCCCACAGCAGACTGGCTGACTGGCCAGAGGACAAGCAGGACACCTCACTGAGAAGGTGGCTTTTGAGCAAAGATTTAAAGGAAATAGGAGTGTAAACCAAGCAGGTCACTTGGGGAAATTTTCCAAGAAAAAGAGAACCCCCAAGTATAAATGCCCCAAGGGAAGAGTGTGTCAGACGTGCTCTAGGAACATGAAGGAGGCCAGTGTGGCGGGAACAGAGGGAAGGAGGGGGAGAGTAGGAGGAGTGAGAGGCAGAGCACTAACAAGCCTCCAGGCCATTGTAAGTCATTTGGCTCCTACTCTGTGTGTGCTGATAAAAGGTTTTGAGCAAAGGAGTGATATGATTGTGATGATAGGATTGTAAAACATCTCAAAGTGGCTGCAATATTATATTTAGAATAGACTGGAGGAGGGTAAGAACAGAAGCAGGGAGAACAATGAGGAGGCTATTACTGAAATCCAGGTGGGGCATGGTGTTGGCGTGAACAAGGGTGGTAAGTCTTGTAAATTCCACCTCCTGCATTCAGCGGTATAGAAATGTGACTGAAACCATGAGATTAGATGTCATCACCAAGTGGGTGAGTGAAGATGGAGAATAGAGGAGAACAGGAAAAGTGCAAGGACTGAGCCTTGGGACACGCCATCATTAAGAGATAGGGGACATAAGGAGAAACCGGCGAGGGTTTGAGCAGGAGTGGCCCACCCTCACCACAGCAAGTCACCACCCGCCTGATTTTGGTATTTGTCATTCTCATGAATGTCTTTACACTTGCACTACAAATGAATGTACCTCTAAAAAATGTATAGAATTGTTCTGCATGATTTTCAACTTTATTTTTATGGTATCATACTCGATATATTTTCCCAAGCTGTTTTTTTTTTTAACACAACCTAATATTTATGAAATTCATCCATGTTAAAACATGTCACTCTAGGTCACTCATTTTTCACTGCCGTATGGTATTCCTTTGTGTGAATATGCCATGTTTGATTCATTTTCCTGTGGAGGAACACTTAGGTTATCCCGCTTTTTCTGGTATTATAAACAATACTACTATAAGCACTCTCACATGGGCCTCCTTATGTCTTGTGCAAGAGTTCTCTAGGGCAGGGGTCCCCAACCTATGGCAAGTTGTATAATTATTTCACTATATATTACAATGTAATAATAATAGAAATAAAGTGCACAATAAATGTAATGCACTTGAATCATCCCGAAACCATCCCCCCCACCCCCCGTCCATGGAAAAATTGTCTTCCATGAAAACGGTCCCTGGTGCCAAAAAGGTTGGGGACCGAAGCTCTAGGGCATCTGTTCTCAAACTTAAGCATACATGAGAATCACCTGGAGGTTTTATTAAAATAGATTTCTGAGCCCCATATCCAAAGTTTGTGATCAATAGAGCCTGAGAATTTGCATTTCTAACAAGTTCCCCCATGATGTTGTTGCTGCTGGTCCAAGGACCACACTCTTCAAATCGCAGCACTAGGGCACATGCCAGGATTACAAATGATGGTCATAAGTATGCATGCACGTTTCCAGCTTTTCTAGATATTGTCAAATTGCCCTGCAAAGTGGGAAAACCAATTTACATTTCCACCAGCAGTGAATATGTGTCCCTTATTGCCAATGCTGGGTGCTGTTAGACTTTTAATTTGTGTCAGTCTGATCTTTAATAATTTTTAAAATTTATCATGGCATTGATAATTACATGTATCCAAACGTGTAAGTAAAAAACCTCAAGACATTACATCCTAGGGTTAATTAGAACATTTTGAAGCTTCCTTCTTATGCACAGATAGTCCCCCCTGGTTCTACAATCTGTCCAGTCACCTGCTGTTTTTCCCATCAATCCTAGGAATGAACAAAATGGTATGGACAAAATCAGTAAAACCACTATGAGAGGAAAGTAGAAGCTGGCTCCTTTTCATGGCAAACTTCATTGTGGTTTTATTCATTGTAGTTAATTTTTTTAAAAAATCAACGGTGACATGAAGCTTTAAAAAGACTAATAAGGTAAAGGGAGTGAGGAAAATTGGGCATATAGGTAGGGCAACAAACTTTCTTCGTCAACATACCCTGTCACTTTGGGGGGAAAATAAAGAATGCCTTATCTTTCATCATAGTCATGAAAAAGTTCCTTCCATTTTGTACCACATTAACAAGGAGGCAAGAAGCCGGTACTCACGGATCTGGTTGGTGGATGCACTGTAGAAGGCATTGACAGTCGTTGGATTTGTAAACCACCTGTAGAAAGAGAAACAAATGCCACAGAGTAATCCTCGTTCACCAGGCAGGGGGCAGCAAAGACAAACACAAGGTGGCTGGGTTCACTAGCAGATAACCACAGAACAATGGGCTGTTGGGCAAGAGGGGAAATTATCACCTCAGTTGAGGACTACTGCTCTGCTCAATGCACAATCTCATCCTAAATTGAACATAGTTCAATAAAAATATATTAACATGCCTAGTTATTCACTGCTACTAACTTAATGGAAAAAGTCAGCACCAGTGCTTCTGAAAAAGCTTTAATGAGAAATTCTAGAACTTAAAGGGCTCTCCCTGCAAATGGAAACACATCAAGCTGATGTTTGCCAGGCCCTGTTCAATGGATTGATGGGACAGCTGGGTTTCTATGCTGCATCGCCTCTGACCCATCCACTAAAGTTTTGGATTGATGACAACACAGAGGTCCATTTAAAGAAAGATGAATAAAGTACAACCATGCAACCCACAGGGTCTGCCTGTGCCTGTGGAAAATTTACTGATTTAAGTACCAAAAGTTTTAAAAACTGGTCCTGCCTCTATCACTAATTAGCTGAGTTGTTCGGAGACAGTCACCTACCTTCCTGGGGTTTGGTTTTAGCTATAAAATTAAGGTATTGCATTAAAATATCTCAGGGTCCCTTCCACCTATGAAGAGGCTACACCCTCATCTTAAATGTACAATTAGGTTACTTAGACCAGGAGTGGGCAAATTTTTTTCTGTAAAGAGTCAGATCGTAAACATTTTAGGTTTTACAGGCAAAGAGACAAAATCAAGAATATTGTGTAGGTACTTCAGAGCAAATTCTCCACAAATTTTTATTGATGAAATTCAAAATGTAATAATGAAATATAATTTTTTATAATACAAGCCTATTAATGAGAAGAACGGAATTCTTTGGGGGTGGGATACCATTATGCTTAATTGGGGTTCAAACTTGTGCTTCCCCATCATCAAACCAACTGCAAACATTTATCTCTAAAAGTCATTCTTAGCTCACGGGCCATACAAAAACAGGCAGCAGGCAATATTTGACCCACAGGCCATAGTTACCAACCCCTGACTTAGATGGTTGTGAGTTTCAGTCACTGCCCTTTATAATTAAAACCAAGCAATTCATCTTAAGCTAAGTTGCTCAAAAATAAACTTGTAAGCCAGGCGTGGTAGCATGTGCCTGTAGTCCCAGCTACTCAGGAGTCTGAGGCAGGAGGATTGCTTGAGCCCAGGAGTTTGAGTCCAGCCTAGGCAACATAGCGAGACCCCATCTCTGAAAAAATAAATAATGAAAAAGAAAAATAAACTTGTAAAAATCCCTTTTCAGAATAATCATTTTACTCATTTATGTCTAATAATTATATCAGACTAATAAATTAATTTATACCAGACTAGTATGAAAATAATAGGAAATCCAACTATTGATGCTAGTTGGTCCACTCATACCTTCTCCTCAACTATAAAGAAGTCTATGACTATGTCATTCTACTAGAATTATCATTATTATTAGCTAACATTCATTGAGCACTTACTATGTCTTAAGCACTTTCTATCCATAGGGTTTTTTTTCCCTATAGCAACTAGAGGAATTATTAACCCAGTTCCCAGATGAGGACAATGAGACTTAGAAGCATTATATACTTGCACAAGGTCTGGTCTGTGTGACTTCAAACCACTTCTTTTAAGCATCATGTTATATCGGAGGCATTACTGAAAGTCAAGAAAGAGAGCACCTCTTCTCTTTTCAAAACCTAGACTTATTTCTACAAAATGCATATTCTTTTCCTTCAAATTTAGGGTTAGTATTTCAATTACCCCTTGTGTTTAACACAAACTTGCCAGATGGCCTATTTTCCTGAGGAAACAAGGAGAGGAGAAAGCATCTCTATTGACCTAATATCGCCACCTGTAGTAGGTAGAAGTGTGGCCATGTCCTAATGCCTGGATCCTGTGAATATGTTATGTTGCATAGCAAAAAGGACTTTGCAGATGTAATTTTTCAAGGTTAAGGACCTTAAAATAGGGAGATTATCCTGGTTTATCCAGATAGGCTCAAGCTAATTATATGAGCCCTTAAGAGCAGACAACCTTCTTTGGCTGGAATCAGAGAGATGCCACAGAGGAGGGAGTCAGAAGAGATACTGCAGAACAGGAAGTCAGGGAGATGCCAAGGGTGAGAAGGATTTGACACACTGTTGCTGGCTGTAAGATGTAGGGGCAATGTGCAAGAACTATAGAAAGGCCTCTGGGAGCAATGAGTGGCTCCCAGGTGACAGCCAGCAAGGAAGTAAAGACCTCAGTCCTACAACCACAAGGAACTGGATTCTGCCAACGACCTGAATGAGCTAGGAAGGAGATTCTTCCCAGAGCCTCCCTGTAAGAGCTCAGCCAGCTGACATCTTGATTTCAGCCTTATGAAACCCAAAGCAGAGAAACCAGCCAAGCCATCCCAGACTTCTGGCCTACAGAACTGTGGGATAATAAATCTTTGTTGTTTTAAGTTGCTACAGTTGTGGTAATTTGTTACAGTAGCAATGGGAAAAATAATACACTACCCAGAGAACCCAGCATTTGCAGGTCAAAAGGGGAGAATCCAGACACCTCTCAATTTGGCTTCTAAATAATATTGGGCTGAATCATAATATAGACAAAAGATAATGTGTCTCCTCTCTTTAGCAAGAATAAACTTTCAAAACATTAGGGTAAGGACCATGCAGGGAGAATGTTCCTAACTGCTGGTAGACAAAGGTGGACAAAACAAAAAAATTCAAACAACCAATCCCTGAAACTAGACCCTGATGGGGCTTCTGAAGCTTCAGCAAGAATAACTAAAGCGTCTTATTTCAGACACACGATCTTACCATTCCTGACCTCTCAGAGCTCTTGTTTACTCTAGGGCACGTTTGGAGCCTTGATTATACCCACAGCCCATATTAAGCAGCTGCACCAGTAGATCCTATCAGTTGTTGATGCTGTTATTACTTCTGTTTGTTCAGTGCCCATGCCAAACCAGCTGTTAAACATTTTGTATGTCTCCCTTATTATATCCAAGTTTATTATATATTTAGTTTTACTATTCTCTAATGTAAGGCTACATGTGCTAGTTTTAATACGTGTTTGCAAATTTTTTTACACTCCTCCCATTAAGAGATGGAGTCTAAATTCCTCTCCTCTTGATTATAGGTTAGCCTTAGTGACTCACTTCTAAAGAATAAAATGCAGCAAAAACGACGTTGTGTGACTTCGAGGCCTAGGTAATTAAAGGCGATACAATCTCCCACCCTTCCTCCCTTTCTTTCTTTCTCAGGAAAGTTGCTCTTCAAAGTTTATCAATCAACACGCTGTAAAGAAATCGAACATACATAGAGAGGCCATATGTAGGTTTTCTAGCCAACAGCCAACATCAACTACTAGGCATGTGAGAGAGGCAGCTTTCTATATGACTCCAGCCCCAGCCACTATATGACTGTAACTACATAAATGACCATGAGCAAGAACTACACAGCTAAGCCTAGTGACCCCCAGAACCACAAGAGATAAAATAAATAAGTATTGTTGTTTTAACCCTCTAAATTTGGGCATGGTTTGTCACACAGCAATAGATAACTGGAACAGTAAAAAGTTGACTGTCCACAGACTAAGCCCTAACCAACAGGATGATTGTTCCCAGAAAACTGTTTTGTTTGCCCAACACAATGGCTAAAAAAATTACTGAATTGGAATTCCTTTAAGTGGACTGTGCAATTACTAGTTTTCCACAGTCCCCACCACTCCCTATTATTTATACCTGATAGGTCAGCCATTTGTTAACTAGCCACTAAAGGCATTTGAATTTGCATAACTTATCTCCCAACAAAATTTTAAGTTCCTTGTGGACTTAGACTGTTGTACAAATGGTATGTGCTGAGCAGAAGATCACTAAATTCATTCAAATGAATTTATTTCTATGTATACATCCACTTGAATAAACAAAGAGTATCATTCAAGTGCTTTAAATTCTTTTTACTATGTCTTTAGGGTGTTTCTGCAGGCTGTATTTGGGCAAGGATTTAGTGGATAAGGTAAGGAGAAGTCGCATATAAACTTCAAATCCCAAAATATATGGGGATGAAATATATCAGATAATGGGATACATAAAAGGAATGCAATACCAAAATACAATAATCTGAAGGAAAAGACATTGGTACCCTGATTTCTTTGGACCCTATAAAATAGATATGCATCAGGCTAAAGTTTTACATTTTACTTATCAACTCTTAAAGATAGTCTAGGGAATATGGAATGGAAAAACCATAGAGTATTTATTGCTTTCTTACTAATACCCTGCAGATTATATCACTCCCATTCCATGCTATAGATAATGCTTTTGCAAACAGAAATTCTGGGCAGGACCATAATTTACATAGACATTTGATGTATTTTTACATATTTTTCAAAAGATAAAGAAAGGGAATCCAGACATGTTTGGCCACAGTGGAATGAGTGAGTTAATAGGGAAACAGACTTAAAATCATTTCTGTCAAAGAAGGGGGTCCTGAGGGAAAGAAATTACTTTTGACTCAAGCCAAGCAGTAAGTAAATCCTCTATTTTTAAGCAAACTGATGAAGTGACAATTCTGAAAACCAATTCCTAAATATGTACCTTCAGGGATGACCACCCAATTAATTTCATTCTTGCTGACATTTCCCATAGCCTTAGAAACTTCTTAATGCACATTAGTGCAGCTAAAATGGATTCCATGAGAATGAAAGATAAAAGTATTTATCTCCTATACCCACAAAGAAGCAAAATGTTATTTCAGGGCTTTATGAAAATATAATCATGATGTGCTGTTCAAAGTAAACTAGTGTAGTAGAGCTACTCCAGAATCATCCCCACTCAATTAACTCATGAATTTCCAGACCTAAAAGATGTCAGTTAAAGCCAATGGGTATCATGAAACTAAAATTCCCTACAATGCCTGAAAAGCACCAGCCAGATATTTCTTTTAAAAAACGAAGAGAAACCATCATATCACTCTACCAGGCAGAGGACCTTAAATTTCTTAATGTTTTTTCCCTGAAATAGACATATAGTCTGAGGAAACAAAATTATAAGCATTGCACTGATTTTCATTTCTGGAGAACTTTTCTCAAACATTAACCAATTTAATACCCTTGTGAAAGAGGTATTTGTTTTGCATCAACAGAGAAGAAAACCACACAAATCACACCATTTGCCTAAGTGCACAAAGTCAGCCAACATTCTTCCAAGGCATGAATAAAATATTAGAAATAGTTAAGACCATTAGAATCTGACAGTCCATCAGTATCTCAGGATGATGTTAAAGATGACACATTTAGGAGTTTTTCAATTACCAAGCCTGGCCTTGCTATACACCCAAATGAGTAATGAGACTTTGAAATTGAAGAATTAACCTGGCCACATTGCCAATATAGAGAAGCCTGAGAAAACCCTGAAAATTCACAAAAATACTGGTGAAAACCTTGAATTTTCCACAAGTGGTTTTGTGAAAAAGAGTTTGAACTGATCTGAAGTAGATCTTCAAGGGCAGGGTGACTGACATAGATCTGTGACTACCATATGACATGTAGATGGTCATAGGAATATCGGAAATCATTTGCTGAGGTCATCAGATTTGAGAACCCTAAATCTAAATTTTCTATTGAATAATTTAGACTGAGAATGAAACAGAATAGGCGGACTGAGAGATAACGTGAAGAGAGGAGAGAATCACGGACAATGAAGCAGATGGCTTTAAACCATTATCTATCATTTCCAAAGAAGTTCTAAAGCCTTCTGCTTTCTTCCTTTGTGTTTTTGATTGGAGTCAGCGATAGGTAGAGGTATGATTCAGCCTTAGGCCTACTCCTTACATTCAGCAACTTAACAACAAATGTTGTAGATGTGTTATAGGAAGGTTTGAAAGGCAGAGGGCAGGGATAGCAAGATGGGAGCATAAGAGGAAAAGGTGGTAATCATAGCTTAAGCTAAGGAAGGGTACAGGGGCCCAGAGTTTCTAGAAGCCAGGACAGGGCAGGAAGTTGAAAGGGAGAGTAACAAGAGACTCAGAGAGCATAAAAAGAGCCAGTAGAAGATTTGGCAATGAGAATATCAGCCAAGGTTAAGAAGTGGCCCATGAAAGCCAGGCTTCCAGGTATGATGGCATGAAAAAGTTGACAATCCCTTTCCACAAAAATTAAGTAGAAAAGTGGACAAAATTGTCAACCAACAATCATTTTAGGGCTCTGAAAATTGATCAAAGGTAAGCAATAAATTTAAAAATGTTTAATCTTTAAAAGCTGCTAGAGCTTTGGAAAAAGTAGAGCAGGTGTCTGTGGCCTTCTTGCCGGGGACTGCTCCTGTGTCTCCCAGCTCAGTGAGAACTTAGTTCAGAAAAGGCTTGCTGGAAAATCAGCAGCTTTGCTGCCACAGGGGATGGACTCAGCTGGGGGTGGAGGTGAAAATCTGTAGCTTTGTCAGCTAAAAATGGCCAACTTAGTAGAAAACAAATGAGGAAAGCCCAGTCAGAAACTTAAAAGGGAGATTTTAGAAAGAGTCATAGAAGGGCTAAATAAGCACTCCACATGTCCCTGGCTGGTTGGAAAACTAGGCACATGTGCAGGAAAGACCAGAGAGAGCCCAGTAGAAGGTAAAATCCAAGACAGAGAATTGGCTGTGACTTTGAAGGCACTCCCAACCCACACACAGAGCAATCAGCACAGGGTAGAAGCCCTATAGGCTCAAGGTGTTTGAGCACAAGCTCTGCCCTAATCACTGACTAAGCACTAAGGTATGCAGACACAGGGACAACCACCAGCAAGCAAGGCTAAAAAATAAAAATAAGAAATAAAAACCTGAGTAGAGATGTCCACGGGGGAGATACATTCTGCAGTATAATTTCAGGAAAGTTACTTTTATTAAAAAAGCTTCAAAAATAAATTGGAATCCAGAGTTGCTACAATATATTATCTAAAATGTCATTAGCAACAAAAAATGATGTTATACAAAGAAAAGGTGTAAGAAAAGCAATCAATAGAAACTAATTCTAAGCGAGCCCAGATATTGCATTTGGCAAAGACTAGGAAGCAGCTATTACAAATTAGTTCAAAGAATTAAAATAAACTATATTCAAAGAGTTAATAGAAAATATGATGACAATGACCCAGCAAATAAAGAATCACAACAGAAAAATTAAAACTGTAAACAAATGGAAATTCTGGAGTTGAAAACAGATCATCAGAAATTATCCAGTCTGGAGAACAGAAAGGGAAAAAAGCACCATGGAAGTGGGCCATAGCAGAATGGAGTATGGTCCTATGAGTCAAATGCACCAGCAGGCAGAACAAAAAGTAATCCAAACCTGGGCTGAAGAGTTTCTCAATTGTAAGCCTTTTATTCATTTGTAAAATGGGGATGATGGCACCTACACCTCACAGAACTGACATGAGGATAAAATGAATTAAAAATTGTAAAGCACTTCCTGGCACACCATAAACATATAATAATTGTTAGCTGCTATCGTCATGATCATTACCAGCACCACCATCATCATCATCAATATTTTGCTAAGGGAGGAAATCATAGCTGGCTGGCCCTGGGCCCAAAAGTTCCTAAGGAAACTCTCCTACCTGTAGGGAAAGTTCTTGTAGGCAGTTGGGAAGAAAGCAAATAAATCCTAACTGCTATTGGATGAAAACAGTCTAGCTGTCAGTTCTTGGACATTACCTCAACTATCTTCTAGTTGCTTCATAATTGTATAATTACTTTGACATTTCTAATCATACTTTATTGTTAAAGTATTTATCCTTTTTTAAGATTTTCAAAAGTTTCTACATGAGTATGAAAATCTAGAGAAATTTTTTCTATATATATATTCATAACTAGATCTAGAAATAACTCTAATGTTTGCATCCTAATAAGCCTTCTTTCGATATGTGTTGATGCTAGGAGTGGGGGACCTGTAATTAGATCGAAGATCTTAATCACACAATATGAAAAATAAGAGTTGGCAAAACATGATGCAGATTTTGCAAAACAAGATAGCTGGCAAGCCAGCTACTCTGACTTGAGGGGAATTACAAAGTTTAATCTAAACCACTTCCCACCAATGTATTTATCTATTTCACTTTTTTTAATACTCACTCTGTTTTTGGAACAGCTTTTCTTAGCCAGAAGAAATCAGACTGTGCTAAATACTTGCGGGTTTGAAGTACGTTGCCAAAGTAGTCGGATTCTGAGAACTTGATCTGAACAAAACAAACCACAACATCATTGTCCTAAGTGAAGATAAGAGATGGCTCAAAAAAAAAGAGTTCAGCACACAAAGGAGCAGCCAGCAGAGAAGCTGAAGCCCTCACAGCACCTCTCAGCCATTACCAGTTAACCCAGAATTCACAAAACCATGAAATTTAATCTCAGTGATTTTCTTTTAACATAAAAAGCTCAAAAATCAACACTGTCATTTCTGGATCACAGGGAAAAAAAAACAAGAGAAGCTGCAGTCATTTACAATGTGTTCCATTTACTTTATAATTGAAAAATCTACTTTAACCTTTACAGAATGTGTTATCTTAGGTTTGGAATTTTTTGGTTCACAAGTCCCTGAGTTTTTTCTAAAATGTGTACTTTATTTATTTGTCACATAAGATTCTTTTAGCAACATTCAGTTTAGTCAGCTGAAACCTCACTTAGCTATAGATGATGATTTAGTCAAATGTTAAAATCCAATTTACCGTAATTGGCATTTGTTCATAAAGAAAAAAAATGAAAGTGATTCGGAGACCTATTTTCCACCCGAAGCACAATGAAGTCACCAGAATAATTTAATTATTAACAGATTATCCATTGACACTCAAAAAAGACTCTAGTCACTAAATATTAATGAAATTACAGAGGCAAATCATATATTACAGCTTGCATGAGGACACAGGAAGTTGATAGCTCACAACAATGTCTACTAAGACAGGGAAACATACATAATTGATTTTTGAGTTCTTTTTTTGGAAGGAGAATGGCAGACAGTGTCAATTCTATAGGCACTCTATCTATAAAAATAATAACACTTAACCTAGATATTATAAATATCTGTGTAACTCTAATGGCAATCGTTTGTAGTGATCTCTAATGCTTTGGTTTTAATATATATTACTGTGGCAAATAAGAAAAACACACATGTAGAGCCAGGCATAAGTGGCTGACACCTGTGGTCCCAGCTACTCAGGAGGCTGAGGCAGGACGATCGCTTGAGCCCAGGAGTTTGAGGCTGCAGTGAGCTATGATTGTGCCACTGCACTTCAGCCTGGGCAACAGAGCGAGACCCCATCTCTTAAAAAAAAAAAAAGAAAAGAAAAGAAAGAAAAACATACATTTGAACAAGCAAATAAGCAAGACCAAATTCTTATCAACTGTAATTTTTGAAAACCTTAAACCATAGTCTTTTAAAAGCAAAAATTAAAATATGCATGTATATGAGGCCCACAGGCATTGCATTATAGATATGAGAGTATATATACAATAATTCAGCCGTCATACACTTGACAGTCACCTATCTGTTGGCCAATGTCTGGCTCACTTTTAGTTCCTCCCTAACATAGAGTGGGCACTCAGTATGTCTGTGCAGAAACTTTTGTGAATGAGTCATCTTAACAATCTTTCCAGGGGGCCAGGCCAAATTATAAAGAAAGTAGCAAAATAACTGAAGGCACAGGGAGAAAGGCAGGAATGAAAGTATTGATTCCTGGCATCCTTGGTGTTCTGCTTGGCCAACAAATTATAAAGCTATGACTTTAAATTGTCTCTTCCTCAAAGTGCTTGGGTGGGGAGCTGATAAATAAATCGTGATACATTCACATAATGGAAAACAATGCAGCAGTTTAAATGACTGCTTGTATGCATGAACACAAATGAAATAATCTTAAAAATTACACTGAGTAAATAAGGCAAGTAGTATGTATGAAAGAATTTAAAGTTTTAAAACATGCAAAACAATACTGTATATTATTTATGGGCACATACCTATGTAGCAAAAGCATAAAGAAATGCATGGAAATGATAAAACTGAACTCAGGATATTGTTTATATCCAGGGAAGGAGATAAGCTCAAAGGGAGGAGATTAGATCAAGGAGGATTACACACCAAATTTCAAATGCATATGTTTTATTCATTTAAAATTTGTGTATATATAAAGCTAATACGGCAATATGTTTAACATAAATTAAAGATAGAGGTGTTCAAAATATTATTTTTCATACTGTTCCAATGCTTTAAATGCTTCATCATAAAAATAAATCTTATAATTGATTGTGTTTTAAGATAAATGTATTTTCTTAGCCTCAGAAAAAAACAGAGTAAGCATCTTGTTTTAGGAAGTAACCTTAACTAGCAATCCTAAAGCATTCCCGGATTGTGTGGTTAAAAGATGTATCCATTGTTCAACCCTTCAACCCTTAACCTTTTTCAGCTTTTGTTCCCAAGGTAGCTCTGCCAGAACCTTCAGAATATGATTGTAACTGATAGAAAATTCAGATATGTTCTTGGGTTCAGAACACTTTCAGGGAAATTCTCCCAAAGGAATATCCTTCAAAAATATTAACTTTTTTTCTTTTTTATTCTTTTGCAATGTCAGAGGGGTCAGTTTTTATTTTTAGAAGAGTTTGCTAATTGTGATACTTTCCTGTTCCATTTGGGGGAAAAAAAAAGAAAAGAAAAAAAATCTTGGCATTCAGGTTGGTCCACAGACAATAAATAGAAAACCATCCCAAAACTTTCTAAAGAAGAAAAGAGCCCCAAGTCTAAAAATACTTTAAATAAATAAGGTCCTACCACAGGCCATGAAAATAATCATGGGAAGCAAAACTCCAGAGGTAAGTAGTTACAATTTGTCACAGCTTATCTATGTTTAGAAGGACAATTTTTAAATTACTATGTTGAGAATATTCGTTATCTCTTAGCCTGGTTTAATTGATCTATTCCATTTATATGATGGAAATCACAAGTAATAATGGACAAATATTACTTTTTCCTCTGAGACAGGTTAAGTGTGTGAGGGTAAGAAGGAGCTAGTCACTGTTATTCTCATATGATAGATGGGAAACAGGGCTAAAGAGATTACGGAACTGGGCAAAGCTACGCAGTCCAAGTCATTTGGCTCTTATTTCAATGTTATTTTCATTGGCCCAAATAAGAGAACCAGTGATTCAACAGAAAGAGTACAGGGAAGGAGGAAGAGAACGTAAGAATTACGGATGGGACTCAAAGCAGTAATAAAATAAATCACGGTACAGCTTACTTAATGAAATATTAATACAGCTGTTAAAATAATGGTAACAAAGGCTATTGAAGACAGTGACAAAACAATACATTAACTGTAAAGAGCAGTATACAAAATTATATATAAACATTAATTACAGCTATACAGAAATAAAGTAAAACAAAATCACACACTCTAACGGAAGTATGCACTATTGTGTTCAAATACCAATATCATGGGTGTTTGTTCATTCCTTTTCCGTTTCCCAAATTTCCCATGTGATAATAATTTGATAACTTCAAATATTTCAAAAAGCCCTTGAATGAGAAAAAAATCTGAAGCCCAGCAACCATTGGGAAAGTTGTTTGCTGTAGAGATAGCAACAAGAGTGAATGCACATGAATATTTTAAAACCACTTGTAATCTCTAAAAAAAAAAAAAATTTAAACTTGACAAGGGACAATAATTGGCTCAAAAGTCTCTCGTCCTTTCAGAGAAAATCTAGGTCAAGTTGATAATGACTTTCAATCAGTTCCATCTCTTGACTTTTCAATTGAGTGACCTTTGGGGAATTAATTGGGGCTCTCATGTCATTTCCTAAGAACAGATGTCCAGATCATAAAATTCAGGAGAACCTGCATTTCTCTTCTTGGAAATCCTATCTCAGATGCCAAACACCAAATGCCACAGACTAAATAGAAGAATAAAGTTATTACCACCCACACACACAAAGATGGGGAACATGTAATAAGGGCAGAACAAAAGAAATGTGTTCAGCTTCTCTGTAGAATGAGTAAGTACACGTTTATAAGATGCTATATATGCCAATAGGAAGTAAAAATTCTAGGATACCTTTCATCTAACTTAAATCCATTTAAAGATACTCAGATATATACCCAAATATCTATAAGAATGATTTTATGTTAGGCACCCAAAGAATTTTCTGAATACTTAATGGAATCCAGATTTTGTATCTACATTTTCCTTTATTTAAACAACAAAGCAATATGCAAGATTGGTGTGTTTAGATGGCTTTGCCCATAAGTAACATGTGTGTATACGTATATACATACCTATAAACAGTCATGATGTTCAAAATGTTTAACACTCCACATATACAGTATACTGTGGAAGAAGCACTTCCTAGAGCAGCTATGTAAAGGTGAGTCTGAGGGAACACCAGCCAGCTGACTAGCACTGGAACCAGCTGTCCCCTCTGCATGCTGCGGCTGGGGCTGGTCTTGGTCTGCTCTGGCCTGCGGAACCCTAAGGATGGAGGCCAGTGTGAGAGAGTTATGAGGTCCTGGCTGGAGGGTTTGGGGGACACCAGGGTACCTCCCTGTAGTGCCCACTCTTAGCTCTCCAGTGCCATGGTGACTGTGGGTCACTTGAGAGAGCTGAGGGTAACATTTTGTTGTTTTTTTACCAAATAGTACAGAATTATTTAAATATTTTAACAACCTCTTTTTCTGGAACATTCCATCTAAATATCACCTCGCTCTTGCATACTGGCACTTTCTGTCATTTATACACACACACACACACACACAGAGGAGTGTTGCACTGGCCAGAGCAGACCAAGACCCATCCCAGAGAATAGTATGTGGGTTCACATAAAATCTATATATCCCTGTGTGCATATTTATATGTATATATGTGTATATCACTCATCAGAAACATTGATCTCTGAAAAATTACTCATTTCCAATTCTCCTAAGTAAATGGAGGCCAGCCATGATCCTTAGTCCCTACTGCAATTCTCCATTGGCTTTCACAGGAACGAGTGAAGTGCTTAACCGCGCCGGTTATTTACCTGCAGTCTCTCAGCTACATGCTCACCCTCTTACTCTGTCCTATAACACTAAGGACTGGGAATCAGAAAACTCTCTTTCCCAGGCTCCTTTGCCAATTGGCTTCCTGCCAATAGGAGGCACTGGGGGAAATCAGTGGGTGGCAAGAGGGGAAAAGGTGCTGTGCTGCTGCTTGCTCTCTCTCCCGCCCCCGTGCTCCCCCCTCCCCTCCTTTCTTCTTCTGACAATGACTCTGGAAGAATCTTCAAGTCCCTCCTCCACAGCTAGCTCTGGAGTGGCAGTTCCTCCTCTGCTCTCCTAAGTGATGGCACTATCCATCACCTCCTCCCTTCTGTGCCCTTAGGCACGGAGGTGACAGCTGCTTCCTAAAGTTATTAATCTGTGGTTTATCTCACCTTCCCCTTTTCTGCTTTCCAACCTATTTCCTGTATTAAATCCCCTGTTAAAAATACCTAGTGTGCTTTTTGCTTCCCGGGCTGATACAGCAATCTTTCCAAAACTGATATAAACCCACTCTTGCTTCTGTTTCCATTAAGGACCAATGAAATGGAATACTTTACAAGGCATATTTGAAAATGGACTGCTGCCTGCCTTTTTAGGCTAACTAACAGGCTTTCCTACATGTTGATGTGGGTTCAAATAAAGAGTACTTTCTTTCTCCTTGCTCGATTCAAAAACTGCAGGATTGTTGTTCAGAAATACTCGCTGGGTATCTCAGTTTACCTTGTCAACCTCAAACAAGAAATTTTTTTCTCTGATTCTTTTTCGTTTGCTCTTATCTCCACATGAGCCCGACTTCAGTTTTCAACCTTTCTCCTTGACCTGCACAGATCTATCACCTGATCTCTCTCCTCTTTCCTTTTGCATTTGTGCCTGATGAATCATATCATCACTTGAGTCAAAATGTGGCAAGCTCTTTTTCATTTGGAACAGCCTCTCATGCTCAGAGCTTGTGTTACCAGAAATTTCTCACAGGCCCTATAGTGGTCCTTATCTACATGTTTCTTAAAACTGAAAACACAGTCCCATTGTGTACCAGCCATACTTTAGTCCTTTTGTCCTCAGTGACACTATCACAATCTATACATCATTCTTTACATAGTTTCAGGTTGGGTTTTATTCATTTTCTCTATCAGTTTCTGAACATAAATAACTTTTACTTGATGTATTTGGAATTTTTTTCACTGTCAGCTTTTTAAACTGTTAAACCTCTTGGGTGTAATTATGTCTGCTTTGGCAATGAGTCCAGTGAAAGCCATTTCTTCACAGAAGTGATTGAAAATCTTGGTGTCTAATAGCTTCAGTTCAGGCTCTGGAGAAACGAAAAAGCATACCCAACGTGACATCCTGTTTGGCATCTGCTTTCTTTTCACAAAAGATACTGCACTCAGTGAGTCCTTAAATCTGGGGCTCACAGTTTAGACAGCAACAGACTGCCAACAAAACTTGATCAATTAAATATTGTGAGTGAGCCCTGAATGCTACCTTATTTGATTAAAACTTGGGACTGCTCCATCCGTATAGCCTTTTAAATCAATTTGAGGGACCTGGATACTGCATGAGTTAATTCACGATGACTTTTCCAAACTAAAATAATCTACTATCATAAGTGCGAATTGAGGTTGTCATAGCTAACACTTACATTGTGCTGCTTGTGTGCCAGGGTTAGTCCTAAACACTTTAAATATGTTAACTTATTTGATCCTCACAGCAATCCTATATGGGAGGGACTGTCATCAACTCCATTCTGCAGATAAAGAAACTGAGGCACAAGGAGGCTATGTAACCTACCCTAGGTCACACAGGTAGTAAGTGGCAGACTGGAGATTTCACTGCAGGCACTTTGACTCCAGGGTCCATGTTCATAACCACTATGCCAAACCGCCTCTCAAACCTTCTCTTTCACATCCTGACTTGGAATATTTACCAATCACATGGAATTACGCAGGTTCTCCTGCTAAGGTACTTTGTGCCCTGGTGATGCTCTTCTTAATAGCAACAGTTCTCATATTGGTCCACAAAGCTACCATTTATAGGGAGCCTACTATGCACCAAACATTATGCTAGGTACTTTTACATTTATATAATCTCATGTAATCTTCCCAACCATACTTAGACTTGGTTATTATTTCCAGTATCCAGATAACCAAAGAGAAGCTAGCTGAAGTTAAGTAACCTGCACTAAATCAAACAACTAGTAAGTGAAAGAGGCAGAATTCAAACCCAGGTCCGTGACTCCAGAGCCTGTGCTCTTAACCACTTGACAACATGGCCTCCCCTCTGCCCTTCTCCTTCCCAACAGCTCTGGTAAAACATTCATCACCAAGTCTCCACCCCGACTCCTCTGTTCCTCCAGCACAGCTGCCTGACAAGGACCCTCGAAAACTCCTCCTCTGATTGCAGGCACAGTTTCCTGAGCCAAAATTTCAGTCTTGGCTCTGACACTCTGTGTGGCAATGAGGAGATCACTTAACTTCTTTGAGGCTCTATATCCTTTTCCGCAAAATGGGGATAAACAACATCTACTTCACAGGATCACTGTGGGAATTAAGAGATAATGTACATGAATGTGTCAAGTGCTTCAGCATTTTTAATTACCATAATAATAATGAGATTTTCAGCATCATCAAAACAGTGTATAATAAAATAGGATGCCTGAGCATTAGGACACTGTGGAGCATAATTATTTTCTTCCAGAACAACTGGATCAATAGTTTGGGAGGCTATATCTTGGGGTCCAATGGAGAAAGTTTCTAATTAAAGCTTCCTCTCACTTCTGAATGGTCTTATAAAATTCTGATGCTCATCTACAAAGTTAGGATTGCTTTCAGGTATGCCACTTGTTGAACCACAATTTCAGGAAAGAGCTATACCTCAAAACCATAGTTATTTAACACACTGACTGCCACACTAGAAAAAAAAATTTTCCTTGGAGCTATAGTGTTTTATTACAAAGATAGAATAAAAACTTCAAAAACAAAACAATCCTTTCTAATTTAATGAAAAACGAAATTTATTGACTTCTATTCATTTAATCCACGTTTTTAGAATTTGTCAACATTAATTGTAACAATAAGAACATCAACAAGTAAGATTTTCATGAACCAACTTCAGGGTTTTGCCCAGGTTTTGCTTCACAAGGCACCAGGCTCAAAACCAGTGTGAGTTAAATACAACTTACATGGCAGTTAATGTGTTAAAGAACTTCAAAAGACTGCTTTTTTTGAGAAAATCTAGTGAATGGTAAAAACAGCATTTTTTTGTGAGGAAGAAAAATTCTTTATCAGAACCATTTGTAGGAAAGGATATAACAGTGGTTGTGTTTAGAAAAGTTTGTAATTAATAGATCTACTGGAAAATACTTGTCCCAAAATATTGGAATAAAAAAGAATTATTACTATTTCTCATCAGTAACTTACTGCAGATATATAATCCAACTCACAATAAATTATGGGGTCATATGTATATGCACTTAATTTGCCAAAACACTCATAAAGTTTAATGAAGTTAACTCCCAGCAGACAGATTTATTACTATTCATTTAATATGAATGAAGCAAATAAAAAGTATTTAACAACAAACATGATGCATTCACCATGAGAACATGCCCACTAATTGTAAAACACTCAATTTGCTTAATTCTTTCTTTTATGATCAAATTAGTCCAAGTCCAAGTCCATTTACTTTATGGTACCCACTCAGCTATGCATTCTTTCTGACACTTCCTTTATTTTGAATCTGCTCTAAATCTTGTGATATGCCTGGCATATTCATGCTCATATCTAGCCAAGGAATTTATCAAAAGTTGGTGCTTTCTGGCACCACCAGGCTTAATTGCTTAGACTTGGGTTAGTTGAAAGGCACAAGGCCAGTAAAACTTGCCAGAAAAAAAAAATACAGTAAATTTAGTACTTACTGCCTTGAGGTCTTCATTAACATGAGTATCATTCATTATAAACTCAGGATAGCCAACTTTTGCCAAAACGGCTCTTGCCTATAAAAAGGAAAAAGAAAAATGATGTCAGAGTTTCAGCACTTAAATCATTAATAATCACAGGACAGAGGAACCCAACTTTCATCCGAAAACTCCATTTACTATATATCTACTATATGCAAGCCACTGTGAAGGGCAAAAAAAAAAAATTAGTCCCTGCCCTCAATATACTAAAAATGTAGTAAATGTAGCAAATAATTACCTAGTACAAAGTAAACAAAAGAAACATTTTAGTAGAAATAGATAATATTGTTCTCAAAGTCCAGGGCAAAGACACTCTTCATGGGTAAAATGTTTAACGGAGAAGGTGACCAAATTGAGTCTTAGAGAATGGTTAGGATTTCAAAATGCAGAGCTGAGAGGAAGAACATTTCAGCAGAGGATACAGGGGTAAAGACAGGGAAGAAAAAATATTTGTGAACCATACATCTGGTAAGGGGTTAATATCCAAAATATATTTTAAAAACTCAACTCATAGCAAGAAAACAAATAACCCAAATAAAAAATGGGAAGAGGATGTGAAAAGACATTTCTCAAAAGAAGACATACAAATGGCCAATAGGTATATAACAAAATGCTCAGCATCACTAATCATTAGGGAAATGAAAAATAAAACCACTTTGACATATCACTTCACATCTGCTAGGATGGTTGTCATCAACAAGATAAGAAATAAGTGTTGGGGAGGGTGTGAAGAAAAAAGGGAATCCTTGCACACTGTTGGTGGCAACATAAATTGGTACAACCACTATGGAAAATACTATGGAGGTTCCTCAAAAAATTAAAAGTAGAACTACCACATGATCTAGTAATCCCACTTCTAGGTACATATCCAAAGGAAATGAAATCAACATGTCGAAGATATATCAGCACCTCCATGTTCATTGAAACACTATTCAAAATAGCCAAGATATGGAATCAACCTAAGTGTCTATAAATGGATAAATGGATTTTTTTAATGTGGTGTATATATACACAATGAAATAATATTCAGCTTTATAAAAGAAAGAAATTCTGTCATTTGTGACAACATGGATGAACCTGAAGGAATTACACTAACTGA
The DNA here is from genome assembly GCA_023783475.1 of Daubentonia madagascariensis. Taxonomy (NCBI): domain Eukaryota; kingdom Metazoa; phylum Chordata; class Mammalia; order Primates; family Daubentoniidae; genus Daubentonia; species Daubentonia madagascariensis. The sequence goes on from JAKFHU010000522.1 coordinate 117,451, forward strand.
AATAAGCCAGGCACAGAAACACAAATACCACATGATCTCACTCATATGTGGAATCTATAAAAGTCAAACTCATAGAAGCAGAAAGTATTAATAGAATGGTGGTTACCAGGGGCTAGGGGGTGGGGTTGGGGAGATGTTGATGAAAGGATACAAAATTTCAGTTAGATGGGAGGAATAGGTTCAGGAGATCTATTGTACAACATGGTGACTGTAGTTAATAACAATGTATTGTATACTTGAAGATTGCTAAGAGAGCAGATTTCAAATGTTCTTACCACAAACAATGATAAATTGTGAGGTAATGGATATGTTAATTAGCTTGATTTACCCATTCTACAATGTATACATATATCAAAACATCATGTTGTACACCATAAATATAAATAAAATTTGTCAGTTTAAATAAATAAAAATGAAAAAAATACAGGGAGACAGGAAACACATGGCATATTGGAAAGATGGCAAGTAATTTGATGAAGCTGGACCATAAATACATGAGAGTGGAGAGCAGAAGATAATGTAAGAAAATTGCCATGGGGTCAGATCACTGAGATTCCTGAATGCCATGCTAACGAGTCTGTATTTTATTTTATAGCTGAGAGAGAGCTAAATATGTTTAGCAGGGAAGTAAAAGGAGATGAGTCATGCTTCAGGAAAATTATCCTTGCAACATTGTGAATGATAGCCAGGATGCCAGAAAAATTGGAGGTTAGGGTCTAGGATAATTTAAGATAAGTCATAATGTCATAACCGTCCTTTTGATAGACAAAGGTACTAATATCCTCTGTGTTTTGCAGCATATAGGGAATGAATAAAGGCAAAATCACCTTAGGCACATATAAAGAGCCTCTAGAGCAGCAATTAGCAAACTATGACCCCCTGGGCCAAATCCAGTTACCCTCCCCCCCCACCTGTTTTAGAAATAAAGTTTTATTGGAACACAGCCACACCCATTCATTTACCTATTATCTATGGCTGCTTTCGCCTACAACTGTGGAGTTGAGTAGTTGGGACCAAAACCCTGTGACCCACAAAGCCTCAAATATTTTGTCTGGCCCTTTTTAGAGAAAGTTTGTCAACCCTTACTTTAGAGAAACTTTACAGTTCCATGTGAAAATTTCTCTCTCTTCTCCCCAGATTCTGGGTTTCACAAAAGCAAAAGAAAAGCTTACAAGTACGTTCTAAGTACATTGTTAGAGCTCTGACCAGATCCCCTGGGATTCCTTTTATCATTTTTGTACATCCCTCCCCAGCATCTATGTTCTTTTCTTTTCTAAGGGCCAGTACCTGAGACTCTTTGAAGGCCTGCCCCAGGGCAACTAAAGCTCCTTGCCTGTGCTCAAAAACAGCTGGCTCCGGGAATTTATTTGCCTTCTGCCCACCCTACCTACACCTCCACCCAGGCAACCTTAGCCAATAACTGACCGTAGCAAGAGTATGAAAGCCTTTACCTCAATTCAGGACAAACTCTGAGGTATAATTTGCACTTCCAGAGTTCCCTGCTGGATCAGACTAGTCCTGAGATGTCCCCTGAAATCACACCTTCGCCTGCCTCTTGCCCCTCCTTGTCTTGCTTCTCCCATTCCCGTGCTGCTTTCTCTTGGGAGTATTTGCTTAATTAATCACTTGCACAGGAATCCTCATCTCCAGATCTGCCTCCAGATGACCCAACATAAGACCCAAGCAACCCCAAACACGTTGGTTTTATTCCAGCAAAGCAGCAAAGCAAAACCAGTGACCTTTGCACACTGCTCTTGGTAATAAGTTTTTTCCTTTAGTCCTTTCAATTTTCCTCAAGAAATAAATAGAATAAGATAGTACATTTTCCTTATCTTCCTTGAGATAATTCAAATATTAAATATCAGCAGAAACCTGAAACTCAAGACTCAGAGAGGATTTTACAAGTGTCATAGGACAAAATCATAATGGGTTTTGCTGTTCCAGAGACTCAAATATAGCACAGATCAAATTATGCCTTCAAAACCCTGTGAGTTACACACACTGAAAGCCTGATGTGACCCAAATAGCAGATAACTAGAGGTTACAACTCTCCACCCAACACCAAACAACATGTCATAGGTTTGGTGTTACCTTATTCTGAAACTATTCTATTATTTCTTTCATTGTATTTGATTTCTTACTGTATTTTATCAGCTTACCATAAGTCAGTCATATGCATAACTATAGCAAATAAAGAGCTCTGGATAGCTTCCCAAAAACAAAACAAAAAAAATGAAAAGAAAAGAAAGAAATATACAAGCTGAGTCATCCACCATTGTTTTCTGAAAACTAGTCTTTCTGGAGCATTCTGGTGAATTATGCATTGTTTTTCAAACCTCATGCTCTGGGACCTCCCACTGCACTACGGATCCTCACAGAATATATTACCTTCTGCACCATATATGCAGGTCATTGAATCCTTTTTTATTATTTATTTAGCAGCACCATGACATGAAGAGAATTAGTACAGAGATACAAAGAATTCCTATTTACCTCCCAAGGATACGCAGCTAGAATGAATAATACTAGGGGGCAACATTGCCAACATCTGAATAGAATGCTCTTCTTCCCCAAAATTTCTCTGTGTGTACGCCTCTATTCACACTCAAATGCTTCTTCTGCCAGAGTCTGTCAGTTCCACATCATCCCATCCCACCTTATTCTACATTCTTCCCTGAGAAGCTTCAGAACTATTAAGACATCTCACAATATCCCATGGGGCATGGCTCCAGGTTAGACTGCCAATGAGAACTACTCATAGGCAATTCCAAAGGTAGAAGAGAAGGAGACACCATATATTTGTTGTTGGTAGCCATAGGCAGGCACATGGTTATCTGCAGACAGCAGACACAGCACTTTGCCAGCAATTTCCGGGCATTCTCCTGAGAAGATCCCATTGGTGTACAAGCAGCAGAGATCATTGGCCAGCTCTGCCCTTCAGTCCCCAGCCCTCTGAATGGTTGCATTAGCCTCCAATTCCCTGTATTAAATGTCTTCCTGCTTGGTATACTTAGAAGAGCATCTGTTTTCCTGAATGAACCCTAAGGCAAACAGTGATCACATCACGTTTTAACTTTCTCAGAATAGGAGAAGTGAAGAACCAATAGTCTGATGGCTTGAAGGACAGGTCAAAATCAATATTAGTGAGGCAGGCCTAAAATTGATTACCCCTCGGTCACGTGGACAAGAAGGAAAGGCACGTCCCACTGCAAATGCTGAGAGAACAGTCATATGAATATTTAACAGATTGCATATTATATCCTGCAAGAAACATTTCCTAGGCTGTTTGTGGCTGATCAAAAACTCCAGAGTTTTCCATAACTAGTGCATGCATTTCTATCTTATTCATACACACATCTGAAGAGTAGCTGCACTTGGCAAGTGGACATCCTTTCTCAATGGAGGAGGTTCAAGCAGCTGCTTGTCTTCACTACCTCTGTGACCTTGGGCAAAGTACTTGACTTTTCTGAAACAAACATTGCCTATTGTCTACCTGATATTTATTATCCCTTTCTTCTCTTACTATCAGGACCCCAATTCTGCTCCGGATGTCAATGGACCCAAAAAAATAGCTAGGTTGCCCAGATTGTTTTACAACCGGAGTTGGCTATGGGATGAGATTTGAGCCAATGACATATGACTGAAAGTCCTTGTTGCACTTCCAAGAATCCATTTTAAAAGAGGACAGACTCACTGGCATGTGCTTTCTGCCTTTAGTCCAGGGTTTCTCAACCTCAACACTATTGCCATTTGGGGCCAGATAATTCTTGTTGTGGGGGTTGTCCTGTATATTGTAGGAAGTTTAGCAGTATCTTTGGCTTCTACATGTTAGATACCAGTAGCAGGGGACCCCCCTCTCAAGTTGTGACAACCAAAAATGTCTCCATACATTGCCAAATGTCCCCAGGGTGCAAAAATCACCCCCAGTCGAGAACCACTGCTTTAGCCTTTCCTTTTCTTCCTTTCTGGAATGCCGATGCAATGCCAGAGGTAAAGCAGCCATTTTGTAACTACAAGGCAACAAATACGAGAAAGAAATCTACAAGCTATAGATAGTGGGATGAAAAGCTGATGGCATCTGGAGCCCACCATTTTAGGACTGGACTGCCCCCACTTCCCCTTCACGACATGAGGCAAATAAACCCCTTGTTTGTTTGAGGCATTATGTGTCATGTTTTCCGTTAGCTGTAGCCTAATGTAATCCTAACACACTCTCATCAGATGTAGTTTGAGGAAAAAATTAGTACCTTCTTCATAGCGTTGGCTGCAAGAGTTTAGGATGACATTGCATATAAAACACTTTTTTATCCCTTGGTCCAGAGTACATGATGAATAAATATTAGTTGTAGACTACACAGAGAAAGTAGAAACATGACTTCTTCCAAGGATTTGGGGTAAATGTTATGTACTTGTTTGGAGGATCTTTCAGGGGAGTCCAGGCCAGATTACACCCTTAACCAAATACCTGAAGGCTCCTGTGAAATAATGTCACTCTCTTTAGTCATAGGTCCAGTTTCAGAAGGCCACACTTTTGGTGAGAGAGAAAACAATGAGAAAAAAAGTGTTGGGAGAGAAAGGCTACTGAGGCAACCCTGTGATCAACGGGAGATAGATGTACCCACAAGCTTCTTAGAGCACGGTGGAAGATTTCCCCAGCAAAGCCAGACTGTGCACATGAACCAGAAGAATTCAGGCTATTCACACCTCCCAAAAAAGTCAAAGGATACTTTTGAAGGCTACTATTTGCACACCTCGGAAATGGATGCTATGAAATCTAACCCTAGAAAAGACCAAAGATAAAGGTTGTCTTTAGCATTCACCATCTTGGTTTCTGCCTGCCTCCCTTTCTCTTTCCTGTACCTGTTCCTCCCAACATCCAGCAGGCCCTGTGTGTTCATTTCACTTGCTATCCCATCATACCCAAATTGGCCTTTCCTTGGCAATACACTGTGCTTCAGAGTCGTCTCCCCCTTCCCTCCTCATCCATCAAAACTATTATTCCTTCAAGAGCGCTAATCCATTAGCTATCATTGGGGCCTCAAACTAATTTATGATAAAATGTGAGTGACTAATAGCAATTTAAGGTATTAATTCTAGAGAAATATCTGTATTTAAAAGAGCAGTTTTTTGTCCAAAGGGATAAATCTAATTATAAGGGAGGTTTTTGTAGCTGAGAGAACCTTCTTTCCGATACTATTCAAATTAAGCCAATGGCCTATTCCATTTAATCACCATTGTGTTTTCCACATGGAACACAATGGCAGGCATAGAGCAAGTAATCAATGCTCAATAATGCTCAATAAATATTGATACATATAGTGAGTAATTTAGTTGATAAACCCACTCTGATCAATGTCATCAATAATATCAGAAAATATAAAAAGCTATATTTTATATTTAACTTTTAAATATAAAAGGCCTAACATAAGATCATGAACATCACTCAATGCTGTTGACATCAAGGCACATTTGCATATTAACTAATCTTACCACAGAAGAAAAAAAATCGGGGAAAAAAGAGAGGCTTTGTGAGAACCTAGAAACCTTCTGGAAAGTGGAGCAAGGTGTAAAATCCATTGCAGTTAATTCTCAATGACAAACAAAACTATATTTTTTAACATAAGCTATTTCAACCAATCAACAAATACTTATTGAGCATGCAATCTAGGCTCAAGAATTTCCTTAGTGCTAAAGGAACGTACAAACATATAATATGGTCCATGGCCTCACTACATTATTTTAAAAAGCTGAAGAAAAACATTCTATAACAACTTGTCATCACCACTAATATATTAGAAGTACCTTAATTATCTGAATCTCTCTGTTCCTCAGTTTCCTCATCTGTAGAATGTGGATACGTTTAACTTCTAATACCAACAAAGTGAAATTGAGAGTTGAGAGAAGTATTCAGATAGTAAAGGAATAAAGGAAGATTACATTACCTAGATCAGGGGTTAGTGAACTTTTTCTGTAAAGGGCCAGATAGTAAATATTTTAGCTTTTGTAGGCCATATGGTCTCCGCACAACTATTCAACTCTGCCATTGTACCTGGGAAAGTAGAGACAAGCTGGGACAACATGTAAATGAATGGCTGTGGTTGTGTTCCAATAAAACTTTATTTATAGACGCTGAAATTTGAATCTCATATAACTTTCAGGTATCATGATATATTTTTCTTTTGATTTTTCTAAAACCATTTAAAAATGTAAAATCCATTCTTAGCCTATGGACCACACAAAAATAGCATGCCAAATGTGGCCCAAGGGCCATAGCTTACTAGGCCAACATAGGTAATTCAGTGAGGGGAGATTGTTCATTGAATTGCCTCAAGTCACAGTACAGGGCCTAGTACACAGTAAGTTCTTAACAATGCTTGCCAAACTGACCCATGCTCCACAGTGTGGTTCATGTGCATGGGTGTGCACATGTGTGCATGGCTTAGCTGTTAAGATTTTTATTTGCTTATGTTTTGCTCTTTGCTATCACCACCATGTACATGCAACAAATCTTAGTTGTTTGGGAGTTTATTCCTTGCCCTAAAGTCTTACTTATGGCTAGAGCTCTAAAAATCACAATTAATTTCTGTGGAGGCTACAGAGAGTTCATAAAGTGAAGATTATTACTTTAAAAGAGAGAGAATAGCTATCGCAAATGAACTCAGAAAAACAAGCAACATTGAAAATTTAATGTACAACATGATTTAAACTCTTAAGTCACCCCTACCTTCCCAGAATTTTCCACAAGGTACACTACAACTTGATAATGCTGGCAGGAAGAGCAGAACCAACATAATTCTGCTTTATTTGGCTGTGAGCACTGAAATGGCATACAATTTTTACACAGATGACCAAACTGATTTAAAGATTGGTTAGGTTGACTGCTTTACTCCTGAATTTTCAAAGCCACTTTGTATTAGCTGATCTACAGAAAGCAAGAGGAAAAGCTCATTTGTTTTAATCCCTACTGACTTGGCTATTTAGGAGAGCCAGGTAAATTCTCAAATGTCTTACATGTATTACATCAAAGGGATCGTTTTAATCACTTAATTAAACAGCTTTGTGTTCTAGTCTCTCAGCATATTTTTTCTTTTTTATTAAGAAATGGAACAACTGATCACGTCCCTTTCACAAACAATTTATGGGGCAACTTCCTTAAGCTTCCAATGGCTTTGAAAGCTCCAGTCAGGCTTAACCACACCAAGGCCTCACTTTCTCTGATGAGTTCTGTAATAACTATTAAACATCAATCAAAATTCTGAGCTTTAAGCTCCCAGAAGTTCAGGAGACTGTACATGAATTACACTATCCTTCAAAACAATGGCAGTTTCCATAATGCCAAACAAACGATTGACTAGTATAGATGCCTTAGCTGAAGATATAATCCTAAGCAGAGCTAATGGTATTGATGAAAATTAGCCTGGGGAACAGGCTTTAATATCCTTTGAGGCTATCAGGACCCCACAAATAATAACAATGCAGTTATCTGACAAATCAAATTTTATCCCCTTGATAAGAATGGCACTGATTTATTATGAGTCTTCAGAAACTTTAATTCTGCAAATTGCTTTTGGGTGTGGTCCACAAGTTGATGCATCATGCAGAGGTGGAGGATGGATAAGCACCCCCATGAATCAGAGGGCTTTATAAATGAAAACCACAGTTCTGATTTTATAAGAACTGGAACAGAGGAATGCTCAGATTTCAGATCATCCATCTTTAACCCTATGAGTAATGCCCCAGTATAGCAGACAATCCTCATTACTCTCTGATATGAACAACATTCTAGGAAGGCATATTCCAAACTATAGACCAACACTATCCATCCTCTCTCCTAAAATGCCAACTCCATGTATCTTGTAGGTGGGCAGTTTCTCCAGTCTGCAAAAGGAACTACTCAGGCACAGCTAAATCTTAATTTTGCCATACTGGCACTAAACATTTCCTTAGTGTCTTTGTGATGTTCCTCTTACTTGGGTGAGCTCAGTACCCCCAACAGAGTTAAAGAAAGAAATCAACATCTGAGTTTTCTTAGTAAGTAAATGGAACGGGTAAGTAGCAATAGAATTCAGAACCCAAAGCCACCCTTGATGAATCCATAAAACAACACATCCATCCCCCTGACACTAGGGGCAATATTACGTTAAAAATAGAGGCAACCCTCATTTGCTTCCTTTAAAACTGAACAGGAGAGTGGCCAAATCATATAACTTTTTAAATCAGTGGTTTTTATTAGCTTCAATTACATGTAGTAGATTGCTCACAGAGTTTTTGTGAATAGAACAGCTGCCTAGACCTGCTCAAATGAATATCCTAGGCCTCAATTAGCTAAACCCATTTGTCCAAACACAGCCAAAATGATAAAAGCCCAAGAGTGGAAACAATCCTATATCATAATTAGGATTTTATATGAGCCAAAGTAAATTACATTTTGCTCCATCTCACTCATAGGGCTCCACATCAGGGGTCAGCAAACTACAGTCCATAGGCCCAAATCAGCCTACCACCTGCTTTTGTAAATAAAGGTTTATTGATCCAGAATATGCTACTATGGCAAAGAATTATTTTGAGCTGAAGGCATCTGAGAATCAACAGAAGCTGGAAGAGGCTTTCTCTATACTCACCTTATCCGCCTAAAAGCAGAGCCTTCCAAAAGAATTCAACTGTCATAAATCCTCCTTTAAGGGAAGCTTCCTGTACCAGAGGAAAGAGTGACTCCTGTCACCAGAGAGGAGAAACTGGTGCCAGGATGAGAACATGCATAAACAGACCTTAATTTCCATTAGGTTCCCCCATATATTTCTCGGTCATTTTCCACCATTTATTGTCCTCTGAAATCCCAACCCTTCCCCTTAAAATGGTATATAAGCCCCAAATTCTAAAGGCTTCTTTGGGCTGTGTTTTCTGCAAGCTCTTCAAGTACATTAGCGAATAAACTTTGTCTTTCTCTTGCTCATCTGTCTTTTGCCAGTTTAATTCACAGTCCCCCCAAACACTAAACCTAAGAAGGTAGATGAAAAGTTATTCCTCCCTGACAACCGCCACACTTATATATTGTCTATGGCCACGTTTATGCTACAATGGCAGAGTTGAGTAGCTGCAATAGAGACCATATAGCCCACACAAAGCCCAAAATGTTTACTGTTTGGCTCTTTACAGAAAAAGTTTGCCAACCTTTATCTACATAAGAGGTTCCCATATTTTTCAAAACCAATAGTAAACACAGTAAGGGAAAAATAAGGTGCAAAGGTTAATCTTTTCAGAAAGTTTCATCAACATATAAACACATGATTAAATAAGAATTATTTAAACAATTATATAATTAACTATAATACATATTCCTATTTCGCTGAGGTAAATGAGTTTAAAACAGAGCCAATATACAAGTAATAACCAAAAATGGGAATAAATATCATGAAAAAAATCAATGCACTTTTTGGGGGAAAGAAAAAAATCACCAATTATTAAAAATCATTTTCAAATGTCAAGGCTTAGAAATGCCTCTGCCATGCCAAGGCCCTAACACCTAACATTTCTCAGAGAAATTTAATCAGCTACTTAATCCTCCTCCAATTGTTAATTACTTATTTAAACAGAAGGCAAGTTGGAGATTAACTTAAATAAATATATACCCTTCTCTCATCAACAGTTCAATTGAGTGGGAATTGTCATCATTTTTTCCTTTAAGGTTTAGCTCTTATATGAATAATTCTTTACCACCTAAAAAAAACTTCTGAGTAAACTCCCTGATAAGGTAGAGGGGAGGAATCAAATGAGATAACTTTGGTGAATTATTAAATTAGGCAAGTGTGAATTGTCATGTAGTTTTTCAAAAAGAGGGGGACGTCATAGGGCCAATGCTCATACATATTGCTTATTCCTTTGACACTAGCATCCTCTAGCCTAGGGCTTCTCAAAGCTTGGTCTTTGGACTGGCAGCATCAGTGTCACTTGGGAACTTGTTAAAAATACAAATTTTGGGGACCACGCTAGACCTGCTAAGTCAGTATGTCTCTGGACTGGGACCCAGGAATCTGCATTATGATGAACCTTACCATAAGGCAGGGTTTCTCAACCTTGGCACTATTGACATTTGAGGAAGACTCATTCTTAATTGTGGGTGACTGTCCTGTGCATTGCAGGATGTTTAGCAGCATCCCTCGCCTCTACCCACTAAATGCCAGTAACACCCCTCCACACTTGTGACCAAAAATATCTCCAGATATTGCCAAATGTCCCCTGGGGGTATAATATTGCTCTGGGTTGAGAAATACTGCTGTAAGGGATTTTCAAGCATGCTCAAGTCTGAGACACTCTCTGCTCTAGATTGTAGTACTTGCCAAGGCTTCTGAGAACCCCCAACACTATATTATCCATTCATAAGAAGGGGACTTATCCACTCCTTCAATAATCCTTAGGGTTTTCACTAATAGTCACCATGACTATGCTATTAGGAGCACTTTGTGGAGAAAACACCACCATCTTCCCTCCCACCCATTCCCGAATGTGCCTCAGGCACTTGCAATTCAACCCAATTTCTGGCCAATGCCACCTAAATTCCAGCATGATAAGGGACAAAGAATAAATCAACAAGTGGAAAATGCTTTGCAGCTGTAAGTCATGCTGTAAATATACCTCAATATCTCAGAGATGTTTAGATTAAAAGTTCTAATAACTTTTCTCTCAGTAACTTGGCAAAATCTGTTTTTAAGTACTTTCAGGCATCTAAAAAGCCACGTTAATACAATTACAGTTCACTGAAAAATTAGCATGAAATCTAGTTTGAAAGCTAAAATCAGTCATAGCACAGTAATATTCCATTTAATTATAAAGATTAATTCAACCTTCATTTATTTGTGCATGTGTTTGGTCTTTTCATTTTTCATAGAACACCGGAGATTCAAATACCATCTGGTAGAATTGCCGCACAAGTGTCAGTAGCATCTATTAGAGTCGAAGATTTCATTTCCAAGTAGAATTTATAAAAGGACAAAGGGAGGGTGGGAAAGGAAGGGGGTTGAGGCAATAGAGAATCAATTAAAAAATGAGGTTTTCCACCAATCTGACAGAACTGTGTCCCTCTCTCTTCTGTGTTCCCTGCCATGCCACCTGCACAAACTGTCCCAAATAGCAAGTCCTGCCATCCCCATTTACTGTTTTCTGAAACAGCTAGGTGAAGATTCAAGCAGTGTTGTGAATAACAGTGTGAACTCTATCAATTATGAATTATGTACACCGTGTTTTTCAAAATGTATGTTACATCTTCCTTAAAATTTGGCCTTAGTCACATGGTGATTAAGATTGACCACTTATTTCACCATAACAATCTGTTCAATATTCAACCTTTTACTGAACGGTCAAACAAGCACTGCATACTGGGAAACATCTTTTTAAATTTTTATTGAGTTATACAAAGTGCACAAACATTAAGTGTACACATCAAAGATTTTTTTAAACACACACACACACACACACACCCCTGGGTTAGTTGCTCTGAGACAAGATTTTAAAACATTTATAGCACCCAGAAGAAGGCTCCCTTGGGTGCCTTTCTGGTCAATAATCCCTCCACCCCCAAGAGAACCACTATTCTGACCTCAATCTTTGTGGATTAGTTTTGCCTGATCTTGAACTTCAAAAAAACTGTGTACTCTTTTGTATGTGGCTTCATTCATTCAACAGTACATCTGTGAAATTCACCCATGTTGTTGTGTGTAGCAGGAATGGAGACACTTTCCTGTCCGTCAAGAGTTCATAGTCAGTCACGTGGAGAACAGGATGAAAAAGAAAAACCAATAGTAGAAGGTAGAGGATGGGATGGGATGGGACAGGACCGGAAACGAAGGGCCTTGTAAAAGGGTCATTTTCAAAGAGGAAGAGATCTCAGAGATAAACAGAAATAGTAACAATAGAAATAACATTTTTTTATTATACCAATGACAATGCTCTTTGTTAAACCCCTACCATGTACCAGGTACTGTGCTAAGTGCTTTACTTCATCATCAGATCTAAATCTTACCTCAACTCTACAGTGTGGGTACAGCTCATCCTCATTTCACAGCTGATAAGCTGAGACTCAAAAAGGGGAAGTAACTCACTCTTCAAGTCACATAGGCAATAAGAGCCAAAACCAGCTTCTCATCCAGATTAAGTTAGCCTTACCCCGACTTCGAAGCCCATGTTTTCCCAATATACACTGTCTTTTGAGGGATGAAAAATAATATTATAATATATAAAGATTATTTTTACAAATCCAAATGAACTGAATAACGTGTAAGGTACAGACCACCTCTGTATCAGTAACCATTGAACATGCCAAGACAAATGATATTTTCAACTTCAGAATGAAAAGACATAGGCAGATATACTCTTAAGCATACTTTTAAGAAGTTCTCCATCCCTCCCTAAAAATCATATCACTGAGCTTTTGGTTCTGGACACCAGTGGGACTAAACTTTTAATGAGAGCCCCTGGCAGACCAAGACTTGGCCAAGAGGGGAGGTGAAAACAAAAAGGCAAGAAAGTACAAAAATAATGAGGGAGTGGAAAGGAGAGACAACAGGCTATTTCCAGCCTGGAAATACCAGAACATTTATTTTGAAGACCAGTCAAGGCACTAAGGTCAATTAGATGGTGGTATTCAAGGGAGAGAGAGCTGTCAATGTCATGGAGGAAATCCACAGCCAAAACCACCTGAGAAATGGACTCTAGCATGAGCACCCCCAGCCCAAGGATTCCTGGCCTTCATCCTCCCTTCTCAATAGAGGAATAGCACCTCTCCCTTAGGAATCCTAGCACTGTCATAAAGACAGATAAGAGTCAGTTTCAGTTTTGAACCAATTAAACCCAAAACGTTCCTGAAGCTTAGGGCTGCCTGGCTTTGGGGTTTGAAATGCAGGAATATACCATGAGCAGCAGATCAGGAAATTTGTGCCTCACCCCAGAAGCCCATGAGATGGAACATAACCCTTCTGAGCTATGAGTCCTTGGTTCCAAATTTGGGTCCCCCAAAACTCTGACAACTTGATCCTGCATATCTGTTTATAAGAATATATTATCAGCAACACTTCGCTCTCTGCTACCATAATAGCCATATCTAGAACATGATATATCTTAAGGTGACTTGCATGTGTCCAGGTGCCTCTCTGCTCTCTACCTCTCAAATAGCGAGAATACCAGTCTCTATCCCCTCAGACTAAACTCCAGAGGTGAGTATCAAAACATAGGTCAAGGAAATGTGACCTGAAACCACACTCTGCCTCCACAGTTCAGACATGGTTATTTATTCTGAGATGTCCATGGGCCACATTTTAGAACAAATCCGAGCTCTGTTTTGATCTACCTCTGAAAAGGCAGTCTAGGGAGGGAAATCAGAAAGGCCACCTATACTCAAGGCAAAGCAATGAGCCACAGCCAAGGGACAACGTGGGTTGTTTGTAAACAGCAGCCGAAAGGTCATCATCAATTATTCATCATTCAACAAAGCCACTGAGTAACCTCTTACAAAACTACTTAATTCTTACCTTAGATTCAGCCCAACAAGAGAGAGAAGAAGCAAGTTTTTGGACAAAAACATGAGACAAGGAAAGCTCTAGACCAAGTCAGCAAGCCACGGCCTGCAGGACGAATTCAGGCTATTGCCTGGTTTTGTAAATAAAGTTTCATTGGCACACAGCCACACCCATTTGTTTGCCTATTGCTTTTGGCTGATTTTGTGCCACATGGCAGATTTGAGTAGCTGCAACAGAGACCAGGTGGCCTGCAAAGCCCAATATATTCATTTACCATCAGGCCCTGTATATGAAAAGTTTGCCACCCCCAGCTCTACACTCTTGCTACTCAAAGTGTGTGGTCCATGGTCCAACAGCATCATCCTCCCTGGGAGCTTGTTCGAAATGCAGACTCTCAGGCTCCACTCCAAACTTACTAAGAATCTGCATTTTAGCCAGGTCCCCTGGAGACTGGCATGCACATTCAACATGCAGAAGCACTGCTCCAGTAGGGCTCTGCTTCTCAAACTCGCCTGCTCCTTGGAATCACCTGAGGAAAAGTTGTGTTTATTTTTCCAAATACTAATGGCCTGGATCTGAGGTGACACCAGGCTGGAAACTTTGCAGGAGCTTCCAACTCCTACTCATAAGGTCATGTGGCGTCCCACATCAAATAAGTAACCAACAGTTAGGGAGGGTTTGAGAAGAGGAGGGCGAAGAGACTTTCTCCTCTTCTACCCTGCCAATTTTTCTCCTTTCACAAGTTCTCTCCCTGATAAGCTTATTTTTATGAATAATTTTTAATGGAAAGCAGAAATCACTTAGAACAACAGCCTCATTAGAACATGATGTATCACGGATCTACACAAATCACTTTGCCGAACCTTAACTTTTATTTTCAAAGGCCTAGAAAGAAAGCTAAATTTTCCCATAAACTTGTAAATTAGCTTTATAACTCAACATCAGAGTTGAGCTAAGGCTCTTTTCTGTGGCCCTAAAGGACACAACCTCACTGCTATCCTTGGCTCCACTCTGCTCTGTGACAGATCCATTCCACTCATTAGTTCTAATCTTTACAAACCCCGGCGAGGAAGCTCTCATCAGCCTGCACTGTGACTGCCAGTGCTGGGAACAACAGAATATAAAAAGGGGGTTAGACCTGTCCCTTTCACCTTAGCTCAGCAAGGACACAAAGCAAAGTATGGCCCTTTCCAAGGCTGAGAGTCTTTGGTTATAGAGTACAGGACCCCCTAAGTCAGTGGAGGGGGTATCTACACTGAAAAGTAAGTTTATTTACTAAGGAACTCAAATGTGAAACTGGAAAAATGATTTGCCTGCTAGGATGGGTCAGGTCCCTTATGATCTAGTCCAGTTCTGGAACCTACAACCTAGTAGGAATTTCTTACACCTGTGTAGGAAGATCACCTGTCCCAAGGCTGAGTCCTTTCCCCATCACAGTTCAACAATAATTAGGCTTACATAAACAGTTCTGTGAGTCAATGTATATACTGGTCTTGAGCTAAGTGAAAAAAAAATCAATCTATAATAAAAAATAACCTAATCAACCAAACAGGAAAAAAAATTACACTAAGTGAAATAAGCCAGGCACAGAAAGACAAATACTGTATGATCTCATTTATATGTGGAATCTTAAAAAGTTGTTTCATAGAAACAGAGGTGGCTACCCACAGCTGGGCTTGGGGAGGCAGGTGGATGAGGAAAGGGGAGACACTGAGCAAAGGGCACAAAGTTTTAGTTAGACTGGAGAAATAAGTCTTAGTGATCTATTGCAATGCATGGTGATCACAGTTAATAATAATGTATTATATGTTTGAAAATTGCTTAAGAATAGATTTTTAATGTTCTCACCACAATAAAATAAGTTGGTGAGGTGATGGATATGTTAATTAGCTTCACTGAATCTTTCTATAATGTGTACATACATCAAAACATCACATTCTACCCCACAAATACATACAATTATTATTTGTCAATTAAAAATAAAAAAGACATTTTAATGATATCCAGTGGTCACGTGTTAAAGGGAGAAGGTAAAGACAGTTCAAAATTCTTTAATGTAATCAGAGAAAAACTGAATGCAGATGAGAGAGGTGAAGGATGCAGATTGTAGGTAGGTAGTTTCCAACGATGGCTACCTACATCTCCTCCCCTCCCTGTGTGCCCATGCTGCTTCTCACATCAAAAGATGGAGCCTATTTCTCCCTCCCTTGGATAAAGACTGGCTTTGACCAAAAGAATGTAGCACAAGAAATATTCCGGGACTTCTAACAGCAGACCTTAAGAGGACTGGAAGCTTCTGCTTCCTTCCTCTTGACACTCTTAGCTCTCCTGTAAAAGTACC
Organism: Daubentonia madagascariensis; assembly: GCA_023783475.1. Lineage (NCBI taxonomy): Eukaryota > Metazoa > Chordata > Mammalia > Primates > Daubentoniidae > Daubentonia > Daubentonia madagascariensis. Next base: position 133,300 of record JAKFHU010000522.1, read on the forward strand.
ATGCCACCCTCTGTAGAAAGCCACGTGAGGAAGACTGAAGTGCCAGACACATAAGTGAAGAAGCCACCTTGGATGTCCAGCCACAGCCACCATTTGACTGCAAATGCCTGACAGACTCCAGGTGAGACCAGCAGAAGAGCCACCCAGCCAAGCCCAGCTGACCCACAGAATCGTGAGAAATGATAAAAATACTTGTTTTAAGCCGGAAAGTTTTGGGGTGATTTGTTATGTAGCAAAAGATAACCAAAACACAGACCACTACAGTAACTGAGTCATTGTACCTGCATGAAGAAAATTAAAACCTACTCTCTTCCCTCTGGCCTTTCACTGATCCAGGACCAAAGCAAACATAGCACAAAACTCCAAAATCTTCTATGAGCAATCAATTCTTCCATAAATTCCATTTTTTTAGAAAAAGGGAATTTTATTCATTTGAAACACCAAGAATATTGAAAATTAAAATGAAATTCATTTTGTAAAGTTGTCAGCGCCTTTATCATAATGCTTGGGTCATGCCATTTCTTCTTAGCACTGCTTCCTCTGAATTCCCTAACCCCAAATATTTACCTTTTTTCCCGGTTTCTGTTACTCTTTCTTCCTCTTGTATCAGGCTGTTTCTCCAGTTCATATGTGAGATTCTGTCAGAAACAGACTTGCTGTCACGCCCTCCGCCTGCCTTTACCCAGCTACGCTAGGGTCTACAAAATGACAACTCAGAACACCAGGTTAAATACAATTTCTCTCTCTTCACCCATTTTCCACTATCTGCCTGTCCGGCACTGGGGTTATTAATGGAACTGACATTCCCATACAACTGACTGAGCAGGACCAGCAGCCAGATAACAAGGGAGCAGCTGACAGCAGCAGATGCAACCCCAGAGATAGCAGAGAAGCAGACACATCGTGGCTATTAGTTTCATCTTGGGCCGAAGAGAAGGAGCAGCACAAAATATACACAGAGAACGCGAACATTCCTACTAGACTCTCTTCCTGTGAAATTAAAAATTGATACACCAAAACTGGTTGTTTTTATTAAACCACACTAAACATATATTTTTAAGTGAATTCCTAATATACTCAATGTGGATTTGGACCAAAAAAACAACAGATACAGGCATTAAATCTCCCCCATTCGTCCCATGAATAAAAGTAATATTCTCCATAATTCTTAAAAGGTGTCTCTCTGCTTTGGGCCTCCAGAATTTTATTCTGAGCCTATCACAGCATTTCCCAATTGCTTTCAAAGTCCCACAACCAACCAGTCCTTCAACCAGTCTTTTAGTGTTTCAAAACTAAACACTTATACAGTACATGCTTAAACTATTCCTGATTGCTGATATTTGTTAACATTTTTAAGTATTTACTATTACAAGTTCCATCTTTTAATATATTCCCATTGTTCCACATATTTCAAATTAGTTCTATTCCTCAACACTAGCATTATTTTTTTTAAAAATGTATGACATGGTCATATACTAGTTATATACTTATTTATATTTTTGATGATCAACATTAAGAGAGCAACACTGCATAAGTTTTCAAAAACCATAGCATATACATTACACGTGCATCCACTGACATGAGCTAGTGCCCCTTAGAAAAGATAATTCACGCTAACCTCTAACAAACACGTCTGCAAATCTGCTTATCACCAAAACTCTCTATTTCAAGTTGGTAAAGAGCCTCCATTCCCCCACGGAAAAAAAAAATCAATACATTACTCATTGGCAGAAGAACTAATTAAGGCAGTGACTTATAAATTGTGCAAAACTGTGATTAAGTAGAAGCTAAACATTAAAGAGCATATCTTGTTGTGCCAGGAAGCAAAGATGCTGTCAAAAACAGCCGAGGTCATGTCAAAATTCCCTAAAGGAAGAGCCTCACGTTGGCCAAGATGGGACAATTTGAGTTTCAAAGAATGATTGTGATAAATTTAAACATATCAAATACATAGAATTCCCTGAGTTTATGATACTGAAAAGAAAACTGCTTTGGCACCTCTGGAGGGGCTAGGGCACCAACTCCTGAAAATTAATAAAGAGAAAGCCATTTATGCTGCATTTCATGAATAAACAATATGTCAGGATAATCAAATGGCTGATGAGGGAAAATCCTTTTTTATAGAAAGATTCCAGCTAATAAATGCAGACAGAATGACAGAATTTGAAAATCACCAGTTGCAACACCTAATGGAATCATGTATCTGTGCAATATTATCAATGACCACTAAAAATTAAGTCAGTGGTTTTAACCCTGGCTGCACATTTGCATCTCCTGAATAGTTTTAGAAAATGCCTGTGTCCTACTCCTCGAGAGTCTGATAGAATTCATCTGGGGTGTGGCCTGAGCATCAGGATTTTTCAAAAACTTCCCAGGTGATTCTAATGTACAGTCAAAAAAGAGGAACACCCCCTGAGGTGAAGAGTTCATGAAGAAGTTAAAGTAGAAGGATCAGGCTGACAACATCTGAACCCATGGATCGCCCTTCTCATTGGAAGTGGGACAACCCCGCATCGTGAGCCTCTTGCTGTACACAACAGGAAGCACACAGCACCATCAATGAAGTCTTCTTGCCCAAAGAAAATTGAACCTGAATCTAATCAAACCTCTAGATTTAACTACCAATTTAAAGAAAATGTAAGGGACAGAAGAACATGTTAAAAGCCAACATTAGGATATAATTAGCCAAAACAAATTATGTTGAAAATTCTACCAAATGATGCAATTTCTTTAACAAATAAATTTCACAGATAAGGGGGAGTAGTGCTCTTAAAATTTAAAAAGCTTTAAAAGATGTACCTATTAACTGCTATACATAGACCTTGTTTGGATACTGATTTGAACCAACTATTTTTTTTCTTGAAAAAGCAGCATTTTTGAGATAATTATAGAAAATTGCACAGACAGAATACTAATTAATAAGGATTTTTTGTTAATATTGTCAAGTATGTTAATGGTATTGTGGTTAGTTTTTTAAAATCCTTATCTGTTGGAGATACATGATGAAATATTTATAGTAAAATGATGTCTATATCATCATAGATGGAATTAGCTTTAAAATTCAAGCATAAAAACAGGTGGGAGTAAAGAGTAGATGAAACCAGAAGGGCAAAAGATTACTAACTGTTGAGTCTGACTGAAGAGTACATCAGGGGATTTGTTATGTACATTTTTGTGTACAATTTCTAATTTCCATAAAAATGTTTTAAAATATTAAATAGTCAAAGTTAATAAAATTCCATTTTGCACCTCCACCCCAAAGGAAACAATGTAATTGGCATCACCTTTTTATTCCCAATTTTAAGAGACTATAATGGAGCATTACACTGTTTGGTGAGGAGGTAATAAGAGAAAATTTCAAAAAAAAATGACCATGTCATCTTACTAACATTGAGCATTTACTCTTTACTCTCTGCTAGCCACTGTACATACATTACTTGTTTAATTCTCCCAAACACTCTATAAAAACAGTAGTATATTTATTCCCATTTCATGGGAGAGGAAATTGAGTTCCCCAAAAACATGCATCCTGCCTTAGGTCCCACAGCTAGTGTTTGGTAGAGCCATGGCCCTTATTAAGGTCTGCCCAGTGGCCAAAGAAAGAGTGCCAGGTTCACGTTAGGTTCTGGAAATACAAAAAATAAACCAGTCAGACATAGTTCTTTCCCTAACAGGGGCCACTTCAATTCAGTAATCTATATTTAGGGGATAGTTTTTCAGGTATGAATAAACACTAGGATGCTATTTCCAAAAGCTCAGAGAAGACAGGAAAGACCTCACTATTAGAAATACTACAAGGGTTTATTTTGTTATTCTTTTTCCAAGACTATAAATGGGGAAATTAATTATAAAGGATGAGGAGATACGTTCTACAACGTGGATGAACCTGGAAAACATTATACTAAGTGAAGAAGCTAGTCACAAAAGGTCAAATATTGTATGCTTCCATTTATAGGAAATATCCAAAATATGTGAATCCATAGAGATGGAATGCAAATTGGTAGTTGCCAGGAGCTGGGGGTAGGGAGGAATGGGGAGTGACTGTTTAATGGGTATGAAGTTTCCTTTGGGGGTGATGAAAATGTTTTGGAACTAGATAGAGGTGGTAGTCACATAACATTATAAATGTGCTAAATGCTGCTGAATTGTTCACTTTAAAATGGTTAGTTTTACATTACATGGATTTCACCTCAATAAAAACAAAATAAGAAAAAAGGATAAGAAGCAGCTAACAGGGGAAAGAACTAAAACAGAAATGGTATAAATTTAAAAGCTCTCTGAGAGAAAGAATCGACAGGATTTGTGCTTACAAATTAGCTGGGAAAGAAGACTGAGATTTCTGGTATGGTTGTCTGAATAGCTGGCTGTCCCCATAGAATGATGTAATCTGCACTTAGGTAGCACAAGACCTTAGAAAAGATGGGAACCCAGTGAAGTTTTGTTCATTTCCTCAGGTTTCCACTTTTTAAATAGAACAATAGATTGGTCAACCAAACAATGGCCTAAATCAGTGTAACTGGATGGCATCAAGGTATGGCTAAATACTAATTTCTCATGATCTCCTTGCAGGCAAAACAGAGAAATTGGATGATAGTTCCATAGAGTTTGTCCAAAGTAGACCAGCCAGACTAAAAATCTAGTGGTTAGTGAATTGATTAGCACCTAACAAAAGACCTGCCACAGAGCAGTTTCCTCATGAATATTTTTGTTCAATAGATAAATCTGAAAGGGCATCTCCAAGGGATGAGCAAATGGGCTGATTCTGGTTCCATTGTGAGTGTGCTCATGAATAACCCAGAAAAACAATAAAACCAAAAAACAAATTTATCAAATTATGAATGATATAGAGGTGAAAATAGTAGTTGATACACTGAATGAAAGACTTGAGATTTTTAAAGGTCATCTGAGATGCTGTTCTAAGGAAATAGTGCTAAATCTGGGTGGAAAGCATTATGCAAAAGATGTTTATCATAGTAATATCTGTAACAGCACAATCTAAATACCCAACCATAAAGAAATGTTTAAGTAATCTCCTGTGCAACCACTGGAAGAATATGTAATAATAGTGAATATTCTTTTATAAGGAATATGTAATAGAAGAAAGGCTTATAATATAAATGTTAAGAGAAAAAAAGAAGGAATCAAATTTATATATACAGCATTATTCAAGAATGCTTTTTAAAGCCTATGTATAGGGAAAAAAATCAGAGTAATACATCAAAATGTTAGCAGTGGTTATGTCTGGATGATGGAACTAGCACTTTTTTTCTTTCTACTGTTGTACTTTACTTTCAAAATTTTCTTTAATGAGCATAGACTTTCATAGCAAAAGTAAGCTATGCAGAAGATCCCAAATATATTGTTTTAAGCCAGAGCCATGAACCAAAACAACCAAATAGATTTTAATAAGAATAAATGTGAAGTTCTGGGATGAGGGGTTTTTTTTAAATGCCAACTTTAGGACTGGAACTACAGGGCTTAGCAGCAGTTCCTGTAGGGGGAAAAAAACCTAGAAATTAACTGACTGGAAATTCGTTATGAGCCAGCAGTGACATGGCTGAGGGAAAAAGATAGCCATAATATAACATTTGGATTTCTTAATATAATTTGTATGCAAAACAAAGGCAGTAATAATATTCCCATTGTGCTATGTAAGTTGAACTATATCTAGAATATTGTGTTCGGCCTTGAATTTAAGCTTTAAAAAAAGATGTTGAAAACTGGAGAGCAGCCAACAGGATGAGGCATCAGACCACAGCAGAGGGCAGTGGTTCTCACACTTAGTCTGCATCAGAATCACCTGGAGGGCTTATTAAAATGCAGATTCCTGGGTTCATCATCTGATATCAGAAGCTAAGCAGGGTCAGGCCTGGTTAGTACATGGATGAGAGATTCCTGTGTTCCCTCCCAGAGTTTGAGTCTGTAGATCTGGGATGTGGCCAAAATCTGCATTTCTAGCTAGCCCTAGGTGATACCGATGCTGCTGGTCTGGGGACCACACTTTGAGAGCCAGTGGCAGTGTGGAAAAAAATCACAGACTGTGAAAACAGACTGCCAGGGATGGAGTCTCAGCTCTGCCACCTACTGGCTGTGTGACCTGGGGTAAGTCTGCTTGTTCTCTCTGTGCTTCAGTTTCCTCATCTGTAAAAAGAAAAATTGGACCTACCTCATATGAATATTACGGCATTGAGGTAGTTAATATTTGTGAAGCATTTAGAACCTCTAGTCTGGCATATAATGTTTGTTAATTTAATGTGAGGAGCATTAAAGACATTTTATCTGAAATAGAAAAACATTTAAATATCTTCAATTATTGGAAGGGCTTTTATGTGGAAGACTTATTTCACATAGCTCCTGGGGACAGATTTGGACTCAAGAGGCACAAGTGACCAAAAAGGAGCCTTTAGCAGAGGCAGCAACAATGGAGTAGGTGACCTGGTTGGGTTCTGAGTGTCCCAGTACTCACTGAGAGCACCCGCCTGTGGGAGAGAACAGAAAGAGGACTCAGTAAGAGGTAAGAGAAAGTAATCGCTTAATCAACATTAGCCTGTCCTATTAACACAGCCTGGTGTGAGGAAATTTTCACTTGTGACCACCTAGAGCTCCCAAAGCGTCAGCCCCATACCAGCAGCATCACCTGAGAACTTATCAGAAATGCAAATGCCCAGGCTTCACCTCAGACCTACTGCATCAGAAACTCTGGGAGTGGGGCTGCAATATGTGTTTTAACAAGCCCTCCAGATGGCGCAGATGCATGCTCAAGTGTGAGAGTGAACGACCGAAAGCATCCCCCCAAACAAACTTACATGAGGCTCTAGAATATGGCAACTCAAACTCACCCCAGTAAGATATCAGGTATAATAGGCCTTTGATAAATACATGCATCAGACTCCCACTTACATCGGATATTTGCTTTCGTGTTTAAAATATGCAGCATAAAGATAATACTGAATTTGTTCAAGACCAGAAAATCCAAAATCCAGAGAAAAGCAATGCATCCCTTAACCCCCTCTCGGCAGGGGGTGCTCAGTATTACACCAACCTGCGGGGGGGGGGGGATGCGGGGGCAGTGTTGTGACTGGAGCATCAGAGCATGTGAGAGGTGAGAAGGACTAAAGAACCACGGACTTATGTTACCCACCTTCCTGACCAATAGGAAAACACAGTGACCCAGACACACAAATTGAACCTCACTTCCCTTCTCCCTCCTCTCACCAGCCATTCCAGCCAAAGCCTCCCCACCCCCCACCCCCCACCCCCATATCCCCCATCTCCCCCCACCCCCCGCCCCAGAGGACAGCAGTTTGGAAGAGACTTGGCTGGCAACTTGGAGAGATTTTCTCAAGCTCCTGGCATTCTTCTAAGCACTTTAGGTGTACTGAGTGCTTTCATCCGCACAGCAAGACTCTGAGGTAGGGATGAATCTCCCCAGTTTACAGATGTGAAAACTGAGGGTGGGAGAGGTTAAGTCATTGCCAAAGCGTCCTACAGCTAAGAAGGGGTAGAAGGTCGCTTGGAAACCAGGCAGTCTTTCTCCAGTCTGCACTCCTAACCTCTACACTGAACCTCCTGTTGAGGCCAATGTGGGGGAGAAGATACAAGTACGAAGGCCACTGTCTTGGCCTCTGTATGTGTGTGTCAGAGGGACTGAGAGACACGGAGCAAGCACAGGATGGCAGCACAGGATGGTGGGAGGGAGGGATGGAGGGAGCCAGAGCCAGTGGTTTGCACGTTGTCTTGCCAGTCGGTGTCCCTGCTGAGGCCCGGAGTGGGTACAGGAAGCAGGGCAACTGCATGCTTGAGCAGTTATGCAAATACACTGGAATCTGTAACAGGGCAGTGCAGGGCAGGAGACAGGTTGACAAAAGTCCTTCCCTTTCTTTTCTCCTCCAAAACAATTTAAAATGAACAGTGAGATGAAGCAGAAGTGCAGGTACCAGGGGGCAGTGACAGCTGGATGTGGAGTTGTTGGGATTAGCAAGGAAGGAAGAGAGAGCCTTGCCCACAGGCTGCAGGACACAGGCAGTGACAGGGTCTGGGAACATGACAAAGGAAGAGGGGAAGGGACAGCGTGGGCGCTCCCTGAGTAAGGTACCCCCACGCAGTGTGTCGAGGTTCCTTAGAAGCCTCCTCAGACCACATTAACACTTCTCCCAGTCCACCCTGCACCCACTGCACTCCTGTGCTCTCCTGGGAGTGTTAAGGTCCCTGCAGAAAAGGGACTGCAGCTACTCATCTCGAGCCTGAATCCTGGCCCGGCACCTGGCACGTCGTTGATGTGCTAGAAATGTCCGTGGAATTGAGTTTGCTGAAGCAGCGCTAGCATCCAGATGCAGTGAAATGTGTTGTCACCTTAAAGGTGAGGAAACACGGGAAGAGTCCATACCCCAGGGGCTATGTCCTAGTCAGGGATCCTCCAGAAACAGACCCGAGACAAGGATTCAAGTGCAAGTGGTTCATTTGGGAGGTGAAAAGAGACACTGGCAGGGGAATGGGGAAGTGAGGGGAGAAAGGAAGACAGTCCTCCAAGGGTATCTTCTCAAGCAGCTAAAGCTGGCTGGGGAAGCTCCGGGAGCTTCGGAACCCATGTGGACCTCACATTAGAGGGATGAGGGAGTTGGGGCCACACACACCAGCTCCCGTCAATTGTTGGATCTGCTGCAGAGGGTGCTGGCATTCCCCACGCTTCAGACCCTCTATGTGAGCGGCAAAGCAGGCTCCAGCAGAGAGAGTGAGTACTCAGGCAAACGCAGAACCCCGCAGTTGGAAGGCAGACAGGTACACAGTGAAGTGGTAAGGACAAGGGCGGGGTTTCCAACCTTGATCATGCAGCAGAATCAGCTGGAGGGCTTGGAAAAACACATCGCAGAGTCCCACTCCCAGAGCTCAGCAGCTGCGGGGGGGGGGGGGGGGGGGGGGGAGGTAAGAATTTGTACTCTAACTAAAGTTCCCAGGTGCTGCTGCTGCTGCTGGTCTAGAACCACACCTCGAGAACCACCAGGCTCGGGATGTGAGCAGGGCCCGGAATGGTTAATACAGACTGCGTAATTGGGGGAAATCCAACACCCAGGATTAGAGACAAAGACAAAGAGGTGAGCTACGCCTGTGTTTTGCTCTCTGCAAGCAACCCCTTCCTACCTCACTCAAAGCCTGTGCATGGGAGTCACATGCCCCAGTAGCGCCGGGACCACGTAGCAGACTTCTCTGCACATGCTGTGGCCAAGGTTAAGGCTGCTCCCCAACAACATCCTTAGGATGCTACCCCCTGTGAGTCCCATCCCGGTATTTTTCTCTGGGTGTGGCCTGGTAAGCTTAGGTCCCAGGGCCAAAGAGCACAAACAAACATTTCAGAAGGGATCCAGCTTTTGGCTACATAATCTAATCCAGCTGGGGATGGGCCAAGTTCAGGAAGCTGCTCCTCCTGACACAGAGCTGGCTAGGGCGGCCGAAGGTGGTGCTGAGTCCCTGTCCTGCCAGTCCTCAGAACCATCATGTAATGACCTTGAGATCCTCTTCCTCTGCTCTGGAAAGGGCAAATCCTCCAGAAGACACCCCTAAAATCATTCTTTTATCACTTTGCACCCATTTAACAGCTATGATAACCAGAAAAATAACAGGCCTCCTGTCCTTTGCTGCTTGTTTACAATAAGAACACACATTTGCAGGGAACACAGAATCCTAAACAAAAATTGGTGCTTATGTCACAATACTAAATGTCCACTTGAATCCTACACTGTCAGTTTCACAACACAAAAATCACTCGCGACCTCTTAAGAGATGAGCAGCAAAAGGCAGGGAGACAGAGATAACAGATTTACCCTTCACGGGAGCAGAAGCATATCCTCATTTATCTTTTATAGTGATCGCCCCTAGCAAAGAGCACGACAAAGCCACCTCCACACACTTCCATTTTGAGATGGGGTCACTGCCACAAAAGCCAAGGTGTTAGGCCTCAGACCACTGCAGGTATCTGGACCTGCTCCGTTCAGGAAGCCAGTCCCTATGGAATGCTGAGGTCTACACCTCTTATGAGGTGCTGTCATTAGCTGAAGTCCAGAGCTCCATGGTGAGGAAAAGTAAAGCTTCTCCCCCTCACAAATCAGAACATTTTTTCAGCTTTCCCAATGGGTTGCCAAGTGACTCAGCATTGGCCCAGTGTGGGCACTATTATTGATGAGAAACCTTCCGCCTGGGTGATATACTGCATACAACACATGCCCAAAGAACAGTGCCAAGTCATACCAGGAAGAGCAGGTGAATTATTCACCTCCACTTCAAACGCAGGCAAATCCTTTCTTAATGCAGGGGCTACTCAGTATCAGAAAGACAAAGCCCTAAGATAGTCTGAGATTTCCATCTCAGGTTCAAGGAATTATTAGGCAGAGCTTCTCCCTTCTTGTTGACTATTAAAAGGCAATCAAATTGAGGACAGCACAGAAAAAGGGCAAGAAAAAAAATAATTTTTCAAAACAACCCCAGAGTAGAAAGCTGCGTAAAAGTCTTCAGCTCCATGTGTTCTTTGTGAGTACTATGAGCTCCACCCAGAGGTCATTTCTAGAACTGCATTTTCATTTAATTTTGAAAAAGAAAATCTACATCTTCTGGGGTCCAGAGCAGGATCCACCTCAGAGAACTGCTGGAAATTCTTGGACAACATCCCTCTTTCTTATCTTTCATTAAAGGAACTGCTCTGAACTCTGAAATACAAGATATACTCGGGGGAACCCGGTGAGATACAGTAGAACAATTGCCTTTGATATTTGTACCTGTCGTTGAACTAGCAGAGTTCCTGGCAGGTTGAACTCAGCTCAAAGAAAGCAGGGTGTTCAAAGAGTACTTTTGGAAGAAAAACTGACAGCTCTCAATGAAATGAAATAGAAGACTGGAGAGCAACTCGGGGGCAAACAGGAACACATCTAATATTAGAAGGACTGAGAATAGCCCTCCTTCAAGAAGGACCCATGGGCCACTTGCATAGAAGGCCAAACTGTAAAGTACCCACTCCCTTATGCAACTCAGAAGAGCTCCCTGAGGCAATTGTGATCCATGCTACTCAAAGAACTGCCTGCAGTTCCCATATCATTCCCCTGGTATCCAGCCATTCATAACACACACCCACACACACCCTCCACCCCACCCTCCACACCGGTGGCCCAACACTAATTCATACACACACCCCTGCAGTCCACGAGGGGTCAGGCTAGGATAAAGAGCCCCTAAATATACTGAGCGCTCAACTGCCCAGTGCAAGACGCATCCTATTCCAGGTATCACAAGCTAGCTCAACAAATAATTGAAGCCTTCAAAAAACAACAATATCTTGGTGTTGAAAGTTGTCTACCATCTGGAGAGCTTCCCATCACAGCCTGTGTGCTCCTGCCTCCATCAGCTTTGCCTTACATGACTTAAGACAGCTTTGACAGATTTTCAAGGGGGAAAAAAATCAAACTTACCCTTTGTCTTCCTCCAACTCTCCCTTTCCCACCCACCACCCAAGTTCTTCCTTCACTATAAACACTGAACAGCCTTTTCACGCCTATTGACAAAAGTATCTATGGCAATGTTTATCCATGTCGGGAGTTTAAAGCTCTAGAAAAATATCCTTGCTAAATCTCTGCAGGTTTTCATTTCAACAAGGTTAAGCATGCCCAGAATGCTGCCCTCTTTGTTTCTTGACCGGAAGGCAAAAAATACTTGTGCTCAGTATGACTCTGTATGACCCTAAGCAGTGTTCCCCAGGCCTGCCTAGCGATAACAGTCACCCCAGAGACTGGCTAAAATCACAAATGTTCAGCCTGCACCCGTGATGCACTTAACCAGACCTTGTTGGCGAGGGGTCCAGAAAGCTATAGCACGTACAGACATGCAGGTGTTTGCTATCATCAGGAAGATTTCAAAAACACCTCTCAAAAGAAGAAATACTCCTAATTTCAGTCTCCCAGCTGCAGAGTGGCATCCACTAAAGTGCAGCGTGTGTGCCCTACCCACTTGAGCCCTGGCTCCATCAGATACCTCAAATTCAAGATGGCTCCCATTTTTTCTTGCTAAACAGCATGGCTGTCAACACTTTTCTCATGTATTCCCTTACCTTGCTGCATAGCACCAGAAAATTTTACATGGCCCAGCAAGTGTCCACTTCCATTAGGAAATATTTTTGTATTCCTACACAATGGTCTATCACTGGTCTGCAATTTACAAGCATGCTACTTGGGTCATTTGTGCAAAATGATGGGTTAGGAAGTAGATCTGTCTGGTTACAGGAAAAGACTTGCCCCAGGACATTTGCACACATCATGCACAGAACAGAAGGACCCACGGCCACTATGAGTTTTCTTCTCCTTGGTGTCTTGAGGGCTTTTCTGCTAGCAGCTCCCCCTGGCTCCCCAGTGCTCTTCATTCTGCCATATCCAATGATGGCTTATGACAAAATTCACCAGGCAGCAAGCTGTGTGGCTCTTACAGACAGCAATTAGGAGAGAAGGAAATGCTGAATTACAAGGTGTTTGAAAATACAGTAAAAAAAGAAAAAGTCAGATCTTATTTTCTCTTACCTCCTGGTGATGAAATCTATGTATTCATCCAAAAGCAGATACCTAACTCTGGGGTCATTCAGAGTCAACAGCTCAGTCAATATAAAAACCAACTATGCAGTCAATGTCAAGAATGAAAATCTATTAAACCAAAAGTCATTTTTTTTAATCAAAAGAAATTCTTACCTTTTCTTTGGCTTTCCTTTTCGTTTCTGTGTCCATCCACTCATTTTCTTTCTCCAGCATGTCAATAAAGGCCCAGCGAACACCCTCAATCAATTCCTCCATCTACAGGAAAATATCCAAAGAGGCAGTCTCAAAGCCAAGAAACTTCAGACAAGGTTTTCTGGGCCAAAATCGGCTTGCATGAGAAATGCTCAGCATGGTGAGAAAGTGGTTCTTTCAGCTCGACTCCATACTCTGGCAAAAATTCTCTTTCCAGGAAATTCCCTTTTCCCCACCACTAAAAGATAACTAACCATTTTTTTTCTATGAGAATAACCTGATGGCCCAGCTGTAAAAGGAATATATGGGGAAAGGAATTTGCTATAGATTATGACAAACTAATAACTTACCTGTCTGTAGCTACTAAATTAGTTCATCCAGATCAAGGTAGCAACTAATTTCAATCATTTAATAAGGGACTGAGAGAGCCAGGTGAAGGCACGTACTGTATGTTTCAAATAGGTAGTGCAGGAGAAAGTGAACGAACAGGTGAAAGAGATACTGTCAAGAGAAAAACAGGCAGGTAGAGCCAGCAGCCCAAAGGACACTTCCCCAACGTGAATCAAACTTATGCCAGGACCCCAATTCTGTCTAAGTTTAGTGCCACTGGTTAAACCAAATAAATGTTTGGCCACTCTATATCATCTTCCTACTCTTCTCTCAGAAAAACATAAAGTGGTAGTTCTAAAGGGGACTGCTACAGAAAGGGTGTCTTCTGAAAGACCCGTTCCAAAGCATTTAAACAATCCAAGCACGCCCACGGTGAGGATGTGTGCACCCTGGCTTTGCTGCTACTGTCTGGGAGCTAGACCAGAGGACCGGAGGAAAAGGGAGGCTGGCATTTAACGCCAGGGGCCCCCCGCTGCAGTGTGAGGAGGCCCTGTCTGTCTATGAGTGCCAAACCCCTCACAATCCCTTACTCCTCCAGAGATGCTTTGGCTTTCTCAAGGGGGCCCCCAAGAAAGGATAAATACTGGGTTTGGCCCCAGAATTAACTTTTTCATTTAAGATTATGGGATTGTAAATCAATTGTTAACATTGATTCTAGAAAGAAAAAAGTTTAAATGTTGCCTTGGTTCTACAATGAATTGTCAGCACAGAGCTCAAAATAATTTTTTTGCTGTTTAATAAGTTTCCATCTATGTTTTCAATTCAATAACAGTTGTAAGGGAACCAGAGCTGTAAATCAGTGGGCTGAGTTCCATCGTATGTAAATAAGAACAAACAGCAGATGGAAGGGGGTGGGGGTAGTTTCACAGCTATTTCTTCCCAACTTAGTAAAAACATTAAAAGAAGAGAAACTTCAACTTGGGATTGGGGCATGATAAAAACATAAACTGATGTAAGAGCAAAGGTCCTTTAAAAATCATTAAGTCAGTGGTTCTCAATTGTGTTTGCCCATTGAGATCTTTGGGGGAACTTTAAAAAATCCTGGCAAAAAAAAATGTAAATAAAAAACAATTTGTAAATCCCAAGGCCTGGGCATCGGGATGCTAATGTCATTGGTCTAAGGTCCAGCCTGGGCACAGGGAGGTCTAAAAGCTTCCCAGGTGACTCTAATGTGCAGCCAGAGTTGAGACCCACCAGTCTGGGGGAAGCCATTTATTTGACAGATAAGGAAATTAAGAGTCAGGAGACTCTGTGATCTGCTCAAGCTCATACAGCTAGTGAGGGTCAGAGCCCGAACCTGACCACAGACCTAAAATGACAGTTGAGTGCTCAGGGCTTCTAGGAGCAACAGAGGAGCCCCCAAAAATCAGATGAAAACGTCAGGGCATTTTGAAAGATGGGAAGGGAAGCAATTGAAAGATGCAGAAGTCACCATTTCAAACAGAAAAACCTACATAAGGAGAGTATTAAAATGGCAAGGACATCTCCAGGGCCTAGATCTTTTGTCTACGTAGTCACCACACCCCTAAGTCTTTATGACCTCATCATGTAGCAACACACATAGGCTGGCCCATCACCTTCACATAGAAAGAGAAATAATATCTTCTCAAATTAGGGAGGGGAAATGGGGATGGAAAAAAGTAGGTGGATTGATTTGAAAGATTTAGCAGGTGATTAATTTCCACTGGTATTTAAACACAGTCAAATCTCTCACATGTTCAGCAACAACAACAAAAACAGCGGGGGAGGAGGAAAGTGTGGAGGGTCAGATCAACTCCTAGACTTTAGAAAGGTGTGAGCAATTTGGTGGATGCTGTCACCATTCAATAAGACTGGGAATGTTGGAAGAGGAAAAGGGCTGGGGACAGAAACCAGACTGCAGTGAGATGAGGGGTGTGTGGGGAGTGGAGACAGCAAGTCTGGACAACCTAGTCAAGGAGTTTGTCTATGACAGAGAGAAAAGGAAGATAGGAGAGAAGTGGACGTCAGGTTAAAGGAGGGGTCTGAGGGTTTGGGGTTTGGGTTTTGTGCATATGTTTGTTGCTGCTGCCGCTGTTTTTGTTGTTGTTGCTGAACATGTGAGAGATTTGACTGTGTTTAAATACCAGTGGAAAGGATCCAGTAGAAAGGAAGAGGTTGAAAATATGGGGGAGATAAAGCCATGAATGGTTTGAGAGGGCAGAGGGGGAGATGGGATGCAGAGACCACATGGAAGGATTCACCTTAGACATGAGACAGAATTACAAGAGGAAAGAAGGATAAAATGATGGACAGGCACGCAGAAGAATCTAAAGATTACATGGTGGAAGGTTGAGAGAGTCCCAGGTTAATGGCATCTCTTTTCTCTGTGAAATAGGCTTGAGACCTTCTGCTGAAAGGGAGGTTTCTCTTTTAAACTTCTATTTATTCACACATAGCTATGAACATCCTGGCAGCGTGAACATATATCTGGGAAAAGGGGTACAGCAGTCCCCCCTTATCCATGGTTTCACTTTCCATAGTTTGTTACCCCAGTCAACCATGGTTCAGAAATATTGAGTGGAAAATTCCAGAAGTAAACAATTCATAAGTTTTAAATTGTGCACCGTTCTGAGTACTGCAATGAAATTTCATGCTGTCCCGCTCCATCCAGCCCAGGACATAAATCAAATCATCCCTTTGTCCAGCACATCCATGCTGTACGTACCCACCCATTAGTCACTTATAGCCAACTTGGTTATCAGATCAACAGATCACAAGAAGAAGGGGGAGTATGGTACAATAAGATATTTTGAGAGAGAGAGATCACATTCACATAGCTTTTATTATAACATATTGTTATAATTGTTCTATTTTATTATTGTTGTTAATTTCTTACTGTGACTAATTTATACACTTTATTATTGGCATGGATGTATAGGACAAGACATAGTATACGCAGGGCTCGGTACTATCCTCGGTTTCAGGCACCCACTTGGTGGGGGTAGATCTTAGAACATACCCCCCTCAAATAAGGGGGGGAACTACTAACAGATAAGAACAAAGAGGACAATAAAAGTTTTCCTCTAAATACCCTGGTCAACATGTAGCAATAATAGAACGTGCCTGAGGAAAATATTTATTTGGGACAAGGTATATAAAAACTAACCTGCTTTTTTTATGGTTTAAAATAAATAAATTAATTAAATAAAACAAAATAAGTACTCTCCAAGCTAAAGAGATCTTTGGCAAGTTTTGGAATTTTTGGATTCCTACGGTGAATCATAAGGTCATTTTGCCTCTGTTCTCCTTGGGACAGTTTTCTGAAGAATGTACTTGTTATTAAAATGGGGCTGAGTACTTCGAGATACTTCTCTCTAAACAGTTTGGCTTCATAGGACCCTCCCTGGCCATTCCTAGGCATTAAAATGGCTATCACATTCTTTAAAGCTTTAAGCATTTTGCATAGCTTTTCAAATCTCTTTGTCTATAACCTGCTGATTGGCATTCTAAGTGGAAATAAAGAGGCAAAAAGATTTCAGTGCATTGCTGGGATGAAGAATGACAAATACTTTACTCATGTGCAGCTTCCTTCTTCCTCTGGCTTTCCTCTCCTCCCCACCGCCCTACCCCCTCTGTCTTCCCTAAAAGCACTCTCTGATAACTCACTCTCTTTGTGGCCCTCTCGTATGTGTCAAAACGCAAGTAAATCACTTTGCTTTTTGTTTTCCCATGAGCCTCAGCTGGCCTTTCCCCTTGTCCTCTCAGGCGCCAATACTCTCTACGGCAGCCCCCATCTCAGATTCTCAATTTTTTTTCTGGCAGATTTTACAGATTTATTGTATAACATTTTCTGTGAAATGGTGCTGAACCACCCTAGCAGAATTCAAGAACCAGGGAAATCTTTGAAGGTGATTAATGTCATTGGTTGACATGTCAATGCAAATAAGAGAAATAATGATTTTAGTATGCTGAAACTAGGAAGATAAATCACTGAATACTTCTGATTTTTATCTTTAGACTGCTCTACAGCATCACATCATAACATTGCGTTCAGTCAAGTCATGTTCCCTGAGGCAGCAAAAGCCTGCTATAATTTTAAAATTAAAAAAAAAAAGAGACATAGTATTTCTTCACCAAACCTTGACCTAACAACCCAACCAGCCAGCATATAACATTAATAGAAATCACTTAAGCGGAAGTCCTAAGGTGAAGTTATCCATAGAAAATATTTATGTAGAGTCAAAGATCAAAATATAACATATAAAATTAACTCAAGTGTTATTATGGTAAAATCGGCCACATTCAGGGTAAGGGCCGTCCAGGCAAAACAACATTTTGTTAAGCATCTGTTTATTTCAGATTTTACAGATCTGCACTGTAAAAGCACAGTTCATTTGGTCAATCTATGGGCAGTTGTTCTTTTCCTCAGCCAGTGTTACTTAAAAGTGGAACCCCCCTTTTTCATTCTTTGCACCCCAGGATTTTGCCCATAGTGTTCTACATGTACATGGAAGGGTAACATGTGCATGTTACACTTCCATCCAGGGCTTTTTTTTTAAATGCTCCTATCTCAGCAAATTAGGAGTTGTCTCTCCTCCTCTTTTTCCCTCTTCTTCCCCTTTCTCCCATCACATGAACATAGGAATTTTGTATTTGACCAATAAGTGGGTCACGATGATTCTATTAATGCATTTGAAGGGACCTATAACAATGCTGCTTTGAGAAGAAGGGGTCAGTTTGCCCCCTTGTCAGTTGTAGTTTTCTTCTAAAGCTTTGTCTCTGGCAATAAGGAAATCCTATAAGGCCAACTCAAATCCTACTTCACACTCAGGAATCTCAAACATTTAAATCCATACTTTCAGTCCGTTCTCTGAGTTCCCGTTAGGCTCATAATCAGAACAATACAGGTGTGTGTTTAATTGTCTTTCCATTTGTATTATTTGGTCTCTCCAACAATATCCATAAGCTTTGAGAATAGGAACTATGATTTAGATCAAATGAGATCATGAATACGTAAGCAAACCAAAAATGTACTGCAAATTTAAAATTTCGTTAGTTTTATGATTTCATGTCTCAGTTGATATTATTTTTCACATGATATGATTTCATATCTCACATTCATACCTAATACGGACAAGTAGCAGATGCTCAGTAAATACAAGTTGATCAATCTTTGCTTTTCAAAACCTCCAGTGGGAACCTAATAATGAATTGAAATTGAATCAAATATCTTTCATATATGCTAATATACAGCAGTTATTCCAGAAGTACAAAGAGAAAATATTATCAAACTTGCTCATAGATAATTTATGGTTGTTCAAATATGATCAGGAAATTTAACAATATGGAAGTTGAAAAAGGAAAAAAACACATGGTAACTTTTTTAGGTGAAGTCATTTTTGAAAAGAGAGACCTATTCTGATTTAGTAATTCAAAGCCTGAATCCGTCTATGAAATTCATCAGTGAGTAACAAATCCATCTTTATATTAGGGGGCAAAGTTCACAGCAAATGTCTCTGGAATGGTTGCAGTCTACAATCAAACATAAACTTTAGTAGAAATCAAATGACTCAGGAAGTTTGCCTAGTCCATTCTGAGATCGGTGATGTCAACGTGGCACAGGAAAAAATGGCTAAGAATGGTTTAAAATACATATATTACACATCTGGTAGAAATGATAATAGACTGATAGAGTTCTGAAAAAGAAAAGAAAGAAAAAAATGAAAAATCATCAAGGTTGATTGTGTGCATCAACCTTAAATTAATGTAATGTTAATAAAATTCTTAACTAAAGGGTATAATGTTGAGTAGGCTTTCCTCTTTAATATACTTTGAAGTTATAATATCTTAATAAAACATGACATTAAAATATTTCCAGTCTTCCCATTGGTCCAAAGCAGGATAAGTTTCCTTGAGTTGTAACCACTTGATTAGTGAATGTGAAAAATGGAAATCATTATTAATAATGTATGTGGTTAACCCTGAAGAAATAGGCTGCAATCTCAGAGGGGTTCCTAAAACTTTTCTTTCTGGCCATTGTCACTTTATTAGAAATATAGACATTAAATAAGTCAATGTACTAGTAAATATTAAAGATTCATTGATTTATTATTTATACTATAACTATTTATAAAAATGAGTTTGGATTGGCTCCTGAAAAAAATATAATAATGGCACTGAAATAAGAAGCAAAGAAGTGACCTATATTGAGGTGGAAGAAGTGGTTAAGCCAGAAAAACTAAGGATAGTTAGAAAATGCTGAGGTTTCTGGCAGCCAAGTGAGCTAATAAATCATACCAGTTTGTCAGGATTAGCAAACTTGCATAGCTATTAAACATGTTGGCAAAAGAAGAAAAGAATATCAAATTATTTGGGCCTAAGTCACGTTATAAAGTATGTTAATCTGATGGTGCAGGAGGAGTTTAGCATGTCCTTTTATGAAAAGGCATATGTTCATAAGACTGCGGTAGGGATAATGAATCATAGTTACTGGGTATGAACATATAAGCTGTGTTCTAATTTTATAACTCATCTTTTCCTGTTTCCCACTTTCCCATTCTGAGAGGGAATGGATCAGAAACCAGAATAATATTTATAAGTCAACAAGTCTCATAATGGTCCAGGCTTTGGCTATGGGTAAACTCCTGCCAGCAAGTAACCATGTCTGGTCACTCCCAACATTCAGATTTGTCAGAAGGTATAAATGCTTTTGTTCAGTAAATGAATTTCCAGTGCAGGGTCTTTGCATTTCACAGGTCTAATC
The DNA here is from genome assembly GCA_023783475.1 of Daubentonia madagascariensis. Lineage (NCBI taxonomy): Eukaryota > Metazoa > Chordata > Mammalia > Primates > Daubentoniidae > Daubentonia > Daubentonia madagascariensis. Next base: position 153,169 of record JAKFHU010000522.1, read on the forward strand.
AGATCTGCTTGACAAGACTGTGGCTGATAATATGTGGCAAAGGCAATACCATCCAACGCTATCCAGAGATGGAGACAACAAACAAGAGAGGTGGGCCAAATGTGTCATCATCGTGGCAGCACACTCAAGGATAAGGGCATGAGTAAGCGTCCACAGTTCTTTTAAAAGAATTCCCAATGAGCTATCTAAGTTACTTGTTTTGCTGGATATCATTTGACCAAAGGTTGCATAAACAAGCTGTCAGGATTGGGTCTGATAATATTTGTTGCAACAAAATTTAGCCTGTAGAGAGTTGTGAAACCTGGACCTGTTATAGAAATTATATTTGGCTTCTTGAGTAATTTCATGACACTCGCCTATGAACCAGACTTCACGTTAAACCATAGGGCAGGTTCTGGAATGTGGCCACAGCACTAGCATTAACAGGATCTTTATCCCAACTGAAAGGTACTATGCTGGGCAGGGATGGAGGACTAGCAACAGTAAAGCCCCCCAAGCACCTCCCTCACTCGCACCCTTTCTAAGATAAATTAGATAGAGGCAATCTCAGTGTAGGAGTTTCCAGAGCCCATGCCAGGACTTTGATGTTATGAATTTTATCTTTATTATTAATGTTAGGCATGGCACACAGCAATAACAGTACCTGGCATTCACTGGGCACTGACTATGCACCAGGTATCGTGCTAAGCTTTCTACATGGATTACTTCATTTAATCCCCATCACAAACCAAAGAGGTCGGTACTATTTTTATCCCTGTTTACGATACACTGCAATGATGGCTTTAATTCTACACCCCTTCCTTTATCTGCACCCTTTGCTATGTGACTTTGCAGATCCTCTCACTAAAAATGCAGTCGATTTCCCTACTCTGTAAATCTGGCTTTGTGACTTGCTTTGACCAACAGAGTGCAGACATGACATTATGCGAGTTCTGAGCCTGGGCCTCAGGAGGTCTCACGTGTTTCTTGCTCACTTGCACTTCTGCCATCACCATGAGAACATGCCCAGGCCAGCCGGCTGAAGGAATTAAGACACATGGAGCAGAACGGAGTCATCCCAATCATTCTGCCAAAGCCAACCTATGTCGGCCAACCCCCAGACATTCAAGCCAGCAGAGCCAAAATCAGCAGAGCTGCCTAGGGGCCCACCACTGACTCCAGATGCATCAGTAGTAACTGCTTATTGTTGAATGCCAGCAAGACTTTGTGATTGATTGTTATGCAGCATTACTGTAGCAACAGAAACTTGTGCACCATTTATAAACAGGAAAACAGGCTCAAAGAGGTTAACTAATTTGCCCAAATTGGTAAGAGTTGAGCTGAGCTATGAGATGCCAATGCAACTTTGCAGAAAATCGGATGTAATTTCTATATAAGATCAATATTTTCTAACTATAATTAAAAGCCCTTAAAAACCTAAATCATTGTGGTTTGCCTTAATTCAGACAGGTCTTCAACAAAGCTTCTCTGGAAACTGATCTTGATAATAGTAGCCAACACCATTTACTAGACAAACAGAAACAGGGACACTTGGTAGCCAAAGAGAATATCCTTTCTTTGCACAACTTGTATTGAAGGGACCTTTATCTTTATCTGTACAATGGCCTGAGAGCAACCCTCCTGAGCAGCTGCATCCACAAGGAACGAAGAACCCTTCAGAATAAGGACAATGCTATAATGCATGACACTGACTTTCATGTGACTTCTGCCATCAATGTTATAGTTACATCTCATTTACTCAACCACTGAGAGAAACAGTGAGCGGGGGAATTAGAGAACTTAAAGAATATAAATGACAGTACATCAATTCAATTATCTTTGCTCACTAATGAGGTGAACTCCTAGTGTATGGAGGTTGCAAGTTCAAACTCCACCACTGCAATTGGACCCACGTGGGTATTTAAGTCTTTGACACCAGCTGCAGCAGTATGGGGTGGGAGGAGAATTCTGTTCTTTGGGTAAGAATTACTACTGGAATTGCTCATGCAGAAAGCAGCTCAGAAAAATGGAAGATGCTGTAGGTCATCTATGGTACTTGGGGACACAAACAATGTCTTTAAAGTAAAAGGAAAAAAGAATAATCTACCAGAGTGCAGGAGAAATTAGTGAATTCTTTTATACAGTTAGTAAAGTTTTAGTTTTTCACTTAATGAATTCTAAATATGGAGTCCAATAGAAGATTTATTCTGCTTTAACTAGATTAACCTTTTGCATATAGAATGTTTTAATATGTAATGAGACCAGTGACTTTAGCTTTGATCTGAAAGCTAACTCTCTCCTTGACCAAAGGTTAGTCAGGTTCCTCTGAGCCCTTTTCTCAACTAGGCCTTGACCTTGCCCTGCTCCCTGCCCCCCACCCCCATCCTGTTCTTGCCAGGCCTGCCCAGCCCAGTTCTAGCAAAAATCCTGCTAAGTCACTTTAGAGAGAATCTCCCACCCTTGATATCTGATCACCCTGGCCTGCCTTCAGCAAGAAACCTGTTATGTTGATTTAGCAAGAATTTCCCTACTCTTGATGTCTCCTCTTAGTAATTTTTCATCCATTGCCCGCTCATTCTGCTCATAGGCTATACATCCCAGACACCTTTGCTATACTTGGAGTTGAGCCCAATTTTTCTCCCTTATTGCAATAGACTTGACACCTATTGTGATAGTCCTGAATAAAGTCTTCCTTGCTATATTAACAAGTGTCAAAATAATTATTTTCTTTAACAGCATTTACCCTATAACAAAAACACAGAAAATTTGAGGGTGCAGCAAAAAAATGCCTACTGGCAGAGTGGAGATGTATGAATAAACATAAGTAGTTGGAGGACATAGTGTCTACAGTGAAATAAAACAAGATACAGTTTATATGGGAGAACTTAGCTCAGACAAAATGTTCAAATGCGAACTCCAATTTTACTGAATTTTCTAGAAACTACAGTTAAAGCAAAAAGACCATTTTTCATCAACATAATAGAAAAATTGTTCTTTGATGTATATGTTCACATTTTTGCCTTAGTAACTAGAGAATGGTAAACATTTTTTTTAATTTATTTTTTTATTTGAGAATATTATGGGGGTACACACTTTGGCTATATATATTGCCCATGCACTGCCCGTGTCAGAGCTACAATCGTGGTCATCTCCCAAACTGTGCTCCCCACGTCCATTCAGTGAGAGTTTTTCCCAGCCCCTCCACCCCCCTCCCTCCTGCCCGCCCCCTGACGAATATTATTGCCCTGTGTGATGTAGGTGTTGATCAGTTAGTACCAATTTGATGGTGAGTAGAGAATGGTAAACATTTTTTTAAAACTTTTTTTGATAAGAAATTTTACAGAGCTTTGGGTCACCATTCCAAACAGCAGGAATCACTCCTTACTATGATGTATGTAGGAAATACTGGAAATTGAGCTCAGTGTGTAGACTGAGCCAAAGATATACCTGGAAAGTTGTTCTTAGATTAAGTCTCTGATAGTCAGCTTGCTTCTTACGGTTTCCCTCTTTCATCTGAGAATTATATGAGTACAAAATTGCAACATCAACTGGTTAGATTTGAATTAAATTTTCACTGTATTTATCTTTAAAATATTGAAATGCTAGAAGCAAAACCTATTCCAACTGTATCCTACCTCTAAAATGCTAATAGGAAATGTGTGCCTTTTTTAAAGATCTTAATATTAGAATAAATAATTTCCTAATAAAGGTGAATTAATTACAAGATAAGCCACTAAGAAGGCTCTAGTCTACTCATTCCAGTCATAAAATTAATGAAGATTCAAGTGTTTCTCAGAGAGAAAGAAGCAAGGGAATGGAACACTGCCTTGCAGCTAGATTGTCTGGGTTTGAACCCCACCTAAACCATTTTCAAGCTATATGACCGTGGGGAATTTACTTAAACTCTCTGAGCCTCAGTTTCTTCATCTGGAAAATGGGGGCACTAAATAGTAGTAACAGAGTCAGTCATTGTGAGGATTAAACGAGTTCACACATTGAAAGCACTTGGGAAGCATACCAGACACCTAGTTAAACCTCAGTCTTAGCTAGCTGCTACTATTATTATCATTACTAGATTTTAAAAACGTTATGTCCTGACCATCACAATCACACTAGGCCCGTGGTGACAATCCCTTCCCTTTCTGGCCTTCATGGGGATCTTCACCTGCCCTGCATGGATGTGGATATCTATCTGGGGCATTTACTTATACATTACAGATATAAATTATTATTAATAATAAAAATGAAATGGAAGAGACAGATACCGGGTGATAACTTTAGACATCCTCCCTGCACACACTTAATCCTCTCTTCCATCATTTAGGTCATGAGCATACGGATTAACGCTTATCGCAGTGGGATGAGAGCATCGTCTCTATTTATGATGATGATATGTCATCAGTTCTCTGGGAGAGTCCCACTTTCATATAACTTTCCAGAAAAGTAACTTGTCAAATGCTTAGCTAATACGATGTATTTTAAAATTATACATGATCCCCTCTGAATAAGATAAAAAATTAAAGAAGTCCTCTGACATACAAGGTTATGATTTTTGGTTCTGAAGACTGGATGAGGGAAGGAAGGGGGAGGGAGTGGGGAGGGGGAGGGGGAGAAACAGAAACAAAAAATAAAAACCAGAAATCTATCTAGCACCCCTAGGCCTGTACTCCTGCATGAAAATAGTTGGCTGGAGACAAGTTTTAGCTGAATCCTGGATAGCATATTCACTTCTGTTCACCACTACTGTGTCCCAGACACCAAGGTCAAGGGCAATTACCAGTTATCATTGCACTTGCCCTGGCTTTTGCCTACACCCAGTCAGCTTTGCTCCTGTATGTTATTTAACACTGCTCACTAACTGTGAGGGTATTTGAGCTTGGAACCCCTGGCTTGGCTTGATGGAGCCTTTTGCACCTCCAAGGAATGCAACATCTTTAACTTGCAGACTCTACCACACACAGTCCCTGAGCCAATGAGAATTAAGCCTCCAAGGTGCTTGCCTCAGAGTAGGATCTGGAATTTGTTTCTTCCTCTAAGCTGGTATCCCAGAAAACCTGAAATATCCTCACCAAGGAGAACTTTGACTCCAACTCCCACCCCTGTGCCCAGGCCATGAATCCTGGTGTTGCTTGAGTCCTTCCTCTGTGATATTAGAGCCCTCCTTGAAACCTGGTTGGTCAGGGACCAACAATACCACCCTCCCAGTCCTGGTTACTAGTGCCCTCTCACCTAGGGACTGAACCCTGCCATGCTGAATTCGAGGGATCCTTCTTAGATTCTTTAGACCAGCAATGTCCAATGTAGTAGCCACTTAGCAACATGTGGCACTAGAACACTGAAACATAGCTAGTCCGGACTGAGATATGGTAAGTATGCATGGGATTTCAAAGACTTAATATGAAATAAAGCATATAAACTATCATATTGATAATTTTATATTAATTATTTGTTGACATGACAATATTTTAGATTGGATTAAACAAAATGCATTAAAATTAATTTTACCTGTTTCCTTCTGCTTTTTTATTGTAACTACTAGAAAATTTAAAATTACATATGTGGCTCATATTATAGTTCTGTTGGATAGTGTTACTTTAGACCAAAAAGACAACCACTGTCCAAAGAGTTCTGTGACTCCAGATTCTCACTCCACTGGCCTGTTTCTCAGGTGCGAGCAAGGCTTGCAGCCAATCCCACATGGGTTAAGGCTCTGTCCCACTCTTGTCACCTCTGAAAGGCAAGAGATTGTTCTATATGACCTCTTTAGGTGGCTTTCTGTTGAAGGAATCTCCTTTTCTACATGTTCTTCTTCCCATTTCTAATTAAATTTGCTAAATTCCCATAGTTATATGAGTAAATGAGTATGAGGGTGTGTTGGTATATTTGTGTGTGTACATGCACACTTGCATGTGGGAAGCCATAAGGAAACAGCAATGTGGAATGATGTGTTTTCCCCAGTGAAAAAGAAGAGAACCCTAATAAGTAGGTAGGTTAGTAAGAGCCAAATATCTGCAGGTGTTAGGGGGAGAGGGGAACATTTCTCCTCTAAAAAGGAAACCTCAAGGTGAATTGCTCTCTCCTACTCACCCTCTAGAACATAAGGTGCCAACCAGAGGCAGTTGGGCCAACCCTGCCATTGAGAGGCTCTAGAAACAGAGATACTGAGAAGTGGGCAGGAATCCCTCAGAAAAACCTAGGTACCAGTTTTCAAAGGAAAACTATTTAGGTCATTAAATCTGAAATGTCCGATTTCAAATTAAAAGTGTAGTATATTATATCTCAAACAAGAAGCAGTACAATTAATCAAAGTATGCACCTAAACTATCGACACAGTTTTGCCGTCTTAACGGTAGCTTGTTTATGCAGCAGCAAAGAAGCCTGGAGAGTGAGTGGCGATGAAATTGTGAAAGGTGTTTTCTGCAGCTTGTTGAAAATTGAATATTTTTCCTTGTAAGAAGGTGTCCAAAGCCTGGAAGAAGTGGTAGTCAGCTGGTACAAGGTCTGCTGAATACGGTGGATGACAGAGCGTTTCCAAGTCCAGCTGCTGTAGTTTGAGCGACGTTGTTTGTGCAACAGCGTTGTCTTGTGAGAGGATTGGCCTGTCTCTATTGACCAATCTCAGCTGCTTAATCGCTAGCATCCTCCCCATTTCATTCAATTGGGTGCAGTAGACATCCACTGTAATTGATTGACCAGGTTTCATGAAGCTGTAGTGGATACCAGCACTGGACCACCAAATAGATACCCTTAGCTTTTTTTGATGAATATTTGGTTTTGGACCGTGTTGCAGCACTTCATCTTATCCGACCACTGTGCTGAACACTTGCAAGTGTCAAAAAGAATCCATTTTTCACCACACATAACAGTATGGTATAGAAATGGTTTACCTTTATGTCATGACAGCAAAGAAAGGCAAACTTCGAGACGATTTCTCTTCTGATGCTCGTTTAATTCATGCGGAACCCCTATCCAGCTTCTTTACCTTGCCGATTTGTTTCAAATGGTCCAATATTGTTGGAATAGTGATGTCAAACCTTGCTGCTAATTCACGCATAGGTTGAGATGGATTCTCTTCCACTACAGCTTTCAGCTCTTCATTATCCACCTTGGTCTCAGGTCAGCCACGTGGCTCATTTTCAAGATTAAAATCACCAGAACAGAACTTCTCAAACCATTGATGTTCTGTGCATTCATTAGCCACATCCTTCCCAAACACTTCGTTGATATTTTGAGCTGTCTGCACTGCATTGGTTCCATGATGGAACTCGTATTCAAAAATAACATGGATTTTTTACTTATCCACGGTTTCACAAAAATTGCTCTAAAAAAAATTTGAAAGATAATCACAAGCCAAAGTGTGAATTTGAAAGACTGAGGATGTAACTTCACAATTAAAAAAAGGAAGTGTCAAAGTGAAATGTCAGAAATATCAACTGTCAAACTTAGTACTTAAAGAAATCGGCCATTTCATGCTTAATAACCTAATAAGTCGTTGGGGGTGAGGGGAAGCCTGGAGGCCCTCACACAGGATGTTTCACAGTCCCTTTAAAACAATCTGAATCACAGAAATTTTCAATGATCTGAAAATTGAAGCAGTTACTTATACTAATGCAACAGGTTTTGGTAAAGGAAGTATTGCTAGTATTGCTATCCAAGTCAACTGGCCTGGCCTACTCCCGTGAATAATCACCAGGGCTTGGTTTTTTTGGCAGTAATTGTTTACAAACGAACAGTGCAAAGGCCTTGCTGCTCAAACTGTGGTCCCCGGACCAGCAGCAGCATCACCTGGGAACTTGTTAGGAAAAGTCTTGGGTCCTACCCCAAAATCAAGTTAAAAAGACCCTTGTTAAAATGCAATGAGATTCTACATTTTAACAAGAAGATCCTCATGTGATTTGTGTACAAGTTAAAACTTGAGAAGTACCTGAAGTTTAACCTTCTGGCCATATTCATTTGTTTAACAAACTTTTTGGGTAAATAAACAATGGCAGCCTTTCGTCTGAGTTAGAGTCTTTGGAATTTTCCCCTTTGGGGAATCTTTCTGTTTTTCTTTTTCTTTGGACTGTAGCTAATAATACAGAATGTTTTTCAAGTAAATCAGTGGTTCCAGGTGGTTCTTGGATGGGAGTCCTGTAACAAGGCTATAAAAAGCCAGATATTTCTCTTGTACGTTTCCAACTTAAGTATTCCCTGAGGCAAATAGCTTCAGCATGAGGGAGTCAAACAATTTTATGTCAACGAGATGAGTATCTGTGTAACTACCACACAACCCCCATGTACATCAAAATAGGGGAGAAACTGCCAAAATCAACTTTATTTTAGAATGTCACACCCTGACACATGAAAAAGGGACTTTCACACCAAAACTGAGAAAAACAAATTTAATCCACATACTTTTCATATTAGTTAAAATTCTTCCACTGCCAAAAAAAAAATTCCTGCTATAAATTTTTTTTAATTCCCTTATCCCTTAATTGTTTTTATATCCTTCCCAGAGCTTATAGTATTACCACTGTGATTATCTGATAAATTCTCCATCCATTTACTCTGACCAAGAAGCAAAAGAAAACATACAATGAGAATATTGAGTATTTTGAAATAAGACATTAATTCTTCAGTGGAATTGTTAGCAAGAGAACTTGCAGTTTCAAATATAAATCCCAAACTTGAGAGAAACTTTTCCAAAATATCCAAAGACAGTAAAAACAAATTAACACGGGTAAATGTACTTAGATTTACAGTATTACAAAGCAAACCTCAGTACATAATAATCATGTATTATGTACCAATAATCATGTATTGATTATTTGAACAATCATGACTTAATAGACTCTATTATGTCTTTGCATTTAAATTCAGTGTTTACTGACCACTGCATTCAAGTTGCTCATATATTCATATCTGATTGGCTACATGGATTGTTATTAGTTAATCATGCCTGGATATTTTGCTTCATGACATTCGTAATACATAATTCATCAAAAAGAAAATGCACACCAAAAAAACCTGGCTAAATCCAAATTTCTAATTCAAAATACATCCTCTTAATAGTAAAAAAAACAAATAACCTAATTTAAAAATGGGCAAAAACCCTGAATAGACATTTTTCCAAAGAAGCCATACAAATAGCCAGAAAAGGTGCTAAATATAACTAATCATCAGGGAAATGCTAATCAAAACCACAATGAGCTATCACCTCACACCTGTTAGGATAGCTATTCTCAAAAGTCAAGAGATAACAAGTACTGGTGAGGGTGTGAAAAAGGACAATGCTTTTACACCGGTGGTGAGAATGTAAATTGGTACAGCCATTATGGAAAACAGTGTGAAGGGTCTTCATACCTAAAAAAAAAAATCTAGGTACCAGTTTTCAAAGGAAAACTAAATAGTTCGGGGAATGGGGGGAAGCCTGGAGGCCCTCACTCAGGGTGTTTCACAGTCCCTTTAAGCCAATCCGAATCACAGAAATTTTCAATGATCTGAAAATTGAAGCAATGACTTGTACTAATGCAACAGGTTTTGGTAAATGAAGTATTGCTATCCAAGTCAACTGGCCTGGCCTGCTCCCATGAATAATCACCAGGGTTTGTTTGGGGTTTTTTTTTTTTTTTTTTTGGTAGTAACTATTAGTTACTACTAAAACTACCAAAAACTGCTTGGTTTTTTTTTTGTAGTAAAAAATTTAAAATTGGACTACCATGTAATGCAGCCATCCCACTATTGGGTATATATCCAAAGGAAATAAAATCAATATCTTGAAGACATATCGGCACCCTTATGTTCACTGCAGCAATATTCACAATAGCCAAGGTATGGAATCGACCTAAATGCCCATCGATGAATGAAGAAAACGTGTGTGTGTGTATACACACACATACACACACGATGGAATATTATTCAGCCATAAAAAGGAAGGAAATCCTGCCTTTTGCAACAACATGCATAAACCTGGAGAACATCATGCTAAGTGCAATAAGCCAGACACGAAACGAAAATACTGTATGATCACACTTATATGTGGAATCTAAAAAGAGTTGAACTCACAGAAGCAGAGAGCAGAACAGTAGTTGCCAGAGGCTGGGGCGAGGGGAATGAAAAGATGTTGGTCAAAGGGTACAAACATTCGGTAATAAGATGAATAAGATATGGGGACCTAGCGTACAGCATGGTGGCTCTAGCTACTCATAGTGGATTGTGCACTTGAACTTGCTAAGAGAGTAGATCTTAAGTGTCCTCACCACCCACCCACACACACACACACATACACACAAAATGGTAAATAAGTGTGGCAATGAATGTGTTCATTTGGTTGTGGTAATGATTCCACAATGTATATCAAACGTATGAAATCACCATGTTGTACACCCCGAATATATACAATTTGTTAAATGTACCTCAATAAAGCTGGAAGAAGAAAAGTATGCCCTCTTTTAATGCAGCTCAAACGGATGGAGAAGAATATGTTGCCATGGTGACAAGTCTCTCTTTAAATTCATGACCTTGAACCTCACCTAGACCTGGACCCGCCTGCCTCCAAGCGGCCATAGTATTTTCCTCATTCACTCCCCCACTCCCGCGCACAACTATTTCACACCTTCCCTTCCCTCCAGCCTTCAATATCTGCTTACTCATCCTCACTCTTATTTGATGACCTTTCTTCCTATTTCACTGAGAAATTAAAAGAATATGAAAAGAACACCTGCAGACCCCTACCACCTGGAAGGCTGATAGTGGCCCACTGAATTTACCCTTGTCAGATCCGGCTGGATCACTATTGTTTTTTACCAGCTGGGAAGCACCACTTACCATCTCCTTCTTATCTTCCTGGAAGTATACGTCCACAAACATTTTTCCAACAACATAAGGGAGGGCACTTTCGATAAAGTTTACACATTTGTCCCACTGAGGCAGCAATGTTGTGGTCCCCTGGATTACCTGTGGGAGATAATTGATCCAGAGTGAACTTCATTGGAATAAAACCTATGGCTGAAAAAAATTCAAACAACCTGAAGAAAACAGTCTACGAAACATTGCACACCCCAACCCACATACATGTGTCAGATAGTAGAGGCAAAGGTGAAGTCAGGTGAAGAAAAAAAATCCTGCTTGTCACCAGTTATATTTAAAACTAAATGAAAATGTTTTGACAGTGAAAAATAATGTATTTCTCTTTTTCTTCCAATTTTCTCCATTAAATGAAGGATCTGGACAATGGTATGGCTTTTCTGTATTCCACAGGGACATGAGACAATGCTGTTCAAGTGTCCAGATAGTATTTAATACTTACTGAGAAATAAAGTTCCACTAATAAATGTCTAGAATCAATGGGTGACCAAAGTTCCTGCCTAATAAAGGTTTCCTTGCTCTGGGTAGTACACTCAACAAGGCAGACCAGGAGAACACGGCCCACCATGAACAACCCAGGGAGAATATTTACATTGTGTCATAGCAAAGAACACACTGGTAAACAAGTAAAATACAGACGTCAACGCTTTTCCCATCTGTCCCAATTATACCGTTACAAGAAAACATTTACAAACAAGTAAGGAGGTTCCAAAGCAGGCCCTGGAAGCCTCAGAGGTTTACTCGTGGGGATGAAAGCAAAGAAATAAATACAGTTTAAGTTGCCCCTGGAAGTTGGGGGTGCAGGCAGGCAGCAAGGAAGGGAGGCGCCGAGAATGGTGGCCGGAAGCGCCCCTTGCACAATGTTAGCCCCAGGTCGTTGGAGCAGGGTGAAGGGGATTAAAGCTGAAGTTCATCTATCTATTCTTCCTCCACTTTCTGGTAACACAACCCCTCTCAGAGGTAAGGGGTGAATCTATTTTTAAAAGCTCTAGAGAAAGAGATTCTACAACCTTCTGTGGCAATTCAATATTACACTTAGCACTTCGTGCTCAAGAAACATCCCCTCATACCTAACCTCAAATTTTCACACACTACTTCTTACACCTCTCCCTCATCCTCTTCACAGTGGGGGTGGAAAGCAGCTGGGTATCATCTTTTATGTGATCCATAGGAGCTAAAAATACGCACACACAAAAAAAAATCTACTTGTTTTGTATCTTAACCCTTTGATATGACCTAAATATATATATAGTTGTTTTATGTTGTTCTTTATAAAGTGACATTATGTTCGAGTGACTTTAAAGCTTCAAAATGTATCCAAATAATTGCACTACTCTTCAAGAGTAATAGCCCATGCAGAATTTCTGTACTTACTAGTTCTTCTAATAACTAAAACGTTTGTTAAATGAAATCATAGCTTAGAAGATTCACCATTCACTTAACCTTAAGTTGATAGAAAAATAAACTTAAAATATTTTTTTAAAGTTAAATCCTTTAACTTTAAAAAATCCTTAAGTCTTTTAGTGGTGGGAGAATTGCTCAGACACAAGCCTCAGAAACAAAGATGAGAGTAACACCTGTGTAAGTTTGGAGGCGAGCAAGGGTGGCAGAGGAGCAAAGATTAAAGAGCCAGGTGAGTGGGGAGAAGAACAGCATCTCAGGCAATTGAGTGAGGTTGCAGAGGAGACTAAACTGGGGCTTCTTGGACCTAGCCAAATTAGCAGAGATTCAAAGATCGAAGATCTAGGTTAGGTTAAAGACAAAACTCTATCCCAAATTAAAAATGAAACTTTACCATATAATACATATATCATGCACACTTTGAATATTCAGAGTACTGAAAATGAAAGCTAGTTACAAATATATCACTAAGAAATATTAAAACTATAATTACAATGGCCCAGTTAAAAATGGGGAAAAAAGGAAATACGTTGATAAAAGGGAGAGAGTGAAAACAATGTGATGGTCTCAGGTATTGCCCTAAATATCTTTATACAGCCCCATCAAAGTAGTGCTTGAGTGTACCTTATTGTTTGTAAGTTACATCTAAATAAAAAGAAATAAAACAAAAAATAAAGTAGGGCTTGGGCAGCAATTCCCCCACCCCCATCCAATCCCTAGAGATGATTTTTATTGGATCAGTTAATGGACTATTCCAGCATGTAAAGTTATCCAGTGATGTAACATTGCAACCTTCTTAAACTTACCCGTGAGAATTCCAGCCACCTATACTGAAAGCGCCTGCTAAGGTTTGGAATTCTAGAATAAACCATTCTCCACACCAAATAGTTGGCAATGGTCCTGTTAACAGAGAGAGATGCACATTTATTGTATTTTAGGTCAATATCTGATGCTCTGCAGAACACCTTGAGAAAAACAGCTGGCGAACCTCCATGGAGGGACCTCTTGCTCATACAAAAATGCAGAACTTTCATTTGAGAAATGACATAAGATGATACAATGTCAATAAGCACAGCCAAAATTGGCTTGCCTTTCACCACCTAATACAGATAGATGAAATAAAGATTCCAGCCCCAGGCCTCAGAGTGAACAGTTTGCTTTCCCTCTCAGCGCATAGAGTCCACTGTTGCACAGCCATTCATGTTTGGAAATTGTGAATACCTCTGAATTACAGCAAGTCTTTAAATAACATCATTTCATTCAATATCCTTTCATTATAATATTAAGAAAAAAAATTGATTCCGGCTGGGGCCACTGTTTGTGTGGAGTTGCCATGTTCTCCCCATGTCTCTGAGGGTTTTCTCCAGGTGGTCCAGTTTTCTCCCACATCCCAAAGCTGTGCACATGAAGAGTCTAAGTTGCCCCAGTGTGAGTGTGGGCATGTGTACAAGCGGTGCCCTGTGACAGGCTGGTGCCCTGAGATGCCAGGATGGGCTATGGCCACCCAAGATGCTGAACTGGAATCAGCAAGTAAATAATTATCTTGTTTTTATTCATCTTTCTTAATTGTATGTATAGCTCACAGGTATTTCAATGTTTAATACTAAAAGTGTTTTGGTCTTTATTAGAAGTTTGGTGATGTTTCTATAACAAGAAACATGCTGTAAGAACTGAACTCTTATTTATATCAATTATCCTATGGTAAAATTGGCTTCTTTATATGTCATTTTGCTTAAAGTCACAGTTTCCAAGAAACTATCCATGACATTAAGTGAGGACTTACTGCACTAGGTGACTTGATATAATGCATATGTATTCTTTGCCTTTGGAAACTAACAGCAAAATATTGGCTAATACCAATTATCTAAATTTGTACCGTAGTTCTCTGTTTACTAAATACGTGAGCTTGGGCAAATCACTTAAGCTCCCTGATTTTATCTTTCCTTATCATACAATGAGGATGATCCCTACCTTATGGGATTATTGTGAGGGCAAAATAAATAACAAAATGCTTGACAAAGAGTAAATTCCTAGGTTTAATCGTCATTTACTTCCAAATGTATGAACAACTCCATATGCTCATGTAATTCCCATGATACATATTTTTAAAAATCTGTTACATTTTAAGCGTTGCCTTTTTCTATAAGCAAAAGATAACCTGACCTCAGAAGGATGTGTGACCTGAGTTAATTTCTAACTCAATAGTGATGATGTATTTTTAATGACCCATCCCCTCCCAGCTGGCCATTACCATGGTGACTGATAATGCACATTCGTGAGATGGCTCTCCCGGTCAGCCGACCATGTGAGAGCAGTGTGACATGATAATGCTAACCAGCCCATCAAGAACCCACATTCTCATTTGCGTGGTGCTCTGACACAATGGACGTGCACTCATATCAGTAAAATATTTTTCACCATATACACCTAATATGTGGATGTTTAATTTACATAGAGATAAACTAACAGACTATTAGGAAGATTTTTAACACATACAGAAATAGAAATTTCAAAAGATGAGATGAAATGAAATAAAATATCTTCAGAAATCATTAATTAATCTTTCAAACACCATTAGGTTAACTCTTTAAGACACATTATCCACATAGGATTAGGTTAATACAACAATGACAATGAGTGTAAATCCACATTTTATATCATCTTGACTATTTCAAAATTTGTTGACATGTTCTTGTGAGATCTGGTTAGACTGCCATTGTTTTTCTCTCATCATCTGGCTAACGTAGATGGTATACTAGCCTGGGAGAAGAGTTATGGCTGCCATTTTATAGCCATTCACTCGTGCTTATATCATTAGTTTTAATTTCTGTTTCTCTGTAAGAATCTTTAAGCCATTTGTCCATGTTGTAAGGATTACACTAGATAAACTAGATTAAAAAAATTCATAAACCTACAGGTATATGCAAACAGCTCCAGATTATTTTTCATATATGAAATGAAAACAAGCCAGTGGGAGTGACACTGCTCTCACTCGTGTGCCATATGGATCAAATGAGGGGTCCATGGCCATCAATATAGAACTCAAAAAAGCCTAGTTATTTTTAAATTTAAAAAAACAAAGAGATAGAAGCTCTAAAGTTTTCTTCTTGGACCCAATGGATCTTATTGGGGTATGCATACTCCCCCTCAGAGATCACTGCCCTGATCGGCAAAGTCTAGCCCTCTTGCATGCTCTTTTGAGGCCACTCTAATAAACATGCAGTTTTAGGTCATTCCTTTGGCTCTTTTGCATTCACATCCCTACTTCTGAACAAGACAAAAAGTCCTTACTGAGCACTTAATGTAGGCCAACTATTGTGCCAGATGCCATGAGGAATGTACCAAAATTGGAACCCAGCACCTACAGTTAGAGAACTCAAAGTCTAGTTGGGAACACAGGACTTCAGATTTCAGCTTGGTCATATAATAAAATTTTTTAATTGAAGGAACACACTGTAAGTACATAAAGGATCTTTCTGTCATTCACTCAATCAACACATCCTGAGCATCCATGTATGTATTAATAGTTCTAGGGGCTGGAGAGATAGAAAGGTGAAAAAGATACCGTCCCTGATCTCCCGAAGCTTTTAGCTGAGCAGGGGAGATGAGGCAAGTGCATAATGATTTGGCAGACCCTAGCACCCAAAAATGTGTGCAAGACACTTCACTGGAAGGACAGCATATCACAAACTGAGAGGTAAGGGTAGGTTTCATGAGAGGGACATGCCTAAAGGTTGGAAGGATTTGGTGTGTGAGGCAGGAACATGAACTCTGGACAGGCTAAATAATGGCTAAATTGGCTTATGTGTTGGAGGGGACAGTGAGCAGGGTCATAACAAGGAAGTAGCCAGAAAGGCCCACACTGGGGAGATGCAGGCAGCAATCAGGGTCCAGTGTCTAGCACATCAGTGGGCAGATCCTGGCCCTAATGAAAGCTCTTTATGTTCTTTGTCCTTAAAATATTGCTTGCTTGGTGTGTGAGCCATGCTGGATCCATAGATGCAGGTTAGCAGGAGGTCAACAGCCGGCAGATGTCTTTCCGTGAATTAAAAAGATATTCCCTTAAGGGGGTGGTGATATGCCAGATGAACTGGAAAATTGTTAGGATGGGGCCTGATGGTAATAGTAGAAGAGACAGTATGACCAAGTATACTGGGGTTTTAGAAGTAGGGGCCTTTCCACCTTCCCTGAAATCATCCCATATAGGAACCTCACATTATCTATGATCTTCACAGCACTGTTATGGGAGAGATGTTGTTATACCCATTTTACATATAAGGGAACTTGTGGCCTAGAACCATTAAGTAAAATCATGATCACATATTCAGTGGGTTTCAAACTAGTAGAGTCACCAGGGGAGTTTTAAAAAGTCCAGGCCACCCCAGATCAATTAAATCACAATCTCTAGAGTGGGACCCAGCATAAATAGTGTTTTTAAATCTCCCCAGCTAAGTCCAATGTGTGGCCAAGTTAGAGAACCACTGTAATAAGCAATGGAGGCTGGACCAGAGCCAGGGGTGTCTAACCCTAAAGCCTGCATGCTTTTCTCTATGCCACACAGTGATGAATTAAAGCCTCTAATTCAGCTAATATTTTCTGGCTAGTCACAGAGACCCCAAAATACTCCAACAGAGGCACTTCACAGAAATCTGCGGGCACGAGAATAGTGAGGTCTCCCCGGCCAAGGCATTACTAAGATGATAACGTAACAACGAGACCTCTGAGAGCTGCAAGAGGGAATGCTGGGAAGCTCACACAGCAAGACAATGGCACTGATGAGTTTCTTCAGTGTGTTATAAATATACTGACAGAATGCCATGGAGCACAACTTTACGGTGCTAATATTACCATGCCAGGAACAGATATGACCATAATAACTGAATCACTGCCACCTAATGCTCAGATACGTCAAAAAACAAAACAAAAATCAGACTCAGCAACAGTTCTTGAAAATAACACATCTTTTTTTTTCAAAAAGCATTTTCAGCAGTATGGTAATTTCCCCAAATGGCAATAAATACCATAGAGAAAGGCAAAGCATCCCAGAAGAGAATCCACCACTAAGAGAGCAACATGAACTTATTTCCTAAAACTTCTGGCTCTGAAGAATTTTTCATTTTCAGATTTGGGATGCTCATTCAGTAAGTATAATGCAAATATTCCAAAATCCAAAGAAGTCCAAAATCTGAAACACTTACGGTCCTAAACATTTCAGATAAGTGATACTCAGCCTGTAGTGGCAGCTTACATTTGTATTACATTTAAGAGATCATAAAATACCTTCTTTGATCCTCATGATAGTGCTGTGGGGTGGTTATTATTGTCCCCATTTTCAGATGAAGAAAACAAAGGTCAGAGGTTAAGGGACTTCAAATGTGTCAAATCCAGGACTAACATTTGGGTCTTCAGATTCCAGAGCTTGCGTTTGCTCCTCTCAGGTCATACTACCTGAGATGAACCAGACAGGGTTCTCAAAGCCAAAGAGCTCTTCCTAAATCCTACAGGCTGCCCAGAGGTATGCCTAAGGCAGTCGTTCTTGAAGTGTATCCCTGGGCCAGCAGCTTCAGCATCACCTGAGAACTTGTTAGAAAATTCCTGGGCCTCACCCCAGATGTACCAAATCAGACTCTGTGGTGATGGCACTCAATACTCTAGACTGGGCAACAGAGCGAGACCCTGTCTCAAAAAGAAATAGTCTGTGTTTTAAGAAGCCCTCCAGGGGATTCTGATGCTCATTGGGTTTAAGAACTGCTAGTCTAGGAAAACTCGACCTCCCCTCATCTTTCTGCACACACAGCTCAACTAGAATTTCCTAAATCCTAGATCAGTGCTTCTTAAACTTGAATATGTATATAAGACCCCTGGTGAACTTATTCAATTTCAGACTCTGATTCAGTAGGTCTGAGGCAGAGCCTGAGATTCTGCACTTCTGACAAACTCCCCAGTAACACCTATACTGCTCGTCTGTGGACCATACTTTGACTAGCAATGCCCTCGGATCAGCAGTCCCCAACCTTTTTGGCACCAGGGACCGGTTTTGTGGAAGACAATTTTTCCACAGACTGGGGTGAGGGGATGGTTTTGAGATGATTCAAGCACATTACATTTATTGTGCAGTCAAACCTCCCTACTAATGATAATCTGTATTCACAGCAGCTCCCCAGCACTAGCATCACTGCCTCAGCTCCACCTCAGATCGTCAGGCATTAGATTCTCATAAGGAGTGCACAACCTAGATCCCTTGCATGCACAGCTTACAGAAGGGTTCATGCTCCTATGAGAATCTAATGCCGTGCTGATCTAACAGGAGGCAGAACTTATGTGGTGATGTGAGCAATGGGGAGCAGCTGTAAATACAAATGAAGCTTCCCTAACCTGCTGCTCACCTCCTGCTGTGTGGCCCAGTTCCTAACAGGCCATGGACGAGAAAAAAATGATTTGCAGCATTTGCCAATTTCCATGGTACAAAACTCCCACCACGGTTGATTTCAAACTATCAAAGTGAGATCGCTGAACATGGAGTTAGGAAGAGATTCAACTTGGGGGATCGAGCACATCACTACCTCCTCTCCCCCACTGGCAGCCTCCAGCTCAGACCTCCAATGGCCTGCCGTCAGGTGCTCAATGTGCATGGCAGGGGGTGGGGAGGGGATGGCAGGGAAGCATCTGTTATTGAAAGAAAAGCGTTCATGTCAAGAAAATGAGATAAGTTCTTTGACAGAGGTGTGTCTAGGGAAACTCCAACTCCTTTTCCTCCTGAGCACACAGACTATATTTCCCAGCCTCCCCTATAGTTAGATGAGTCACATGACTGAGTTCTGGTTTATGGAATATGAACAGAAGTGATATAGCCCACATTTAGGCCTTCCCACAAAAACCTATGCAATCTTCTACCGTCTCTCTTTCCCCATCTACCAGCAGAATGTAGAGGATGCCAAAAACCCAGAGGAGGGCAGAGCCACAAGATGGAAGGAGCCTGGGTTCCTGAGTCACTACTTGGAAGAAAGCTGCCTGACAGGAACATCCATGTTGGACTATTATTCCATGAGCAGAGGGTGTAACTTAGCCAATGAGAGTTTAGAGGTGTTTGTTACAGCAACTGGCATATCCTGAACTAATATGGTGACTATGGGGACCCAAGAGGACCTTTCCTCCACCAGCCTCATAATGCTACGTGAGTGAGGATCAAACATGATCAGCAATGTAAACACTTCAAAATGGTATGCAAATAAACTGTCAATCTTCTCAAGATGCACATGGTATCTTGAAATCTCACAAGAATACACAGAATACAAGTCATTTTTGATGCATTGGTCATTGAGATTTTGTTTTTGTCTTTATTTTTAAATGATGTTTCATATGTACACAATGTCCACAGGTAATTTATCTATCTATATTTTTTTCTACTGCTGTTCAGTATGTTTACATTTTTCCAAGTTATCATTTTGACAGGAACCAGAGTAAAATCTCCCTCTAATCACTGTCTTTCCTATTGTTATGAAAAGCCCTGCAATTCCCAAGTATAATCATCACCATAGAGATGATTTTTCTAATAGTAAACCAAGTCCCAATCTATCCCCTGGTTGTAGAGTAGGCTTCTTTGGAAATAAAATTAATACAATGTCCAGAAGTACCTATGATTTTACAACAGAATGTAACACAGACACTAGAAGAAATGACTCACTAGGTGCTGAAGAATGAATATATAGCATGGCAAACTCCACTTTTTAATGAAAATTACCACTAAAATATAAAATGTGCTCAGTAACTCAATGGCATATGACTGGAAAATCACTTGGATCATATTTCATAATATTTCAGAGCTAAGGAGTACTTACAAAGAAATTTTCTAATGCAGTGATTCCCCCCGCCTTCTGCCCCTCTCCAAAAAAGCTAATCATGACTCTCCCAGGGTGCTTGTTTAATATACAGATTCCTGGGCCTCCCCGCAAGCTCTACTCTATCAGACTCTATGGAGGAGGGCCTTAGAATCTGTATTTTTAACAAGCACCCCAGGTGATGCTGCTGACATTACTGGCCCATGGAGCACACTTCAAATAGCAAGGCTCTACCCTGAACATACACTTACCTTCCTCTAGATTCAACTTTCATTTAGAAAAATTTTTAAAAATCACTACTTATCTCCAAATGATAGAATTTTAAGTTAATTTACTGTTTCTTCTCTCCTTTTTCTGTATGTTTTCCTCAATGAACATGGATTACTTTTATTATCAGAAGATATCTTTAAAAGAACAGCTCTTCATATGTGTCTAAGTGTTTCCATAGGTGAGGATGGATGCTACGCTTTATTTACTTTATTCCTTGGACTTTGGTAGGTGCCTTTTTTTAAACATAACTCCTAACCACATAGCCTTGTCTGAGTCCAAATAAGAAAATATGATTTTTAATCATGGCCCAGCAATTAGCTCAGTAAATTGTTTCATAAACTAGTTGACCTTTCTGTGATTCACATTCTGTAGTCAAATCTGAATGCTTTAATGAACATGTAAAATTCTCTTTCCTGGGCATTTTTAGAATACCTTTTCTTTGTAGTACTAATCTAGCAAAGTGACAAATTCTAAAACATTCTTTAAAATAAGAAAAACCTGACAGTTCCTAAAGGTGTTTCTCAGTGCAATTTTTCTACAGCTTTCAAAGTGGTCTTGTGTGTTTTCAATATAGATACTTTGGTTTATTGCCAGAAAGTGACTTAGAGGCTAAAAAGAAAGGGGGGCGGGGAGTGGCAGCAAAAGATGGAGAATGAACTGGGGGGGGGGAAAGACGTTTGTATAGAAATCTTAGAAAATAACATCATTATATGACTATTCTCAAAACTCATAAACAATTTAGGCTCTCAGAGAGAACAGTATAGAGAAAGACCAGAAATAAGGGGCAAAAACATTGTGTATTTGTTGTCATCGCAGCAAGTAAATTACACCAGACACTGGTTTTGGCCAATTCGTCACAAGGAGTGCCATGATTTTCCTTGTGACTCTTTTGATGTAACATTCCTTAAAAACAGTTTTCAAAGTACATGAGAAGGAAAGCCCTTATAATTTAAAGAAAAAAACAAAAGTCACAGTAAGATTCACATGAAAGTTCTTACTTCTTCCTCTCAGAGCCTAATATCCTAAACAAATCTTTAAAGTACTGGGGGACGCGGACCACCACGTTCTCAGAGGGGCCGATGTCTTTCAGGTGGGGGTAGAGTCTGGCATCAATGACCTTCTTGATGTAGCCCAGCCAGTCAAACTGAGGGAAGAGAGAGAGGAAAAAAAAAAAAAACACAGAGAGAACCTCTGGTTAGGCAGTAACTAAGAAAGGTAAATAATTAAAGATGCAACTGCTCAAATCTAGAAAACTCCTGATCATTGCCATCCAGACCTATTGCCTTAATTACAAATGGAACATGTGCTCTGTACCATCCACATCTGGACAAGAGCCCTCCACACACACACACACACACATACACACACAGTGACATGCACCCCCACCCCAGCACTCTCCCTCCCTCCTGAACTCTCCCTTCCTTCTTCCTCTCTCCATTCTGCTCTCATGCTCCTCCTGTACTCCTCCTCTATCCCATGCTCCCCTCCTTCCCTTCCTCTCTCTCTATCCTGTGCTCTCCCTCACGCCCATAGACACACAGATGCAGGTGCCACAGTACATTACTGGTCTCCTCTCTAACATGGCCTTTCTTAACACAGGAGGAAACAAGCAGTGACAAAAAGTAACATGCCTCCATTCTTCAGAGCATCTCTGTCTCACATAAAACACTATTTGGTATTTTAGACTGGCTACCCTAAAAGTCATCTCCCAGCCTTTTGTCCCTTGCCTGTCTCCACTATTGAAATGGAAAACCAATTACTCAATGCCCAACCTCCCCTGTAGTTAGGGGTGGCCGCACAACTCAATTCTGTTCAATAATAAATAAATGGAAAACATCTGGGGATATTCTGGAAAGGCTTTTTTGCTTTTCCTGGTAGAAGAGTTAAACATGGCCATCACTGGTCCTTCCCCCTTCTTCCTGCCCTGAGGGCAGATATGGTATATGGAGCTGTGGCAGCCACCTTGCAACCATGCGTCATCAAACATGAAGCCAAAAGCCAACACACTAAGGAGAGTGGAATGGGAAGATAGAAAGAACTTGGGTTTTTGACAACATTGTAAAACAGCTGAACCAACGCCAATAACCACCTATGTCTAGACTTTTGCCACATGAGAAAATGGGCTTTAAGTTTTTAAGCTACTGTTGGAAAGATTTTCTCTTCCCTATAACAGAAGGCATTCCAGCACACAGACGAGGGATATTTTATGTGATCATTGACAATTATGATGATAACCAAAAAGACTGATAGTAGGTTTTACAAGACAGAAATTTATACACAGATGAAATACAATTGCTTGTAAAATGACCAGTTAACAGAAAGTTTTCTGGATAGTTTTCACCAACCTGGGGAATCATAGCACTCAGTTCAGAAATGTTCATTTTGTTGTACATGGCCTCGCTGGTTCGGTTTTCATGTGGAATCATTATCTGTTGGAGAGAGGCTTTGGTTATTTTTTTAAATGAACCATTTCTTACCACATGACTACTTTCTACATGTGCCAAAACATCTGCATAGTATTATAAAGTTTTTTCAAGACTTTGGTGTGGTGCCCAACTGGAGGAAGAGAAAAAAAAAGACATCACTTTAGGCAGGATTAAGATTAAGAAAGTAAAAAGAAACTTTCATGTCCTCTTCCATGTGAAATATTGTTCCCAGTACAGGAATAACTACCCAGAATCTCCCCCTCATCTATAATGTGGATAAACAAAATCTATTGCTGGCTCAGTTTTGACAGCCAAACTGAAGTCGGACAGTTGAGGCAAACATCCCACTTTCCCCTGTGGCCTCCAGATAATGATTTCCATACAGACCATCCCTTTATCTCCAGGGGCAAATTTTCACTGATGAACACGAGACTATCTGGATACCACTACTATCCACAATCATTTTGTCAACAGCTCATTCCTTCATTTTCCCCTTGTGTTTCTTTGGCCTTGAGATTCCCCTAGCCGTATTGCTGGGAATATGGATTCAGTTACCTCCTAAACACATTTCACATCATGCCTCTCCAGCCCTGACTCTATACTCTTTCCATTCTGAATACTCATGTTCTTGGCCATTTGGTCAACACCAAATCTCAGCTTCTAGCCTCCACCATGTTTAATCTAATCTAGAAACAGCAGCAATGATTATCTTCCTCAAGGGCCATCTTAATCACCTCCATTGACAGGCAGTAGCTCCCATATCCACCCCTGAATCGCATCATGATTTTGTCTTCAGGCTTTCCATCATCCAATTCCCTTGTATTAAACTTGCCACCTCCCACTGCACTCATGACTCTTCTACCCTTGCATCTCCTACCCACCATCAACACCTCCACAGTTTGAACTATGATTCAAGGCTGCCCAAGATTCATCATCTCTAGCAAGCCTTTCCAATTAAACTCCACTTGATTCCAATCACAAGGTCCACTCCATCAACAAGCCCTCTCCTTGTGAATACACATCTCTAGCTGGGATTGGTTAAATACACACTTCCATGGCTGTATTTACAAGGGCCTATTTGTGTTTGACTGGGCTGTCCTGCCTTCCCAGCCTCAGAAGTTTCCCTTGGACTATGTGTCTCACTAATTTTGAATGTACCTAGTGGTCTGCAGTGTAAGAGATGGAGGTGAGCATTACTGGCAGGCCACAAATCCACACACTGTGGATCTTTCAAGGCAAAATCACAGAGGGCTGAGTGGCAGACCTTTGCCCCCTCTTTTCTAAATGCTTCAGTGCCCTTAGCTTCTCTCTCCTCACCCTCCACAGAGAGACCACGTGTAACTTACAAACAGCTTCCTGGATCTGCATGAATCATTGCCTCAGAGAATGTCCACACTCCTCTTCCACCCACCCCCTCTCCTCCCTCAGAGTCTCACAGCCCCAGGTTGGAGCCCTGTGGCCTCAGAGCTGTTTTCAGCTCTCTGCCAGCTACTCCCCTCCACACAATGGATTTGTCACTTCATTTAGCCTCTTGACAATTCCCAGTCTTGCCTCAGCCCAGCTGTTTTTAGTTCCCTTTTTGGTCCAAATCCCTGGCTCAGGGCAAGGCCTTCCCTGCTATATAAGAGCTTCAGTCCAAATTAGAGCTCTGGGCCTCCTATTTGCCCGAGAAGTGAATCCAGACAGCCTCTAGACATGGCTTAGAAGCACAGTCTTTGACTTCAAAACATCTGCAGCAGTCTTCACAGTTTTCAAAGGTGACAAGGAATGAACTTTTTGCACTTCAAGTAGGAATTTGGAGAGAGGTATATGCAGACATTATCACAGCAGAGAGAGAGATGAATCCCTCTTCCCTTATCCTTTACCCCTACTGCATACCTCAACACACCACTACCACCACCTCAAACACAAAACCAACAAATACTTGGACTCTTGTTCATCTCAGGATTTTTACCAACTTCCTTTATAGAAGACTACCAACTCACATGCAAAAGTTTCTTGGTAAAAGTATCATTTTTTTTCACCATAGAGTGTTCTCACAAGCAGATTTCACTATACTGGTTCCCTCTGGGCCTGGGAACATATAGAGGTTTTACACTTTGGTTCTTCTAGGGAAAAAATTACTCTATAAACAAAACTAACCATTTAGAATTTCTCATTATTCTCCCACAAGTTTGTTTTTATATCTTTTTTTCTCTATCATGAACCTAAAAGAATTTAAGGTGACTTACACAGAGCACGTAATTCTGTATCATGTATATGATACAATAACATTCATTAAAGTAGGGCAAGAAAAGAATGAAAAACAGGGGTATGTACAAAGTAGCACCAGAGATGTAGGTCAAAAATGCTTACCAGCATGCCCTATCTACTTTCTATATAAAATTTTATATCCAGTATTGGTGGACAGACTTCCCTGAACCCAGAACTTAGGTCAGACTGAGTCTGAGTGGGAATCATATAAAATGTAGATACTGGATTAAAAGCAACCTTCCATTGAAGCCAAATCAATAAGGATTTATTGAACATCTATCTTCTATTTGAGCCGAACAGGAAAATAGTCAGAGAGTCTCCCTGCTGCTATTCTATGCCACAGCTGAGCAGCATATGGACATTGAATGGGCTTCAACCAGGGAGATAGAAGGAACACGGTTCTGGCATGGTTCTGTTCTTGTTATTTCCCAGAGGAGGTGCTATTAGGTCTACCTTGGACTCAAAGGGCAATGACACAGAATGCTATTATTTAGTTGTAATTTATATTTTTATTCAGGATATACTGCCTTTAAAATAAGAAAAAGGAAAGGAAAGGAAGAGATTTTCAATTAAGACTTACCTCAGCTATCTTAATTTCTAACCTAAGCACCGACTTCATGTCATGCTCTGCTCGGGAGCTGTTAGCTCCTAAAAGCACGGCAGTATCCACCATGAACTTGTAAAGGGCATCTCGATACTGTAAGAGATAAAGAAGCAAGTGACCATGACAACAGCCTATTAGGAAATATGTTTCAGAGACATAGAAGAGCAGAAACAGGAGGTGGAAATAAATGTCCTTTATTTCCACACTGTACTCAAAGTACGGTATAGGCATAATGCAATAGCAGCCACCCACCTACCACTTTGGGAGAAAAAAGAGTGACGGCTACTTGGGTACTGTTTCCATGACAGAGATGTCCAACCAGTCCAGCCATCAAGCATCAAGAGAGCTAGTTTTCTGGCAACTGGCGATACTATGGATACGTGAAATTTCTCCAAATGAGCCCAGAATAGAAAGTTAAAGGTCAGACATCCTCTTTCCAGGCAAGTGACGTTTTAATAAAATAATGGGAAAGAACTGTTTCTAAAAGCAGGAGGCCTGATCCGTGAAGACTGGTGAGAAGTGTGATTTATTCTCTTCCAGCTCAATTTACCCACATTCACACTAAGAAATAAAAGACCAGTGATAGCAGCCCTGTGTCTCTTCAGTTCTGTAGAGTTTTCACAAAGTTCTCCTCCCTAGCTCAGGGAGAGAAGAGGGGAATGATGATGAGAAACCTAGAAAATAGCAAATATGGGATTTTGCTTCCTACATGCTCATAAACCCATCTTGGGGTTATTCATATGTCATTGGGTAGGGAGGGAGAACTTTACTTCATGGGAATTAAAGAATCTCATTGGGCCCACCTCTCATTTCAGATATATTTGTAAGAACTCAATATGCCAGGTATCAAATGACCTCTTCATCATGCTATGGGAATAAGATTTCCTAATGTACTCCTTGCCTCTGTAAGCTATTCTTACTGTGTGCATGACCTCAGGATGTATATAGTGCTTGGCATATAGCAGGCCCTTAATAAATATTTGTTGAATCAGTAAGCAAGCTTTAAAAATAGTCTTAATTAAAAACAATGTTTTGTCATTCCCAGTTCAATTCAAAAAATATTTATTGAGTGCCTACTCAATACACATGCAAAGTGGCTTGCTAGGCACTCTGTACATATGTTGGGGGAGGGCAGTGCACATGAAAAATTAAATAATACTTGAGTCTGGTTCCCAAATTGTGATCTAGTGAGGGAGATAAACATGTAATTATTAATTGTAACATTAGAGACACCAGAATAAGTTCCTTAATAAAGCTGCTACCTGCTTGGAAACACAAGAGTTGGAGAAGAATTCCAGCCTGGAGAAACTGGGGACATAGCATTTGAGGGAGACAGGTTCAGAAGCAGTGAGAAGTCCTACTGTGAGGTGGAAGAGCTGCTTTTGTTTGGGGAAGAAAAAAAGTAGCTGAAACAGGAAAGATGGTTTGGGATCAAGTCATGAAGAGGCCTTGAAAACTCTCTAAGGAATGGAGACCCTATCTTGGGAGCAGTGCTTTGAGAACAGAACTTGTCAAGTGGTGCTAAGCCGGCAATGGAACCAAGGGGAAGTGATAACAGTTAAAAAGCTACTTGCTGTAGTCAAGGCAAGAGTCAACAAGGATTTAACCTAGGGCAGTAAGGATAAAAAGGAAGGACCAGGTAGATGAAAGAGATTTTGAAGGTGGAATCACTAGGATTTGATTAATTGGTTATGGGGGAGATGATTTCAAGCCTGGTTGCTGAGACTCCAGCAAAAACAGAGGGCTCCCCCCAGCTTGGCAAAAGTTCATTCTGTCCACTTTCAAGAAGGAAAATTGGCCAATCCCCTGTGATAAGTGTCCTCAGCCAGAAAGCTGCTTAGGATCTTAGCTAGTTTCCTGCCTTCCAGAGCCTTCTACATATAGAGGTTAGTATCAGCACAGACCCAGGGGACCTAGGTCTGAGGCTCCTTCAGAAGTTCGATAAAGTTTCCAAAATGAATTGACAGTGTCAGAAATCAACCAGTTCTTTCCAATCTCTAAGAAACTACTAGGTTTCCAAGCCAACCCAAGAAGTCTAACCTGATTGATCTCTTCTGGTTCTCATTAATCCTCCATTAACTTGGGGCACCTCTTAAAAACAGATTCCCAGACCCCATGTCAAGTCTACCAAGTCAGACTCTCCAAGGCTGTGACCCAAGAGTTAACATTTAATGGAAGCTTCCCAGGTGATTCTTCAGCAGTGCAATTTGAGAACTACTGGCCTCCTGGGTATCCCTTCCCATGCTTTATTTCTGCAATGGATAGTGAGCTCTCCGTACTTCTGAGGAATGACTGCAAGCTCATTCCTTGGTTACTTCATTCAGGTGTGCTCTCTTCCCCACTAGATGATGAGGGCACTGAGCATGAGGACTTGTACAGCCTTGATGCCCAGACTTCCAAAATGTAGGGAGTGGAATTTATCTGCCTGAATAAAGGCCTTTGCTTTCTGCATTGGGAATATGGTCATTGAATAGCCACACTGCTCATTTCCTGTAAAAAAGCAGGGGCCTAAGAACAACTGATGAATCCGACAGCAGCCTGACAAGACATATAGTTGAATATAAGTAAAACTTACAGACTTGGCTTCTGTGCTGTTATCAAGGTAGTCTTCCCTCACAGCTAGGGAGAGTGTTGCTTGGTCCAGCTGTTAAAACAAGCAAAAAAAAAATTCTGATAGCACTGTAAATTCTTATGTACCATGTTAATAAAAGTCATAAGATCATCTGCATCCCAGCCATATTTTGACCTCATGTCCACCATTACAAAAAGAATTCACTACACTCAGAGCTACATGCAAATAGGCACTTTGGTGATGACAGATATAATAAAGTGTCAGAGACCTGCCCCTGCTTTCCTGCACATGTTTTCTAACCCTTTTGAGGTTCTGTCAACATTGAATAGCACCAAGGCTATTTGAGTTGGATAGATCTTAGAGATTATCGGTTTTTCCCCCTTATTCAATGGGGGGAGAAACAAAAGCCAGAGAATTGATGTGACTTTCCCAAGGTAACATGGTTGGGCAGAGCTCAGAGGAAAATGATTGTTTCCTGTCACCAGATCTAGTATTCTTTTCACTGCAGTATTTTGCAAAATGCCAATTTGGATGGAGTTGATTAATCAGATTTTCTACCTCCCTACTGCTAAAATAATGTATTGCATTGATTTGTTTTATTTGAAAGGAATCAAATAATTTTGTTTAGAGAAATCTCTGCAAATTTTAGAACCCTCTCTGAAAAGTTTAGGATAAGTGATAAGAACACAAATAATAATCAGACAACTATTTAATATATAAATAGAATTATTGTGATGGAGAAGCATAGTATAAATTATTGAATTAAAACTTTCAGCACCTTAAAGGCAATCAAAGGAAAGAAGACAGTCTTTTCAAAGAATGTGCTGGGAAAACTGGATGTCCATATGCAAAAAGAAAATGAACCTTGACCCATACCTCACAGTTTGTACAAAAATTAACTTAAAATGGCTCATAGACTTAAATGCAAAACTTTAAAACTATAAAACTTCTAGAAGAAAACATAGGGAAATTTTTTTATGACCTGGGGTTAAAGGGTTTTTAGACATGATAGTGAAATCATAATCCTTAAAAGAAAAAATTAATAAATTGGACTTTATTAACTTTAAGAGATTTTGCTTTGTGAAAGACACGTGAAGAGAATAAAAAGACAAGCTTCAGAATTGGGGAAAATATTTGAAAATCACATATATGACAAAGGACTTGTATCCAGAATATATAAAGAGTCCTTAAAACGTAACAATTAAAAAAAAGACCCAATTTAAAATTGAGCAAAAGATCCACTTCACAAAAGAACATATACAGATAGGAAATAAGCACATGAAAATATACCCAACATCATTAATCATTAGGAAGATGTAAATTATACCCACAATAAAATACCACTACACATCTGTTAAAATGGAAAAAAAAAGAAAAGAAAAATCTGACAATTGCTGGTGAGGATGTGGAAAAACTGGATCACTCATACATTGCTAGTGGGAATGCAAAATGGCATAGCCACTTTGGAAGAAAACTTGTTTGACATTGTCTTACAAAGTTAAACATACATTTACATATCAGCCAGCAATCCCAATCCTAGGTATTTACCCAGAAGAAATGAAAACTTATGCTCAAACAAAAACCTATATGTAACTTTATTCACAATCACCAAAAACTGGAAACCACCCAAATGTCCTTCAACCCGTGAATGGATAAACTATGGTACACAATGAAATGCTACTCAGCAATAAAAAGGAATGAAATATTGATATATGCAACAACATGGGGGGATTTTACTTACATCCTTAAAAAGGCAAAATTTATAGGGACAGAGAACAAAGTGGTGGTTGCCAGGGCTTGGGGATGAAGAGAGGGGTTAACAACAAAGGGATAATATCAGGTAATTTGTTGGTGGGGGTGAGGGGTAATGGGACTATTCCATTTCTTGATTGTGGTAGTGGTTACATTACTCTATGCATTTGTCAAAACTTATAGACACATACATCATAAAAAGTGAATTTAACTGTATGCAAATTTTTAAATTCTTTTTTAAAACTTCCAGCACCTATGGCTTGTTCTTTCTTGAATATCAGTGACTAAAGACTATATTAAAATGGGTCTCAACAGATTTTTCCAAATTCAAACATGAAAAAGTTAAGCCAGATTAACAATATACAAAATCTAAATAACAAATCAAGAATTAGTAGCATCTTAATAAAAACTGAATCCTACATAATTGTGCCATTAGTTTATATGACTTTAAATTATTTTGATCTATCTCAACCAGTTTCTTCTTCATCTTACTATAATCTCAAATATTTTATTTTTAATACATAAAATCTGTATAAGATCATAGTTTTCCCTGAAAATCCCCTTCATATGCAACAAATTCTACAAAGGCCAAATTAAGAGTTAGTGATGTTATGAAAAATTCAAGGAAAAATATTGCTCTTGTTTCGGGGGAAAAAGATGCTTTCAAAACATCCATCTTATTTGTGTGTATTGCTAAAATCCTCAAATTATTTTGATTGACCTTCTCTAATTGGCTTGAAACAACCATGTCACAAGTCTGCCTGGCTTCATCCTACTGCAATTCCCAATCTGCCACTGTTTCTTCCAAAAATTAAGTCAGTCAGGATCATGAAACACAATATTATGATTAAGATGCTCTGGCTTTCAATTAAAATTGGACCACTTGGAGAATCTTTTGAGCTTCAGTCTCATAGGAAAGGAAACTGTGTAAATAATATCAAGAAAGCCAAAGTTTCCCTCTCATGAAATGAAGTTAAATCCACTTATTATAAAAGTTTAGATAATTCAAGCGAGGTTACCAGTCCTTTTATAAACCTTCAGACTGTTATGGTTTCTAGGGAACATTTTAAATACACCAATGGATTGAATAAGGTCGGTAAACTAAATCTCATTAGAAACGTACAAACTCTTGAGGCAAAAGACTTTCTCACGAAGCCAACATCAGGACACTGTGCTATTTGAGGTTTTTTTAATCCTTGCATTTACAACTGATCTAAATATTGCAAGAAGAAAATAAAATACGGTTTTAGGAAATCCAACACATAGATTTGGATTTGAAAAAATGAATTTTTTTCTCCAATTACACTGATACTCCAGTTGTAATAAACCACAAGTTAGGAGACAAAGTAGTAATACAAAAAGAAACATCTGACAAATTATGATGTAGGAAAAAGAGCCTGGACTTCTGGTTCCAAAATGGTGGCACAGAGGCAAACTGGCTTCACTCCTTTCACAGAAAACCAAAAACAAATATACAACACTGAGATTATCACCAGCAATATCCCAGAACTCAACTATGAGGATGAGTCAGTTCCTAGGGCCACAGAGAAGTAAAAAAAAAAACTCTGAGAAGACAGTAATAAAGTCAGATTTCCATATCCACGATGCCCCTCCCCCCAATCTGCCCGGCAACAAGTGCATGGAAAATTTTCCCCAACTCATGGTTTCTGTACTGGAAAAAGTGAGATTGAGGTAGACAACCAGCTTCCCCACCATCTCGGGTCCCCTGGTAGGAGACCTATCCATGCTTCAACCTGTGGAAAGCATCATGAGTGCCTGAAGGGAGACATATCCCTGAGGACAGCAAGAGACAAAGATGGGGGACAGGACTCCCATCCTCAGCCCTAGAAACTCTGCTCTGTAACTCAGCCAAAGGAGATGTCAAATCAGAGTGGCTGTTCAGCAGCACCACACTGTAGGAGGTTAATCCCACAGGTCCCTTCGGCACAAACCCCTAGCCAGCCTTTCCACACTGCCAGGATATCCCCTGTGGGACCTCCCCTATACCAAACAGGCAGTAATCCGATCCTTTGATTGAGCCAAGACAAACCTGGGCTTAAGGTACCATGTATTGCAGAAAAGAAGGCAGTGACCTAGCAGAAAAAAATATAAGAAATTCAACAAGAAAATTACAAAGACTCTCTAAGCAAACATATTCAATAAAAAATAAAACAGGCCAGGTGAAGACTGGAATAAATAGTCTTTCAACGCAAAGACACAGATGTACACATCCACAAGAAACAAAAGCAAACAAGGAATCCTACCCAAATGGACAAGGAACTAGTAACTGACCCTAACAAGATGGCAATACATGAGCTCTCTGACCAAGAATTCAAAATGGCAGTTTTAAGGAAACTCAGTGATGTACAAGATGACACAGAAGAGCAAATCAGAAGTTTATCAGAGAAATTTAACAAAGAGATTGAAATAATAAAAAAAATCAAACAGAAATCTTGGAACTGAGAAATACATCTGCTGAATGGAAAAAATGTATTAGAGGCTCTCACCAGCAGAATGGATCAAGCAGAGGAAAGAATCATTGAGCTCAAAGACAGGCTACTTGAAATTACACAGTCAGAGAAGAAAAAAGAAAAAAGAATGAAAAGGAACAAAGATCACCTATAAGATACAGAAAATTACCCCAAAAGTCCAAATCTAAGAATTATTGGTGTTCAAGAGGGAGTTGAGCAAGAGCAAGGGGGAGAAAGCTTATTGAAAGAAATAATAACAGAAAACTTTCCAAAACTTCAGAAAGATATAAATATCTGGATATATGAAGGTCAGAGAACACCAAGCAGATTTGACCCAAATAAGGCAATCTCAATGCATATAATAATCAAACTCTCAAAGATCCAGAACAAGGAGGTTCCTAAAAGCAAAAGAAAAGAAGCATATGCCATATAAAGTAACTTCAATTCATCTGGCAAAAGACTTGTCAATAGAAGCTATAGAGGTCAGGAGGGAGTGGAATAACATTTTCAAGGTGCTAAAAGAAAAACTAGCATTCAAGAATACTTTATCTAGCAAAGCTATCCTTCAAATATGAAGACAACATAAAGTCTTTCCAAGACAAACAAAAGCTAAGAGAATTCACTACCACCAGACCCATCTTACAAGAAATGCTAAAGAGAATTCTTCCATCTGAAAGAAAAAAACACTAACGTGCAAAAAGAAAACATTTGAAGGTATAAAACCCATTGGTAAAATTAAGTACAAAGACAACCCCAGAATACTCCAATACTGTAATTGTGGTATACA
This sequence comes from Daubentonia madagascariensis, assembly GCA_023783475.1. Classification (NCBI taxonomy): domain Eukaryota; kingdom Metazoa; phylum Chordata; class Mammalia; order Primates; family Daubentoniidae; genus Daubentonia; species Daubentonia madagascariensis. The sequence goes on from JAKFHU010000522.1 coordinate 186,367, forward strand.
ATCCACTCATAACTCTAGTATGAAGCCTAAAAGACAAATCTATCAAAAACAATAATAGCTACAGAAACCTGTTAAGAAATAGGCAATATAAAATATGTAAATTGAGACAACCAAAAGTCAAAATGTGGGGGCATGGAGTTAAAGTGTAGAGTTTTTTAGTGTTTCATTTGTTTTTATTCTTTTTTTGTGATCTAAGATAAGTTGTCATCTCTTTAAAATAACTTGTTATATCCATAAGATGTTTTTTGAAAGCCTCATGGTAACCACAATGCAAAAACCTTTGATAGATACACTAAAAATAAAAAGCAACAAATCACTACATACTTCCAGAGAAAATCACTTCATCACAAAGGATAACAGTAAGAAAGGAAGAAAGGAAGAGAGGAGTTACAAACAACTAGAAAAAAAGCAACAAGATGGCACTAGTAAGACCTTACTTATCAATAGCAACAGTGAATGTAAATGGACTCAATTTTCCAATTAAAGACACAGATAGCTGAATGGATAAAGACCCAACTATATGTTGTCTTCAAGAAACCTACTTCATCTATAAAGACACACAGAGATTGAAAGTGAAGGGATGGAAAAAGATATTCCATGCAAGTGGAAACCAAAAAGGAGCAGGAGTAGCTAAACTTCCATCAGATAAAATAAACTTTAAAGACTGTAAAAACAGACAAAGAAGGTCACTACATAATGACAAAGGGGTCAATAGAGCAAGAGGATATGACAATTATAAGTATCTATGTACCCAACACCAGAGCTCCCAAGCATATAAAGCAAACATTAATAGATCTAAAGGGAGAGAAAGACAGCAATAAAATAATAGTAGGGAACTTCAACACCCCACTCTCAGTAATGGACAGATCATCTACACAGAAAATCAACAAACAAACATCCGAGTTAACCTACACACTAGACCAAATAGACCTAACTGACATTTACAGAACATTTCACCCAACTGCTGCAGAATACACATTCTTTTCTTCAACACATGGAACATTCTCCAGAATAGATCATATTTTAGGCCACAGAACAAGTCTCAACAAATTCAAAAAAGTAGAAATCATATCAAGTATCTTTTCTGACCACAATGGAATAAAACTAGAAATCAATAATAAGAGGAACCTTAGAAACTACACAAACACATGGAAATTAAACAACATGCTCCTGAGTGGCCAATAAGTCAATGAAGATATTAAGAAGAAAATTTTAAAATTTCTTGAAACAAATGAAAATGGAAATACAACATACCAAAATCTATGGGATACAAAAAAACTGGTACCAAGAGGAAAGCTTAAAGCAATGAACACCTACATTTAAAAAGTTGAAAGATATCAAATAAAAAAACTAGCAATGCACGTCAAGGAGCTAGAAAAGCAAGAACAAACCAAATCCAAAATTAGTAGAAGGAAAAAATAATAAAGATCAGAGCAGAAATAAATGAAATTGAGACTAAAACATAATACATAAGATCAACGAAAAAGGTAGTTTCTTTGAAAAGTTAGACAAAATCAACAAACCTTTAGCTAGAGTAATAAAATAAGAGAGAAGACCCAAATAAATAAAATCAGGAATGAAAAAGGGGATATACCAACTGAGACCACAGAAATACAAAGAATCATTAGAGACTATCATGAACAACTATATGCCAACAAATTGGGAAACCTAGAAGAAACAGACAAATTCCCAGATACATACAACCTGCCAACATTGAACCATGAAGAAATAGAAAACCTCAACAAACCAATAATGAGTAATGAGATCAAAGCCATAATAAAAAGTTTCCTATCATATAAGCCCAGGACATGATGGTTTCACTGCTAAATTCTACCAAACATTTAAAGAACTAATGCCAACTCTACTCAAATTCTGCAAAACAACTGAAGAAGGGGGATTGCTTCCAAACTCATTCTGCAAGACCAGCATTACCCTGATATCAAAACCAGAATAAGGACACAACAATAAAAAAGAAAATTACAGGCCAATATCACTGATGAACATAGATGCAAAAATCCTCAACAAAATACTAGCAAACCAAATTCAACAACACATTAAGAAGATTGTTCAACATGATCAAGTGAGATTCATCCCAGTTGTGCAAGTATGGTTCAACATACACAAATCAATAAACGTGATATGCCAGGCATGGTGGCACAAGACTGTAGTCCCAGCTACTTAAGAGGCTGAGGTAGGAGGATCACTTGAGCCCAGGAGTTCAAGTTCAGCCTGGGCAACATAGCGAGACCTTGTCTCTAAAAAAAAAAAAATTAAATTAAATTAAATATAAAATGAAGTTAAATTTTAAAATGAGTCAAAATAAAAAATTAAATAAATGTGATATATCACATTAACAGAACCAAGAACAAAAACCATATGATCATTTCAATAGATGCTAAAAAAGCATTTGATAAAATTCAACATCCCTTCATGATAAAAACCCTCAATAAACTGGGTATAGAAGAAACTTATCTGAAAATAACAAAGGCCATAGATGAGAAACCCGTATCCAACATCATACCAAACAGGGAAAAATTAAAGCCTTTCTTCTAAGGTCTAGAACAAGACAAGGATGTTCACACATTCACCACTTTTATTCAACATAATACTGGAAGTCCTGGCCAGAGCAATTAGGCAAGAAAAAGAAATAAAGGGCATCCAAACTGGAAAAGAAGAAGTCAAGTTAGTCTGGTACAAAGATAACATGATCTTATATTTAGAAAAACCTAAAGACTCTATCAAAAAACTTCTAGAAGTGATAAATTCAGTAAAGTTGCAGTATACAAAATCAATATACAAAAATCAGTAGCATTTATATGTGCCAACAGTGAATAATATGAAAAAGAAATCAAGAAATCAATCCCATTTATGATAGCTACAAAGAATATAAAATAGCTAGGAATCAATTTAACCAAAGAAGTAAAAGATCTATATGAGAAAAACTATAAAACACTAATGGAAGAAATTAAAGAGGACACAAAAAAAATGGAAGGATGTTCCATGCTCAAGGATTGGAAGAATTAATATTGTTAAGGTGACAATGCAACCCAAAGCAATTTACAGATTCAGTGAAATCCCTATAAAAACACCAATGACATTCTTCACAAAAATGGAGAAAACAATCCCAAATTTTATGTGGAACCACAAAAGACCCCAAATAGCCAAAGAAATCCTGAGCAAAAAGAACAAAACTGGACATATCACACAGCCTGACCTCAAAATATACTACAAAGCTAAAGTAGCCAAATCAGCATGGTACTGGCATAAAAGAGACACATAGACCAATGCAAAGAATGGATAATGTGGCTATAAATCCATGCGTTTACAGCCAACTTGGTTTCAGCACAGGTGCCAAGAACATACAATGGGGAAAGGGCAATCTCCTCGATAAATGGTGCTGGGAAAGCGGATAACCATATGCAGAAGAATGAACCTAGACCCCTATCTCTCACCACGTACAAATGTCAAATAAAAATGGATTAAAGACTTAAGTCTAAGACCTGAAACTATGAAACTACCAGAAGAAAAACATTGGGAAAACGCTCCAGGACACTGTTCTGGGTAAAGATTTTTTTGTTTAAGACCTCAAAGGCACAGACAGCCAAAGCAAAAATAGACAGATGGTATTACATCAAGCTAAAAAGCTTCTGTGCAGCAAAGGAAACAATCAATAAACTGAAGAGACAACCCACAGGTTGGGAGAAAATATTTGCAATATCCATCTGACAAGGGATTAATTAATAATCAGAATATATAAGGAGCTAAAATAACCCAATAGCAAAAAAAAAAAACCACAAATAATCTGATTAAATAATGGGCAAAAGATTGGAATAGACATTTCTCAAAAGACATACAAATGGCCAACAGGTATATGAAAAAATGGTCAACACCACTTATCATCAGGGAAATGCAAATCAAAACCACAAAGAGATATCATCTCATCCCAGTTAGAATGGCTATTGAAAAGACAGGAAACAATAGATGCCAGCAAGGATGTGGAGAAAGGGGAACCATTGTACACTGTTGGTGGGAATGTAAAGTAGTGCAGCCACTATGGAAAACTGTATGAAGTTCCTTAAAAAACGAAAAATAGAACTACCATATGATCCAGTAATCCCACTTCCGGGTATATATCCAAAAAAAAAGGAAATCAGTATATTGAAGAGATATCTGCACTCCCATGTTTATTGCAGCACTACTAACAATAGTCAAAATATGGAATCAACCTAAGTGCCCATCAATGGATGAATAAAGAAAATGTTTAAACACACAATGGGATATTATTCAGCCATAAAAAAGAATAAAATTTTGCCATTTGCAGCAACATATATGGAACTGGAGGTCATTATGTTAAGCAAAATAAGCACAGAAAGACAAATGTCTCACGTTCTCACTCATATGTGGGAACTAAAAAAGTGGATCTCATGAAGATAGAATATATTCGTGGTTACCAGAGGCTAGGAAGGCTAGGGGGGAGGGGGAGGGAGAGATGAAGAGAGTTTAATTAATGGGTACAAATATACAGTTTGATAGAAGAAATAAGACCTGGTGTTCGACAGATCAGTAGGCTGACTATAGTTAACATTAATGGATGGTATATTTCAAAATAACTAGAAGAGAATAATTTGAATGTTCCTAGCATAAAGAAAAGACAAATATTTAAGGTGATGGATATCACAATTACCCTGATTTGATTATATGAATGTATCAAATTATTATATGTATCATGAAAATATATACAGCTGTTATGTATCAATAAAAAAATAAATAATTAAAATAACAAAATAAAATTCTATGCTCTGCCAGTCCCCGAGAAGGAGAAAAAAAAGGAAAAGGAAAGACAAAGAAAATTCATTTCTGAGAAAGTCTCTCCTTGTTGTTTTTATGAATTTGCTGAAAGCCAGAAGAATGCAGGCCATTGAGTGATGGTGATTTAAGTTGTTCTTTTCAGTAGCTAGCAACACGTACTGGGACAACCCTTGTCTTCCAAATACTCTTTTGGGATCGTGTATATTCAAATCTTTTATTGTCCCTTAAATCCTCATTCTTCCTATCTCCCGACATGAAATAAATCCAAACACATGTAGCAAGACAATGTTTTTGGTCACTAACTTCTGTTGTTTTCTGTGGTTTTGTATTTCCTTTCTCCCTCTTAAGCCTGTAGCAAATCCCATGCCATCTCACCACAGGGGAGCTTTGCAGAGGGCCACTGTGTGGCTTGGAGCAATGCCTGCCCGCCAAACTGCATGTCCTTGGCATGGGGATATATCTGCCCCTTGGAAGGGGTGCCTTTTTCTTCACCCAAAGGCATCATCTGCTCTCCCAATAGTATGCCCACAGTGTTGTGTCTGCCCAGAAGGAGGCCTTTTTCATATTCCTGTGGGGTTTTGGGATTAGAAAAGCTAAAAACACTGTGGAAAATAGAACTTGATGGAAAAGGAAGCCTAAGTACATTAAGAGAAGAGAGTTGGAGGTAAAGGGGATTTCTGCTAGAGTAGAAAGAGGATCTCCCAGGCAGCCAAAGAAATCAATGGTTCTCATGAGCAGAGGAACCCATTGGTGCCCCTAGAACGTGGCAGGATCTGAAAGCGAATGGGAAGCCCAGGACCCCAGCATCGGAGAATCACACTGGAAGGAGATAAACAATTTCCATAGTGGCTTTCTTCTCAGAAACCAGATAACTGATGACAGGAGGGTCTCCCAGTACCCTAGGAGAAGACTGAGAAATGGGGCCACCAGGAGGGAGAGAAGTGCCTAGACTGAAATTCGGTTTCCCACCGAAAGGTGGGATGGGAGCTTGGAATCAAAGTTTAGGCTGACTAAAGAAAATGCCTATTTCTTGCACCACTGAATTTGAGATCTGAGAGGCATGTCAGGTATACAAATTGAAGAGAAACATTCTCCAAATGGTCCTGACCAGTTGCTGGGTCATACTTTAAGAGAAGCTAACCTTGCATCATGTGCTACTGTGGGCCAGTATCTAACATGGAGACTGTCACAAAACTCAAGTCATTTTTAACGCTCACAGTGACATTGAAAAGTAAATTCTACTTCATCCTTCCTTACACATGGGGAAAATGAGACTCCGGGAAGTGAAGTAATTTGAACAAAGATATTCAGTGAGTAAATTACAAAGCTAAACTGCGAACCTCAATCTCTTTAACACCAAAGCCCACTCTTTTTCCACTATACCAGTGACTTTCAAACTATGTTCCACAAAACCTAAAAGGTATTCATTGAATTAGATTTTGTTTTTTATAGTTTTAACTATTTTTAAACTAATAAAAAAGCAACACTCACAAATTCTACAACTTTGGCAGCCACCGATTTTTGCTGTCAGGTTCATCGGGTTTCACGTTCAGAATAAAGCTTCTCCTACTATCTCTAGACACATGCTTGAACTTCTTGTAACTGTGTCATCATCAGGAAGACTGTAGCTATATTGTATTTGGGGGAAGGCAATTAATTCAGATGTGTGAATACTCGCTCATGTAAAATAATACAAACAGGGACAGAACCAAAGCAAACGTGTGCTGCACTCAAATGCCAAGCAATGCTCAAACACTTCATTTTGGAACAAGCTGCCATCCTGGCAAAGGAAAGCAATAATAAGTACATGAGTGCCTCCTTACATTTGGAAAGTATTCTCTCCAAAGACAGTTTAGTGTTTCTAGGATCAGTTTAATTGAATATTAAGTGTGCAAGGCAAGCTGTTAAAAATTGGTTTCCATTGTCATTTTTCATGTTTTCTGTAAGCTAGTGGGAAAACTAGAGGCTTGATTAGATTCAAAGTGTTTTTTTCCTTTTTTGGCACAACAACATTATTGGTGTAGTGTGTCCTTCCTACTGCACGGTATCAGAAGGCACACGATATCTGGTTGTCCCACTTTTAGCAATGCTACTGTTGAATTTGGGTTCTGGTGATGTCAGTCTGATCTCTCTATCATGAATTTCCTAATCACCCTTTCACCTAATGGTTTTAGCATCTATTGATGATAATTATCTAGATCCATCATTTCATTAGAGATTTTTTTAAATTGGATAACTTTCTAATTCTATTACTTCTCCTGCATTTTTTAAGCTGTGATTCTCCTATAAGCAAGAACTTTCTCTCATCAGCTATTAGGTTACCCAGAAATCAAATTTGGAATGTGGGACAGTCTATAGGACAAATAGTCTAATTTCTTCAACAAATAAATGTGGTTTAAAAAACAAAAAGAGGGGGAACTATTGTAGATTAAAATAGACATATCAACCAAATGCATGTATGATACTTATTTGGAGCCCAAATCAAAGACCAACTGTTTTTGTTTTTCAAGAAAAGGACATGTTTGAGGCAATCAGGAAAATTGAAAATTAACTGGGTATTAAATGTTAATTATGGGATTATGATTACCATTTTGGCTATGATAATAGTCCTTTTCATCAGATAAGCACTGAAGTATTTACTAGTGCAATTATATTATATTTTAGATTTGCTATAAAATGTTCTAGCCCCCTCCCCAAAACAGGAGGGGTTTAGATCAAAAAAGAAAAAAAACAGAAAGTTGAGGGTTGTTGAAGCTGGATTGATGGGTACATGGGAGTTTATTGTTCTTTTTATTTTTGTATCATTTTTCATAATAAAATGTTTAACAAAATAGATTCAATTCTTTGACTAGGTCTAGAAATTGGTGAAAAATAAAATGGCTACCATTTGTAATTATCCATCTGCGTATGAATCAAGATCTTCCATCATTCAATAGAGTGCATAAACTTAAACTTAAGTTTAAAAGACAGTCCCCAGCTTACTTCAAAACACCACTTAAGGTGTTTGGAAGAAAATCATAATAGTTCTAGAATTGAGAATGACAGTCTTAAAACCTAGTTTTTAAAAAAGAAATGAGTAATCTATCAACATGGGACTGAGGTCAATTGGATCATCACCATCACTGTGTCTTACATAGTACCATGTTATCTCATCACCCAACATGGAAACACAGCTGTCTCTAAAACTCAGAATTTCCTCCTGAGTAGATGGGAACTCTTTCAATGACTGACGATTTTCATTGAGACTTCCATCATCTAAACTAGAGTTCAGAAAACTACAGCCTTCAGGCCAGTCCGCCACACAGCCACACACATTTGTTGTCTATGGTTGCTTTCCCAGGTACAATGGCAGAATTGACTAGTTGCAACAGAGGTCAGATGGTCTGCAAACCCTAAGATACATACTATCTGACCCTTTACTGAAAAAGTTTGCCGATCCCTGTTCCAAATCAAAAGATAAACTCCAGGATTTGGATTTTGAGAGGTTGACTTATATGAGGTGAGGGTAATATAGTTCTACAATTTGAATATCAATATATCATTAATATTCTGTAGTTTGACTAAGACAGAATTGGGGGTGGGGAATCATTGGTTCAATAACATTTTATTAGTCAAAGTAACCGTGGAAGCAAAAATTAAAAAAAAAAACCAGCAGGATCAAAGCACAAAACAATTTGAAAAATGTTATTTGAATTCTTGCAAAGCTCTTTCATTGGTGAATCTTTCACTGTTGGTAGTTTTCTGACAGCCTCCTAAACTTACCAATGTGATCTACCTCAGGGTATATCCATATAGCTCACTCCTTTATGGAAGAAATGCTTACTCTCCCAACAGCAAATGCAACAACACACTTGGAACAGAGTAAGTGTTGGAAAGGAAGGAGGAGAGATTCAGATTGAACTTGACAATGAAAGTTTAGGCATGTATGCAAGAAGATGTTAGTGAAAAGGGAACAAGGAATTATGACACGTGTTATTTCCTCTGTCAGGGGAATGTGGTGGCAAGGGAAAGGGCAGAGTTCAGGAAGTCTTTGCTCACAAGGGGAATCTGCGGCCGCTGCCCACTGGAATTTAGGGTCTCTAGATGTGCTCCAAGTAGATATTTGAGGGCCAGATCACAGATCACTTGAAACTCACTCACACCAGCTTCCTGAAAGGCTGACAAAACTTGTCTGGTAATGATCTACATTCTGCAAAGCTGGAAGGGGGGGAATATTCTAGATCCTACTGTTCAATAGAATTTTTACCTTATTATTTCACTAGGGCAGCAAGAGTCTCTTTCCCCAGGAAGGCACCCCAAAAGGTTAATCTCAGACTGAACAAAGAATCCTTGCTATACCTTCAAGATATGTTCATTGGATGCCTTGTCATCAGGGGACACATACAAACGGATGAACACAGAATTGCTATATTGACCACGAAACGTTGCAAGTGTCTGCAGAAGGCTGAACTTTCTCTCCGACCAAGCCCCTTCAGGACCAATATTAGATTCGAGCACAGGCCAGCGAAAAGGTGAATGCCGCAGGATATGTAGCAGTGGCTTGGCATCTGCTTTTTCAATTGCTTCTGAAAGGGAGCAGATATGAAGGGAAAGTTAGAATTGCAAACTGGATCACCAAACTAGAATGCAAATGCATCTTCTCAAGGGAAAATTCCCATAAGGCCCCAACTTAAAATTTCAGCTATTAGGGAGAGGGTAGGAGAGGTGGGGTGGTATGAACATAACCACAGAGACAGAACTACCTATGACCCACACTTCATTGTGACTGTCTAAACCTGGTGTTTTTTCCAGGAGAGCTGACTAAGGAACCTGCTGGATATTCCCTACAATAAAACATGGCTCACGACATTGACCCCAGCCAGTGAATGATGTTAGGCTGATAATACTTGGTGGGACTAAGGAACAACCCTAACTAAACGAAATGCTTCAGTGAAGCCAATCACTCCACAGTGAAGGTGAATTCATACTTCAGACTCTTTGTCTTTTACTGCTCTCTTCCAGCTCACCAAATGATACTCCAAATCCTAGACCAATTAACACTCTTCCAAGAGGCACTGGTTTCTTCCCATGATGGCCTTGAGAAAGTGAACCAGGTAAAATGGCAAGTATCTCTTCCAACTCCAATCAGACCCAAGATGTTGAGACAGGCCTAGGGCACCCGATTAAGCTACCTGTTAGGCTGATGCAGAAGTCTGGCATGCCTGGGAATCTGGATTTCTCTAGGCTCCAGTAGGTCCTATGGAACATATCAACATTCCCAAGTACACTTCCTCCCAGCCTCTTCCTCAGACCAGATCTAGCCTGGCCTCTGGATTCTAGTTTCTGCACTAGGAACAGTGGGGTTTGCCCTTTTGACCCCACCCAAGTTTCTCAGGGAGTAACTGATACCCAGAGAATCCAAGCCATAGAAACAAGATTATCTTCTCCATCAAGCTAGAAACAGAACATTAAGATGGGACTAGTCAAAATCCAGTCTTTGAAGACTGGTTTTTTTTTCCTTAAACACCTTTAAACATTAATAGAATTCTTAGTAGTTGTCATTTTCCTCAAACAGTATCTTTAAACATTACTAGAACTCTGAAGGATAAGGGTGGTAAATATTTCATTTATTTTCTTTATTACTCACTCTCATTCATGCAGGATGAATAAAGGATTTTGGCTTTCTGTATGGCTTCAGTGTCCCTCCTTCTACTGATTGATTTCTCCAAAAGCACTAGGAAAGGTTAAGAAAGGATTCATTAGTATCCACCCACACATGGTGCCAAGTTGGAAGTCATTTGATAATCACAGTCCCAGCCTCCAGAAAATTAAATATAAAGACAGACAACCCTGGAAAAGACAGATCTATCAAAGACATGCAGACAGCAGAACCAATCCCAAGTTGCTTGAGGTTCAAATAAAAACAATTTAACATTCTCTTATCCAGGGCTCTTCTAACTCAAAAGAAACCAAAGGTTCAATTTCCAACTGAGACTAGAATGAGACTGGATCTTCTGTAGGGGTTAATTTCTTCTGCCACCTACACAAAAGGAAACAGAATTCATTTATCCAAGAACCAAAAATAACTGAATTCTGTCCCTTGTTCCTACACCAAGTAATATTCTCAACAGAGGCAATTTCATCAGGGTCAGGTTTCTCAAGATTTCTTCACAGCCCAGCCTCTCAGGGAGGTCACCTGGAGGAAATTTCCCATTAGAAGTTTTATTCAATGTTGCATAAACATGCTATGGACATGGAAGAAGTTGTTTAGACAGGAAACAGGGAGGTGAGATTGGAAAACCTACCCAAATTACCTGAAAACTTGTCCATTTACATATGCAAATGCTGGCCATTTAAATGAGGCCATGTGTATAAAATGGTTGCCAGCATAGACATAGGCCCACCTGGAAAATGATTTTCTATTTATAAAACCACTAATAATATTGTTTAAAGGTAGAAAATGACAGCTGTCACTATTTCATTAAATAAAGAAAGTGGAAAGCCAGGACTCAATGAAAACAACCCTCCCCAAAAAAGAGCACCTTGAATGTACCTGAGAGTATTAATTTACCAAAATGAAGCCAAGACGAAGAATCCCTACGGTGACTGCAGCACCAGGGCACTGCTACATCTAACTATGTATGTCAAACCGCTGTTGTCAAGGCATTTGGGGAAACAACCTAGCAACCTCCAAAATCACAATACAACAGATGTTCCTAGAGTACTCTGAATAGCTTCAAGACACAATGTACAGTGCTAATTATTAAATAACTACATATTTTGAAGAAGAATCTAGAAGTTCTACACTTCAAAAAGATGCAACCCAGAGATCCTGTCTAGTTTTTTTAATAAGCACCTGTATATAAAACAAGTCCATAAAACTAGATAGATTCCAGTAAAATAAACTAAGTGGGGCTGGATGTGGGCATTTGCAATTATTTCAGCTTTTTTGGTGTTTCCTTCTTGTGTATCTTTGTAGCAATAAAAGCAGGATAACTAGCCCCAAGGATAAAGAAAGGAGACTTTTTTTTAATGAACAGAAAGCTCTAAAACTATATCCACATGTATTTCCATTCAAATCAGCTTGTGTGCCTTTCCACCGTATTGCCTACACAATCATTAGTCGTTAGACTGTTAGGGAGACACATTTGGAAATAAATAATCGAAATTTCATTTGGGGTTGTGGTGATGTTCCAACGCTATAAACACCCCACAGGCTGCAAACACGAATGCCCTGAGGACCAAAAACAAGCCACGGGAGCAAAATGAACTAAAAGTATTAAATATTTACTTGTGTGTGCTCCCAAGGCATGCTGTGGATCACAAGATGGGAAAAAGAGGACACACGTATGCTAAGTAGGGGAATCCCAAAACCCTAACCACGCACAAATACCAATAATTCGTATATGTCAAAATTCTGGTTTCTGTACCAGAATTTGGCTTTTAAAATACATTTGGCTATCAGGGGTTCCCTTTTCCTTCTCTTCTCCTTTCCTTCTCTCCGTGCCCAAGCAGGCAGGAGAGAACATTGATATGCAGACAGTGATGTGACAATCAGTTGGCAGCATCCATTTTATGTATCTCTGCATGTGAATTAGTGGTAAGAGGATAAAATCTAGCCTAGAGAGTTATTAATGAACAGAAAACAAAGCCTGCCTATCACAGGGAATTACTCAGGTTATTAAAATGTCCTAAAGCATCGAGAAAGACTCACAGGTCACCCATACAGGGGCATTCCCATCATAACCTGTGTTGTTTCTTGGAGGATTTCTCAATTCCGCACCCCTATCCAGGTATTTCTTACTGTGCTACAACAGAAAAGGAAAACTCCAGTCCATAAAAACCGATAGTGTGGCAAACCTCAGACTTCAAAATTGGTTTGAGACGTTCTTATCATCAAATTTGAACATTAAGTACATATTAAGTATTTTTCTTCTCCTCATTATGCTCAAATAAAACTGGTTCTAGAAAAATAAGGCAACATAACAGACATGTCAAGGGGGTGGGCTTTTGAACCACACAGACAGAGGTTCCAGTTGTAGTTTGCTGGTACTTCCTAGCTGGAATTTGAGCAAGTTGTTTAATCTCTCTAAGCCCCAGTTTCTTTACCTATAAAATCAAATAATAGTACATGCCTACCAGGATTATGGTGAGGATTTAAAATTTTTAATGCACAAGAAGCCTCTATCTCAGTGCCTGAGCACACGATAAGGAGGATCAGTAACTGGCAACTTAAACAGGATTACAGGCAGAGTTGGCCATACACCAAAATTGCAAAGTAATCAAGCTTCTTTCTAGCGCTTCCTCCATGATTGTTTTTGTTTCCCTCCTCAGGATACTGGTGGCCAAAGACCTTATGCTAATCCAAGATACTGCCAGACCATGTATGGGACTATTTAACAAACTGGACCTACTCTAGCCACCTTACAAAGCCCCATGCTCTTAACACTTCCTCTGCTTCCATAGTAGGGGCAATGCTAAATGACGAGATAGATTTTGCAGTCAGTATTAACCTCTGAAAATATTTCACTCACATTCCTCGTCCCGGATAAGGCATTTTCTATTATGTAAAGCTTTGCAATGAAAGTACAGAAAAGTATACAGATAATAATTTGAAGGATTTTCCCAAAGTAAACCCAAGCAAGTAATCAACATTATTACCAGAACCCTAGATGCCACTTGTGTTCTCTTCCAATCACTACCCTAACCAAGACAACCAACATCCTCCTTGGTGAAGTACTTACTCAAGTCTACTTCACATATTTCTATTGGGTAATCTACCTTTTTCTTATTGATTTGTAGGAGTTATTTACATATTCTACACACAAGTCCTTTTTGAATATTTGTATTGCAAAATCTTCTCTCATTACATAGACTTCATTTTTTAATGGTATCTTATAATGAACTGAAATTCTTTATTTTAATATACCCCAATTTGTTCATTTTTTCCCCTCTATGGTTAGCATATTTTGTGTCCTATCCAAGAAATCTTTGCCTATCCAAAATGAAGACAGTTTATGTTTTCTTCCAGAATCTTTATTGTTTTACATTTAGATCTACAGCCCACCTAGAATTTTTTTGCTCATGGTGTGAACAACCAGACCTTTGTAACACAAGCCTAGCCTCACAGGGATGGATCATGTAAGAATTTTAACAAGGAAGATATTTTTGGTCATTGGGCCTCAAATAATATCACCAAAAAAATACTTTGGGTGCAAAAAATTGGCATTATCAATAATTACTCTTCATTAGATTGAGTACTCTTTTAAGCAGGGGCTGGGTCACATTCATCTTTGAACACCCAGGGCCTAGAGCTTGGCATGGTTGGTACTTAGTGAACATTTGCTGAGTTGAATTCCTGACAAGGAAAGTCTAAGAGAGAGCTTTTCATCCAACTGAAGGGGGACTATGAGAAGCTGGACTGACTACTTTTATTATTTCTCTTACAATCAGCAATGCCCTCATCATGTCAACATCATAATCTCCTTTTTTCACATCCCAGTCCCTATATCATGCAATGAAATTCAAGACATCATTCTTCTTTTTGTGAACACCAATTTTTAGGATACCTAAGTTTGATTTTAGCAATTGTCTCAGCTTAATCATCCATTCCCAATGCCCTGCTCTTCTATACTGGAGAGAAAAAAAAATACTCAGTTATCCTCAGACACCGAGAGTAAGGCTATCAAGTCTACTCACTCAATTTACTTCTCCTGCTCAGACAGGACATTTATTGAGTGCTCTAGAACACAAAAAGGAAATTCCAAGGGAAGGATGAGACTCCTGAGGACTTTATAGTACCCTGGTTAGTCAAGAGTTCATGACAGTCATGTGAAGTTTCTGCAATATTTAGGATCTGTTCAACTAATACTATCTTCAAAAACACCACATGTGGCAAAGTTTTAGGCCCGTGAGCAAAAACCCACCAAGAACTTTGATGTTGAACTGACGCCATTTGAACTCTCACATCCTGCCTTGCGCTCTTTTCCCAACTGCGAGATGTATCTACGTGCCTATTCTAAAGGGGATCCTCTGGCTATTTGCTGAGAGACCAATGCACGCTGCAGCTGTTTGTTCGATTTGCTTAACAGAAACGGCAGTTGCATTCTAAAACCTTTGCATCCATGTCACCAAAGTAAATCTCAAATTCATGTATAATATTGCCAACATTTCTGTTTTGGAAATCAGAGGGAGTGCCCGCTTATTTCTAGTGAGAGAAATAACAAAAAATCAAAATTTCGGAAAACCAAATCTCTATTTTAAGCTTCCACACCTACATAATGAACAGAATGTTCTCCAGACCTATGTATTTTTTCAAACCTATCATATCATGGCCTGGTTTCTCCTTTGGTGGTACTTAAAAACCACCTTTGAATGGTCTACGGTTGAACGTCGCCTCTAATCTCACTATTTTTAGCCCTTGTTGATTTTCTAGGCTACACACTTCAATTTGGTTTCCAGACTCCTCAGTTTATTTACTGTACTGAAAAATTGCATTTTTCTAACTCACACTGCATGGGTATCAAACCCTTATGCAGGTCTAAAGAGACTCTAAATCAGCTTGCAAAGCTCATTGTTATTCTCATTAAAAAATAAAATTCAAGCTAACTAAGTCATGGTCTGTGGATCCCATAACCGTCATATTTTCACACAGATTGTGTGACACTCAGCTTTGCAGTTCCTTGGCCCCATAGCTAGTCAAGCATGGGATTAACTGAGTCTGTTTGACATACTGAAAAGACAATAAGAGCTGATATTTCTCATTCCTCTGGAAAACTCCCAGCTAAATATAGGGAGAAAAACTGGTCAGACTTACTTTCTCTGTTCATGTTTTAAGATCGTCTTATAAATGATAATTGTTGGTTAGCATCTGTTTAAGAAAGAGGGGCAGAGATGATTTTAGGGGGATTAAAATCCTCTAACTCATCAATCTAAATCTTGAGTAACCAAATAACACAAAATACCTCCTCTTTTAACACAAAAGACCTCTTTGTCCACAATAAAATCAATTTTATAAAACTGCCAGACACAACGAAAGTCTAATGGAAGGTAATTCTTTTATTATGTTCACTTATAAGTGAATTTATAAGGATTACACTTGTCAAGGTTACACTTCAAAATAATTTAAGCTTTAGCATTACTCTTTGACAGCACAGCATTACAATGAATCTGCCAATATGATGTTTTAACTCATAAAAATAGCTTTCTTATTTAGATAATTTGTATCTTAGCAGATAATTCCATGTAAGGCCTATGCCATACTTGAAATCATTAAAATCTATCTTCAGTTTTTTCCCATAGTAAAAACCCTAGTTACATATTTTTCCCACCTATTTCAACCATCTTAATGTTACAAGGAAAATGCCATGTGTGGTTATATACTCCCTGTAATGGTTTGTCCTCAGCACTCCTGAGACATCTAAGGACCCAGTAATGACATCATTCATTTATTAAGCACCTGCTCTGTGACAAGTATATTGTATATAAGCTCTATTAACCTCCCCAGAAAACCTAAGAGGCATGTATCATTAAGCCCATCCTACAGGTGAGAAAACTGTAAGAACTTGTCCAAGGAGACTCAGAGAGTAAATGTTAGAGCTTAGATTTGAACCCAGGTCTTTGACTCCTGCTCATTTGACCATCAGATACCCAGCAAAATTCCCCAAGTTGCTTTCCTGTGAGAGAACAAGGCCTCCAGTGGCTAAACCAGAGGTAGCAATGCCCTCATGGAATTTCCCAACAGATCTCTCAATCACAACTACAAGAAAGATCTTTCCTGTTTACATTATGACTTGTTTTTGCAGTGGTGGACTGGCTTTGCATTGAGCCATCTACTCCCTTGCCTTGTCACCCTATTTGTAACCAGGGACACAGACTCCTGAGGCACCTAGCCAGAAGTGGGAGACCTGGTAAGGTTAGAGCAGAACAAGGTCCTCAAAGATTGACTTCACATGCTGCTCTAGTCTAAGCCAGTAGTTTCCAAACTTGAGTGTGCATCAGAACCATCAGGAGAGCTTGTTAAAACACAGGTGGCTAGCCCTTCCCCCAGTAGATCTGGGGTGGGGGCCAGGATTTTGCATTTCTAACAAATATCTAGGAAACTACTGATGATGCAGGTCAAGGGAACACACTTTGAAAACCACTACTTTAAACCAACAGCACTCACCAGTCTTTCTTAACGCCTGCAATCCCAAGAAACATCACCAGTCAGATTCCCACCTCCACCATTCCTACCCCACCCCAAATCAAAGACAGATCTTTTGTCCTGCTTTTGCTGATTTCCTCACCCTGCAGCTCCATTTTAATTCAGTGTCAATATTCTTCAAGGAGGACACTAAATACTTTGTTTTGTTAACACTCTCTTTGCATTGGCCCATTTAGGTCTAAGCTAGTTCTTCAGGTCTGCCAAACCCCCTCCCCTTTAAAAAGTGCCTTTTTTTTTTTCTATTTCAGAATATTATGGGGATACAACACTTTGGTTATATATATTGCCCATGCACTGCCCATGTCAGAGCTGTAATCATGCCTTTCTTAAAAGTGAAATTTGATAGGGGTTTGAGGTGAGGGTTGATTCACTGATTCAAGAGGGGGGAAAAATCAGCACTATGCCAGGAAGACTTTCAAAGTGGAAAATAAAAGAACACAGGGCATCTATTTTCAATTCCAGTTTATACCACACCCTAAGGAGAGGAAGAGTGGGATAAACATTACATCCCTGAAATCCTAAAAAATCTGAGCTCCAGACTTCACAATTCCTCCCTCATCTATGAAAGCAGCATGAAAACACTATAAACATAGGTTTAAAAAGCCACTTCCCAACTAACCCTTGTTTTCACTCCCACCTTCCACCAGGAGGTGAGAGGAGAAGGGGTTCTATTCCTGGCTGTTCAAACCACAGTGTGTGGTCGAGGGAGCCTGTCGCTCTAGAATTGGGTTTCTGACAGTGAGGGATTAGGAGCAAGGCTTTCTTTCCTTCCCTATCCAGAATCCTCTCCCCCAAAAGGGGGAAGCAATAGCACCTTTGGCACAAGCAGTGGACCCAAAAGGGCAAAAGAGCTGGTAGGACGAGAGCTAACTACCATGCCTCCCAGCTGCTGCCACGGCTTCCCTGGCAAATTCCACCCCATGACTGGGGACGCTTGACAAAGTACCTTCCTAAGTTCAAAGAAACCAGGGGCAACAGAGAAACAGCAATAACCCTTCATGCTGACCTAAGAAGAAACTAGAGAAAGGGACAACCAATAACACTTCGAAGTTTTCTGTAACAAGGAAGACAAACTCTACCTTCATTGGGACAACCAAGCTAGAAAACAGATCAGCATCATGGGGCCAGTAAAGCATGAACTGGCATCCAGACGTCAAATTCCTGCTCCAAGCCATTCTCCACACGCAGCCGGTGTGCTCTGGCAAAATCCATTGCTCATCACATCCCCTGACATGACATTTACAAATGGCTTCCCACTGCCCTGGGATAGAGTCTAAAATCTTTACATGGCCTACAAGGTCTGTGTGCTCTGACCCCTGCCTTTCTCTTCAGTTTTGTCTTTTGTCCCTCTTCCCTTCCAACTCAGAGCTCCAATCACACTGGGCTTCTTGGGTTTCCTCAAAGGCACCAGCGGGACAGAGCCTCTGCTCCTGCTGCTCTTTCCACCTGGGTTAAAATTAGAGACATTTGAAATGGTAGACCCATAATCTGTGGGGGACAAATTATACAGCTGGATTGGTTTGGGCAAGTCACATAATTTTCTTGATCTTCGCTTCCTCAGATATAGGGCAAAGACAGGAATAAACAATGATGGCTGCTGACATCACAGAATTAGAGTGAAGATGGTAGAGAAAACAAATGATTCTCTTAAGGAATAAAATTAGAATCAAATGCTTGGGCCTTGGGGAAGTGAACTTATGAATTTAGAGTAGATCAGCAGGTAGTAGAAGTTCAATTTGAAACTTAATCTAAATGGCCACTATAGAACGTCTCTCTGCTTAGTGACATAAGCAAACTCGTGAGTATATTAGCACATATTTGTGTTTGTGTGTGTGTTGCTCTCTGTCATAAATATCAGTTCCCAAATGTATCTTAACTGTTCATGAATATAAAATTTCCTTCTCATTTCATAAATTAAAAGGTTCATGAATGTTTTAAAAAGTACCTCTCACTGTGCAAATATCAACACCCATGAGGCTTTCCAAACAAACATATCTTATTTGTGACAAGCTGTTATCCAACCAGCATATAGTTAATTTTCCTGTTACAGCTAGTGCCTTTTTACATGGAATGTTCTCCTGACACTTTAAAGCAAATAGTCCATCATTACTAATTCATTAAGCATTCACATAGATGCTATTGATCATGATGAACTAATGTGGTATTAATGGGTAGGTCATTAATCTGCAATTACATGCAGATTTCCTAATAAATTCAAGTTTCCCCAGTTTGAGGAAGAAAGCAAAGGAAAATGAAATGCACAAATCTTTCAGAAAACAAATTAAGGGGAAGAAATCTCTCTCCCTGTACCATAAGACCAGACACAAAAAATTCTTGTTTTCTTTTTTTATCCTAAGAAATCTTTGTATTTATTCAATACAATGAAATTTGCAATATAGGTTTTCATCAAAATGATAATGTGAATAAAGAAAAACATCCAGACACCCTGGAGAGGTACTGAATTTCTTCAGTGACATACTGTGTCCTTAGCCATACTAAAGCCTACCTACTCAATGTGTGGTCCCCAGACCAGCAGTGTGGGCATCACTTGAGAACTTGCTGGGATTGCAGACCGTTGGATCCCTTCTCAGACCTACTGAATCAAAATCTGCATTTTAGCAAGATTCACAGGTGATTCATGTGCACATTAAAGGTTAGGATGAACTGTACCAAAGTACAGCTTCGTAGCTGCAAATTGGAGTGAGTGGAAGAAGGGAGTGGGGCAGTGTTGCTTATACACCATTGTACACTAAAGCCAAGGTATGCTGAAGCAGGAACATCACATAAGTCTCAGTGAAATTGTTTAAAGCACATTAGTATGGTGGATGTGACAAGCAGTTGGGGAGCCTGGATTATCAGAAATGTAATTTACATACCATATTTCATCAGTTATAAGATGTACTTTTTCTTCACATCTTAACATCTCTGAAATTGGAATCTATCTGAAGACTGTCAGCCAGGCACAGTCACAATGTAGTTGGCATTGCCTGTCCATGCATGAACTTGATCATAACCATTCTTACAGTCGGCATTTCAAATGAGTTGGGTGTGTGGCTGGTAAATTGCCATTTAAAATGTCTTCCAAAAGATTTCACCATGACTTGACAATGAAATGAAAACTTATCCCATATCCAAAAAGGCCCTCTTGTACAAAAATCCCTCAGACAAGTAGGGAGTACTTTTTCAAGAAATATTGAATCACTGTTGTTCTTGATGAGGAAGAGGACAGACAATATTTTGTGGGAGAACAAAAACATTGCTGATTCAAAATCAAAAAGACTCTGAAGTTTTAGGAATACCTTAACCAATCTTTTGACTTTCACTCTCCTTTTACATGGGTGCAAAATAATGATAAAAATCCATGTCTCAGTAAGATTAAAAGAATTCCTTCAACTGAACACAAAATTAAAATTTCAAGTGACAAAAAAGCATTATATAATAGCTTACTCTTTCTTAGCACATGTGAAATAACGGTGCATCTTATGGTTGACTGTATTTTTGATTCAGTGAAATATAGTATTATTTTGTTAAAGCTATGGAAGACTCTGCAGTGTTTGTATATTCTCTGACTTAATTTGAAGTCAAATAAATATAACAAAATTGCATATAACTAAAGAGCTACCACTTTAGAAGACCCAATATTTTCATTCTGGAAAATAATAAATAGGTCAGGAATACTGAAGCTGTGTTTGGATTTAAATAAAAGCAGCCAATATAAAAATTATTCTAAATGACTCCAAAAGCATTTTAAGGACAACTGAACCTCCGGGCGAGATGAGACGTTTTAATTCGTGAGTATTGAGTTTCACATCCAGGTCTCAGGGGCAGAACCACAAGCTTGGCCCAGTGGGAAGGCGGGCTTGAGGCCTCCAGCAAGAGCAGCTTCACGAACATCCTGAGACGCAGTGGGCTGTGCAGACTTCAGACCTCAGGCGAACCACAATTGCCTCCTCTCTTCACCCAGCACCTCCCACACCTTCCCCACCAGACTTCCTTCTGGCAACCACCTGCAGCTTTCAAACCCCAACTTCCTCATCTCCACAGCACAGAGGTTCCAGGCTGACACCAACACCTTTGATCTCAATTAAAAGAGGAGAATTTTATGTCTGAATTTACTTTCACTGGTGTGTATCCAGACCAATGTGTAAATCAGCGGAGGGTGTCTCTTTTTCTTTTCTCTTTTTACATTATTCTCGGGACTTGGCCAATATGTCGGGAAATGCAAACTGGAAGAAATTAATAAATTAGCTAGGGTACTGCTTGGCATTCTTTAATGTCAACTAGCAAAGCCTATTCCCAGAGTGGCTATTTTCAATGGTTCTCATTTCAGAAAACTTACAGAACCTTCTCCAATGGCCATCAGCTACAGTTCTCTACTCAGTCTGGGTATCACCTGGTGGGGAGGAGGATGGTTAAAAATTCTAGAGCCTAGGCTGCACCCCAGACCACTGCTCTAGAATTGCCCTGTCCGATACAGAAGCTAGTAGTCATGCAAGGCTATTGAGCACTTGAAATGTGGCTGGTCCAAATGGAGATGTGTTGCAAGTGTGAGATAAGCACCAGATTTCAAAGACTTAGTGGGAAAGAAAGAATGGAAAATGTCTCATGGATAAGTTTTTTACATTGATTATATGTTGAAATGACAATATTTCGAATATGTTGAGTTAAATAAAATATATCATTTCAACTGTTACTTTTTTAATATGGTTCCTAGAAAACATACAATCACATGTGACTTGCATTTGTGACTCACATTATATTTCTATTAGACAAGGCTACTCTGAAGATGTCTATATAGGTCATAGCATATATAGGGTGATACTAACTCTCTAAGCTCATTACACACTTTAAAATGGTATACCACCTCTTTTGGCTTTACAGTGCTAGGTCAACATCTGAATACCTGGCTGCTATGCTGTGACCTGGGTTATTGTACGCTGTGCTCTTTCTATGAAAGAGAATTCATATAGCTGTTGAGCTCAGTGGAGAGAGTCAAGGCAAGGTCTAAAGTACTAATCCGGTAGTTTCCTAAGCATTCCATAGGCCCCCCCATTAGTAGAATCAGGAATGGTTCGTCACATTGTGAAGAGCTGACTCCACCTCGTTACAGTGAAAAGTCTCAATGGAAGTGGGCCTCAGATTGGAAATGCGGTAATTCAACTCAGTTCGGCCATGCTTTTTAGCACACAACAAACTTTTTAATTTTTCTAGTGCCTCCATTCTGCCATTGACCAATCTGGAGTTCGGTAAAGACAAGGGAGTCGCCTATCTCTCGAAGGCACAGGAAATCTGAGTCATCTGCTTCTGCTATGAAATCTGGATGCCCCTGGGAGTTCTCACAAAAGTCTCTGTTGTCAGCTCCATTACTATTCTGGCTCCTGGCAGCCAACAGCAGGAACACGTGGACACTTGGAGAAGCTTCAGGAATTATTACCACCAAAGCTCACGTGGGTATGCCTCCAAACTGTTACCACTAAAGCCAGCTAGGATTTTTCTTTCCTTTCTAAACAATCATCCTCTTTAAGGAAGTGGTCTTTCAAAAATATGCAACTCTTCTGAACAACTGCAAAGTAAAATACACTTATAGACACTAACCATGTAAAACGAGACCTGGATGTGAGCAGGTGGAGAAGTATCATTGTGGGTGAATACGTCTTTCTCAGGATGCACATATCCTGTGTCATTAGTCATGCCAACGAACTTATATTTAGTCAAAAGAATCTAAATTTAGTCAACAATCTCCTAAAGTAAAATGTTTCTTTTCTCCTACAACACGCAAGCTAACTCACAGGAAACTTTCCATAATGTGTTGCAATATTTATGCTATAAAAATGCCCCCTTGTCTGCTTTCCCACTCCTTTTGTCAGTCAGTATTCCCATGCATAGCATTTTCAAGCTGTTGCCTCACTTCTCAGAAACTGCAGCATTCTCTCCTGCAAGTCAAAAGTCTCGCCAATGGATTTCAACATCCTTCATCCGCCTACCTCACTCCTGTCATCTCTCACCAACAGCCCTGTTCATTCCTTCCTTCCAACAAAGCCAAGCTACGTGTATTCAGTCTTCCTCTTGGAACTTCACTCCAAGCACCTCCAGATTTGCAGTCTCTCCCATTCCCCACCCTTCCAAGTTCAACCAAGAGCCCCTGTCTTCCAGATTGGACAAGCTAGCTCTTTCATATACCGTGTAGCATGTGCTTATGAATAAACACTCTACTTTGTGTATTACTATTTTCAATCATTTGCACTGTTTGCAAATATTTTTAACTACACCACAGGAAAAGCTATATCATCTCTAGTTGGGAGTTGACCTTTAATACCCTGCTTTCATGATAAGCACATGGCAACACAGTAATTTCACCTGAAAATATGTGTTCCATGGCATAGGCAATCCCCTAAAGCCCGCACTTAATCAGTTCAAAGGTTGGTATTGGCGCAAATCTCCAAACACAAATCTCTGGTTTCATCTAATATCCTTATAAACACATATTAACTGCTGGTAATGTGCTCATTATCCAGGGAGTCTAGACAGTGGACTGTTCAAACATTTGGGTGTGAGTGGACCCATGGAGCCATGTAATAGCCAACTCCACTCTAAACACCTGAATTAAGATGTATCGAGAAGCTGGAGCTAAATACAACTATGTCCTGCTCCAGCAGTCTTTACATACACCAGGGCTCTTAATCTTTTTCCTGCCTACATCCCTTGGATAGTCTGTTGAAACCTACAGACCATTGTTAGAATACTGTTTATAAGTGCATAAAATAAGAAGCATAGGTTTACAAAGGAAACCAGGTATTTGGAAACACAGTTAACAGATTTTTTTACTATGTGATATTATTTATATGTGCTACTTTGTTAACTTATTAAATAACAAGACCTAACATTAAGCCTAACAATTACTATAATTTTGAAGTAGTGATGAACGTATATAACATTTCAAGGTATCTGTAACAAGATACAAAAATAATCATGATTCCTGTTGGTAACAAAGTCACAGGTACTGCTAGTAGTACCAGGGTTTGTTGCCTACATTCATGATTAAAGAAAATCCTAAGGTTGCATCAGAGGATAGTGAAAATAAAGGTGCATTTTTTTCCCATTCAAGTCCCTGAATTCTATGGACAGCTGTCTTGGTGGGCTGTGGACCCAAGTTAAGGATCTCCTAGGGATGAGAGAAAGAAAAGAGAGAAGAAAGGGAAATTGGTGGGAATATTTTTTAAAGTGGCATCTAGAGAGGATCTAGAACAGCCTAAGAAGACGCCTTTTCTTATTTTCACCAATTCCCCTTTGCTCTTCTCTGTCTACATAGGAGTGATTTAAAAATCACATGGCCCTGAATGAATGTGTTGTCTGGCCCATTAGATTATCAGAAACCTCCAGGGTTTAGGATCATTATAAAGGTCTGGCAATAAAAGTTAGGAATTTGCACAAATATCCTAATCTGTTTTTACCTCCACGTTCGCCTCTTTCAGGGTCAGCTTCCTTATTTACAGGCATGTTAAGACTTTGGAGAAAACCCAGATTATAGTATTTTACTTTAATAGTGCTGTTAAAGTTTTCTTATCAATTAAAGTTATCATTTTTATTTGGCTAGGGTACTAATATTTCTTAAGCATCTACTATGTGCCAAGTGTTTTAAAAATGTTAATTTAATCCTTATGACATTAACAGATTCCATGTAACATAACAGATTCCATTTATTGAACCTCGTGCAGAAGACTTCCCATGCATCTCATTGAATTCATCCAACAGTAACACCAGATAAGAAGCTGAGGCTCAGAGAGAAGTAAGTGGCTTGTCCATGTTCACACAGCTGATAAGTGTCAGAATCCCAATGCTTTTTTCAGAGCCCAAACCCCATCCTGCAAGTTCTTATTTTTCTTGTCTGTAACTTGCACAAGATCACACCACCAGGGAGTCTTGCAAGGGCTCAGGCCTGTCTCATTGCCCATGTCCCTGTCCTGCCTTCCTGAGGCCCAGAACACAAATGGAGAATGCCTGACAATTCCTCTTCCCCTCCTGGCAGGGGCAAGCCCCAGTTGCATCTCGGGACTCTTCTGGGACAGCATGCAGAACCCCAGGCCCAGGAAGAGATGGAGAAAAAAGAAAAGAAAAAGCCACTCCTCCCCACCCAGCCAGTTGCCTCCACCATCGCACCTAGTCACAAATTCTTTCTCTCCTTTCTTCAGCAAGTATTTACCGACCACCTCCTAGGTAGCAGGCCCTATGCTTGGTGCTAGGGTCCCAGTGATACCCAAAATGAACAAGGTTCTGGCTCTCATGGAGTTTACCACCTGTGGGGGTGGAGTAAGCATAGGTGAGAAGAGCAAGTAAGCAAGTACACAAATAAGATCATTTCAGATGGTTGTAAGTGCCACAAAGGACACAAATACAGAGGGACTGAAGATAGGGGTAGGGAACCATTTTTAATAAAGGTGTTCTCTGTCCCTTCTCTAGCACTGAAATCCATTTGAATTATTCCCAGATAGCTCACCTTTCTAATGGCCCATTCAATGCTCTAGAGCAGCACTGTCTGATAGAAATATTATCAGAGCCACATGTATAGTTTTTAATTTTCTTCTAGCTACATTTAAATAAGTAAAAAGGAGGTGGGATTATGTTTAATAATATACTTTATTTGCCTTAATAGATCTTAAAAAATTATCATTTCTACGTGTAATCACTGAATATAAATAAAACCAATTTATTAATGAGTGTTTACTTTTTTAGAAACAAAGTCTTTGAAATTTGGTGTGTATTTTACACTCACAGCACATCTCAATTCCAGCTAGCCACATTTCAAGTACTCAAAAGTCACATGTGGCTAGTGGCTACCATATTGAGCAGTACAGCTTTAGAGTCTTGGTTACAATACCTACTGGAATACTTTGCAATGTACAGACTATAATTTCCTTGAGGATAGTCTAGGAGGCCTTATTAATCTTGTACTTCTACATTCCCTGTGTCTAACACAATGCCTCTTGCTAGATGTGAATGAGGAAGCATAAATTCTGGTTGTTATTAACAACAATCTTATGACCAAACAGACTTAGAAAGAAACATGACACAGTGGATCAGTGGATGTCAGAGTAGAGAGAGAAAGCAATGTGATCCTTAATGACATGGTTCAGCTGTTGGATCAACCCTTACCTGAAGTCCACATAATTACTAGACTTTTTGGTTACATAAGCCAGCATATTTCTTTTGTTGGTAAGCCAGTTTGAGTTGGGGGTCTTTATTACTTGTGACTGAAAGCAATTGGTACCAGGAAAAAAGTAAACGCTCAGTAAATAAGACCATTTTCAAAGATCAGTTAGTACAATCAAAAATGCCATGCATTTCAATGTATTTGAAACAAGTGCATTTCCCCTAAATTAAATATCATACAACTCAGAATGAGTGTAATGAATAGAGCTGGTTCTTACTGAGCATACCCAACTTATTTGTAATATGAACCATCAATGACAGAACAGCTATATTAAAGCTATAGGGGAGGAGATCAGATCTTAAAATCAAATGCTTAGAGCAAGTAAGAGTCAAAAGTAAGACAAGGAGACACACTGGGGGTGGAAAGGGACACACAAGAAGAAAACCTACAAGGCTGTCAGAACTACCGGAACACAAGCTTTTACACATGGTGGCCATTCTCATGGCCTCTTTAGCTTATTTAGATATTTAGAAAGAGAACATATCCTAGAGATATATTCACACAGAGCCTTCAGAAAAAATTATTTCTATTTGGTTTTGACTTTTTTATTTTTAATTTTTATAGATACATAATAGTTGTGTGTATTTATGGGGTACATGTGATTATTTGATATAAGCATACAATGGGTAATGGGTAATTTGGATATCCATCATCTCAAACATTTATCATTACTTTGCGTTGGGAACATTCCGAATCTACTCTTCTAGTTATTTTGAAATATACAATAAATTATTGTTAATTATAGTCACCCTATTGTGCTACTGAGCACTAGATCTTATTCCTTGTAACTGTATTTTTTAACCCATTACCCAACCCCTTTTTATTTGAAGTGAACTTCTCCTAACTGGCAATTACTAAAATTTTTTAATCTGACAACTTCTTCCCTCCCCTCACACTCCACGCACCACACACTCCCATCCATGCTCAAATGGTATATAAGAGTAGGAAAAATGTGAACAAGAAACTTTTCAAGTAAAATTATTTTACATTCCAAAAGTCTTCCAAATCCAGGCCCAAATCTTCATGCAGCACCCCTTCACACATATAGGACTATAGTGATATATGTGTAATTTGGTAATTTGTTGCTTCTTTTGTGACCACATTCAAAACAGCCAACATGGTCTGAAAAAAGTAGGAATCTCCTCTGAGTGGGTGCATCCAGTTTATATAACAGATGCTCTCAAAATTACAGTGGCTGAGTTTTCACTAGGAATAAAAAGCCCACCGCAATGGATGGCTTGTCGTTAGCACTCCCCACAACCCCACATCCCCACTTTTACCAGTTTGACGTCATTTGTTTCAAAGAACTTGATAAAGTCAAGGCTGAGTTTTGGACATCATTATACTACATACACAGGATGAGAAAAATAACAATTCATATGTCTTCAATAACCTGAACTTCCAAATTATTAAATAACTTTACAGGAACTGAACTGTAGTTTTCAGGTTTCTATTATGGCTAGGATCATTTATAGAAAAAACAAGATTATATCGGGGAGGGCAAGGGGTATTTAATTATGAAGAACCATTTGAATCTCAGCCAGCAGGTATTTACAAATAAATAACCAATCTAGGAATCACAATCATCTTTATCTGCTCATTAATACACAGTCCCTACTTCATCTTATTGTTTTGCCAGAGCTGTGTTTGAAAATAATAAACTGTATTTCTTCACAAAATATTGACAAAGATGGCTATTCCATAATAGAGATGATCTGGCCTCACTTTCAGTCATCTGTCTTCTATTTGACATAAGTGTTCTATCTCATTCATCGCCTCGTGTTTCATACGTGCTCACTTGCTAAATTTCCATCTGCTCATTCATAAGTAAGGCACGCTGTGTTGTCTTCATGGTCACATGAAGACAAATTTGGGGGGTTTTGTAGGATGGGAATTTGAAGACAAAAAACATAGCTACATTCAGCTTTTTCTTTAAAAAAAATCTTGCTTCTTGGAGAGAACAAGAAATAATTTTATTTTTCAGGTAGAACTCTGAGTCTTATACGCCATTTAGAGAAAAAATTCACAAAGCCAGGTCGCTGACTTCAATACAGGGCGATTTTTCATCAGCCAGGTATTTCAAATCCCTTTTACTTCACAAATTGGACAGCAGTATCTGTGTGTTCTCTATCAGCCATAAGAAAATGGTATTCTTTTGATTGGTAGTGTTGGGTTTTATTTTTGGATGTTCTGTCTTTTTATCAAGGGTGAGGAAAAAGATTTTGACAGTATTCAATATTCTTGAAAGCACACGATATTTACACAAAGGATAAGACCAGAATAAAACTTAAAGCATTTGATAGACATTACTTCATGAACCTTAGAACTATCTTTGAAACAAAACGGAGGGACAAAAGACAAATATTTATTGAGGGCCTGCTATGTGCCAGGAACTAGACTGGGTAATTTATATAGGTCATCTCCTTTAATCCCCACAAAAAAACCTATGATATGAGTATTCTTATCTCCATTTTAAAGATAAGAAAACTGAGGTAGGTGAGATCAGTAATTGGCCCAAAGTGACATAGAGGGCAAATGAAAGGGAAGTAGGATTCAAATCCAGCTCTTGAGGCTTCAAAAGTCATGCTCTGAGTGGCTTACAATGAGGAAAAAACTGGAAATAACCTAAATGGTAACACAGGCATTGGTTAGATAAATTATAGCATATCCATACAAGGCAGTCATAGCAAATGATGGTATAGATCTATTTTTATTGACATGAAAAGATATTCACAACAAGTAAAAAGATTATAAAAATAGAATATATTATATGGTCCCTTTTAAGAGACATATAATTTTGTACGTATATTTACATTTTAAAAGTTGTTATTGCCGGGTGTTAGGATTTGAAATATATCTTTCTTTTTGCTTATTGATGATTGGTCTACAATGAACTTGTATTACCTGGATGGAATGATAAATGGGTGGACAGTTGGATGGATAGGTAGAATGATAGACACATAGATATAGAATATATAAAGAGATATAGATAGAACTTAAAGATCCAATGTTTAAGAAATAAAGACTGCCAGCACATTTGATATTTGAAAAGCTCTATACACTTTAAGAATATCTATATCATCTATAATATACTTACAGAGTTCATTAAAATATCTGTCTATATATCTGTATCTATATCAATATCTATACATTTAGATGTTATTTGATCATATAATATCTGTACATATAAAAGTATATAAATGTCTCATTCTCTATATCTATATAATATCTATACATCTATAGAGAATAAGAAAAAATAATAGAGCAAATGTAGCAAATGGTAACAATCAGCGAATCTGGGTAAAGGTTCATAGGAGTACCTTGTGCTAGTCGTTCAACTTCTCTAAGTTCGAATTATCTCAAAATGCAAAATTTAAAGAATAGATATTTTACACATGTCTGCTATAAGATGATACTAATTTTAAAAGAGACTCTACTCCACCATTTGTTCTCCTTCCTCACACTTGAAGCAAGAACCCCACGATCAGTTTGTGAATTTGTCCTTTAGAGTGCTTGTCGCAGAATAACTTGGGATTTATTGAGTTGTGTCTTTCCCAGAGCATTGAAATATATAGGAACCCTCCCACTTTGTTTCACAAGGCAACACAATCTCAATAACAGAATTTGATAAACCTAGCACACAAAAAGCCACGGACCAATATGAATCGTAAATAGAAACACAAACATACGAAACAAAATACTAGCTTATTCAATTCTGGCAATGTCTTAAAATAAACCATTCATAGGTAGGATTTATTTCAAAATTATAAGTTTAGTTCAGCATGAGGAAATCTAGAAAAGTTAAAAGAGATAACCCATCTGAATTTCTTGATAAATGACAAAGAGGCATTTTTCTTGAACAACACCTTTTTGCAAACTAGGAACAACAGAACACAATAAAGAATAACTATCAGGAAAAAAATGTATATATTTTGGGAAGAAATACTAGAGGCATTACCACCCAGGCTGAGAATAAGAAAATTACACACCTGTTATCATTGCTATTATTCAACACTGTTCTGGTGTTTCTTAACTTTATGATTAACTATCTTAAAAATCCTAAAGAAGCCACCAAAAAGCTACTAATGAATAAGACAGTTCTAATCAGATCCAATATAGATGCCTCAAAGCTTTACTTTATACCAGGCATCAGGGGTTGGCAAACTTTGTCCATAAAGATCAGAGAGTAAATATTTTAGGCTTTGTCGGCCATACAGTCTCTGCAGCAACTATTTAGCTCTGCCATTGGAGCATGAAAGCAGCCATTGATAATGCATAAATGAACGGATGTGGCTATGTTCCAATAAAACTTTTATTTACAAAAACAGGCAGTGGGTTGGATTTGACCCACTGGCCATAGTTGCTGATCCCTACTTTATACCACAGAAAACAGTTGATAGGAAAAAAAAGTTATCATTTAAAACAGTAAAAAATATATATATATATAAAGACCTAGAAATAAACTTTCTAAAGGGCAATTTGGCTATGTGCATCAAAAATTAAATTGTGAGTACTCTTTCAACCCAATCATTCCATTTCTGAGAATTTATCCTAAGGATACATTTAGATGAGAACATAAAGATGTTTACACAAGGATGTTTATTAGTGTTATTTATAATAAGAAAAGTTATCTACTGATATAATCCATGTCTATGAGGAATGCAGTTTTTAAAAATGGGTTATAGAGTAGTATGCATAATAGCTAATTTTTAAAATATATGAGTGTGCAAATGAGGTTATGCATATGGACCTACACACAGAACTAAGCCTGTAAAGAAACATACCCAATTGCTCTATTGGCAGTTATTTCTAAAGGTAGATTTACGAGCAACTTTCTTTCTACTTTTTCCTCTTTTTTATTTTCCCAACTGATCTTGGAAATGAACATTTTCATTTTTAAAAGGAAGCCAGCAAACAAAAAACCCCTGTGCTGAACAATTTATTCTCATTTCTATGAATTTTGAAGGAGCCCATATACAGTATCCCCCCTCAAACAAAGTATATCAATACAGACTTTAATTTTTACATTAAGATATCCCTGGAAAGTGCTTTAAGTTATTGTAACCACTTCGTGTCCTGAAGATAGAAATCTTTGGGTTACAACTAATGTAAAAAGGAGATACAAGACCTGGAAATCTTATGTTTTTCTTATCCTTCAGTGATATTTCTGTGTGCATGATTGTGCGTGTATGTACACATCTCTCTATCGAGGAAGAAAAGCCAGAGAAGGGAAATAGGAAATGGCCAAGAATGGTAAATGAAGGACCAACGTGAATTAATGTCCTACAGGGAAATAAGTAATAGTAAACCCATTCCTCAAGGTCTTATTTATGGTATGGGAATCTCACCTGTTGGTTTAGGGGAAAACCCTGACATTCTTGCAAATTCTCATTTATAATTTACCAAGACTAAGTTTGGGTCTCCTAATAGGAAATATAAGTCCATGTGATTTACACCTAGTTGTAAAATTTAAGCACATTTTCCCTTCCAATTGACAATAAGTATCTAATTAATTATTTTGCCAAGAGTTTCACTTGTTATAAAGTGATACATATTTAATTTTCATGTACTTAAAATCTTAGGGAAATGGGAAAGAAAGAAAAATAATGATTCTTATAACTTCTCAGAAATTATTTGTAGGTGTTACTACTGAATGCATGTTACATAGCACAACTCAAAGTTGTCAAAAAGAGAAAAAAAAATACATACTATTTTTGCCTTCTCAAAACAATCACCTTATCTGGCTTTGAAATCTTCCTATTTCCCTCCTGAAGTGGCTTTCTCCAATAGCTTAGCATAAAAATTAGATTCAATGAAAACAGAATATCCTCCAGTAATAGATATTTCCAACTTCTGGGGAGAGGGGAGTGTGTGTTCGACCACATATGTGAGTATGTGTATGTGTATGCACATGTGAGTACGTGTGAGTGAGCTTGTCATTGCTAGAGAAGCCATGGGAGAAAAGTGAGTCTCCCTAGAGCCAACTTAGAAGCTAACAGGAACAATATGACAACCACAAGGTCATCCAAAGTTCTCAAAAGTGATGTCAAAGGATGATGAGGTGTTAAGTACATTTTGTAAACCGTGAAAATCCAGGACACAATGAACAAGAAATGAAGTTTACTCTGAACACAACAGACAAATAAGTATATTGATATGATATAATTTTCATTAACTATTCCTTTGCTCCCAGTCTCAATCAAATGCTATTTATCCTTCAGCAGTAGAACTTACTATTATCAAATGCAACATGACCTACATTAGGCTTGCACTGAGATCTGGGATACCAGAATTCTGCAAAGTTTCCTTTCAATCTTCTACTTAAAAAATTCTTGGAAATGAATTTAGTGTAGTTAAAAAATGAGAAGTCATGCTTCAAATCCTAAACTACATTTTTCTTGTCAAATATTGCTCTCTGTAATGAGTATCACCAAACCCCAGTAGAAACTTACCCTTCAACTTGAGGTCAACATTATGTCTCAGCCAAGGATAAACCCCATAGCTTGGCATATCTTCAGGAATTGGATTATTGTTTATCCAGCCATCACAAGCGAACCGGAAGAAATTATCACAAGGATCCACAGACAGATTTACTTTACTCAAGATGGCAGCGGCTATTTAAAAAGAAAATCATAGGATTAATGACAAGCACTGCACATTGTGTACTGTTCTCTTCCAAATTAAACAACGATTTCATATCAACCAGTTCCCAAGCCTTGGCTTTCACATTTCCCCTTAAATTACTTTCCGAATCAACTTCACTATATGAAATGACTGCATTCAGAGCGAGTGGATATTAATGCTATTGGTTTTTTCAAGACCATCCCTGACATCTGCGGGGCATGGGACAAGAATACAAATGGAGCGTGTGGTTGATTATTTGCAAAGCTAAACATGACTTTTTTTCCATCCTGCTTGTCCTTCTGCAAAGTGACTTTGCTACTCTTTCCAGCAAGTGGTAGAGTCTATTTCCACTGCTTTGAATCCGGGCTGACCTTGTCAGTTGCTTTGACCAATAGAATTGGCAGAAGTAACTTCTCCCGAGTTTCAAAGCCAAGCCTTAAGAAGACCCTGTGCCTTCCATGTTAACTCCCTTTGAATGGAGCCCTGATGCTGCTCCTTGAAGAAGCCTCCTGGAGGATGAGAGGCCACATGGAAAAGAACCAAGCCAGCACCAACTGCCAGACATGTGATTGAGGCCATCATTGACCTTCCAGCCCAGGTGACCCTCCAGCTGAACGCAGCTGCACGAATGAGCCTCGGCAATAGCAGCAGAGAAACTGTCCACCAAACCCACACAATCATGAGAAATAGTAAACCATTCTTGTTTCAGGCCTCTAAGGTTTGGCGGTGGTTTGCTTCACAGCAAACGTTAATCAAAACAGAGGCCCACATGTCATCTATCTAAATATTTAAAAGATATATTTATAATATACTTTCATAAAGACCTGGAGGCCAGGCATGAATTCTTGAACCCCTTGATATTCAGTGCAGCTCTCAGAGGAATAAAGTCCAGAAAGAGACCCACACAGGCCCTGAAAGGAGCCATCTGGCAGGGAATTCTGGGCTATAGGAGAGAGCTACCAACTTAGCCCCAGAGACTCCTGGATGAGGGGAGAGGCATGGCCAGAGGAGGGCCAAACTGGAGTGTTCTAAACAAGGGGCCCAGGTCTAGGGGCAGAACTCAGTATTTGTATAAATTAACAGAAAGACACAATAGACTGATCTACCAGTTTTTCCTCTTTCATGAGCCTATGCACAATTACACACAGAAGATAGTCCATAGGTAGGAAATTTGTGCATAAATATGTATCCATGAGCTTTAAAAGAAAATCTTTCATTACAAAATGAGATGGTTTCAAAATTCCTAACATTGAACTCCAACTCTCTTCCAAGTGCCATACAATTGCTGGCTACCATGCTAGCACAAAGGTACACACCAACTGATTAAAAAGAAAAAGCAGCCAATATTTTAATGACATTGGAAAGATGACATTCTGGGCAATTTTTATACTTTAATTAATGCCAGAATACATTTTTGTTTGAAGTAATGAAAATCCAATGAATTTTCAGCTAAATATGAATGAATTGCCCCAAAAAACTACAACCTGCATAAATTTAGATACACATCTTACAGTTTGGTTACATGTGGGTTTCCTCCAGGTTTAAAAATAAGGCTAGCTACTTCTCTAGCCTAGACTTTTCTATGAAAATTTCTAACAGCTTTTTGTCGTCAATGAAGTGAATAATATAAACGTCCTAATTTCTATAGGACTTCAAAATCCCCGCCATTTTTGAACCTCCCTCCCCCAGAAAAACTAGCAAAAAATTGGTTTAGAAGTTTGATAAATTTCAAATTGGCTTAATTTTTGTTTTCCAGAATTAATCTGGTTACCTCTAATTCATTTTTACTTACTACTACTATTTTATCATTAATATTTAATATGCAAGAACATAAAAATCTTCCTTTTAGTTTGCATTTATAGTTACTCTGTGCAGCCACAGAATAAATCTGCTATGTGGTACCTCAGGGACGTGGATCACACAGGTCTCAGTCCCACACAACATTTACAGCCACACAGGGGAGCCTTCACACATACTTTTACTCAAATAAGCGCATTGTTTTCTGGCCTCCTTCCCAAACTTCCCCTACCCCCAATCCTCAACTGTATCCTCTCCATCTCCTCGGTATTCTTGCAGGTACCTAGAAAAACTGCAAGATCAGCTCTGACCTCGCCCCTGATACAAAAGCGGGGGAATACATCACTCACACTGAATTTGGAAAGGAGCCCGCTGAGCGAGAAAACTCTAGCTTCAGCTCCCTATTCATCATTCATGATTCACAGCAGGGCACAGGGCTACACTTTCTGCAGGGAAACTGTGACTTCAAATTGCAAGGGACCATAGTTGTCAAGAAACCAAGTCTCCTTTCCTCCTATTCAGGTCCATGGAGAAAACCCAGAGAATTTTTTTTTTAATAAAAGAAATATGATGATGAAGGAAACTTGTGAAAGCTCAGGCTGCGTACTCTCCCAAGTCATTGCACGTAAGGTTAATTGTCATGCAGTCTCCAGCTAGTGTTTATGTGGGAGAGGTGGAGGCATCGTCCCCATACACCAGCCTGAGTTTTTAGGTTTAATCAGGGCTCGAGGGAGAGGGTAGTAATAATAATAATAATTAGGCCGGGCGCAGTGGTTCACGCCTGTAATCTCAGCATTTTGGGAGGCCGAGACAGGAGGATCACTTGAGGCCAGGAGTTCAAGACCAACCTGACCAACAAAGTGAGATCCCCATCTCTACCAAAAAAAAATGGGAAAATTAGCTGGGCATGGTGGTGTGTGCCTGTAGCCCCAGCTACTCAGGAGGCTGAGGCAGGAGGATCGCTTGAGCCCAGGAGTTGGAGGGTACAGTGAGCTATGATCGTGCCACTGCACTCCAGCCTGGGCAATGGTGTGAAACCCCATCTCTATATAAAACAATTATTATTATTATTATTATTATTATAAAATCACTAACATTGAGCATTTCTTCTGTGCCAGGAACTATGCTAAGCCCCTTTTCAAGCAATATGTCATTGCCACAAACTCTAGAGTCAGACCACTTGGGTTCAAATGGGAAAACACCACACAATAGCTAAGAACCTTAGGCAGGTTACTTAACCTCTCTGTGTCTTAGTTTTCTCACCTGTAAAATGGGGATAAAAATAGCACCCAGAGGATTGTGATGCAAATTAAATGAGTAAATATACGTAAAGTGCTTAAAACAGTGTTAGGCACATTGCCATATAAATATGGTTGCCAAATAAAATATAGGATGCCCAGTGAAATTTGAATTTCTGATAAACGACTACTTTTTAGAATAAGTATGCACCAAATATTGCATGGGACATACTTATACCAAAAGAAAGTAGTTACTGTAGATCTGCAATTCAAATGTAACCAAGTGTACTGCATGTTTGCATGTATTTAGCTAAACCTGGGAACTATATACATAAGCAATTTACAATTCCACAATCACTTATCTGAAACTCTGAAGCTAGGTATGTTTCAGAGCTCATAGATTTTCAGATTCTGGAAAAGAAATACAGTGCATATAACCACAGATTATATAATACCTCAGCAATGTCTGGAGTACCCCTGAAGTGAGTACATTAATATTTCTACAGGGAAACATACGCATATTCTCATAAGTGGGATAAATAAAGTCTAAAACAGCCTCGCATGAGTTAAGATCAGGTTTTGCCACCAAAGGAATTGAGGTCTGAGAGTTGTACTGCTTTCTGGGTTTGGGGTTAAGGATTGAGCATTATGAACCAGAATTACTGCTGCCACCATTATTATTTTCTTTTATTCTCACAACTAGTAAAAACTGTTATTCCAATTTTACAGATGGTGAAACTGAGGCTTAGGATGGTTATGTATTTAGCCCAGGATCATGTGGCTCGTAAATGGTCAGATTATGCTTCAAACCCAAGTCAGCCTGTCTGCCCTTATTTACTATCATTAGCATGCCCTTTCCTTGTTTATTTGCATTCTTTGTACAGCTCTTATTTTGCAAGAGGGATTAGAGTAAGAGGACGTGGAGAAGAGGAGGAAAGGGGAGTCATGGAGAGGAGGCATCTCAGAAATGGTTGGCACCTGCTCAGAAATGGTCCAGAAGGCTATCAAACACTTTCCTCTTCTGAACTTTCAGCATGTGCGCCCATGCACGCACGGCCTCTTGTTTAAGGCCCTGGCTTGGCCACAATTCCCCTGCCATGTGTACTCAACAGC
Organism: Daubentonia madagascariensis; assembly: GCA_023783475.1. Taxonomy (NCBI): domain Eukaryota; kingdom Metazoa; phylum Chordata; class Mammalia; order Primates; family Daubentoniidae; genus Daubentonia; species Daubentonia madagascariensis. The sequence continues at coordinate 223,340 of JAKFHU010000522.1, forward strand.
TGTTCTGCAGACCCCTGGGCACACTGAAGTTCTTATTACACTAAAAAGGACTGTATCCTTGGTGAGCCTTTCACTACAGAAACAGCAGAATCAATATTTTTTTCAACATTAGAAAACCATTCACCAATGTGAAAATTAAAAACAGGACAGTAAGGCAAAACACACTAGCTGGAAGAAGGCGACATCATCAAATGTTAGTCTGTAAGTTTTACTCTTGCATTGTTATGATTCATAATAAAGAAACAAAACTCATGAAATAAGTGGCCCTCCATACAAAAAGTTGTCTAAACTCAAATTGAAAATTTATGAGCTAAAAAATTTCAATTTCACACATCTGCAAGAACCCTACTACAGCAAAAGCAGCAGGTGACATGAAGTCTACAACTTCTCCTGATAGCCCAACCTGGTCCCTCAACCTATACCATGACATCCTCTCTCCACTGGAGAAAACCCCAGGTCAACTGCTTAAGCTGGGAACGGGGAAGGGCCAGGGAGTTCCCGATCATTCCAGAAGAAAGAGGATCACCCTTCTAGGGATGATATCAAGAAGTTGAAATGGTTGTGTAGCCACTAGACTCTAGTAGGTCTAGTGTTATGAAAAAAGAACAAAAGGCCAGGGCCAAAGAGAGTTGCCTGGCATGGCCCCAAGGAAAAGATGGAGAGGAGCCAGGCATAGACACGAAGCCCAGTTCTGCTGCTAACTCAGGACATGACCCTGGGCAGCTAAATAGCCTCTAGAAGCCTCCATTTCCTCATCCATAAAGTGGGACTGCTGATTGCACCAACTTCATAGGGGTCTTACGAAGGTTTTATGAGATGGTGCATGTAAGTCACTTAACACATCCCCTGGTTAAAATGTATATATAGATCACTTCAGAATGGAACAAAGAAGAACTCTAATAACATAATTATCTCACCAATTACCTCTGTATATGGCCTCAGAGTTTACAAGCTCTTTCACCTAAGTCTTTCCCATCTCAATAAACACCATCACCTAATCTAAGAGTCACCCCCCAATTCTCTGCTTTTGCTCACAGCCCATATAGAATCCTTCAGCAGGCCCTCTCCCTTCTAACCTCCCGCACACTGTCCCTCCCTATATTTTGACTTCAAGACAGCATTCCCCCTCACCTGGCTTATTGAGATAAGTCTCCTGCCTGAGCTACCTGCTTGCAGTCTTGCTCCCTGTGGCGTCTTCTCCACCCACAAAGACTCCCTCTAATGGAGCTCTCCACAGAGAGATCTTTTCAAATGCTCATAAGATGTACACTTTCTTATAACACACCAGAAGCTTTTGAGCACACTTAAGAAAAACCCAAACTTAATGGCACCTGAGCCCCCAGCCCTACCACCTGCACTCTGCTCCTCGCCCGGCAAGCCCCTCCCTTCCTCAAGTCCGCCAAGCTCTTCGGGGCCTTCGCCCCAGTCTTCACGCAGTTCTCTTCTCATCGTTCAGGGTCACCTTCAAGGTCATGTCCTTAGACTTTTCAATCTGGCCATCCTATCCCGTGCTATCACATTATTCTATTTGAATATATTAATTTTCTGCATGACATGTGCCACTGGCTGATATTTTCTTTCTTAGAGACATGGACTATATTGCCCAGGCTGGCCTCAAGCGATCCTCCCACCTCAGCCTCCCGAGCAGCTGGGACTACAGGTGCCTGCCACCATGCCTGGCTTGACATTTTTCTTGTGCATTGATTGCCTTGTGTGTTTATTATCTTTCTTCCCATACCTGGTTCACTGCTACATTCCCAAAACCTAACTCAGTGCCTGGCAGGCATAAATATTTGGTGAATTTGTTCATTAATCTCTTCTTTTAAGGCCAAAAGGAAAGTGAAAGGGCCACATGCTTAACTTGTCCTGTGACTTTCCCTTCGGAAAACACACTAGCGTTGCTGCCCACTTAAAGAATGGGGATGGCAGCTAGAATCCAGCTCCTACAAATCTAAGCCCTAACACTGATTTAGGGGGGCAGTCTAATGGCTATGTGTAGGGTCTCCCAATTCCCCTTACTTTCTTTCTGTGTCCTGATTGAAAATCACAGAGTGCCTTGACTGCTCTGTGACCAGCCAGGTGCAGGTTTTCCCCAGCACGCTTGAACCCAAACCAGGGCCGTGAACATTCCAAGACACTGATAAATGTACCTGGGTCTGTGGCCCAAAACACTGAAAGAAATTGGCCCCAGCCCTGACCCAAGTTCCTTAAACCCTCACACAAACTCCATGTGCTGCCACTCTGGCTGTGGACATGCCTAGGTAGAACACCCCTCTTCTCTCGCTGTCCATTGTGGGGATACGCTGCAGCACTCTACGTGAGTTCCCCTAATAGATGCTTCGGACTGACTACCCTCGCATTTAGCGCTTCTTTCTTTGGAATCCCAACTGGCCCCATCTTGGGACAGTTTGGGGCACTCCCTCATGAGAACTCCCCTGTCACCACTTTTGGGGTGACTCCAGCCACGAGTTCAACGGGACAAAACACTGTGGCAAAACTGAGGCAACTTCAAGCATTCATCTTCACCTTGGGGTACCCACTGATACACAGCCTGGTCACCTCAAGAGAAGCTTGACTTGCAATGTGGAACAGAAGGTTCCAAAAGGATTTGCAGTGACAGTGGAAGCGTGGATTTACAAAGCATCCCTGCTTAGATGCAGGGCAGGGCAGACCCACCAAGCAGAAGATACACAAAGACTGCTTAAGATGAATAGGAACCTAGAGCCAGCCGAGCCATCAGAAGGCAGGTGGTCTCTGCCTGTGGATCTCAAGACAGGCCATTCAGCCTTCCAAGCTCCTTCCTGATTCCCTTATAATGATGCCTGGAATATCGCACAGCTGTTTTTTGCAAGGAAAAGGAAAACAGGAAACCTAAGCTTCACTATTTCACACCAAAACTTGAAAGCAAACTTAAAATTTCTTCAAAATTGCATTTCGTACTTGGTAAGCCTCAAGCAAACAAAAGACTAAAAATACCACCTGTTTTCTCTTCCATTCCCCAAGGTACCATAATTATAACTTGACACAGGATGGAAAACTGTGACTTACCAGCTTCGATGCATTCTGGCTTCAGGCAGTATTCCTGTTTAGCTTGGAGACTTAGGAGACCTTGACTCACTGAAAAAAACAGACCAAAATAAATGACTGGCTTGTAGCAGACCACCAGCGGGTAAACCACGCTCAGGCACACATGCAAGACATTTGATATCAGTTCATCCTTCTCAGTGTTGACGCGGTATTCAAAAACCCAGTTGGAGCCGGGTGGGTGGCTCACACCTGTAATCTCAACACTTTGCTTGAGGCCATGAGTTTGAGACCAGCCTGTGCAGCATAGCAAGACGCCTGTCTCTACAAAAAATAGAAAAATTAGCCGGGCGTGGTGGTGCTTGCCTGTAGTCCCCTCTACTCGAGAGGCTGAGGCAGAAGGGTCGCTTGAGCCCAGGAGTTTGAGGTTACAGTGAGCTATGATGATGCCGCTGCACTCCAGCCTAGGTGACAGAGCAAGACCCTGTCTCAATTTAAAAAAAAAAATCGAGTTGGTTCAATGTCACAGAACAAGACTCTAGTCACTGGCTAAGCAACCTAGGTAAGTCTCTTGGTTGCTCCGAAACTCAGTTCTCTCATATGGAAGACGAGTGAGTGAGTGGGCACTAGATCAGTGCTCCTGAGAGTATGGTCCCAGAGGAGCAGCAGCAGCACCTGGGAGCTTGTTAGAGATGCAAATTCTCAAACCCACTCCAGACCTTCTGACTCAGCAACTCTGGGCATGGGGCCCAGCTCCAGGTGATTCTGATGCATGCTCAAGGTTGAGAACCACGGGGCAAGATGATCTTATAGTCTCTTCTATCTCCAATTATCTGTGGTTTAAGTCTCATACTTTCACTCTGTATGGTTATAACTACTTCCTCATCTTAAAGATGGGAAAATTGAAACTTTTAAACTATGTCATTTGCAGCAAAGAAGAGTGGATGGAGAAGGCCAGCATGTGTGGCATTCAGAGCTCTGGATCTTATCTAAACCACCCACACAGATATGGACAAAAAAGGGGGTAGGGCAAAGAATACGCTATATATAACTCAATCATCTAGCAACGGAGCTACTGTCTGCCTGCCCCGGACCCCACAAACCCTCCTCCCACCAGGCCCAGCCTAGCTTCCAGACATATGCAGCTTTGTGGACCAAGCTTCCAGCTACTTCCAAAAAAAAAAACCCTCAAAAATTGAAATAGCTTTCCACCAATGGCTTAATTTCCTCATCTGCCTGGCTGGCAACATTATCTAAATGGATTTGTGCAGAAGTAGAGAAGGGAGCCCAATTTGTCAACTCCAGGTAGCACCTGGCCATTAGAGGATGTGAGTTGGACATTTCAAAAATATTTTTGGTAGCCGAGGAAGTTCTGAAGAATTCATTCTTGCTGTTCTCTGTGGGCAGAAACAAGGAATCATCTGGAGATGCGGCCATGGGGAGATGGATGGCTTGGAGTGATGGTGCCCAAGGCCCTCTGTGGCGGGATCAGAAAGTGTGGCAATACCTATATTTCTTCTAGAAATGGAAAATCAGTAGATCACTTCCTGGCATGGCAATTGTTATTATTTACCAAGCCAAATTCTAAGAAGAGGCTGCTTTTTCTTTGTTGTTATCTCTGCTGCCATCTTCCAAACAGCATTTTTGTGTTCCATTATAGATTCAAGAAAACTGCCTACAGAATAGCTCAGGTCTATTTTTAAGAAAAGAAGTTTCTTAGCATAAAGGTGTGCTTTGATTTCTGTAAAAAGCAAAAAAAAGTAAAAATATATATGGGCAGCATAAAGATTAGTGTGGAATATTCCAATATACTTGGGTGGTGGAATCATATGTTGATCAAGTGTTCTTTAATGAGCATATGTTGTTTTTTATAAGGGAAAAATAAACTTTATTGTAAAGAATAATAATATTTTTATCATTCTAGACAATACCTTCTTGATCCCAGCCTTATTTTTTTAAAGCTAATGAAATGGTTAAAGACTTTCCTTTCATGAAAAATAATTCTTGACCTAAAACCTCTCAGGAAGCAGAACCAAAATCAGATATCTTTATCTGATGATTAGTAAAAGGAAGGCTTTTAATTTAATTAATTAACTGGGACACAGACCCAGCCCTTCAAGGAAGGGCATTATATCCATGAGGGATTATTTTAAGATCCTATAAATAAATATTTTTAATATAAAAACTTAAAATGTTACTTTTTACTGGTTAGGAGCTTTAAAAAAACTTAAATAGCAGTTCGGTTTCTCATTTTAGATTTCTCTGTAACCAGTAGAAATGCCATCAGGATGTACAAGCCAAATCCAGTCCACTGCCTGTTTCCATGGCTTTTACATTTTTTAATGATTGAGAAAAATCAAAAGAAAGCTAATATTTCACGACACATGAAAATTATATACAATTCAAATTTCAGTGTTCATAAATCAGATTTTCTTGGCACACAGCCATGCCCATTTGTGGTACATATTGTCTATGGCTGCTTTTGTGCTACAGCAGAGTTGAGTAGCTGAGATTGTACGGCCTACAGAGCTGAAAATATTTGCTATCTGGCCCTTGATAGAAACAGTTTGCTGGCCACTGCATCTGAGAAACAGATTGTGGGGAGGAAGGAGAGGGGAAGGAGAAGAAAGGACACTTGAAAATAAACTGGGTTATAGGCATATACATTTTAAATTCTAGTGCTCTATGTTCTCTGAAACCACCACAAGGCCACTGGCAATCACTCTTACTGTCGAAGCACTAAGGTTTCAAAGAGAGATTATCCTAGAGCCTCTGATACAAAGAAGAGGTAAGAAGGGATGCTAGAAATCACAGACATGTGACTGAAGACTGAACTTGGACAGGCAAAGTCAACCAGAAAGGGCCTTAAAGAGGTGACAACCCTAACTAGAATATTGTCATAAAGAGCATTGCCTGGCAGGGTCCCTGGAAATTTTCAGACAAAGACTTTGCTAGGTGCAGAATGGAGGTGGGTGGCAGAGCCTGGGGACAGAGAGTGAGTCTGAAATATTGCAGAAATATTTGACAATAATAAGTATCCTTGAATGTATACATCCAAATGGAAGTGGTCACCTGAAGTAATGCTTCTCAAACTTGCATTTGCAAATGAATCCCCTGGGGATCTTGTGAAAATGCAGACTGTGAATCAGCAGGTATGGGAGGAGGAGCTCAAGCTCCCAAGTGATGCTGATACTGCTGGTCCATGGACCACACTTCGAGAAGCGAAGATGTAAAGAGGCCACACCCTTAGTTTGTTCTTATTCTCTAACATCATTAGAGCTCCTCTTAGAGATTCAAGGTAAGAGCCAAGTTACTGGGCACACTGGAAAGAAGTTCTATTTTCTATTTTATGTAGGTGTCCTTATCCATAATAGCATTGCCTGGCTTGATGAATTTTACTTTGCTCTAAAAACTGTAGCACTGTTTCCAAAGAATCATTTTTGTCCCAAAGACAAAGATTTGCTGCCATGGAGAATCTTCCAACTAATATGCCACGGCCTCAGAATGTAATCATAAAAGTGGAGTTTCAAAAAAGTTTCAAGCAATGGTAACATCATTAAAAAGAGTACATATTTTTACATAAACAATAAGCATTTGGATTTTAAGTTTGGGAGTGTTTGCAAAACCTCACCTTGTAGTCACTTCCCACATAGTATGTAGTCTGTCGTCATGCCTATAGAATTTTTCCTCCAGTTTTGAATTTGAACAGAGAACACTTGTCTAAACCAAGTGCTAAGAAATCTCACAACAGTTTTCAAGAGCCACAATTCAGTTGCAGGAGTAGGAGGTTTAGCTTTACCAGAAAGCAATAATAAGCCCACCTAATTTCCTAAATCTTCAGGCACAGAAAACATGGAAAGATGGTTTGCTCATTTTAGCAGAGTTTTCAACCACACAACCCTAACTCTTTTAAAAGTTTAATTACTGGTTTTCCCCTGACAAAATAAACATGGCCTCCTGCATCCTGTATATGCCAAGAAATGTTTCCAGGTTCGCTACATTTCAAACTGCACCTAGAATCTCCTAAGTATAGGGCTTGTTCCTAGGTGACTTTCAAGATAATGAAGTATTATGGGCTGTATGAGACAAATAAAAAGGGTTCAGAAAGCCTAGAATTTTAGGCTTTCCAAGATATTTGATTATTTTTCATAGGAATACACCTTTATCATCATATATACTCTCTGGGTGCATCATTCTCACCAAGAGTCATCAAAATAATTAAATCACAATATCTTTCAAATCTTAGGAGGAAAACCTCTGTTTTCCTTCATAATAATTTTTAAATCTAATAGAAAGGCAGAGTTAAAATTGCTTCTCACCAGAGTCACTGTATTAGAAAGGAATTGAAGAACACTATTAAAGGTTCACTTTAAAGGACTGATTTGCATTTTGTGAATTAAATTTCAAGATTTGTTCAAACATTAACAAAAGTCAAATGGAAAGAAATTCCAGCATGGTTTTGATCACAAGGTAAAGTCTTTCCTCCCAAAATAAATGAAAGTATCTGACTCTGAATTTATAAACACTCATTTTGCTAAACATTTTTCTGCCCAGTGCAACTGAATCCTCCAGCCACTCAAAGCCACTTAGACCCACTTTGCCTTCTGGACTGTACATTTGGTACTTGGGTATATTTATTTATTTAACTTCCTAAAGAAAAGCCTTCTTTTTCATTTGCGTATTTGATAGAAACTAAGGAGGCACCACCTACAAGCACACAGCTACACACCTGCGTTATGACAAGTTTTGCTAGAATAAAGCACAAGGAAACTTCTTGCACACGCCCAGTTCCCCTGGCCTCCAGTGCTCCACTTACCTAGAAAGAGGATCGTGCCCAGCACCAGGGTCCCACCGATGAACACGACCAGGGCAATTCGAGTGCCTCTGTTGGCTGTCTTTCTAGTCTCAACGCTGCTCCCTGTTTCTGCTTCCATCAGAAGGGCCAGAGAGAGCACTCGAGAAGAAAGTCACTTTTCGTGGTTTGGTGGTTGGTCTCAAGAGTCTCTTAGGCGTTGACATCCAAGGCTCTCTTGCTCTTCTACTAATGGACAGCTTAAAAAATTCCTATCAGGGAATCTCCCCTTGCCACCCTTTTTCAAATAATTCTTCACAAATGAAATTTGAAAAACCAAAAATATTGGTTGCCTTGGCTTTCCCCCTGACTAGACAAAACAAACAGTGGTTGCTTTATCTTGGTGCTCTCTCTCAGCAAAGTCCCTCTCAACTGACTGTTTGGCAGGCTCTTCTCTCAAGCGTTCCGAGTATACATGTTTTACTATGTTGCTGAACAGATGTTTTAGCTATTTAAATGTATAGTCACTTGGGGAGGAAAAAAACAATTGCTTTATCAAAACTGGATTCTCGTCAAACTTCCCCAGACCATGATAAGTTAGGTGGTGAGGATTCGCCAGACCCCTTCAAGATCTCAGTTAATCATGTAATTCTGTTGCAGTAATCATTCTGCTTGCCTGCATTGTCTTCATCAAAGATATTCTTTCAGTGTGTGAATTCCTTTTTAAAGCCTTCTAGGAGTTCCTAGGATATCCTGGAGCATTTTATTTTAGGAACTTTGTGTATGATAGCATGTGCCAAAAATCAGAGTCATAGTCCAGTGCAGTGCAAAGTAGCAATTAAGACAACCTACAGAGGCTGATGGTTTGGACTGGAACTTTTTCTTAAGGAAGAAGAAAAAGCACTTCCTCTTTGTGGTGCTAAGAATTATACAAAAAACAGTTAAGTGTATGAATTAAGCTTATTAGCAACCACAAAAGATATGGTGAAAGATTTTTTCCTTGCATGCTTTGGTGAAAAGTGCACCCAAGTACTTTGTCCTTCACTTCCACTGCAGTAGCCATTGGTTAGTATGTTTTTGTGTTTACATAAAGCATCCACTTCAGCAGGTTCCCCAGAATGAATTCAAAGGCAATTGGTTTTATTGGAAAGACTGATTAATGACTGGGTCTTTGATTTCTTACATTATAAGAATGATTTAAATTATAAAAATTTGCTTTCTTCATGGGAAAGAGCAACTGATATTCCAATGCTACTGCTGAAATGATATAGATTTCATTATCTAATGATATAGATATTAATTTGCAACACAGTAACTACCTCCCTGTTTTTGTTTTGCTGGAGGTCATAAGGCAGTGGGAGTGGGGAATTCAACTACATCTAGAAACCAGTAGAGCAATTTTCTTAAGGCAAAACCTGTGTGCGTGGCTTTGGGGGTCACATCAGAGCTCGGCAGGTGCTCGTGAGCTCAGTATAACACGGCCACATGTTCATGGTCCTATCTGGCTGGTCTTGGTCAGGCCTTAAGCCCTTAGCATGAAATTCTCCCAAGTTTTCGGGCTTATTCCATAACATACCTTACTTTCTGCTCATTTCATGTTGCCCCAAAGTCAAAAAAGCATAAGCCTTTTTCCAAGTTATGACATCATGGTATATTATAGGTATCCCGTGCTCATTGGCTGTTGATGTTATTTTGTTGCTGTTATTCCATAACACATCCTAGCAGGCCTTTGCCCCCTAGCTTGGGACTCTCCCAAGAGTTTTTATACTTGATTTCATAATACATACTAGACTGTGAGCTCCATGAGGTCGGGAACCATGTCTGTCACGTTCAATGCTTCAGCCCCAGCATTGACAGTTCCTGGCCCATCACAGTGAAGGGAAAAATAAGAGCAATAAAAATCATCCAAGTTAACCCTAGCCATTTACTCTTAAAAAGCAGTTTCAGGAACCTCAGACACTAGTGTCTTTCAACCACCTAGTTCCTTCTAAATGCTCAGCTGATAACGATACATTTGTGTTAACCTCATGGTAAACCTATATACTTGATAGCAAATGTATTTTTAACTCGGTTTTACAAATGAGGACACTGAAACCAAGGAATGGCCTCAGGTGACATGGGAAAACCAGAAATGGAAAGATGTGGAGGTAGGATCATTGCCATACACTGTGTGGCTGCAAGCTTGACAAAGCTTCCTGTGCACAGGGGAGAGGACAGCCACCCAAGCACACCAGGGCCCACCTCTTCCCTCTTTCCTTCCTCCTCCAAATCTCACACCTTTCAGGGTCCCGACTGATATGTAATGATGGCTGTGGGTTGCCAGCTGGAGTAGGCTTCACCTGCCTTGGACTAGCGATTCCCCCAGAAGTGAGGGCAATTTGCGACTTCCCCTGAAGTTACACCTATCCATCACTTACTGACAGGAATTCACTTCTGAACACTCAGCTGCTGAGTGAAAACCCATTAAATCAAAAAATATTTCCATTAATTGTAATAGGAAAACTATGATGCATTCTAACCCAAACTAAGATATGCATACACAGAAAAATGTATTAATTGAACAATGAAAACAAGTCTATAAAAGTAATAAACAACTTTCAAGATGTTGAAAATATAGTTTTTTCATGTAATGTAATGTAATGAAGATTTCTTTCACTCACCAAAGGAATGAAGGAAGACTTAAGAGTGGGTGAGATTGATAGAGGAAAGGGTGCAGGTGAATCATTCATTGTAAGTTTCATTCTGCATTCTGTGCCATTTTCTGCATTATTTTTTCAACCTTTTGGGAGATAATGGTTACCTTGCACTCAAAATAAACTGCACTTTAAAATAAAGTAGTACAGAAAAAAAAACCCTTTATGGCAAAATAAAGAAGTTCAAAGCACAAAGAAATAATGACTGCTCACAAGACTAAAGCAGAGGTCTGCAAACGAGAGTACATGGATCAAATCTTGCCTGTTTTTGTAAATAAAGTTTTATTGGAACAAAGACACTCCCATTCATTTGCAGATTATCCATAATTGCTTTCATGCTACAAGGACAAAGTTAAGTAGTTTTGCAACAGACATTTTGGCCTTCAAAGCTTAGAATATTTACTCTCTGGCCCCTTACAGGAAAAGTTTACTGACCCCTTGACTAAAGTGTAGTAAAAGATGCTACCTCTTCACCCTACCTACATGGCACACATACACAAAGGAAAGTGTTCATCCACACTTGACCTGCAACTCAAAATTTTTCCACTTGATGTTCTCTGAATAGAAACTGTTGTATCAGGGAAATTGGTGAATGCCTTTTTGCCTGAAACTATAATATTGAAACTACAGTATATTATTTAGTGTGTTTAGGAGTGAAAAGTCATTACTCTGGAAAAAAAGAGGGGGGTTGTCCAAAAATTTTACAACTTCTCCAGAGCTGTGAAAATTAGTTAAGTGAAAAGTCACTATGCAAGGTTCGTCTGTTAATAGTCTGATCTACACCCACCCAATTGTTTCAGTCAAGAACATCCAGGACTATCTTGGGCCTTAAATCAATCAAGGAATCAACAAAAGTTTCTTGAGCATTTCTCAGGTGCCTTGTCCTGTGCAAAGCCTCACGAGAGAAGACCAAGAAGCCATGCTGGAGATTCTGGACCAGCTTACTAGGCTCAGGCATGAAAATACTGTATGTGAAACCCTTGCCTACTTGGCCATGGAACCCTAAAGCATGCAGACTTGGCTATAAGGGCAGTAAGCGTCCAGAGAAACAGAAATCTCTGAGTGGTAGATTTGTTGGGAAGACTTCCAGAAGGAGCATTTGCAAGAATGGGCAGTTTGCAGAAGGCTTGCAGATGGGCCAAACCCCACCCCAAGAGGGGACTTGCCTGGGCATTTATGGCTCTCCCTATAGGGCTCACAGGTATAATTATTTATCCCGAGGTAACCAAATCTCCAACAACTTCAGCCCAAGCTGCTAACTGGCTGGGATGACAGCTGAAGCTGAGTCTTTATGCTAGACATGAGTGCATCTGGTCATTATCTGGATGTGCAGGGTCCTCTGTTTCAAGCAGTAAAATCCCATGTGGGCCATAATTTCAGTGAGAAAGAAGGAAATGATTCAAATCCTGAAAAATGTTTTCATCCATCCACTGGAAGGAGGGAGGAGGGAAGGAAGGAGAGGGAGAGAACGTTGGGATCTGGGGACTGTGGTGGGCTCTGCTATTTACTGGCAGGTCCTTCAGATTAGGGGGGTTCAAATCCCAGGCCTTCCACTAATGAGAAACATTACTTACATTATATCTGATCTTTCTAAACATCTTCCTTAGGTAGGTGTTCTTATCTCCTTTTACAGATAAGGAAACTGAAGTTTGGAGCTATTAAGTGATTTGCCAAAGGTCACACGGCCAGCCAGTGTTTGTCTTAAGGCCAGAATGGTTTCAAATTCCAACTTCTTGTCTCTCTACCATGTTACTTGATAAGTTTGCTTATCAGGTAATTAGTGAAGGTAGGTATAGCCTGTCAAAATGACACTTGAACAGAGGAAAAGTGATAAACTATGCTTCCTTTAATTCTCTTGTTTAAAAGACTAATTATCAGGTTTTATTTCCTTTACCGGGACAGCAGCCATCATTTAATACAGGGGGCGGGGTTCAGCTGAGGTATAAAAATAGCAATTCACTAAATATCTCCTGATTTGTTGCTGCTAGTAATTGAACATTAGGAAGGATATATACATCTGAAAGGCTAGCTGTCCATGTATAGTACTTATTCATTTCTGAGCCTAAAGGGGGACTTTATCCCTTGATTTTCTCACCTCCTTGTCCATACAGCTATTATTTCTTCAGTGTTCACTCACTTTATGTACATTATCATCAGTCTTTACAGAAGTCCTGTAAATAGGACTCTTTTGCCGTGTTCTACAGATAAGGACGGTGAAGCTAGCTGAGGATAAGTAATATTCCAAAGGTCACATGATAAGTAAATGACAGAGCCCAGTTGGAACTCAAATCTATGCAGCTCCTGTTTTGAAATGTACTTAGGATTTGTTTTAATCGGGTATGGTAAGATGACAGACATGAAGACAGCCTTTGAAAGAAGAGTTTATTACTCACAGTTTCCAAGATGAGAGGGCACAACAGGCCACACAGGGCCACACGGGAAAGTACCAGAGTCAGTCTGGGGCAGAAGGAACAAGAGGAAACCATAGGCACTTTATTGTGGTTTTCAAGGAAAGGAACAGGTGTGGCAGGGTAAGCAGCTGAGTAGGTTTAGGATCGGATAGTTTGTTTCAGCAGGCTCTGGGCTATACAGATGGTCTCTAGTGCTCTGGTACCTGGCCCCGGGGTGATTTAGGGAAGGGGGATAGTGTTCTGAACTACAGGAGCCTGGTAAAATGGGGTGGGGGGGGATATGGACTCAGGATTGGTTGGTTTGCACACTAAAGGCATGCTCATAGGCAAGTCTACTCTCTCTAGGAATTAGCTAACCCTGAGAGGGACAGTCTCTCCCTGGGTCTGCAAGGCACCAAAATGTCAATGCATCATAAAATATAGAAAATAAAAAACATGATTAATATAAACATAGCTCCAAAACCCACACTACAATTTCCAAAGCATTCCACTGCATAACACTTTTTAAAATATAATAACTATTCATCCAACTAGTGCTTACTCACTGTATCCTCAAGCTGATCAAATCCACCCTTGCCCCCCGGTTAGACTACTAACCTATAGAAGTTTATATGCCTCTGATTAATAATAGCCAATTGTTCAAGAATGGCTTACTCAAATGTTTATGAGGGCAAGAGGCTTAGAGAAATAGGTCTCAAATTTGAGTGGCCACCAGAATCTCCTGGAAGGCTGGTTAAAACACAGATTGCTGGGCTCTCTCCCTAGAGTTTCTGATTCAGTAGGTCTGGAATGGATTGAAATTTGCATTTCTAATCAGCTCCCAGGTGCTGCTGCTGCTGCTGCTCCTCTGGGGACCCCATTTTGAGAACCACTGGCTTAGAGCAACCATTAAATCTGTTTACAATGTAGTAAAGTAAACTGAAGAACCAAGAAAACTGAACATTAAACTTATGTAGTGAAACCAGTGATGACATTCAAAATATTTAACAACTACTATGGCATGGCACTGACCAGGGGGCTGAGACCAGTACCAGTGGCCCCTACTGTGCCAGGCACTATCTCTTAATTGCTGGATCTGGAGCGTTCCAAAAGCAGGGCGTGGGGTGGATGAGGCTGCAGGGGCCCAGAGCAGCAGCTATCCACATCTAGGAAGGAGGGAATTCAATATTTAACAACAGTTGCAGCTGCACCTGTATGAACCAACTGAATTGCAGTACTGAGTCAAATTTCAAACAGACTTATGAAGGTGCTTAAAATCCTTCAGTGGCTGCTGTCAGCTTTTAGGAAAATGTCAAAATGCTTCACATGGAGTTCCTGCATGATTGAACCCATGCAATCCTCCAGACTTACAGCTCCTCATTTAACACCCCACATACCAGTCATTCTAAACCCTTTCAAGTTCCCAAATGCACTAAACTTCACCCAGCCTTTGTCTTGGAAAAGATTTCTCCTTTTGCCTGGAAAACCATGTCCTCAAGAAACTCAGATGCATCTCAAATTTTACCTCTTCGAGAAAATCTTCCCAGACCCCACTTCTTATCAAGGTCACAGGGCGACCTATCACATCACTTAGATTCTATTATGATAGTCTCTTTGTAGAAAGTTGCCCCCTTAGACTGCAGGTAAGTTGAGGGCATGCATTTACCATGTCTCATCAATTTTAAGAGAGACTTTTTTTCAAGCTTGAACATCTCTAGAAATAGAATGTACCTCATAACTGGTGGTATGGCAAAATTTGACAGTATTTTTCTTTCTTAATGATATGTAGTTTTATTGTACATCTTGCTATCACTTGTATCTTAGACTCGGTGAAATACATTGTTTCTTCCCTGTATCCACATTTCCTTGTGCAACTCTGAGCATGTAGGATATGCTTGGGCTCTCAGCCCTACTCTGACCTAGTGTGTTCAATGTATGGTCCGAAGCTGGAAGCCCACAAACTACACTTTCCAGGCTCCCTTGCCAGTTGAGTTCCTGTTAGATTCTGTCAATGGGAGGCATTAATGGGAGATTAGAAAACAAGAGGAATATAGAAGCCTGGTTTTGTTTTTGTTTTCTGCCCCTGGATCTATTCAGGGCTCCTGCAGGCAACTTGGGGCTTCTATAATACAAGCCACAAATATGACAGCAGCGGGGCATATGGCTGCAGGTGACTGCAGACTCCAGTAGCATCAGCAGGACTATGGCTCCTGGAGTCCCACTCAGCAGCAGCAGCCTCAGGGGTGAGTATGCTGTGGACTTTAGGTCACATTCCTTTCCCCCTTTTGCTGCTCCAGCCTTAAGGTCAGTAGTAGCCTTCTGCAGTTACTGAACTCTGCGTCATGTCTCCTTTGTTCCTTTTGTTCTTCCCCTACCTTTGGAACTAACTCCCTGCATTAAATACACTCTGTTTGAAACACCTAGAGTGGTTTCTGCTTTCCTGACTGAATACTAACAGCTACAGTTCCCTTCTCTTTTCTGTTTCTGTAACTCCTAGCTGTGCCGTTCATGTTGATGTGTGTTTCTGTGGTACCAGGCAGGATAGCACAATGGTGACAGTGGTTAAGTACATGGTATCTGGGAACAAACTCCCTGGGTTGGATTCCTAGCATAGCTACTTACTGCTATGTGACACCTTGAGAAAACTGCCTAATCTCTCAGGGCCTCGACTTTGTCATCTGACAACAGGAGATAATAGTAATGACCTCTATCTTATAGAGTTATTATAAGAGAAAGTGCTTAAAATGGGTTCTGAAGAAATGGTAGGCATTGTTACTGTTATGCTTATCAATATTTCATATGTTTTGTCACCCACAGATATACCTGTAGATGTCTCCTACTGGTTTTTCTTAAATTTTTATTTTATTTTATTCAGGGACACCTATGCTTATTGGAGGTATTCAGTCCAGATTTATTGGAGGAAGGAAGGAGGAAGGGAAGAAGAGAGGATGGAAAGGAAGAGAGGAGAGAACAGGCGAGGGGAAGGCAGGGGAGGAGAGAGGGAGAGGGGATGTGTTTTTTACCACAATTTGTTTTAATGTTGCCTTTCTCTTGCTCTTCCCTACAGACCCTGGTCAACCTCTAACCCTAGGTGGTTGTGTTCCTATTGGCAGCAACGGCAGCCAGGCGTGTGCATACACCTTTCTGCTTCATCCAGACTTTGAGTCACTTGAGGCTTGGAACCACGATTTGGACATCTTTATACCCCTGGGACCTGACAGAAAAGGCACTTAACGTTGCAAGATGAAAGCAACTGAAATCCCAATGAGATTACAGAAGTAGGCCTGAAAAGGCTAGATGCCAAATGTGATTTTTGAGGCCAGGATGAAGAGAAAGGAAAAGAGAGGAGCAGTAACAGACTCTTTTTCTTAAGTTACTAGTTGTGGTCAAGGACAAGAGGGAAATCATTTCTTTCAGGATAGTGGTCACAGAGTATTGTTCACACCTCCTCTGGTGGGTTGTCATAATAATTTGCCACTGGATTCCTTACTGTCAAGTGTTCTCTAGAAGCACCAAGCCTAGTTTTTATCAAATCAAGACATATCCCTCTTCTCTAGAACATTCTGCCAATAGAATACTCAATGGGAAAAAAAAGGATAGATGAACATAAAATAATGCATTGTCTACAAATGGGAAAAGAGAACTAAGATTTTCAAATTTCAAGTGATTATTTTCAGTTTTGTAATGCATTTGAAAGTTTTTAACTCTAAAAGAGCTTATTTGACACAATATAATATTTTCCATTATTCCTCCAAACACAGCTAAATGAATTACTCTCCATATTTTTTAAAAAGGATAATATAGTTCCTCAAGTCTACCCCTACATTATAGGGTATAAGACAAGTACAAATGGAGGTCCAGCCACATACCATTTAAAGCTGTAAATCAGGCTACAAACTGTTAAGTCAAATACATTCTATCCTCTACCTTGCAAATACAGTTGACCCTTGAACAACGTGGGTTTGCACTGCACAGATCCATTTATACGTGAATTTTTTTCAAGAAAAATTACCCCAAGTGTGCCTGCCTCTCCTGCCTCCCCTTCCACCTCCTCCACCTCTACAGCCTCTGCCGCCCGAGACAGCAAGACCAACCCCTCCTCTCGCTTGCCCTCAACCTACTCAGTGTGAAGACGATGAGGGTGAAGACCTTTATGATGATCCACTCCCACTTAATGAACAGTAAATAGTAAATAGTAAATCTCTTCCTATGATTTTAATAACATTCTCTTTTCTCTGGTTTACTTTGTTATAAGAATATAGTATATAATACATATAACATACAAAATATGTGTTAATTGACTGTTGTTGGTAAAGCATCTTGTCAACAGCAGGCTATTAGTAGTAAAGTTTTTGGGGAGTCAAACGTTGTACATGGATTTTCCATTGCACAGGCAGTTGGCACCCCTAAGCCCCATGTTGTTCAAGGGTCAACTGTATACCTCATACCCTCCTGGAAGGTCAGGGTTCCAATTCAGAATTCTCAGACTCCATGAAGTTCCAGGTAGAAACATGTTGGAGAGATGGTGCTAGCCCTTGGCCTACCCCCTTTCTCTGTTCACACCTCCCCCCACCAGCAGCACCTTGACCACCCACAGGAGCCCAGGCACAGTCTTCCCTCAGGGCAATGGGATGATAAACTGAGA
Source organism: Daubentonia madagascariensis (assembly GCA_023783475.1). Taxonomy (NCBI): domain Eukaryota; kingdom Metazoa; phylum Chordata; class Mammalia; order Primates; family Daubentoniidae; genus Daubentonia; species Daubentonia madagascariensis. The sequence goes on from JAKFHU010000522.1 coordinate 240,884, forward strand.
AAGAGACCCCCATGGTCCCTGGAAGTGAGCTCTGAGCAAGTTTGGACAGGAAATTTTGAGTATCAGGGATACAAACTGTGTTTTAGAAGGCAACACGGGCACATCTGCTTGGCACTGCAGACCTTTCACCCCCATGGTGAGGGGCATAGTCTGAGGAAAGCCAGAATGGAGGCCTCTTGAAGCCAGGACCCAGGGCAGGGTCCTTCTTGCCCAGGGCTAAGGGCAAAACTGTAGCTCCTTATCACATAGCTTACGATATTAAATGACATTAAATCCTTTCCCATCCAGTCTACCCAAATAGATTTAAATTACAAGAATTGTTTTAAGCAGAGAAATATAGATTTCAGGTGTTGGGGATGAGCTACCCACTGCAACTGAGGGCCTTGACAGCTAAAGGGAAAAGGAAAAGACCTCAGTTATGGGTTGTTAACTAAAGTAATTTATGCAAGTTCATTTAAGGAGTCAATGTTTTTCAACACGTCAAATTCTAGGAATGTTTTATTGTGTTGGTATTATATAAAATACACCAGATGATATATGAATTTTAATAATGTAATATATTATGCAAACAGAAAAGATCATTTGTCTTCCTAAGGAGGTGATAAATACTATATTACACAATAGACTGCCTCGCTGATATTATTAGCCATGAATTCCACTTGGAGTTTACTGCTCATCTCAAAGGCTTAGCATTATTTAACTATAATAACTCCCAATCATAACTACTTAGGCGATTGATTCTGTTTAATCACTGATGTTCCTGTAATGGTGAAAAGGCTATAGTATTTTTGTTTGAAGCTAGCACACCAAGTCCCATGGTATGGTATAATTAAGAACAACTGTTTACTTTTTCTTAAATTCAACACCCCTCACCCCCACCTCAAAAGCAGACATTAAAGTACTAAATATAATGATCTTGGTAAACCAAATTGCTATGTTCCTGGCAGCCCTTCCCTGCTGTTTCCCTTAAACATTTCTATCTGAAATGATGATGAATAAAAAAAGAAAAAAAGAAACCTGGAAAATATACAGCTATCCCTTGACTGTATCTTCCACCTAACCATCAGAGTTTCCGTTTGAGTGCTTAAAAACACTCACTCACTCTCTCCTTCCTCTGTCCCTTTTTGGCCATTTTAGATTGTTACTTGTATTGTTTCAAATGTCCACAGGGCATGCCATGCAGGATCATGGACACCAGCCCACTGTTTTATGTCTGTGAGTTAGTCTCCCTGAGTAGACTGGGGGACATGGACATTCTTGCTTCTTTCTGAACCCTCGCCAGGGCCTGACATATAGGAAGTACCCATAATGTTAATGAATAAATAAATGATCACTTTGTTGTTTTGTTGTCCTCATGAACTGAGAGTTATTCTGGCATAAAGAATATCAGAGTCCATTCTCCATGGAAGTGAATTTACCCAGTGCATTACCTTTATAAATTTTGAAATCTGAGAAGCAGAAAGTCCAGATATAATACCCTAGGTGATTCCATCCAAATCCCACTGGGTAGGGAATGACATGCAAAGAACTCCCAGAACTTAGTGGCAAAGACAAGACTGACAAGGCGTGCCCTTATGAAATCTTTTTATGATGTACTTTGTTTTAATTACATTTTATAATCATCAGGAGACTGGCTGTGGCTACGCTTTGAGAAACAGTACAACATTGCACTTAATCCAAGGTTATTTTTTAGAGGTGAAATGAAACGACATCAGATTCTGGAAATACTTAGAAGGGAATCATTCTGAATGGGGTTGGAATAAGTGATCAATGCAGTATGGCGGCTACTGCCTTTTTTCTCTTCCACTTTCAGCTACCCTCTTTTAAGTGTGTCTTAATACTGCGAGCTGCCTCTGATTACTTTGGGGAATAGATGGGTTATAAAATATAAATAAAGACAGATAACCACATGGATTTCATTGCTTAGCTAAGCACAATTTTGTGGCCATTAAAAAACTAAGTAATGTTTCTTTTTTAAGGTGGTACATGGGGCCTGGCTTAACACATTTACGAGCATTTGAATTGTTCCCAGGATACAGCTTAGTTTTTGGTGGATTTCACGTGCTGACCTGAACTGCTCTGTCCACAAACTTAATCTTAGGTATAACTACCATATTTGATAAAAATATTTTATTCACGGCATCTTCAGTAATTCATTATAATGCAATGGTTTAGCCTATGATAACTGATTTCATATAACTTAGCTGCTAATTTAAATGTTTAAATTTAATGTTTAAAAATATACAGTGGGCTATCTAAAAATAATTTCATCTAAACTGTGATCAACATCTTTTTCCCTTTTTGTGACATTCTAAGATAAAATATTATCTATTAGCATTCCGTAGCTATCTGTATATCTTTTTAAAAGTACATTTTTGACATAGCCCCATCAACTATCACTTTCTCAAAGTCCAAAAAAGCTGTTGGACCTAGAAACAGGCCCATGAATAAATGAATAACTTGATATAGGACAACAGACACATTTTAAGTTATTGGGAAATGAATGAATGATTTAATCAAAGATACTGGGGCAAGTGCTGATCACAATGGGAGAAAAATATTCTTACAACTCATAGCAAATAGCATACCAAAAAACCCCCAATAACAAAATCTTTCCTCACATCCTACAAAAAAAAAAAAAGGAATACTAGATAAATGAAAGCCCTAATTATGAAAAGCAAAAGCTTAAAACACTGAAAAAAATATATGTATATATAAGGAAAATCAGGCTAGGGAAAGGTTTCTAAAACAAGACATAACAAACACATACTATAAAGGAAACAGACTGATAAATTTGACTACATTAAAATAAACTCCTGTGCATCCAAAAATACCATTAAAAATGAAAAGACAAGCTACAGACTAGGAGTAAATACTTGTAACAATATAAGCAACAAAGGATTATTATCCTGAAGATTTACAGAACAGATCGTTAAGAAAATAAAAGCCCAATAGCCAAATGGATGAAAGGCAGGCATTTTTCCAAAGAGGAACACTGACTGTCCAATTAACTTATAAAAATGTGCCCAACATCATTAGTACTCAGGTAAACGAAAATTTAAACCACAAGAAATGACCATTTCACACCTCCAGACTGGCAAAAATGTGAAAGTCTACAATGCCAAGTGTTGGCAATGGAGCAATTTCAACTTTCATACCCTGATCATAAGGGTGTAAATTGGTGCACCACTTTGGAAAGCAATTTGGCAACATCTAATAGATTTGAAGCCTAGAGATGCAGACATATGGGAAGGTACTAGAACTGTTTGTTGTTGTTTGTTTGTTTTTAATGAGTGTACGATGAGGTGCCCTTCCTAAAGGAATTGCAAATTTTGAGGCCAGGAGCCAAGCAGTGGGAGGTAGCAGATAGAAAAAGGACACAATTATAGGTCACTTCTGATAAATTTTGCCAAGTACCTTCCTAACTTCTGCTGGCTTTTGTTTATTAGCCCTTCACATGCAATGACTTCAGTAACTGGTAGGATGTTTTAAAGGAGCTCTTTGGCACATTAAGAAAAACCCATAGTAATGTGAATAGTTTCCAACGTCTCCATCGCTTTTTTTCTAGTACCATCATTGTAGCATTCTGATTCTTCCATGAGGATGTTGACATCAGTCTTCCAAGTTTTGAAGGGCTGGGGATTTAGGCCTGGTTAAATGCATTTGTTCCATGAAAGAGAAAGCTGGTCATCTTTTTTGGTTATTAATTTATTTCTCCATATGTCAGTGTCTAGTTGAAACATAAATTAGTCACTATTCTTACATTTACGTTGAATCACCTGCTAAGTCCTTTGTATGTTACTGTGTCTTCCATCGCCAAATCACCAGACATGTCATCTTTTTGATGATTTACATTTCCTATTATCTCTATGATCATTTATATTTTCATTTTCTCTTTATTGGGTCCTCTGTGACTGCCAACCTCTGGAGATGCGAAGCTCAATAGGGTATGGCCCCTGCCCTCCAAGAGCTTATAGAGTTTCTCAATTAATTCTGACCTTAACTTTTTTAAACATACAAATGGAAGATCGCCCAATCCTCCCTTAAATGAGTCCCTTCCAGGACACATCAAGAACATCTAACATCTTTGCCACCCTCATTTAATCATCATTTAACATAGCCAGTTAACTTGGGAACATGTGGAGAAATTAGAGGGAAAAAATGAGCATTTGGAGGAATTAAATAGGTTTTTAAAAATTAAACCAATTCTGTACAATTGTTCTTGGTGAACGTAAAGACTGAAGAGAGTGTGGCCATTAGTGTTCTTTCAGATCCTGCCACCTGTTTTCTTTTAAACGCAGCAGTGGCACAATATATCAACAGTAGGCAGTTTGGCTGCACTGGTATAAATTCTGATTTTGTATAACTGATTTTTTTGAAACCTGATACTTGCTGATAAATAATAAAAGCTAAAATTTGAGCACTTCATGCCGGGCACCAATCAAAGCCTGGATTTTTTTTTTCATTTGATCCCTACAACAATCTGGAGGGAGGCGCTGTTATTCCTATCTTACAGCTGCACAAACAGAGGGCCAAGGTCCCAGAGCTAGGAAGTGGCAGAGCAAGGATTTGAAGCCAGTGGTCTGGGTCAAGAGCCTCTGCTCAAAACCACTTTTACATTCTGCATCCCATGAAGACAGTCTTTGCAGGAGTTGCCATTGCTTGTCGCGAGTGTGATGAGTACCTAGGTAACGTCACTATGTGTGTATGTGTGAAGCACTACTGACTTTTATGCCTGGAAATTTAGGATGATTTCTCAAGTGAGTCTTAATCCTAATACTAAAGGCAAGGGGTGGAGAGGAAGGAACAATGCTGTCTTCTAACTTTGGACTTCCATGTCAAAGGATAAAATACAATTTAGTCTTGTGTTTCAGGCTCCCTAATTACAAAGGGAATATGTTCACCAAGTGGAGCCTTTCCTCAGTTTCCAGAACAATGTTCCTTCCAGGAAACCACAAACATTGGCATTTCATACCAATGTAGGATGTCTGTGCACTTCACAGTATGTATGAGGTGCCTGTTAGTGCTTTTGGTTATTTCCTTCAAAGGTTTTAACATCTCTTTGCTAATAAAAGGTCATCCATTAAATGCTTTGCTTTAAGTGTGATACAGGGCTATAGGATTCACTTGTCAGAGTCAAGCTACACTGCTCCTACCTGTGGGAAAGAAATTTTCCTATTTCCTTAAATACCATTAATTCTGATTTGGGGGCATTAAGCACTCCTTGGATTTTACAGTAAATTGTGGAGTCAAATGTGGTAGACTGAAATCTCTTTTCCATTTCTTTACTCTCCTATCATCCATCTCCTTGCCATAACTTCATGATTGGCAGAGTGTATTTTCTTGTCTCTTGGCCATGCAATGTGGTGTGGCCAATGGAATACTGACAGACATGGCACACACAGAGGCTTGACAAAGACACGTGCTTGAGTCATTGTGCCTGTCCTGTTGCATTTCTGCCTTTCACCATGAGAACATGTTTCGCGTAGCCATTGGTCCAAGGAGGATGAGAGACACGTGCAGCAAGCCTAGACCCAACACACAGCTTGGAGCAGAGCCCGGCCTAGATCAGCTGGACCCCAGCCAACCCACAGATGGGTGAGGAAAAAAAATCAACACTTGTTGCTATAAGCTCTTGAAATTTCATGGTTACTTGTTAGGCAGTATTATTGCATTTATAGCTGATTGATACATAAAGCCTCTTCCATCTGCTAATCATTTTGAAGACCATTTGTATTAGTTTCCCAGGGATGCTGTAACAAAGTACCATATACTAGGTGGCTTAAACAACAGAAATTTAGGGGAAAAGATTCCCTATTCAACAAATGGTGCTGGGAAAACTGGATGGCCATATGTAGAAGACTGAAACTGGACCCACACCTCTCACCTCTCACAAAAATCAACTCACAATGGATAATAGATTTAAACCTAAGATGTGAAACCATAAGAATTCTCGAAGAAAACGTTGGAAAAACTCTTATGGACATTGGCCTAGGCAAAGAATTTATGAAGACCCCCAAAGCAATCACAGCAGCAACAAAAATAAATACATGGGGACCTGATCAAATTAAAAAGCTTCTGCACAGCCACGGAAATTATCACTAGAGTGAACAACCTACAGAATGGGAGAAAATATTTGCATGCTACACATCTGATAAAGGGCTGATAACCAGAATCTATACAGAACTGAGGAAAATCAACAAGAAAAAATCAAACAACCCTACTAAAAAATGGGCAAAGGACATGAACAGAAACTTTTCCAAAGAAGACAGAATAATGGCCAGCAAACATATAAAAAATTGCTCAACTTCTCTAATCATCAGGGAAATGCAAATCAAAACCACAATGAGATATCACTTAACTCCAGTGAGATTGGCTCATATCAAAAAATCTCCAAACAACAAATGTTGGCGGGGATGTGGACAGATAGGAACACTCATACACTGCTGGTGGGACTGCAAATTAGTACAACCTCTATGGAAAAGAATATGGAGATACCTCAAAGAATTAAAAGTAGAATTACCATTTGACCCAGCAATCCCACTACTGGGTATTTCCCCAAAGGAAAAAAAGACATTCTATAATAAAGACACCTGCTCGCAAATGTTTATAGCAGCACAATTCACAATTGCAAAGATGTGGAAACAACCCAGGTGCCCATCAATACACGAGTGGATTAATAAAATGTGGTATATGTATACCATGGAGTATTACTCAGCAATAAAAAACAACGGTGAATTAACACATCTGGTATTATCCTGGGTGGAGCTAGAGCCCATTGTTCGAAGCGAAGTGTCACAGGAATGGAAAAACAAGCACCACTGGTACTCACCATCAAATTGGTACTAACTGATCAACACTTACATCACACAGGGCAATAATATTCATCAGGGGGCGGTCAGGCGGGAGGGGGGTGGAGGGGATGGGAAAAACTCTCACTGAATGGATGCGGGGAGCACAGTTTGGGGGATGACCACGATTGTAGCTCTGACACGGGCAGTGTATGGGCAATATATACAGCCAAAGTGTTGTACCCCCATAATATTCTGAAATTTAAAAAAAATAAAAATAATAAAAATAATAAAAAATAAAATAAAAAATACACAAAAGAAAAAAAACCCCAGAAATTTATAGTCTCACGGTTCTGGAGGCTGGGAAGTCCACGATCAAGATGTCAGCAAGGTTGGTTTCTTCTGACAGCTGTGAGGGAGGATCAGTTCCACGCCTTTTTCCTAGCTTCTGGTATCCCCAGGCATTCCTTGGCTTGTAGAGAGCATTCTCCCCGTGTGTGTCTGTGTCCAAATTTCCCCTTTTTATAAGCACACCAGTCATATCAGATAAGGGCCCATCCTAAGGACCTCATTTTATCATCTGCCAAGGCCCTATTTCCAAATAAGGTCACATTCACAGGTACTGGGGGTTAGGACTTCTATGTTTTTTTGAACACCACAATTCATCCATAACACCATCCCAGATGTCTTTCTAGCTGGAGAGGTGGGGGAGGAAATAAGACTGGGAGGGTCTTTTTGGTTAACAAGAAATCTAAGAGTTTACCTTTTTATATAGCTGTAGCAGGGCTAAATAATATTAGGTTTTGCTGTGTCTTCTAAATGTTCAGTGTTTTATAAAGCATTTGTAGTAAATCACCTCCATCCCTGCCCATCCCTTAAACTAAGACATGTGTACTTTCTTTACAGGCTTTACCTTAGGACTACACTCCCCCTTCATGCTTCTATTTCCAGCAGCCCTTCTAATGTCCTGTTGCTTTGGGCTCATGTCTTATGCTTATTTTTCTTTACTGCTAAATAGGTTGCCCACATGTTCTTTCCTCTACACATTGCCCTGAATATATCCCACACATTGTCTCCTATGACCCCCTACACAAAGGATGTGGCTGAAAGATGTTCTAGTACCATGTCAGAACAGAAGCATATAACCTCTCATGCTGCCCCTTATTATTCGTTTTATTTCCGATAAACCCGCAAAAGACCCAAGCACAAATTGAAATTTGTTCCAGTTTTATCCTCCACAGAAATAAACTTACCTAAACCCATGAAATCAAAGCACAATCCAGACTTCAGTAAGTTGCACGTTTAGTTGAATAAAGAGTATAATCCCTTATCCTTGTGTTTAGAACTTTGAACCTTCTAGCTGTCAGGGCAATGTCTGCACACTGAACGGGGTCTACATATCCTCAGAATCACAGGGAGGACTTGAAAATTTCTGCACTGTTCATTGCTTCAAAGTCTCTACTAATGGGCCTGTATCTACCACCACTGTTTTGTAATTTTTCAAATCCTGGGGGTATTGATGCTTTTTGGGGGGTACTGGGAGCTTAAAAGCCCCAGATTGTTTATCAAATTGCTTTTTCATTAATTTTTTATTGATACATAATAGATGTATGTGTTTTCAGGGTACACGGGATAATTTAATACACTCATATAATCTGTAAAGATCAAATTTGCATAATTGGGACATCCATCACCTTAAACGTTTGTCTTTTCTCTATGCTAGAAACATTCAAATTCTTCTCTTCTAGCTATTTTGAAATATACAATAGATTATTGTAAACTATAGTCACCCTACTTACTTAGCAAACACTAGGTCTTAATTCCTCTATCAAACCATTTATTTGTACCCATTAATCAATCTCTCTTCATCCCCTCTCCCCACTACCCTTCCCGGCCTCTGGTAACCACCAATCTACTCTCCATCTTCATGAAATCCACTTTTTGTTGTTTCCTTTGCTGGGCAGAAACTTTTTAACTAGACGTAATCACATTGGTCTATTTTTGCTTTGGTTGCCGGTGCTTTTGGGGTTTTACACAAAAAATCTTTGCCCAGAACAACGAAGTGTTTCCCCAACGAACGTTTTTCTTCTAGTAGTTTTAGGTCTTAGACTTAAGTCTTTAACTCATTTTGATTGTTGTACGTGGTGAGACAGAGGAGTCTAGGTTCATTCTTCTGCATATGGTTATCCAGTTTTCCCAGCACCATTGAAGAGACTGTCCTTTCCCCACTGTATGTTCTTGGTGCCTTTGTTGAAAATGAGTTGGCTTTAAATGCATGAATTTATAGCTAGAGTCTCTATTCTGTTTCATTGGTCTATGTGTCTGTTTTTATGCCAGTACCATGCTGATTCGGTTACTCTAGTCTTGTAGTATATTTTGAAATCAGGCTGTGTGATACCTCCAGCTTTGTTCTTTTTGCTCAGGATTTCTTTGGCTATTTGGGGCCTTTTGTGCTTCCATATAAATTTTAGGATTGTTCTCTCCATTTCTGTGAAGAATGTCATTGGTGTTTTAATAGGGCTTTCACTGAATCTGTAAATTGTTTTGGGTGGTATCAGATTGCCTTTTTAATAATATCCATGAGAACATTTTTAATCCTTGAAAATTAAACAGAAACTCATTTTAGCAATTACCATGGCAACACCTGTTGCTTTCAAGGCCACTTATAACAATAAGTTGATATTTAAAACATTTAAATTTAGCAGTTCACGCACAGCTTTCTGCATTTTTCTGAAATGCGACCCATCCAATTTTCCATTGACCAGTACTCTAGCTCAGTACTACTCAAGGTGTGGTTCAAAGATTGGCAGCATCAATATCCATTAATTAGATTGTGAGAAATGCAGACTCTTGGGCCCTACCCCAGACCTACTGAGACTGTATTTTAACAAGATCCTCAAGTAATTCTCATGTGCACTTACGTTTCAAAAGCACCACCCTAGTTTTTCTAATCTACTTCTAGATAGCAGGACAACTACAGTTCCAGTGGAACCTCTTAAAGCCCTCAGCCACTTTTCTCGTAAAACTCGACACCTTTTTAACGGGATCCTATTTCAAATTTGAAATATTGTATTGCGAGGCTCTTTGCCTTAAGTCTTCAGACCCATTCTCACCCTCCATCTCTTTCTTCTGCCACATACATCAGGAAAAGACAAAGAAAGAAAACCCTTCAAGCTCTGCAGTGGCTTAGCAGTAGCTCCGGCTCTGGAAGTCTTGAAGAAGGATCTTTCCCTGACAGGCCTTTTGTCTCTAAGCCAGCAGGACCCAAGTGGCCCAGAGCCAACTGCCAGTGCTATCTTCTCGCTCTTGCTGCCATATCCCTTTTTTGTTTGTCCCTTGGCAGACATCGTGGGCAGAGCCCTGCTCCTCCAGTCTCCGTGGTCTCTGGTGGGAGCCCTTGCAGCTTTGGTTTCTTCTTTGTGTAGCAGTCAGAAAGCCTCAAACATGTAATTTAACCACTAGGACTTCTGCTGCCTCATGAGCATGCCATCTTACTGTCTCCTGGGCTAGATCATAAAAGCTGCAGAATGCTCCTTTGGGTGTTACACGGGTCCCTTGGGCCTTATTGCTGTTAGGTTTTTGATTCTGTGTCCAAAAATCTTGCTAGCATGTCCCTCAGGAGGACGGGAGACCAACTGTGCCCAAAGCATCCCTTCCCCTATTTTTTAATGTTTAAAATTTGACTTGGAAATAACTTCAAACTTAAATAGCTGCAATATGAACTTTAGTAAATTTAACAGAACACAATACTTACATTGAAACTGTCTGTATTCTAATTTGTTAATTGACAATGTCCTTTACAGCATTTTTTCCTCCAATACAGGATCCAGTATAGGGTGAGGTATCACATTTAGTTGCCATGTCTCCTTAGCCTCCTTTAATCTGAAATTGTTCACAGCCTTTGTCTTTGACATTAATACTTATAAAGAGTATGCTAGGCCTTTTTAATACAACATTTCTCTTTTAACAAATTGCCACACTAGAAAAAAAAATTTTTTCCCTGGGGCCACAGTGTTTTATTACAAAAATAGAATAAAAACTTGGAAAAAAAAACAATCCTCTAATTTAATTAAAAATTTATTTTTTATTGTTTTCTGTGCGTGAGTCATATGCAACTTGAAAAATAATTCATAAAGGTAAAGGTAGAGACATGTGAGTTACATATGCTTCACAAGGTCCCAGGCTCAAAACTACCGTGAGTTAAATACAACTCACATGGCAGTTAATGTGTTAAAGTCTAAGGTTTCCCCACAATTAGATTTAGGTAATGTATGCTTAGCCAAATATTGCATAGATGGTGATAGACCTTTCTCAGAGTATCACCTATGGAAGCACAGGATGTCCACCTGTCCCTTATGGATGTTGATTTTGATCACCTGGGTCAAGGTGTTGTCCAATTTCTCCACTGTGAAGTTACTTTTCTCTTGCAACATGTGGTAGGCTGAATAAATGCCCCCCACCCCACCCCACCAAAGATGTCCACATCCTAATCCCCAGAACCTTATGTTACCTTATATGAACTTTTCTTTATGTGGCAAAGGGGACTTTGCGGATGTGGCCAAGGATCTTGAAGTGGGGACAGAATCCTGGATCATCCAAGTAGGGCCTAATGTAATCACAAGTGGCCTTACAAGACGGACAAAGGAGTCAGAGATGGCAATGTGACAACTAGAGCAGAAAGATTTGAAACTGCTCTGCTGCTGGCTTTGAGACTGAAGGAGCCAAGAGCCAAAGAATGCAGGTGGCCTCTAGGAATTAGAAAAGGCAGAAAACAGATTCTCCCCCGAGCCTCCAGAAGGGACCAGCCCTGCCAACACCTTAATTTTAGCCCTTGTAAGACTCATTTCAAACTTCTGACCCCACAGAACTGTAAGATGATAAATTCATGTTATTTTAAGGAACTAAGTTTTTAAAAATTTGTTAAAAGGGCAATAGGAAACTGATACACAACTCACAAGCAATCTGTGGGAGACACTTTAAAGCCACATTAATATGCTCCTTGTCAAAATTTCCCCCAAGATTTAACACCAATGGGTGATCCTTGCCTGATTCAGCCTTCACTTTAACACAGTAATTTTTCAACTCCAGCACTCCCTCCCCTCCCCAACCACTTGACACTTAGCACTCTACGGTAAGCAAGTTTTATCTGCATCCCCCATTTGTATATTATCTGTACATACTCATGATTTCCAATTTTTTGAGCAGTTTGTAATTCATTACTATGCCTAATTATATTGGCATACAAACCCTTCTAGATTCAAGTGGGGGCCAAGGGTCAGCATCTGAGCCAACAACAGTCCTCTGTAGGCTGGCCTGGACCAAAGCGGTGGTCTGGTGCAGGAACCGCACCCAGATGGGTGGGGAATGGCGATATTCAAGAGTGAAATCAGTGGAGAGCAAACAAGGGGAAAAGATAGGACTCAGTCCCAGAAATGGCTGACAGTCAAAATGGCTGCGATCTCCCACTTTGTTCCACTTTTCCATCTGGCTGCTGTCTACCTTCTTGAGTTTCTGCTCCTCTTCAGCCCTTAATGGGCACCAAGGAGGACATGAGAGGCAAGCCCTGGGTTTTGAGGACCACCCTCCTTCAGTGCTTTCACCAGTATTGGGACTGTACCCTTGCTAGTGCAAAGCATACATTCTTGCTCCTTTGATGTGTGAAGATGCAGAAACTTCTCCCTTCATCATCATAGATTGCTTTTCTTCTTGAACAAGCCCAACCCTGGGTAATTTCGTCAGGCCAGCCTGTTTCCTCCATGTTCTACTTGGAAAATGCAATTCTAAGAACTGCATTTTACAGTGCACTTTAGTCTCCCAAGGTTGGAAATATAGACATGCACAAAGCATCAGACAAAGGTAAGAAAAAAAAAAAAAAAGGGGACCCAGGGGCTGCTTTCAGAGCTTACATTCTAGTTGATATTAATCGGACTTGGGCCCAAGCTCTTGCTTGCCCTGCCCCCCCTACACTTCAGTTAAAAACCTCTAGCTCCTATGTGGCAGTCAGAACCCAAACCCAGGTGTCTGTTCTTTCCCACCAAGACACACTCTCTTCAGACATTAAATACTTAAACATATATGGACTACATGGGATGAAGATCATGTAGTAAGACTGAGTAGAAAAAACAAATACTGAGTGTGAAGGGAGCATGCAATGCACCAAATATGCTGACAGAAGCCGCCCTTAGCATTGGGAGGATGGACAGAAGGGGAATTTCAGGTATCAAATTTAACTCGGTGGGCTGGGCGCAGTGGCTCACGCCTGTAATCCTAGCACTTTGGGAGGCCCAGGTGGGAGGATTCCTTGAGCTCAGGAGTTTAAGACCAGCCTGAACAAGAGTGAAACCCCGTCTCTACTAAAAAATAGAAAAATTAGCCAGGCATGGTGACACGCACCTGTTGTCCCAGCTGCTCAGGAGGCTGAGGCAGGAGAATCACTTGGGCCCAGGAGTTTGAGGCTGCAGTGAGCTATGACGACCCCACTGCACTCTAGCCTGGGCTACAGAGGGAGACCCTGTCTCAAAAAGAAAAAAAAAAAATTTGGACAACTGAGCGCAGGTAAAGACAGAACATCTATAAAGTGGAAGAGGATGTGGAACGTAGTGCAGAGCTGTGTGCACAACCAAGTCCAAGGAGTATTTTTGTCCCTCAGCAATGAACAGAGAGGAGCAGTCTGAATCACTCAGTGAGAACCTAAGCTACCACCATAATCATTAACCAAGACGTAAAACTATTTTAGAACAAAGAAAAGAGAATTTCCTAGTAGGTGGAACTAGGAATGATCTCCAATAAGATGACTCTACAGTCAAAGCCAACATCTGGAGACCTCCCCCTTGCCAGTGTTTTTGGGATATGCGGTGGATCAACTCTCCAATCCTCCCTCTCTCTGGATATTAGAGGTCTTCTGTCAAAATACATGTGGCTTGTTTAGCCTCTTTACCCAGGAAAACCCCCTGACACATTTATTCTGTTGCATTCCTATGCAAAGTTGCAGAGAGGGACCTATTCCCTAATGCTTCATCATAAAGGAATTGCTCACTGAAATGATCACATGGTTGGTTGTCGCACAGGAAAACTGTCTGCATTAATGAGCTGGCCTGGGCATCCCCCGGACCCCCAGATACATACCTGTCCAGTTACATTTATCATCCAATTTCCCAATTTCCCAGGGAAATCACATCCAGGAGTATTCAAATAGCTTTCCAAAGCACTGGCTATTTCTTGTCCATGTTCTATTTCTCATTTTTGAAATAATGAGTAAAGCAGAAATCAGTGGTATGACTGCATGAGGTAATTGAGATTTTAAATGGTTCTGGCCGAGGAGAACTGATCTGCCAGTATTGATTTGAGGCTCGTGAAGGGACTCCACCTATCCTTCACCACCACCCAGACTCAATGAAACAACGGAAGCAAAAGTTCTAGGTCAGGGGTTCTTAACCTGGGGTCCATGGACAGAATATTGTTCATCCATAAACTTGGATGGGAAAACATTTCTATTTTTCAAAAAAAAAAATTAAAAAAAAAAGCATTTCTATCTTTATCTTCACTAACCCCTCACTGAAATTCAGTATTTCCTTTAACCATGAACATAGATGACAAACCATATTAATAGAGAGCAGTTCCTATGACTTTGTCAACAAGACAAATCAGATGTTATCACATTTCAGCTGCTACAGTACTATGCATGAGCATATTACTACTTCACAATTATGTTATCTGACCCACCCCTCAATCCAGCTATTTAACAATAAAGCGGCACAAATATTCAATCATAAGTTTTTGAAAAATATAATTTGTTTGCTTGTAATTTCTATTTTATATATTTAATATTTAAAAACATGTTCCTGAGAAGGGGCTCACAGGTTTCACCAGGTAGCTACCAAAGGAATCCAAGGTACAAGAAAGGTTAGGAACCCCTGATGGAAGCTTCCATGTTAAAAATTGAGACTGCTGAAACCTAGATTCAAACTGTACTTGCCATGTGGAACCCCCTCAGGCACATTTCAAACTTGGACTTCCAGCCCACCCAGTGATACTGACATCTCATTCACAAAGCTGTTTTAAGACTGAGAAAAATAACATAAATGAAAGTACTCTATTAACCAGAAGCACAGCAATGTTAGATTATTTGCTACAAAGACATTCTGCAATGGGGTGACTGAAGGAGATTGAGTGCTTCCTCAAGGTCTCATAGCAGCTCATATCTAGTAACTAGGTATTCAATAATACGGCCCGACTGGCCTCTGGAAGAGTGCTACTCACAATGCTGTTCCAAAATATGCTAAGGAGCTTGCGCCACAAGGAAAATCAGCACACTGCTTCCTTCACTGAGAAAGTCTTGAAACTTTTTTATGAAAAAAAGTTCAGCTGAAGTAAAAAGTGCTTAGAAAACAAGGCTGGTTGATGGAGCACACTTGGAGTAACACTGTTCTAGAGCCTTGAGCACAGGCCAATGATATAGAACACAACACACACACACACACACACACATCCACAATTCCCCACCCTATCCCAGGAGTCATGAGAATGAAACGAAATTGATCTATTGAGAGACAGATGATAGAGATAAATGCAAACTCTTGTCGGCAATAGTTAATGCAAGCAAGGAAGTGACTATTCAAAGGGCACAGGAAGACATTTTTATTTCAACATCAGCACTGCTCCAGCCCATTAAAAACACTGTCAACACAGGCTTCCTCCAGCCTCGTCAGATCACCATTAATCAAGTTCTTAAAATATTCAGTCACACATCCAAGAGAAAGCAGCATTTTTTTAATAAATCAATTCTTGATATCTGATGTGTTAAATAGAATTTTAAGCTACAGCCATATTTGTCTTTAAAAAGCAGCTCTAGGATACTACAGTATATTCCATTTTAAATTATGATGAAGACTATAACACTACAGCCACTAAAGTAAAATAACAGTGCTAGATCTTATAACATTTCTTTAAAAGGCAGCAAAAACAGAGGTGGTTTTAAGTTATCAGAGTTCAGTTTCCATGCTTTTGTTTTAAAACAATAACAAAGATGTTCAAAACAACCGGACATCATTTCTCCAATACAAAGAAATGAGTAGGGCCAGAATTCACTATTATCACCCCAAATAAAAAGATATATTGATTTCCACCTCCCCACACCCCCCATTCCCACATCCCTTATTCTCTCATGAATGTATCTTCCATGGCCTGGCACAACCCGATCTACTTCATTTCTACCTCTCAGGTCTTAGCAGGCATGACCTGTGTCACCAGATTTATCAGTGGATCTGTTGCCTCAGCTGCAAGCTTCAAGTACAAAGTCATGACCACATATTTCTATTGACCCCAAACAGTGCTCTACAGTCATGGTACCATCATTTTAAATCTTACACAGTACAGCCTTTGCAAAGCATTATAGAAGATTTTGAGGGGATGGGGAGGATTCATAATGTCCACCAATGCCATTTTTAACCTACATGCACAAGAAAAAAATTTGTTCAGCTGATCTCGTTCCAAAATGACTCTAACTCCTTTATTCTACCTTAGTTTCTTCTTCCATGCCAATCCAATAAAAAGAAAAAGAAGTACACATTCCCTCATTTTTAAAGAACATTTGTTACATACCATACCAATTGTTCCTACCATGGGAGGAAGAACATTCTGTGTTGACACTAATTCTACCTCCAGACATTGAATATTTTTAATGCTTTGTTTACTGCAAATTCACCATAAATGAACTCATTCCATTGACAAGGTACAGACCTTTTATAAAACCAATAAAATAACCCAGTGATGTCTAACAATCCAAGTCTATATAAGCTCACCTTTGATGTGGATTGTTACCCACAGACAATACCAGGTTGTTACTTCCTTAGGAGAATTTTCAAGTTGCTGTTATTGCCATGGGCCTCTGTCATATCTGTGCATCCAAGCATCTTCTCAGAAAGTTTCATAGCAGCTATCCAAAATAACCTTTATTTCCACATCTAATATACCAGTAAGAGTGAGAACAGAAATAAGCTTTTGACTTTCAACTCTGCAGTCAGACAAAATCTTTTGCTAGCCTCAGGACAATGTTAAAATGAAGGACTGGTGAATGTAATAGGTTGTGTATCATTTAGCACAGTAGCAAATGAAGTCATTACAACTGTTCAAAAAAGGCCCCAAGGCCATCAGATTATAAAGAGATAAATGACACTGAGTGATAGAACTAAGACCAGGAGATATCTTTGTTCTATGAGATCAGAAGTGAGAAAGAGGGGACTGTGCTGAAATAAAACAACAGAACACGTGAAACGTCTCTTTTGTAATTTTAATTGAAGCATTACTATTCATTTTTTTTAACTCTTATAAGCACCAAATTTTAATATCTAAGTCAATTTTTGGGGAAAGAAACACCATCAAGAACTTCCCTCCAGAACAAAACAATGATGTTCATTCCTCCAAACATCCAAATTGAACATCTACCAAAACAAAAAAAGCCCACACAGAAATAAGAACAAAAATCACATTCTAGGGGGTCAGTGCATTTAGCAGTCTTTGCTGTGCTGTCTAACTGTCCTTCAGCTGACTTTCAAAAAAAATAACACCCTAGTTCATCAAAATATACATTTTCCATTTGCTTTTTTAAATTAAAAATAATAATTAAAAGAAAACTTTAAGGAATTCACAATCAATTGCCTGACTCATTTTGATGTCATGTACAGCATATGGAGGTCAGGAAGGTTATTTGCAGCACACATGATTGGGGATATTCATCTTCAGGGTTTAGCTTTCTTCCAAACAGTGTAAAATACCCACCTAGACAGGGAGTCAAGGAATAAGAGCAGGTAATTCAAAGAACAGGCATCACTTAAAAATCACTTGCTGGCCAAGAAACTGGAAGATGTATGAAAAGCTCCATGACTTAGCATTGTGGGAATGAGAATAAGGCCACCTTGCAGCCTGGGACACCCACCATTTGGGATGGCTGAAGGAGCGACTGAGCTGACAAAAGGCTAAAGGAACACAAATAGTCCATCAAGTAACACTATTGCTTCCAAGGTCTCATAAAAAGTTTTAGGGAATTATGAGAAGGAAAGGGAGGAGGGAGGGAAAGATTTGGCTGGGGCGGGGCGGGGCGGGGGAGGAAGAGGGAGGACAGGAAAGCATAGAGAGGGAAAAAAAGGCAGAAGGAAGAAAGGAGGGAGAAGAACTAGAGGACAGAAGCCTTTTCCCCAAATGTCATCAACTGATTTCTCTCAAGTCTCTGAACATGTGAACACAGACCCGACTATAAAAAAGCTCCCAAAGGAAACCCTAAACAAAGGTGGACGGTCATGGGGCAGGGGATGTCAAAGCTCTACACAGGCCATGGAAGGACATGGCTAGACAGCAAGCACAGTACTCCCCTCCTCACATGGAGGACCTGGGGGTTCTTCTTGCCTCTTGCCGGCTGTCTGTGCTGCCCTAGCCTGCCCAGGCTGGTGGGGACCTGGCTGCAGGTCGGCAGCAGTGGCAGAACCTCCCTTGAAAGCAGTAACAACTGCTGTCATGGGAACCTGGACTTGGCCACCAGAGATAAGGAAGCTGTCATCTGCAGACTACAGTCTACATTTTAGAAGAAGGAGATGCAGTACAAATTTCCAGCAACAATGTTGTCATTTTGGTTCTTTTCCACATTTTCTTATTTCTCTGGGCTAACTTTACTAAGTGAAACTAATGGAGAGCTCCAACATTAACTGTGCTGTCCCCAGCAATACTTTAGTTCTCAATTTCTACTGCAAATTAGCATCAAGTGTACAAACTAATATTAAAGTCAGATAATTTTAATATAAGAGCAGAATATCTTCAGATTTTTACCTGCCACAGGTGTGGCAGTATTTTAGATTAGGGCTTCTCAAGCTTTTCAGGTGCACAAAAGTCCACCTGAGGGCTGGTAAGACAGGTCACTGGGCCCCACTTCCAGCATCTGATTGGGCATCAGGTCAGGGTGGGGCTTGAGAATCTGCATGTCCAACTAGCTCTTCCCAGGTGATGCTGCAGGTCTAGGAACACCTTTGAGAACCACTGCTTCGGACCAGTGGTGCTTGATTACTAAAAGTGCCTAGGAAGCTGTGGCAAGCCATGCCCCAGAATTTCTGACCGTGGGACTCGGGAATCAGTATTTATTTATTTATTTATTTAAAGCTCCTGGGGGGATTCCAATGCACAGCCAAGTTTGAGAATCAGGGCTTTATATATTCCAGAGCTAATTCCATTTATTACTGGGATTTAAAATGTTAAATTGGCATAGGATTTACTTGAGCGCTCTGATGTGGCAACACAAGGTCATGGTCAAAGGATACAATTCCAAGTATGAAGGGACACAAACGATCTCCTTTGAGAATTCCACAGGACAATACAGGCGCCCGAGCTGTTCTTCATAGAGCGATAGGGCTTCTGTCAGATTGACACAGTTCCCCTAAATCAAAGGGAGAAAAGCAAACAAGATTGAGTCCTGCTGAGGACCCCAACTCATTTGATGGTCTCTAATAAAGGCGAACGAGTCTAGCTTTAGATAAAAGTTCATCTTTGAAAATGAGATAAGGTTCTGTACTTTCACAAATTGCGCTGAATTCTATTTATAGACTCATTAGCTCATTATCCTTCCACCTCATTTACCAAGCCATTTCAAATTATTAGAGTATGAAGCAATAAAAAGCAGTGAGACCAGTTTCTCATTAGTGACACAGTCATTGTATCAACATCATGCAATTTAGCAGAGATTCATACACATAACCTATTCAAAGTAAATTTTCTCCATAATGGTCACCATTGTGTTGAAAATCAAGTATCAAGAAGACAGTGTTCTTGATTTCCAGAATGTTTTTAAACTACAAGCCTCCTAAGAGTGTAAAACATTGACACAGAACAATATTCACCCCCATGCTTTCCCCAAAATCTGTGATTTTAGGGCATAAGAGAACAAACGTTTCCTTCAGGACATATATGCCAAGGATACCCCCCACTTGCACCCCTTATCAAAAACTTTCTCTCGACTTATCATTCTAACTTTTGTCCCTTTCTGGTCATCACTTTTTTCAGCATCCCCAGCAGCTAGGGGTGGTCAGTGAGATATAGTGGAAGTCTGCTGGGGGCTGCTGGGACAGCTTTCGATTCTGGACAAGCAAAGATAGAGCGACCCGCCCCTTCAACTTTCTTCCACCCTATAACCTGAATGTGATATCTGGAACTGCAGCAGCTATCCTGTGACCATGAGGGAAAAATGGTGAAGAGAATTAGAGATGCCAGGCAAGATATAGCAGAGCTGCTGAATGGATACAGTATTTGCCTAGCTTTAGACCAATGCTCCTCCATGCGTATGAATCACAGGAAATCTTGTTAAAATGTAGATTTTGAATCAGTAAGTCTGGGGTAGGGTTTATCATCATTTCAGCACAATTTGCCCCCCAAGTGCTTTTCATTATGAATTTACAAAACAAGATGGGCACTTAATACCACCTATTTCCTTTTAACCTCTGAAGTTCTTAACATTCACAAGACTACTGAATCTATGTGCTGATTCCATTTCTTAAGAACTTTATTAATTTACCTCAAAATAGCCATGTACCATGTAAGACAAAAATTATTACAAATAAAGGCAGCCTGTGATGTAAGAATTCCTAAGAATGGCATTTCAAAACCAGCAGCCAACTAGTCACGGGCAAGAGGTTAGAACTATTCTGAGAGCTGGCCTTGGTGGTTTTAACTTAGCACATTTGCTCGGCATGACGTCGTCCTTCAGTGCCAACCTGTTTAGTAACCCATCATCTAGGGTCCTGCAGTGGGATATGGCCAAAGTGCCCTTCACCAGCATATAATTTGGTTTCAACATCAAGTTCACCATGAGAGCACATAAACACCACACATGTAATTTAAAATTCATAAATAGAAAACACTGCCCAGTTGTTTTTAGAACACACACCACTGGGGAAGCTATAGAATAGAAATGCCACCAAGGTGCACAGTAAATGTCTTTCCTTGCCATCTTAAAATGGACACCACTCTTTCTCTTTATAGAGGTTATATGGGAGGACTTCCTTACAGAGAATGTGGTAAGGAAATAGGAAAGTTTCAATTTGTTCTTTCCCAACATTGTCAAGAAGCAGTTTAAAAAAAAAAAAAGAACTTACCACAAATAGAGACCTACCCAAGAAAAGTAACATAATACATTTCACTTCCCTGTCTATTTAAATGGAATGACATTTTTTTCTTTTCAAGGACACATGGGAGACAGAGAATAAAAATCTAACAACAAAGAACTACGTGCCTATTAAGGATGAGAGGAAGGGATGGGACAAGGGGTGGGGGGCACAGCTAGGGGTTAAATCCCAATTCAGCAGCTTCGGTTCAGTTCTAGAAAGTTCTCCTTGCCCCACATTAGGTATGGGTAGCTGACACTTGCTTTTATTTTATGGGCTCTGTATTGTTTACATCTTTCACACTTTAGTTAGCAATATATTATTCCTGTAATGTAAAAAATAGTAGGTACGGAAGAATACATCCTTAATGACACTTTTTTAAAAAATTAAGTTCAAAAGCAAGCCAAACTAAATAATATGATGATTTAGGAAATCACATAGATGTGAACCATCTATAAAAAAGTACAGGAATAGAAAATAATGACATTAAGGACAGGTTACTTCTAGAAGACAGGCAGGAATAAGGGAGGAATATAGATGCATCAAGGGTACTGGTAATGTCCAATTTTCAAATTGGGTGGGGGGGCGGGGGATTACTAGTATTTTGCATCATAACTTACCTGTACATATCAAATAGCCTACAGTTTTTTAAATGAGGGGTGGGGGAGAGAAGGGAGTGAGGTCAAGTCCCAGGACCTGCCTCCTAGTTTCGTGAAAGCACTTCCTCCCCAGTTGGAATTCCATTGGCCCACCTCAATTCCCATGTGCTCCATGGCACATTCCCCAGCTTCATGGCATGCTGACAAAGTTGCCTTCAAGCAGCCCTGGTGACACCACTGACATCATGAACTCACCACTGTGATGCAAGCAGTTTTGGGTGGGAGCATTTAACTTATAAATCACCACATATTTTCATCCCATCCTTAACCTGACTCGAGTTCTCAGCTACACATTCAGGCAAGGGGGTGGGCACGGCAGCAGCAATCATGGCTACCTCCTGAGCATCACTGGCAGTTAAAAAAAAAAATATTACATTGTGGCAACTACATCAATACATCCTGAGTCAGACCACCCTGCTTCTTGACTCGAATACTGCTTCTTAAAGGCCTAAACCCACCCCCACCCTCCCCACCCCTGCTTAGTTCATATGAATTTCACCATGTGACACATTTAACTGCCGAATGTACTGCATGATTCCCAGGTGTTATGAGATCACTTTGTGGTTCCCACTGTAATGAACATGGGAATGGAAAACATGTCATAATACGTTTTTTGGACAATTCTTGGAAACCAGCATAGCCCTGGGCATACAATCATTGTGATTTTTGGTAAAAGTCAGTTAGTAAGGCAAGTTATCAAAGCCTGGGTTATTAATATTTATGAATGGGCTGTGGTGGTATTCTAAGCAAGCATTTCTATTAGTATTCCAAAAATTATAGTTCCCCATAGAAGGCAGTCTACTACGCAAATATTCAGGACAAAAGACAGTCACACTTTCTAACTCCATTGTCTACCATATACTGACTGGTTTGCAGTGGATCCAAACTTTTTTCAGTCTCTTTTGGTTAAAGATCCCAGAGCCTCTCATTCTTCCTTGACTTAACTTGCATGAGATTTCCTTCTATATATTTGCATAAACATAAAAAATTCCATAGGTACGCTCTGCTTCAAAAAATACCCACTCATGAAAAAAGTCCAACTCACTAATTTACAGTAAGAAGTCTTCATTTGAGCAAGTTTCATTGTAGATTTCCTATAAAGCAGGGGTCAACAACCTTTCTCTGTAAAGGGCCAGACAAAGTATTTTAGGCTTTGCAGATCATACAGCATTCATTGCAACTATTCAACACTGCTGTTATAGCATGAAAGCAGCCACAGATACTATGTAATGAATGGGCATGGCTGTGTGCAAAGAAAACTTTACAAAAACAAGCAGAAAGCCATATTTGGCCCATAGTTTGCAGATCCTTGCTTTAAATAGTCAGGTCTAGAACATGTTTTTAAAAATCATTTCTAAATATCAAGGGAAAAAAATCCATTCATAGACAGTTGTTTGCTCTCCTCAAAGCTCCCCAACACTTTCACCAAGCGCAAAGTCCAAGATTAATCTCCACTTGCCTGCGGGTCTCACGTGCAGAGGAAGAGGAAGAAAGCAGGATAGGCTGGAGCCTGAGTCAAGATGTCTTACAGTCACTAAGTTATTTTCAGCAATATTAATCTCAGACTCCATAAAACGTCCAGGATAGGGTTGTGCCTGTAAATGCCTTCTTGGGAGAATAAAGTTAAGACCTCTACCTGTTCTTGACATTTGAATACAGTATACTAATTCTTTATTTTAAAAAAAAAGGGGGGGGGAGAAGGGAATTCTCCTGTAAACTGAGCAGAATTCAGAGACCAGAGTGTAATACTACTTATGTTAAGTGCTTATCTTTTGTTTATCAATCAAGGAATTTTTGTACCAAGTAAAGAGACTGGATTATCAATTAGCTGCCTTTGCAATCATTTACAGAATTTTATTAAGGATTTTAATAGGTTATATATTTTTTATATATCAAGAAATACAATCTATAAACTTTCTTTTAAAATGAAGAATTCCCTAAAGAATTAGAAAACCAGAACAATCTGCTTCCATCTGGTGGCAGAAGTTCATACTACAGCCAGAGCTGTTTAATAAAATGCATGTTGATAAATGAATGTGCTTTGCAAGTGAGTCTCCTGGAGGAATAGGGGAGGAAAAAGAAAAAAATCACAGTCTGTGTCTCCATCTGGTGGCAGGAGCTCACACTACAGCCAAAGACCAAGATGGATAAATCAGGATAAATCTTGTGTCCTGCTAACAGGGCACAAGAACTCATTCATTCCCAACAGATGACTGGTCAGTTATTTTAAAACTTACTGCTTGAAAGAAGATAATCCAATGATGCTCTTCTACTCTTAAAAGACAAATTTTGAGAATATGCATTCAAATTTCAAAATATAAAATTCTTATTGAAAGTTCTGGGGAAAAACCAGTTCAGTAGCTTACCTGTGTAAAGTATTTCCCATCCTGTTTCAATACTTTCATTGAGAGGTCAAGAATCAGTCTGAGAAATTCCCATGTGGAATCTGGATGTTTAAAAAAATTAAGTTTTATAAATATGGGTTT
Organism: Daubentonia madagascariensis; assembly: GCA_023783475.1. Lineage (NCBI taxonomy): Eukaryota > Metazoa > Chordata > Mammalia > Primates > Daubentoniidae > Daubentonia > Daubentonia madagascariensis. The sequence goes on from JAKFHU010000522.1 coordinate 264,958, forward strand.
GTGTGCATCAACAACATCTAAAGTCAAATATTCACTCTAATACTCAATACAAAAAAAAAGAGAGAGAAAAGAGCAAGCCATGAACTTAAGACCCAATATTTGAGGGCTCATTCACCCACGATAATAATGTATGGTTATATGGCCAGTGCATGCACGCACACACATACACAAAGCTAGGTCAAAATCAAATGTGCATCTACTTAGCCCTGCTCTCACAATACCAATAAAGATTTGACACAAAGGCAGTGGTTGAAATCTGAAATAAAACTGCTTTAAGTAAGAAAGCAAGCAGCAACATCCCAAGAGAAACAGTAAGGGTCAAACTCAAAGGGTCTGCAAACTCAGCTTACCAGAAACTCATAGAAAAAAAACATTAACTAGCAGTGATTTGAGAAAGGGAATTGTCTCTTGCTTTTTAGCAAGGTCATCAGTTTACCCCAATACAGGTTAAAAATCACATAATTTAAATAAATTATCAAACAATTTAATGTCTTGATGTGTTGAGTCATTTTAAACTTTTGTTTCAAATGACCGAGTTAATTCCAAACTCATTTAGTGGCAGAACAGGAGTTAAAGCCAAGTCCAAATCCAGTCATCTTTCTACCATGGCCTCAATTTAACTCCCTTTTAAAAAAAAAAAAAAGAGAGAGAGAGAAAGAACTAAACTATCTCTAAGATCCTTTTACCATCACATGGTACCAAGAGAAACATTTCCATGAAAAACATCTTGGTTAAAAAACAAAGTACGATCTACCTTCTTCTGGAGACGTGGAGATTGGAACAGCCGTCAAATCATTAATCACATAATCAAACTCTCTCCCTTCTTTGGCGTACCTCTTCAGTACTGGAATACAGTCTTCTATTAGAACCTTCCAGAGAGAACAGGAATAAATCAATGAGCTAACACATGGATGTAGTTATACACTAGTAGAGGAAGGGGAAAAATGCAAACAAGGGCGTATGTCCACAGCAGTTGTCACATGAAAAAAAGAATTTCCTCCATGTCTGTAACAGCAAAAATTAAGTGCTTACTCTGTATGTTTTATATGCCTTCTCATTTCATTAAAATAACCCTAAAGAGGTACTATTCTTATCTCTGTCTTACCAATGGAGAAAAATTTAAAAGAAGTTACAAAGTTTGCCAAAAGGCACCCAATATGAAACGGAACAAAGAACACCTAGAAATATCTGAAAGCCAACTTCACACTTTCAACTCTAATCTATACTGCCTCTCCGACCACTATCTGTATTTTCTTCTACTTTTCTTTTATACTAAATACTGAGTGACTGTTTATGGATTTATTTTTGCATCTTACCTCTTAAACTATTAACCTATAGTTTTTCAATTTTCTCTAACACTTTCGAGTACCGCTGCTAATAAAGCCATGTAATAAATAACAGCTCCCACCATCAGAGAGTCACTGAAGAGTACAGCAGTGAAGGGCTGAAATTATCATACAGTTCCTGTATGGTAAACACAGGAAATAAATTTGCGGTCTGTCTTATCCTTGAAGTATTGAGGCGCTGTGCTGGAGACGGAAGTTATTCCCTTCTTTTATATTTCCAATTACAAAAAACACACTCATAAAAAATATTCACATATGACAAACCAAAAGTTTGCCACGATTCCCTAAGATAACCTATTCCAAATTTTTTCCTAAGAATGTTCTTATACAAAGCCTCACAGTCACAATTTTAAGAAACTGGATTTTACGGTCCTATTGTTCTATAACTTGTTCCACTTAACATACCATACAAGTCCAACCGTGCAAGGATAGAGGAGGTACTAACACCCTAGCTGCCTGCAATCCACATATTAATCCCATTTGACAAGCTCATAATTTCTCCACACACACAGATTCTTATAAACACCCACACACAAACATAAATGTGTCCTCTTTTCTAAAACTTGGGTCACACACATTCTGAACTAGGGACATTTTCACCTAACATCTCTCTAGGTAACTATAAAATTTTTAACAATACACCATTCCACTAAAAAATGTTCTACTATTGTTATCGACAAGCCTTGTCCTCTATAAGCACAATTGTAACAAATCTCCTTGTATTGATGTCTTCATGTCTATGGGCGGGGTGCTCATGCACTGCGTTACTGAGGTAAAAGGCATGTGTTTTAGTTTTTAGTTTTGACAGCAATTCACGTTCCAAACAGCAATGCATGTGAGCATTTGTCTCCTTCTCACATCCTCTACAGCACAGGATATTACCCCTCTTCTAAATTTTGCTAAGTCCATTGCCAATGTTTTCACATGAACTGTGGTATTTTCTCAGAAGAGGAAAGTCAACCTGTGAAGTACCAATTCATAGCTAAATTTCAAAAGGTGTAAAGGCTAACTTCATTTTTTAACTTTAAGTTGTAGGGGCTCTTGTATTATTCAAGGGATCCACGTCCCATCATGTTTGTTACCGGTCTTTTTTCTAGTCTGCCTTTTAGCTTGGTAATGACAACATAACAGTTTTTGAGTCTTGTTTTTCTTTACAAGGTTTCCCAACTCTAAGGTTAAATAAGTGTATTATTTTTTACATCTAGAGCTTAAGCCACCAAAATCCACATTTCTATAGTTTCTAGGGTTAGCTAACTTTGTTCTCACAGATGAATAGCCCATTATACCAGCACTGCTTATTAAGTCAACTAATCTCCTTTTCCCAGGTGAACTGAAATGCATCTTAGGCCACATATTAGCAGTGCATGTAGGAATACACTCAGATGTGTTCAAGTTCCTGTGACATTCCTCTTATCCCCGTCTATTTCTGTGTCATACTTCCTATTTGATTACTGTGCCTAACAATAAATTACCAATAGGACACATCTCCCTTTATTAATGATTGTTTTCTTAATGATTATTTTCTTAGCTACTCTTAGATATTTATTTTTACAAACTTTAAAATTAGTTGTTCTAATTCTAAAAACCCCCTTGGGATTCTGATTGGAATTACTTACAATTGGGCAGAAACATTGTTCTGTTATTTCCATACAAGAAATATTGCATGCCTCTCCACCTATTCAGACTTTGATGTCTTTTAATAAGATCTTAACATAATTCCTATGTCTCACAATACCATTCTTGTTTAATGTATTCCTAGCAATTTAACACTTGATTATTACTTTGAATAGGACCTCCTGCCCACCCTACATTTCCATGGAGGGTTCAGCATTTAGCATAGAGAAAAAAATTTATAGTCTCTCTTTATCCAATCACTTTACCAAATTCTCATGAATTCAACTAATTTTCTATGTAAGTTTCCTAGATTTTTCTAGCATTCACATCATCTGCAAGTAATCTGGTTATTTACACTGTTTTCACCTTCCTACCTTACAGTCTTAGCTGCCTCAAAAACAATGCTGAGTAAGGGTAATTGGCATCCTCATCTCGTTCCTAGTTTCAGTGGAAATGACTTTTGCCATTTACTATAACTAAGTTTCTGAGAAATAGTTCTGTTTACGTAGTTTCCCCTCTATTGCAATTTTATTTTACCTAAAGTGTTTTTAGTAAAAAGAATTGCCTAACATTCTCAAATTTTGTACATACATAAAATTGATCTTTAGTTTTTGTATACTACCCTTGATTTTTTATTAAGGTATTCTATTATTATTATTAAAGGAGTGAGGGGCTGTGGAACATTTTCTCAAAGTGTTAAACAGAGTAATTATGTTTCTCAAATAACAGCTGCAAAGACCTAGTATTTTTAATGGTAGCATTTTTTTATTTTTTCTTATCGAGTATAATTCATTTTTATCCTACAGGAGCTGAGTCTACAGGCTGGGTACTCTCCCCCTGACCCCCATCTTAAGGAGATGGACTCTTGGGACACAGGGCCCTCCAGTAGGCACCAACATAGTGGACGGGGAACTCAGTAGTACTTGTGGGCCAAGCATTAGCTATAGCAGTTGTCAGTTTCTGCCAGGAAGCCTGTGTCTATAGGGTAAATTCCTTGCTGAAGTATGTTTCCAAGACAATCAGTATCACATGGCCTAGGAGCCAGTTGTTCTCAAGATATACACACAGTTTGCTATAGTGCAGCTCACTCGGCAAAGTTGCCTTTGAGGTCATCCAAGTGTATGACAGCATTTCCGAAGGAGGTCAGCACTTTCTTCCTGTAACTCTTGACTTTGGGGTTGCCCGTTATTACAGAATCAGAGGACTGGTGGCAAAAACTGTCAAAGAGCCTCTAGGTCTAGGGGTAGACAACCAGGAGCCGGCTCTTCAATAAATGGTGCTGGGAAAACTGGATACCCATATGCAGAAGAAACTAAACCTCTATTCTCTTACCATATACAAAAATCAACTCAAAATGGATTAAAGACTTAAACATAAGACCCACAACTATAAAACTACTGAAGAAAACAGGGCAAATGCTTCAGGACATTGGTCTAGGAAAAGATTTTATGGCTAAGACTTCAAAAGCACAGGCAACAATAACAAAAACATACAAATGGGACTATATCAAACTAAAAAGCGTCTGCACAGCCAAGGAAACAACAGAGTGAAGAGACAACCTATAAAATGGTGAAAATACAGTTGACTTTTGAACAACATGGGTTTGAACTATGCAGGTCCACTTATACACAGATTTTTTTCAACCAAATGCACATCAAAAATACAGTATTCAAAGGATGTGAAATTTGCCAATATGGAGGGCTGACTGTGGGACTTGAGTATGCGTGGATTTTGGTTATACTTGGGGGTCCTGGAAGCAATCCCCTGAGTATACCAAGGGACGACTGCATTTGTATTTGCAAACTATTCATCTGCCAAAGGACTAGCATCCAGAATATACAAGGAACTCAACAGCAAAAAAACAATCCCATTAAAAAGTGGGCAAAGGAGCCAGGTGTAGTGGTGCACACTGGTAGTCCCAGTTAAGAAGCTGAGGTGGGAGGATCGCTTCAGGCCAGGGGCTCTAGGCCAGACTGAGCAACATAGCGAGACTCCGTGTCTAAAATTAATTACATTAAAAAATAAAACTAGAAGATATCATTTTTTAAAAATTGGGCAAAGAAACTGAATAGACATTTCTCAAAAGAAGACACACAAATGGCCAAAAAAAAATGCTCAACATCACTAATCATCAAGGAAATGCATAACCACAATGCGGTATCTCACCCCAGTTAGAATGGCCATTATCAAAAAGATAAAATATTAATAACTGCTGGTAAGGATATGGAAAAAAGGAAACTCTTAATACACTGTTGGTGGGAATGTAAATTAGTACAGCCATTATGGAAAACAGTATGGAGATTTCCCAAAAAATTAAAAATGGAACTACCATAGGATCCTGTAATCCCACTACTGGGTATTTATCCAAAGGAAAGGAAATCAGTGTATCAAAGGGATACCTGCACTCCCATGTTTATTTCAGCAGTATTCACAGTGCCAAGATATGGAATCAACCTAAGTGCCCATCAACACATGAGTGGATAAAGAAAATGTGGCATATATACTTGTTGGAAATCAGCCACAAAAAAGGAGGAAATCCTGTCATTCCTGGCAACAAGGATGAGCCTGGAGCACATTATCGTTAATGGTAGCATTTTAATGGCCAAAGGGCTTACCTGCCCCTAGGGGAAGGTGGCCCTGCTGATCTCTCTTCTCACCCAACCCTACATACAAGGGAACCCAAGCCCCTACCCCACCGCCCCCTGAGAGCTCTCAGTCCCAGAAGAATTTTCCAGGCTCCCCCTGGTGGTTGTGCTGTTCCAGAGAGAAGGCAGAGGAGGAAAGAGGATGCAATCGGGCACCAACTTCCACAAGTGCCTCTTTAAATAAAAACACTACTTTTCCCTTATCTCAAAGATTCAACTGTCTTGGGTCACCATCTGCCCTTGGTGCCCTGCCTTCAAGTCAAGAGGTTGCTTTCAGAGGCCATTAGTAAATCTTCCCACTTATATCTGGCCATTCATTACAACAGTCAACAACTATAGTATACTGTTGGTTTGGGTTTTCAGTTCTGTTTTTTTCTTAATCCATAAAAGAAAGCCACATAAAATGCCAGGAGTCAGGAGTTTGAATCATTCCTCTAAAGTTACCCTATAACCTTGAATAAATCCTCTACATACTAGAAATTATACCTACTCGGTACAGGTGTAAGGATTAAACACTGCAGGCAGAAGGTCTGGCTCATTATTTGCAAACAATGGTAACTTTGAGCTCACTGTGAAACAATTCTGCCATAGCTCAGAAGAACCTAAGTCCTCCCTTTCTAAGCTTTCAAACAGTACAATATATATCGTTCTTTCCCTTCCTTCTGCCCACAAAACAATCACAACTGCATTTTAATGTGAATTCCTCTCTCAACTTAAAAAAAAAAAAAACACGCATTTACTATGCAATCAAATTTACATGTACACACATTAGGGAAGATTGGGGGTTAATTTACATATTAACAAACTAAATCATTCATCTAAATTGTTTATAAATCACAGTTAAGATTCTGTTAAAATATGTATTTGCTTCAACATCTTGTTCTAACAAGCACTGCAGGTATGGGCACCGGACATACACATTCTCAAAATACAACACAAAATGTATCCTCCAAACTGTGATGATGGATGACCTTTACACCTATAGAATTTAGGACAGAAACTAATTGCTTATTAGCAAGAAGCAATTGTTCCTACCTCAAATATTTTAATCATACACACGTACCAATTAAATACCTTAATTCCCTCTGAAAGACCAAGGTCCAAAGAGATTATTCAGGACAGAGAGACAAAAGGTGACCTGGTGGTTGCCAGGTCATAAAAAGGTATATGACATCTTTTATACAAGAACTCACATTACTCAATTCAGATAATTTAGAGCTGGTTTCTCATCGTCTGTACACATCCAGCCTACATACAGATATACATATGATTCGTATAAAGAGACAATCTTCTTTTTGTCTATTTATCTACCAGTTATAACAGTAAAAGCTGTTTTAAGAAGGCACAATTCTGATCAATAAATTATATTACCAGTTGACTTAAAAATACATTATCCAGAAAACATAATTACCTGATAGCAGTCTCCTTTAAGATTGTCTAAGACATCACCACATGTTTTTCGCATGTATTTCTTACATCCATCAATCACCATTTGGTCAATGTCCGAAACAGTTAAGGAGAATTTGGGGGTATCAAAGAATTCTGAAATAGTAACACCTTAAATAAAAGATTATGACAAACATAAAGGTTTCATAATACTAATTTGGGTGTCCAAGTTAAAAATGATGAGACAATGATTCTATTTTTCACACTAAGGACACTCAAAAGGAGCTGAATTTTCTTTTCTTCTCATGAGATGGCTTAGGAAGCCATTTTGGAAACTGTTGAATAGTAGACCTGGTATCAAAGTCACCTGCTCCTTAATCCTCAGCTAGGTTATCTCTGCTTCTTTGTTGGTGGCCACATAAAAATCTACTGGTATTAAATTGAAATGTCTGTTCAAAGTAGTCTATGTAACACATTTGTCTAGAGTCTGTGGTAACTTGAGTCTTAAGACACTAAAGGAAGGAAGGAAACAAAAGTAGTCCACTGAACTCATTCATTCTCTTACACAACAAAGGATATCTCTACCATAGTGACCATCTTTGGTTTCAGTTTGACTATTTCACATAATATGCCCCCATCTCCGCCTCCCAGAATCAGTACATCTTTGCCAGTGTAATCTTCTTTGCCACTGCCCATGATGGCCCGGGTATACGCCAAATCACTCTCCGCCAAATCTAGAAAAGAGAAACAAAGATCCAAAGTGGTGACTCTACCCAAACACACAAACTACCTGACCTCACCACACTAGAAAGTGCTGGAATTTAGCCTAAAATGTAAAATTTTCATTTTCAATCTTTAAAACCTGTCAACAATGTGCAAGGTTTGGTTTTTTTTTTTTTTTGATTGAGGGCTTTTTATCAACCCCAATCATCTGACACCTAATACAAATGGACATTAGGTGATGGGAAGAAAATCTAGTCTTAAGAATGTGCTGATATGCTGAATAATTAAAAGAAAAGATAAATTCATCTTAACAGATGAAATACGACATCTGGGAGTTGCTTCAAAATGAGAGGGACAAGACTGGCCAGGAATTGATAACTGTTGATGCTCAATGGTGAGTACACAGGGGTTCATCACACTAGTTTGTCTACTTAGGTTTGAATTTTTCCATAACAGTTTTTTTTTAAATTAGCAATTGCATTTTTTTTTGAAATACAATCCAAATGCTCAACATTAAGGAAGCAATGTCAAGTCAAAGTTTACATGAAAGCCCAGACAATCCACAAGTTACTATGATGTAAATGTACATCTCAAAGAACAGCAGAATCAAAGACAAACTTGGACAATTCCACAACTAATTGCACAGTCAGGAAAACATCCAACATATCACCACTTTGTTATGCTACCAGGGCAGGGATGGAGTACTTACTAACATCCCCACTAAGGATGAGAATATTTCCAAATTGCTTCGAGTGTAGAATTTTAATGTTCTGATAAGGTGAATCTTCATCATACACCACTTCATCTATGTCATATTCAACCAGGCGCCCATCAGCCGTGGGCCAATATCTGTCGATGGCCCCTCCTCGAACTAAGGGTGGTAATCTGGAAAAAGAGGAAAACAGGACTGTGCCTTACTAGAACACTTCCTTACAATAGGACCTGGTATGAAGAGTGTACAAAAGAAAGCCATATGACTGCAGGCAGACTCCTGAAGAGCACAAAATGAATCCAAAGCCTGGACTTTTAGTTTTGTACAATCATGGCCACCAAATGTCAACAACTACTGTACAAAGGAGTTTGCTTTTTTCAAAAACCTTTCTGGCATGCTTTAGATTTTCACTAATAAAAGGCTGAAGGAAAAAAATGGCCACTGCAGACTTCACACTTCACCAAATATGCAAGCAGGTTATCTGTCTCTTAAGACATCCCATATAACCACATTGCCATTAGCACATTCACACAAGTTCACATGGATGTAATATCATTACCTAGTATAGAATCCATCTTCAAGTGTCCTCAATTGTCTCAATTATGTCCTTTATAGCTGTTCTGCTCTTGAATACAGATTCATACAGTGCATCCTGATATTTTTTTCCTTTTTTTTTTTTTTTTTACCCTTATGTATCCTAGAACTTTTTTTTTTTTTGGAGACAGAGTCTCACTCTGTCACCCTGGGTAGAGTGCAGTGGCATCATCATAGCTCACTGCAACCTCAAACTCCTAGGCTCAAGTGATCCTCCTGCCTCAGCCCCCCCAGTAGCTGGGACTACAGGTATGTGCCACAATGCCCAGCTAATTTTTCCATTTTTAGTAGGGACAGGGTCTCGCTCCTGCTCGGGCTGGTCTTGAACTCCTAAGCTCAAGCAATGCTCCTACCTCAGCCTCCCAGAGTGCTAGGATTACAGGCATGAGCCACTGCACCCGGCCCCAGAACATTCTTTTTTTTCCTGGTATGTTTCATGCCATTAATATCTCTGAAAAGTCCAGACCAGGTGTTCTGTTTTAAAAAAAAAAAAAAAAAAACCCTCTCCTATGGGTTTACCTGATGATCTGTTCATGATTAGAGTCAGGTTGACATATATTACACAGGTACCATGTCAGGAACACAAGATGTATACTTGTCCTATTATTGGTGATGCCAAGTGTGTGGTCACTTGGTTAAAGTGGTATTCACTGGATCTCTCCATGTGCAAAGGTACCTTTTCACCCTTTGAAATTACTAAGCAGGCCGTGGGGTGGTCCTCTGAAACTGGGTAAAGGTCCTAATCCCAAAACAAACCTTTACCAGTAGTTTTTAGCATCTAGAACATTATTACCTGAACCAATTATTACTGAAGTGGCTGCAAAATGATTTTCTGATTCCATTCTTTTGTAAATACTATTTTTGATAGGGTGAATGTACTAGAAACTACCAGCAGAGGACACTAGATGACAAGGGAAGAGAGACCTGGAAAAGGGGCTTGGCAAATCTAACCTGAACACAAAGAGAATGAGAACTCACCACATACATAACACAACCTCGTGCACGTGTTCTCCAGCACAGTAGTGTTCAGCAGTAAAATGGCAGGATGCACAGCTGTACACACCTGGAATGCTGGGCTATGCTACCTCTGACTTACTCTTGTCTCTTTCCACTCCCCGCTCACCTGCTTCCAAGAGTACACTCTGAACCTGTTACAAGTTAGCAAGGCTTTCTATGAGGAAATACTAACATCTGCAAAGAGCACTGAGCCTGACAAAGCAAACTCCCATAAACGCTCATTTACTCCTAACAACTCCTGCTTTGACCACTTCTTAGCCTTGTATGTGAACAAATGCAGCTTTCAGAATGTTAGGCAGAGCAGAGGTTTTTCTTGTAAATTATAAAATGTGAAGCACTTATCAGGACAACCCCCAGAGACAAGGCAAATAGGACTAGAAGGAAGCCTCTTCTACCCCTGATGGTAGGAGTAGAGGTGAGAGAGTGAGCCACCCACGGCACTGGATGAAAGTGACAAATACAAAGTTACCCACTTTCAGGGAAGGAAACCCATCCACTGGTTGACAGCTAGCCAGCTATAGGCAATTACTGCATTATGACAAACCCACTGAAAATAAGCAATGCCTATTCTAAATTGTGTCATTAGTGCCTTAGCTAAGGTGAAGAGCTCTTGCAACACCATGGTTTTTGAAGACTGGCAAAGAAATAAGGATCTTAACAGGATGTGGAAGCCATTACCTTCGTGAAGTGCTTAAACCTAGCATAAAGTGCATCTCCTTATAATGGGCTACCAGGAGACACTGTGGAGCCCTGCAGAACTTGTTTCAACCATCACTGCTGAAAATTGAAACTGGATTGTAGAAAGTCAGGTAGAATATGTCCTGGGCCTCCAGGTATCCATGCAAATTCCAAGAATTTTTTTTAATAAAACTTATGTGACTTTGTTTTCTTGTTCCATTTCATTTGAAAGTAAAATACAAAAATAAATTCAAGTAAATCCCATGGCTTCTTAGTCAAAAATTCAGATTTAATTCATCAACCATAGGGGAATAATAATTTCAGACAATGTTACTGAGTTATTGGTTAATGATATAATCTCTAACAATGTCATTCCCCAGATTAAAAAAAAAGTACAATCCTTGTCCTTTTGAGGCCAAAAACAAAGGGCCTATAAGGTATTCCCAACTTCTCATTCTTTTCACTCTTATTTTATGAAAAGATGTGAAAACTGTGATAAGCAAAAATAAGGTCTGTATTTTGAACTGAAGATCTAAAGCTTAACTCCATTCCCACTTAGAAAACTCCTACACCAAAAAAACAAAAGAACCAGACTTCTCATGAATTTCATAAGTGCATTCTATTTCCTCACTCCTAGAAGTAACCCTGATAAAAATCAGACCACATTTTGCTGAGGGCCAATTCTTTACCACCTAAGACATTTTCTGACACTGGTGAGAAACAGTGGGAACCTGTTCAATTCAAATGACTGTAGATAAGGAAAACTCTGCATACAGGAAAAGATGAAATGCCCAGAAAGTGGTGTGAATGTGGATGTGTTTTAAAGGATGGGAAAGGGGGACAGACATGGTTGAGGGCCCCTAAACTGGGCTTGAGTGGGGTAAGAGAGTCTGGGTGTTCTGACAGATCTCAAAAGAGTGGGCAAGTTCTGCAGTGTGTCAGGTTCTTTTCACTTTAAGCTTCCTGCTTTTCTTTCTACCTACGGGAGGTTAAGTAATTACCTTGTTATCCTTATATCTGCCCCTGGAGCTTTCCCATGGGCTGATAAAATTTAGCATGGTGAGTCATTAAGTACTTAAACATGTTAGCTCTTGCCAATAAGGATTCCCTCTTCTTGAAAGTGTTATGAACTAGAGAAAACTGTATTCTGGTTGCTCCACCAGTGAGAAGTGACCTTGGTAAAGTCCCTCTGTGTCTGTCGCTGCATCTATGATGTTAACTTTACGAATAAGGGATAGGCCTCCTCTATGCCTTACCGGCCTGATGAGAAGCCACCAAGGCAGGGCAAGAGTAAACTGCCCTGCAATTATGTGCTGTGTATCCAAAGCACTTGTTAATTCCCATGACATACCAGACCCTATTCCTTCAAACAAATGCTAAAACTGCTACTTCTATCAGAGTTCTTTTAAAATCTGACACCACCGGCAAACACTTCAGTGCTGTCCAACAGAACTTTCTTCAATGATGAAAATGTTCCATATTTGTGTTGTCCAATATGGCAGTCACTAGCCACTCACTAGCCACTGACATGAGGCTAATACGACTGAGGAATTGAATTATTTTAATTAAACTTTAAAGAGCCACATGTGGCTAGTGGCTACCCCACCGGGCAGGAAAAGCTTCATTTTCTTTATTATCATTTGAAAATAATCTACCTATGGCAGCTTAAGGTAGCTGGCCTCTCAATTCTTAGTACCTTGGAAAGTTTTCTTACTTGAAAGCTTTGAAGCAAATTTTATCACCCTACCTTGTCAGAAGTCTCCTAAAATTGCTTCATTCTACTCTAGGGCCCAGAACCCTGAACAGAGACAAGTAACCTTTTCTCCCTTCCTGAAGGGATTGGGGGTCGGGAGTTTTCTAGTTCCCCTTTGACTGAGGCAGCAGTCCTATCTAGGTCTCCGGCTTTATACAGTTCCAGCTCTTTGAAGCCACTCCCTATCTCCTTTCTGCCTTTGTTTCATTTTATCCAGCATTTCTGTGTGTGTGTGTGTGTGTGTGTGTGTGTGTGTTCATACATCTTGTCTTGTTTCGGTATGAGGGGCCCAGTAACTCAGTTCACAGTGTTGCCACAAGCAGATGTTGATTTCTGATCTTTGTAAGCAGCCACTACTGGGAACAACAATGCCATTTTGATTATTTTACCGATTAAACAAATACAAGAGGACATTCAAGAGTAGACTTACCGCTTCACCCGCCCAGTACTGTCCCGACTCAACTCTTTCATTCTTTCTTCGACTTTGTTCAAAAGCTACAATTAAAAGAAATCAATGGGCTTATAGAATGAGCTACATGGAACAGCTAAATTACAGACCAGAAGACTGAGGCCATATTGACAGAACTGTGCAATGAGGGTTCACACACCTGTCCCCCTCCATCCCTGGCCCAATTCCACCTTCACACACCAACTATACCGCACGGTGCTGACCTAAACTTAGTCTCAGCAACAAAATAACAGGGAAGGGGAAGTCTAAAGGGTGCTGCCCCTATAAAATCCTGGTTAAAGGTTTATATATTCTCTCCAGTGGAAAGTAAAATCATTACGCATACTCAGACAGTTAAAGGGGAAAGCTGACAGCCAGGCTCCTAAAAACAACTGAGGAACAACCACTTCTCTTCTAAAACCACTTATCTGGAGGGAGGAAAGTTTAAAATTAAGTTAACTGAGAAGTCAGCAATTAAGAGAAAACAATTTTAACGTCATTAAGCTAAGTGGATATTATGATTCTTAAATACTTGAGTAAATAACAATGAAAAACTGACACTGTCAATTTCTTCTTTGCTCTGTGCATCGCTGTCGTAACTCTGAAGGTCCAGTAACACCAATCCATGTGGGTAAATTCTCAAATTGGCAAAGCTACAAAGGAAAATACAATTTTAAGGTTAGGAATTATATCATGGCACTCAAGAAAAAAAAAAAAGATGCCAGCCCCATTAAAAGAAAAGACCACTGCTCTTTATTTCTCTAAATTACACAGTTAATCCTTTTGCTTTCTTATTAGGGCCTCTTCTTAGGGGAAGAGGCTACCAATCATTCATGGAAGACTTAAAGGGCATCACCAAATGTTAGGAGTTTCAAAACTGGTTCTTGGGCCCAGAAAGTGATTCAGTAGTTCTGTGAATCTGATTTTTTTAGAAACTTCCCCCAGGTGATTCTGCCAGGATTAGTAACCACTGCCTTAAGAGGAAGGGAGGGTGGAGAAGGGCAAACTGGGTTATCTCAATTAAGGTTCAGAGTACAAACCAGAGCCATTTTTTCCTGACTGCAAGCCAGTGATGGGTAAATTAATTTAGTAGGGGGTGGGGGAGTGGCAAACTCCAGCCCTACAGCCTGCAAATCCAATCCAGCCGACAGCATGTTTTTGTAAAGCCTGCAGGCTAAAAATGGTTTATATTTTCAAAGAGTTGTTTAAAAAAAATGTGACAGCGACCTTATGCAGCTCCTTACAGAAAGTCTCCTGACCCCTAATTTAGTGGATCTGATCACCCTTTTCTATGAAATAAATATATTTGAGTCTATCACATGCAGTAAGATGTGTTTGATACTTTTGTTTCGATTATATGCATGTATTTGTATTATATATACACAGATGTGTATTTCCAGGGTTATGACATAAAATTACTTTGTAAGAAACGTTTGAAAAACACTAAATTAGACAATGAATTCTGTTCAGAGAATACAAGCAGTGTGCCTGGATTTAAAAATAAGTAAAACTAGTTATTTTTCACCTTCAGCCCTTAAATGGCCTCAAAATCAAGTTCAGGCCCAGACACCACAAACTCATCTACACCTGAAGAAGTAGATAATCTTTCCTTCCCCTCCATCACCACCAGCAGCAAAGGAGGACAGAGGAGGCCTGGAGTGAGGGAAAGACAGAGAAATGCCACCCCTTAACTACTTGGGTGGTTCTCGCATGAATACAGAGAATGCTGCAAGATAGGGTCAAGTACCAAACTCAAGCATGGGAGCTCCTAGGGATAAAACCAGAAAGAGAAAAACAAGGGTAGGGGGGGGATGGAGAACCTGAAAAAAGGTGGCCTGAGGACCAGGGCCAGGCTACTCAGCATCACAAAAGGACCATTAACTGGGAGAAGCCAGGCCATAAACAGGCTGTGGGGCTATGATCCTCCCCCTCTAAGCCCAAGTGTGGGTAGAAGTGGGGTTTCAGGACAGGCACCTCAGGATAGCTCCCAGTTGACCAAGTGAGAGAGGAAGAACACCAATGTAGAAAGTAAGTTTTCTAAGTAAGCATGTTGATTTTTTTTTTTTTTTTTTTTTTTTTTTGCTTTCAGAAGCAATTTTCAAGTAGCTCTTGTCAGTCAAAAACCCCCTTCTGGGAAGAATTCTGAGTCCTGTATACAACTGGAATCCGTGTCTATTGTAGAAACTTCAAGAACTGCAGTAGAGAGGTAGGCAGGGCCCAGCTGCAAACATCTTTAGGAACTAGTGAGAGATGCAACTATTCATCTGGGACTGGAGAAGCAGCCTACCGAGGTGGCAGAGTGATGAATTCCCCCCAAAGGATGGACCACAGTAAAGACAGTGAGAGGTGGCAGGGACAGAGAAGGGCTGAGTGCAGGCCTGCAGGAGCCAGGGGGCTCTAGGACAGCTGTAGCACCTCTGCTTCCAGGACACTCTCCATCAACTGTGCCAGAGCATGGTGAAGGATTAAGGGCAGAAGAGGGTTTGGTGGTGGTGTTGATTGGGGTCACCCTTAACACATTGGAGGTATCTGCTAAACACACATATGGAAGTTTGCTACATAGGTAGAAATACAAGTCTAGGCTTGGGGAGGAAGGGATTGGAATGTCTTTGAGAAGCATCAGGATAGAAAACACCAATTAATGCCACAGGGGTGGGCCATGTAGGCTTATAAAGAGAATAATGGGAAGGGGGGTGGGCTCAAAGTTTCCCTCATCTCACAGCACTGTCCTCCAGGCCTCTGGAAGATTAGGGAGGTGGTTATTTTTTCTTTTAATAGAGAAACAAAGAAGGGAGATATGGTGGAACATTAATAGAATGAAAGCCATTGAAAATATCCAGTTAACATTTTTAAATTAACAGTGCCAATTACTAAGAATCTTAATAGTTTAACATACTATTAAGCCAGTCTAGATAAAATACAAACCTAGATTTAAGAAACTACAAAGATCTCAATGCACTGGCGTCTTCTGTTATCAGTCATTTCTTAGTTTAGGCTTTCTTTCCTACTCTCAGAACACATTTACTTTCAACTACATATTGACTACAAAAAGTCTGTATTAGTCTTTAAAGTCTTTTTAAAAACCCAAGACTAGAACTCTTGGATCATCTCAGCTTCCCATCAAATCACTTGTAGACTTCATCATCCTGCATTTTACTATGGTCTGCATTAACTGATAATCACTCAGAATAGTGCCACTCAAGGTGTGGTCAGCTGACCAGCAGCATCAGCATCCCCTGGGAGCTTGTTGGAAATGTGATCCAGGGCCCTGCCCCAGACCTACTGCATCAGAAACTCTTGGGGTGGAAGCCCAATAATCTGTGTCACAACCAACTCTGGATTGTCTGCCATCTCACATTGCTTATGCTGCCAAGGAGTCTTGGTCCTGGCCACGCAGTAGAATCACTGGGGCTTTGGAGAAATACAGATGTCTAGGCCCAGTGGCCTCAATCTCTGGGGGGAATGCCTGGGCATGAGTATTTTGTGAAACCTCTCCCAGGAGAGAGATTCTAATGTGCAGCTAGGGTTGAGAAGCACTGAGTTCTAACCCCCTCCTAGACGATGTCAAAGAAGAAAACAAATACCTGGATGCCACCCCCCACCCTCTGTCCCCCTCTCTGCTCTTCCCCCATCTGAAGAAGAGCACTCTAGGCTGTCTCACCTGCCATTTTTGTTTGTGTAGGTTGCTAAATAGCCGTGGTCCTGCCAGGTATGCACCGACTCCGCCATCCCCTGCTCCTGGAAAATGGACTGGAGGCCTTTTAGAATGGTCTCGCCATCAGCTGGAGAACAGGGGGAGAAGACAAGATGGTCAGGAAGAAATGGTCAGGAGGAAAGCCAATGAGGCACGGTCTGACAACTGAACCTTACAAGAAAACCCAAACAAAGTTGCCAGCGTCACTTACCCCCTTTATCATGAACTATAAACATTCTGCACCCTGCAAGGAGAGACTACACAGATCACCAGCATATACGATAAAAACACAAAAACTGACCACAAATAGCTGTGCCAAGGATGCAGACGGATCTTCAGCCTAACTAGAGACAGTGTAACAAAATACTCAGCCCAACCAGAAATCAAAGAGATGCAAGTATTAGGTCATTAAGTATGAAATGTCCGATTTCCTTAAGGACTAAGTTTGACAGTTGATATCCCTGACATTTCACTTTGACATTTGTTTTATTTTTATTGTGAATGTACATCCTCATTCTTTCAAACACACAGTTTGACTTGCGGTTATCCTTCAAAGTTTTTTTTAAAACAATTTTTGTAAAACCACAGATAAGTCAAAAATTTGTGTTATTTTCAAATATGAGTTCTGTCATAGAACCAATACTGCACAGACAGCTCAAAATATCAACAAAGTGTTTGAAAAAGATGTGACTAATGAACACACAGTACATCGATGATTTGAAAAGTTCCATTCCAATGATTTTAATCTTAAAAATGAGCCAAGTGGGCAACCTGAGACCAAGGTGAATAATAATGAGCTAAAAGCCATAGAAGCAAATCCATCACTACCTATGCATAAATTAACAAGGTTTGACGTTACTATGCCAACAATATTAGGCAATTGAAAGCAAATCAACAAGGTAAAAAAACTGGATAGATGAGGACCACATAAATTAAACAAGTGTCAAAGAAAATCATCTCAGTGCTTGCCTTTCTTTGCTGTCACGACAGACAGACCATTTCTACAGCGTATTGTTATGTGTGATGAAAAATGGATTCTTTTTGACAATCGCAAGTGTTCAACACGATGGTTAGATAAAGTGCCAAAATACAGTCCAATACCCAATACCCATCAAAAAAAAAAAAGCTAATGATTTTTGTTTAGTGGTCCAGCGCTTGTATTATCCACTACAGCTTCATGAAACCTAGTCAATCAATTACAGCAGATGTCTACTACAACCAAATGGATGAAATGATGAGGATGCTAGCGATTTAGCAGCTGACATTGGTCAATAGAGACAGGCCAATCCTCTTACAAGACAATGCTAGACCACATGTCATACAAACAACACTGCTCAAACTGCAGAGGCTGGACTTGGAAACTCTCTGTCATCCACCGTATTCAAGACCTTTCACCAACTCACTACCAGTTCTTCTAGACTTTGGACAACTTCTTACAAGGAAAAATATTCAATTCTCAACAAGCTGTAAAAAAACACCTTTCACGATTTCATCGTCACTTACTCTCCAGACTTCTTCACTGTTGACATAAACAAGCTACCA
Organism: Daubentonia madagascariensis; assembly: GCA_023783475.1. Taxonomy (NCBI): domain Eukaryota; kingdom Metazoa; phylum Chordata; class Mammalia; order Primates; family Daubentoniidae; genus Daubentonia; species Daubentonia madagascariensis. The sequence goes on from JAKFHU010000522.1 coordinate 283,110, forward strand.
TTAAGATGACAAAACTGTGTTGATAGTTTAGGCACATACTTTGATTAATTGTACTGCTTAAGATATAATAAACTAAACTTTTGATTTGAAATCAGACATTTCATATTTAATGACCTCAATGCAAATACAATAAATGAGATTCTACTTTAGGTTAAATAAATTAGTGAGGATACACAGTACTAGAAAGGGACTGCCCATCCACTTTTGATGGGTATTATAAAAGACTTGAAAACTCTTGATTTTCCAGCTGTTTTACAAAAAGGATGTGTTGCTTTTATAAATGGAAAAAAGATAGTTATGCTCAGTAACAGTTCTAAATGGTAGAAACTGGACAATTTCATATGAGACAACCTGCTTGGTCGTCTGTTTCCCCACCCCCACCCCACCCACATGGTCCCAAAGCCAATCCTCCTGTCTCCCATTCTGCCCACCCCACCCCCAGAAGTAGAGCTGGGTGTCCCCAGATAGGGCTACGGTCAAGGTTACAGAAAACACATTAACCTCTTCAGGTTCACTTGAAGGCAGAACCTTCAAGAACATCCAACATCACAATACTTAGAAGGACAAAATGCAATTTGTTCTTCTCTAGCTCTATCAGCAAAGCAGGCATTCCCTGATAAAGGTAAAATGAAGAACCACAATGTGACAAGAGGAATTACTTTTTACTGTCCCACCAGCCCTCTACAGGCTGGCTCCCTGTGAAGGAAAAAATAACATAGCCTGGAAAGCATCAAAACAAAGAAGCATCCCGTGACCTGAACAGAGGCAAAAGAAAAAAAAGATTCACAGCTGACTGCAGTAGTTTCCCAAGACAATTACATTAGAATTCTTGCCAGGAACTATTAATTAGCAGTGCTGAACCTGGAGCTGGGAAATTAAGGATTTTTTCACTATGCCATATAAAGTCTACCTCCAGTGACTTTTGGAACTGTATTCAAGACCATTCTAGCGCACAGTAAGAATAAAGGCCACAAACAGGGGTCAGAGGCCAAATTGGATAGCAGATGTGTCTTATTGAGGCCTGCACAGGCTTTTTAAAAGTGTGAATTAGTTGCCGTTTAAAACTCAGAAGACTTCACCCTTCCTCACTGCATTGGTAGAATGATGGCCTCCAAAAAGAGATGTCCACAGCCTAACCTCCAGAACCTGGGAGTGTGACTTTATTTGGAAAAGGGTCTTTGTAGATGTAATTAAGTTAAGGATCTCACAGCGAGAGCATTTGGATTATCCAGGTGGACCCTAAGCCCAATGACAAGTGCCCTTACAAGAGACAGAAGAAAAGACACAGGGAGAAAGAGGGGCAGGTGATATGAAGATGGTGGCAGAGACTGGAGTAATAAGGGCTACAAGCCAAGGAAAGCCAGGAGCCCACCAGAAGCTGGAAGAGGTAAGGACTGATTCTCCCCTAGAGCCTTTAGGGGAAGCATGGCCCTGCCACACCTTGACCTTGAACTTCTGGCCTCCAGAACTGTGAGGGAACAAATTTCTGCCATTTTAAGCCATCCAATTTGTAGTACTTTGTTACAGCAGCCCTAGCAAGCTAACGCATCCACCAAAAATTCGAATTTTCAACTTTGCTTAACAAACAACAGCAAATGGAATAGTAAAAATGGCAGTGAAACCATAATTTAATTTTCGGAATCACCAAACAGAGCAATTAGGATAGCCCAACCAAAACTCAGATAACATTTAGAACAAAACTAGACGGCACAGTGTACCTCCAAACCCCAAAACAGGAGCAGGTGGAAATAAATGGGCCACAGCCCAGAGACCTGTCTGGTACTACCAATTGTGTGAGAAGAAAAAGAGAGAAAGTAAAGGGACTTCAAACAGCCCTGAGAATTAGAGGAACCACCCCCCCCACAAAAGTCACCAACAGGTGTTCACCCCCAAAGAAGGGGTTTCCTCCCCTCAGAATGCAGCACAGCACCCAGCAAGCCAAAGTAAGGATGCAGCTGAAACCCACCAAGAGAGAAGGGGACCTGGGTAGGGCCAGATAATGTCGGTCAAGCCCTGTGGGCCAAAATGAACAAACTTCCAGGAAAAAGCCCCACATCAGGGAGAGGCTACTGCAACCCACATCACACCCCTGCGGCAGCACAAGCGTCTATGAACACCAGCAGCAGCCCAACGAATCAGTAAGTTCTCACTCATTCCTAGCAAAATTGGGCCTTTGGGAAACTCATTTGGCAGAAAAAAATCCAGCTTGCTTTGCTATTCTGAAATTGGTTTCAGGAAATTAAAAGGGAAGGCCTGAATTATATCCCCAAAACTGTGGTGTTTAAGACTGAATTCTATCTCCCTTTTAAAAAAAAAAAAAAAAGAAATTTTCTGATTTCAAACTTGATAAAACGAACTAACCTTGTTCAGTTTGTGTTTGTCACCGAAGCGTGGTGAGTCAGCCCACTGTGGAGGTGACTGAGTGTGCCCAGCCCAGCAGAACTTACCCTGAATATGAAAGCCACTCTGAAATTATGCAATCCCTCCTTGGCTAGAACAGATGTTTTCTGTTTTAAAAGTGTATAAAACAAGTCATCAGTCCGGGTAAACTGCCTCAAGACTGGGTTCTGTTGGCACATTATGAAGCAGAAGACAAATCCCCCATGCTGGTGAAGGAACAACCCAGGCAGGGCTACCCTTCGTGTGATTGACCAGGCTGTGCAGTGAACAAGGACTCCGGCCTGGGGGCTGAGCTGGGGCGAACTCCATCCCTTGGGCCAGGGAAAGGGGGTGTCTTTGTCTGTTCTATGCAAAGGCCTTGACTGCTGGCCAAGCCCAGCATGGAGGCCATCCCCTTTTCCTAACTGGCACAATTAGTGGAAAGGCACCGTGTGGGATAAAGAAAGCCCTCCGGCCAGGTTTCAAACTAAAGAAAAAACTTTACAAAAGAAACTCAATTTGAAGTGTTACTTGTTTCCACACTATGGGCTTACCCCCCAGTGCAGTAAAAACAGGCCAAGTCTGAATTATTTCTGGTAGTTCATTCACCTACATGCCCAGTTCATTTGTGCGGGCCACCGTCCCTGTGGGCATCTGAGTATGCCGGACCTGCCAGGAAAGTTGTCTGTAGGGTGTTGTGGGGACAACACTGTTCTGCCCTCTGTCACCTCACTTCATACTCACCTTCCTCCTGATCCTCCCTGCCCCCACATCACCCAGCCTGCTCTTAGCCCTTGGGGAAGACTCCAGAAAGGGGAACTGGAGCTGAAAACGCCCCAGTAATATCTCTTTTCCAAATTAGAGTTTTAAAGGGAAAACTACAAGCCAAAGCCGCAAGCTCTACTAGGGTTAACGAGGTGGCTCACTTAGTCATCTTGACCTCAGATGCTCAATAAATGTTTTACAGGTAAATGAAAAATTATTTCGTTTGGCTGAATTCATGATTTTTATTACCATATCTTTGCAGAGCTTCTAGAACATCCAGACCAGTTATTTTCAATCCTAGCTATGCATTATAATCACCTGGGGAGTTTTTAAAAATTCCAATGCCACACAGGTAGACCAAATAAGTAAAAATCTAGGGGTGGGACCCAGGCATCAGTATTTTCAAAAGCTCCCTGAGAAATTCCAATGTGCAGTCACAGTTGAGAACCACTGATCTAAACTACCTGATAAAAAAGAAAAAGAAACCCCCATCTCCATACTAACTACACCTAAGTCACCAAAAAGTTATATTAAATACAAAATGTTCAACAAAACAGAAGGGCTGAAAAAAGTTCAAACTCTCTACTAACTGAAGCCACAGGTAATATCACATGCCCCCCAAAAAATGCTTTGCAATTCTTTCAAATTTCAACATTCATACCTGTCTAGTACAGAACTTGTAAAATGACCAAACAAATCAGACTTGCTCTATAGGGGTTCCTCAATATCGGGGGTGAGGTTGACAGTATGGTAGGCCTGTCTTGTCCCTCACAGGACTTTGGCAACCCCAGCCATACCCGCTAATTCTCGGTAATAACGCCCCTTGTCACAAAAAGACCCCATACCCCAATTGCCCCAAGGGTGGAAGAAGGGCAATATAATCTCTTGAGAACTACTAGATGCTCTACACATAGGTAAAAACGAGTCTAGGATCAAAGTATGCCCAAATTTGGGGACACAGGATAGCAATGTCATAAATGCCTGCAAATCAAAAGAAAATTTGAAAGTAGATTTGAACACTAAAGGGTATAACCACATCGCTTTCAAGGAGACATGGTAATCCAAACTAGGCCAATAAAATGTCTGGCAGAAGTTCTTAGAAAATTCACTTCAATGGTCAGGCAATAGTGAGGGATTATAACTAGTGTTATCACTGAGAACCTTCCAAAGTGCTCAGAAACAGAGTGACCTCTCCCAGGGCAAAATGTGTCCTTTGTCCACTGAACAACGCAATGTCCCCGTTTCCAGACCACTGCCTGCTTTGTGTGTGTTTGTTCAACAATAACTTAAAATGAATCAACTGGTCCAAATTAAATACACCACTACACCAAAGCAAAGGAAGACAAGAAGAGGGGAAAAAAAGAAGCAAGGCCTAAGTTTCACCTCCCTGCCTCATTTTTTCCCAGGGACCCATTTATAAGCCTTTCTTGGAGAACGTCATTCTTCTGACCCTGAGCACCAGCTCCAGATGGCTGAAGCCCAAATCTATACAATCCAGCTGGAACCTGCCTCCCATGCAACTGCTCACTGCACTATTCCAATCACAGGTCTAAGATCAAAATCAGGCTCGTGACTTCCCTACTCCCACCAGCCACTCAGATGCCCCACAATCCCCTCCCCCAAGCTTTTCCGCCAAATCCCCTACCACAGCCGCTCTACCCCACCCAAACTCATTGGCCAGGACACTTTGCACTTACAGACCTAATTTCCTCAAATTAGGAAAAGTGGAGACACTACTTTGTAGGGTTCTTGAACAGAACCCAGAATCCATGTTAGTTCCCTCCATCCCTCATGGTCTTACACTGCTACTTAATCACTGATCCGTACTGTGGGCAGCCCTGTGTAAGATATGCTATACCGACCCAACCTTACTAGCCAGGGAAGTCATGCCGAATAAAAGCCCAAGACACCATGCAACCTGGCAAAAAGGCAAAAAAACATGCTTAGGTTATATTCCTGGTCCTCCTTCAGCTTTGAGAAGTTAATTGCTCCTTAAACTGAATTCAATTAGAGGCTGCCCTAAGGAAATATGCAATTCTCACACATCCAGAAAAAAACTCCAGACTCTCCCCAATTGCAACCTTGGCTTACAGGTTTCAACTTCAAAAACTCCAGCTAAGAAAACTCAGGCCAAAGGCACACAGCAGGGTGCGCAGGCTTTCTTTCTGAAGGCCACACAATCCCAAGTGTCTTGCGTGTGGACATCACCCCCTGTGCAGAGCCAGACTCCACCAGCCAGTTCAGCCTGTCCTGCCACAGGCCAGAACCTTAATATTCTCCTCTGCAAAATGAGGGGGTTGGAACAAAAGACCTGCGTCCACATTCCTTTCAGCTCTCTCACATTCAAGTAGCACCTGGCTCATAAAACTAGGAGATGAATTTCTATTCTTGCCAAGTGCATTTTCAACTATGAAGACTGGAAATTCCACACCTCACTATCAAGCTTCTACCACCCATTGCTTTGCCTCCTAAGTCTCTCCACATGGGCTCCAAGGAATGGTTAATCATTCCCATCTTCATATCATGCCAAAGTGATGAGGCCCAGAGCCGAACCTCGTCCAGCCCACCTACTACTCCAGCAACTGCAGGTGCTGCCACTCCAGATCCACCAAGATTTCCAAAGCTTCATGCCCACCCTCACACTTTATTCTTATCCCCCTTACTACCTACCGCCCAGGTCCACCTGCACCCCCCTCCTGCCTGCTCCTTTCAGGGATCTGCACTGTCTTCGAGGGAAGACAGCCCAGAAGGTGGCTGGCAACAGATCCAGTCTGCAACTCCCTTCAAGAGGAAGTATAAATGCAGGCATCCTCTCCCCAAAACCCCAGACTCTAATGTCAGAGAACCTAAGGAGGCAGGCTCAAGTTCACAAGTAAAGCAGCTTTCTGGTTTTTCTTGATAGACCCCCTAAAACTAAAAGAAGAAGAAAGGGAAACTGGACTCCAATCCAGTTTGAAGTCATTCAGGTAGCTACTTAAAAAACCCATTCAGATGTCCTAATCTTGATAGTGGTAGTGGTTACATGACTGTATGCACTGGTCAAAACTCAGAATTGTACATTAAAATATACTCTATGTAAATTATATCTCAAGTTTAAAAAAAGAAGTATCTTTTCAGGAGTCACCAACACCACTTGCATAGCCCCTCTGAAAAGGAGGACAAAAGAGCACACCATCCCTCATGGAGTCACTCTCACCCCAGCTGGTGGTTCAGCACTGCCAAATGAGAGAACATCCTTTGAACTCACTCAGGATACCCTAGGTCCATCAAAAACATGAAGATCGACAGGCAGCAAGTCCAGATTACCAAAAGCAAGAGATATATAGAAAAACCCTTCATATTTTGCAATAAGAAAGTTTTAAGTTATATTCAAATATTTTTTAACTTCTTAATTTTAAAAAAGGTTATGCCTATTGGGAGACTTGACATTCAAGATGCCTAATGAATTTTCCAGGAATTAACGTTAAGGTCAAACAGGTGGTTCTTGGGTGTGCCTTACTTCAACAGCTTAATTTCATATTCCCATGTCCAGTTCTTTTTACAAATGCACGATGATTCATCTCATCACACAAAATCCAAGCTGACACAAACACTCAGAGCAGCATGACTCATAATAGATAAAAAGTAGAAATAACTCAAATGTCCATCAAGTTATAAATGGATAAGCAAAATGTGGTACACCCATACCCCAGACTGTCATTCAGCCATAAAAGGAATGAAGTACTGATACATACTACACAGAACATGGTCAGACCTTGAAAACATGCTAAGTCACAAAGGACCATATATTGTACGATTCCACTTATATGAAATGCCCAGAAAAGGCAAACCCATAGAGACAAAAAGCAGACTAGTGGTTGCCAGAGGCAGAGAAAAATGGAAGAACAGGGCTAGGAGGAATGGGCGTGATGGCTAAGGGGTACAGGGTTTCTTTTTGAGATGATGAAAATGTTCTAAAACTGATTGTGCTAAAGGACACACAACTCTGTAAACATACCAAAAACCACTGAATTGCACACATTACATAAGGGCACTGTATGGCATGTGAATCATATCTCAATAAAGCTATCCCAAAAACCCAAACAAACCAGCTGAGCCTTCAGATTCCCACTTACTCCAAGGTTAGTTACCAAGGCAAGAGAAAGTCCCAGAAGTTGGCTTCTCCTCCTCCTCCACAAGCCACATACTAGGCACAGACTCAGATGCAACACAGGGCAGGTAAAGAGGCTGCAAGGGGCGGTCTTCTCTACCCATCCCCATCCACCAAACAGCAAGTGTCTGAGTGGCGCTGTGTGCAGGCACTGTGAGGTGGCTAGTGCCTGGCTCCCAGGCAGCTTTCCTGCCACTAAAAAAACACCAGTCTCGGGCCTTGGCTCAATCACAGCAGCAAGGTGTGGCTGCAAAATACAGAAATGGACAATGGTGTGAACAATTTGGAGGGCTTATTTTTAAAGCACAGTTTGATGTTCACAGAGAAGGGCAACCAAACCAGGAAAAATAAACTACTGAGGGAAAAAAAGACCTACTGAGGGTGGATTAACAGCCATACAACACCAACACAGAAATGACACCCAACCTCTTTTCATGCAAACGTGCATTAAGGAAAGCCATATGGGAATGTTTATAGAGTACCAACCACAATGATTATTTCTTAAAACTCACTATGCACTCAGTTATAGCATAAAGTAAATGTGTTGCTAATTATTTCACTGCCCTGGTTCCCACTGCAAGGGAGAGCAGTTAAACGGGCATTTCCCACAGATACATACATAGGGCCAGCTCTGTCACCCTCCCCTAATACCTACTAGAAAACAGGCAGGAGCCCATCGCTCTACTTTAAAACACCACCAATCTAGGTTCTCCATGAGGCAATCTCCTTACGAAATTAAAGTAGGGTTTATAAAAATATAATTTATTTATTATATTTTAATACAATCCTAATCCCTCTTTGGTTTGGAACTAAACACTAATCCAACATTGTACCCCCTCCTTCCTGGTAAGCCCATTTTTTTTCCCCCACAAGAGTAGGAGAGTCTTAAAAGTAGAGAGACAACCCCCGGGCCTGATTCACCCTCGTTGCCTCAGCCAGCATCGGGGAAGGCAGCACCTTGCTGGAGTTGTCAAGTGACTCAGCTCTCCTGTCCTCACCGTTCTGACTTAACCCACACGGGCGTCTAACCAAGATTTAGAAAATAAGGCACAGACAGGGGGGATTATGCTAAAGCCTGCCTTTCATTTGGGGGGAAGGTAATACTGTTAGTTTGTGGTTATGAGACACCGAATAGCCAGGCCACTTCACCTCTCCCAGAAGGAATCTTTCAAGCAATATAAGGCATCCTATAATGCTAATATAGGCCCCATCAGCTTAAGAACAGTGTTTTTGGAAGGCCAGGAGCTGTGGAAGGGAACCAACCCTGAGGATCAGAAAAAGAGATCAGGACCCACAAGCAAGCCTGGGGGATGGGGGGGGCCAGTGCTACAACCCAACAGGAAGGAGAAGTTAAAGAAGTGAAGTGAGGCCAGGCACAGCAGCACCATAAAGAGGACAAGGAAGAAGGTATCAAGAAGGGACTTGCAGTGTTTGAGGTTAGAGGACAGGAGATGACTTAAGAAGGCATCTGGACCAGGTAAAATGACCAGCCCTTACCTTTAGTTCAAAATTGGCTTCCACAGTCCCCTGTGAGGTGTGGAGACCGTTCCAGCTGCCACCTACCCTCACTCCTTCATGGCAGAGCAGCAGGTGGAAAACAGAGGTTACAGGATGGCCCAAGGTCAAATGGTAGTTTTTCCTCCAGCTCAGTCCAGAAAGGGAACAATATTTCTTTCCCAAAGTAGAAACTGTGGGATTGCTGCTTTTATTATCCAGGAAGGATGAAATATGCTTTCCGAGCACTTCACCAACATCATGAATATCCAGCTTTCTTCCCACTAGCTTTAAGTCGGTAGAATTCTTTATAGGTCGTACCTGTTACCATTTGTGTTTCTATGAACAATTCAAGGGTTTCTACCTAAGCATCTATGCCAGGCTATGAATCAAAAATGAAATAGCATTTCCAAAGATAAAACAGTTTGGACTTTGTGAATTTTATGATGTAAGAAAAAAAAAATCATTTATATCAGAGCTATCCCTGATACATGCCTCAGAGGAGGTCCCTCCCCCTTCCCTTCCTCTGGTTTTGCCAGAGCACTATCAGCCAAGTCCACATCTAGGTGGGCCCCCTTCAGAATGGACCACTGAGATTACTCAGCACCTAGGTGGTGTTAGAAAAGAAAGTGTGCCTGGAGAATAGTACAAAGATGAAAGACAAAGGACAGGAGTCAAAACTACCCAAACAGAGAGGGCCATGTGCTATGATGGATTCCAGATGACAAAAAGGCTGGGGGGGGGAGGAGTCGGTCTTGGAAATCTGTACCTCAAAATTTCTCCAGATGGCTCTCAAGCAGGCAACCAACATTATTGGAGTCAGATGGTCTAAAGGCAGGAGTCGCAAGCTTTCTGTGAAGGGCTACAAAGTAAAGCATTCAGGCTAAATCAGGTCTCTGTCACATATTCCTCTGTATGTTTTACAACCCTTTAAAAATGCAGAAGTCAGCAGGCACAGTGACATATGCCTGTAGTCCCAGCATTAGGGAGGCTGAGGTGGGAGGATCACTTCAGCCCAGGAGTTCAAGGTTCAAGGACATGTCTCAAAGGAAAAAACACACACACAAAACCAAAAAAAAAAAAAAAAGTCATTCTTAGCTAGAGGGTCATGCAAAAAGAGAAAACAGGCCAGATGAGCAGGATTTGGGCCTAAGAGCATTAGTTTGCTGACTCTTGGTCTAAGGTCTTTTCCAGTTCTAAATTAGCAACTTATTAAATATTGAAAAAACAACAGCTAATAACCTATAAGTAGAATCCCTGCTTTTTAAGGAATACACGGAAGTAACATTGGCAACTAATGCAAACCCCACACTAGAGAATGTGAGTATTTAAGAGTACCAGTCTCCATTTAAGTCTCAAATCACTAATCTATGCTTCTGCTTCAAGAACCTAGAAAAAGAGAAAAATAAACCCAGAGCAAGCAGAAGGGATAACAACAAAAATCAATGAAATTGAAAACAGCAAAACTATAGGGAAAAAATCCAGTGAAGCAAAAAGCTATATCTTTGAAAAGATCAATAAAATTGACAAACTCTAGCAAAACTGACAGAAGACACAGATTGCCAATATTGAGAATAACAGGGGGTATCACTACAGACCCTGCAGGCACCCAAAGAATAAGGGAATACCACAAACAACTCTACACACATAAATTTGACAACTTAAGAATGAAATGGGCCAATTCCTCTAAAAATGCAAACTACTACAACTCACCTAATATGAAACAAATAACCTGAACATCCCTATAACTATTAAGGAAGCTGAATTTGTAATTTAAAAACCCCCCAAAGATGATTTTGAGGCCCAGATGGATTCACTGGAGAATTCTACCAAATATTTAAAGAAGATGGCCAGACATGGTGGCACACACCTGTAGTCCCAGCTACTTAGGAGGCTAAGGCAGGAGGATTGCTTGGGCCCAGGAGTTCGAGGTTACAGTGAAATGTGATAGCACCACTGCATTCCAGCCTGGGCAAGAGAGCAAGACTCTGTCATTCATTCATTAATAAATAAGAATTAACACCAATTCTACATAATCTCTTCCAGAAAACAGAAGAGGAGGGAAGACCTCCCTATTTTATAAAGCCAGTATCATCCTAACACCAAAACCAGACAAAGGCAGTCCAAAAAAAGAAAGCCAATATCCCTCATGAATATAGACACAAAAATCCTTAACAAAATCCTTAGCAAATAGGATTCAGCAATGCAGAAAAATAATTATATACCATAACCAAGTGGGATTTATTCCAGGTATGCAAGGCTGGTTCAGTATTCAAAAAAAAAAAAAAAATCAATGTGATCTACCATATTAATAGACTAAAAAAAAATCACGATATATTAATTGATGCAGGAAAAGTATCTGACAAAATTTGACACCTCTACAAGATAAAAACACACAGAAAAACAGGAATAGAGGGGAACTTGATAAAGGGTAGCTACAAAAAACCTGCAGCTAACATAATACACAACGGTAAAAGACTGTGCTTCCCCCTAAGATCGGGAACAAGGCAAGGATGTCTACTCTCACCTCTGCTATTGCACACAGTAATGAAAGTGCAGCCAGCTCAGTAAGGCACAGAGAGGTTAACAACTTGCCTAAAGTCACAAAGCTAGCAAGTGGTGGAGCCAGGATTCAAACCCAAGCAGTTGGGCTCCAAAATCCAGTGCTTTTAATCATGACACTGCGTTGCCTTCCTTAGTTATATATGCAACAATAAGCCATTTGTCCCATACATCAAAGTGGTTATCTACTTGTGATAGGATTACAGAGTTAAAATTATATTTACCTACCCCTGTAGGTAGTCTAAAACAAGCAAATAACTTTTCAAACAAAACAAGTTTTGAAGACAAATGCATAAACCACTACGCTTGAACAGTTTCTGCAGCCTCTCCAAGTAAAGCCAGATCCTTTATTCAAAGAAAAAAGTTACAGAAACTCCACTAACAATTTAACATGCCCAAAATGCTTTTTTTAAAAAGTCCTATCATTTTCTTGCACCTCATGAGCTAAGTTGATGGTAAGCTCTTTCTTCGCTCTCCAACACCAGGCCACCTGCTCCAGACTAGACAAACCCCACATAGGAACATCAAACACTTGGACAGGCAGACCCATGACCCTCCTTCTCAAAACCCAGAACCAACTGGGCCACTTAGCTGCAGCATTATAGAGTTCAAAGATTCAATGTTAAAACCATTTATAAAACCTATACCACTACTGTTTCCCAAAGTGTGATCCAAGGCACCAGTCCTAAAAATACAGGTTGACTGTCCCTTACCCAAAAGGCTTGGGACCAAAAGTGACTTGGATTTCAATTTTTTTTTCAGATTTTGGAATATTCGCATTATATTTTTTTTAATTTCAGAGTATTATGGGGGTACAAACGTTTTGGTTACAGGAATTGCTATTTGCATTATACTTACCAGTTGAATATCCCTAATCTGAAAATCTGAAATGTTCCAATGAGCATTTCTTTTGAGTGTCACATCAATGCTCAAAAAGTTTCAGATTTTGGAACACTTTGGATTTCGGATTAAGGATGCTCAACCTGTATTCTAAGAAAAAGCATTCTTTGTTGACTCAAGTTTGAGAAATATTTTATATTCACCTCTACCTCTAAGACCAGCATAGAAATCTGGAATGTCCATTGGCACAGCAGTCTTGTTTGACCACTATGATCCACAGTCCTTTCAGAAAAAAGAAGTCGGTATTAAATACAGCAATGTCCTAGAAATTGCTCAGGCTTCTCACTGGAGAAATTTCCATTCTATGGAAAAATGGAGTCACGCAACAAAAACATGTAATATCTTAAAAACCAAAGTGTCCTTTTAAAATTCTGCTTTAGGCCAGGCACAGTGGCTCATGTCTGTAATAACAGCACTTTGGGAAGCCAAGGTGGGAGGACTACTTGAGGACAGGAGTTCAAGACCAGCCTGAGCAAGAGTATAGAGTCTCTACAAAAAAAAACTGAAAAATTAGCTGGTGGCGTGCACCTGAAGTCCCAACTACTCAGGGGGCTGAGGCAGGAGGATCGCCTGAGCCCAGGAATTTAAGGTTGCAGTGAGCTATGACGATGCCACTGCACTCTAGCCTGGGCAATAGAGTGAGTCTGTCTCAAAGAATAAATAAAATTCTGCATTAATAACTTAGAGAGTTCCTTTAAATAAAGTAGACCAACCTTTAAATCACAGGCCAACCCATTATTTTCTGCCTCTTGCCAGCAGAACTTTCCTTATCTTTCAGTAAGTTAAATTCACACCTCTTTATAACTAAGCATCTTTATCCACTGTTACAATTTCAAAGTACTCGGCCCTAAGTACTGCAATTAGTGTTAAGTATTTTATGTATCATTTGACACTCTTCCAAACATTTTATTGGACATCCCACCCAACAACACGGTGTGTGGGATTTTGGTATCATTACCACCTTCACGGAGAGGAGAAATCAAGGTGCATGTTAAACTACCCACACAGTTAAGTCGGTTCAGGAATCCAGAACATGCCACTGGCTCTTACCAGTTTCTTGAGTTTGGGGCTTAGCACATAAATGCACTTGATCACCAGTATCACCACTAGCTAGCTCAGTGGCTCCTTCTGGAACACAGATGACAGTATCAATTTAATGAAATCCAGGCCCACCACACCTTAGGGCTGCAGAGTTGTTTTTCCTGGGGTCTGGAAAAGTGCCTAGTTGTAAGGGTTTAAAAGAGAGCATTTGCACATGGTTTACATACTTGGTTTGCAGATTCAATTGAGGAGGTTTCCCAACTTTTCAAAAGAACTGAGCCTGCACTTAAACTACCATGAAATGGTGGTTGGAGCCGCAGTGCCTACCAGCAGGCTTCAGTTACAAATGCAGTGAAATGGTGGATTAAAACACCTGGAATATGCACCGACTCCAAAAACTAAACTCAATAACAACTTTGTTGATGAACGTTTTTAAACAGATACCAGTAACTTTATAACTAATACTTACCTATGAAGGATGAGTATAACCGTGGTGGTCACAATTCAAATTATAAATACCCTGATTCCAAATCTTTCAGATATCAAGTCCAAAACCAAAAGCTCTAACTCTTCAAAGCTATTAGAGATCACAGCGTTTCAATCTTTATCTAAGAAGGTAGCTAAGGCCTGCAACTGCCAATTCAAATACAGTAGATTCAATTATATACTGAAGGAATGAGAAGATTTCAAATTGGTAACTCCTCCACTACAAAAACAAAAGCAACTTTCTCTCCTTTAAAAAAAAAAAAAGTCACGAGACAAATTGACTATCGGTTATTAAATTGGAAAACATTCACCTTAATGTCTCATGTAGGGCTTCAGATTACTAGAAAAAGTAACTATGTTAGCCGAGGTGGAGGTTGCTCTTAGTGCCTTGATTACGGAGTCAATTTCTTAAGCAGCTGGTATCCCTTCCAAAAGTATTTAAAACAATAGAGAACTACCCAATGAGAACTAGATGAGGCTTCTTGATATAAAGTACAAACTAATTTTTCCATATGCTACCTACATAGATTTAAGGAAATAGGTGTAACTTAGGAACTATGCTCTAACAAGAATCATTATGGTTTATACAATTTTTTAATGGCAAGCCCACAAAACTAATTCCCAGTAATGTGGGATTATTCAGCCTGGAGTCATACAAAGGATGATCAGTGCAATTAAGAATCTTTTTGCAGAGTTGGGGAAAGCATTTTTTTAAAAATCACAAAGCAAAAGAGCATGCCAAAGGCAGGCAGATTCCAACAAGGGACTTCCCCCAAGCAGTCCTTAAAATATTTTCAAACACAATTAACGTATGAGGGAATCCCTATGTAAAGCACATACACACAAAATCTTCCCCAAAGCTGTTAAATTCTGAGTCTAGGTGTTTCCTGGCTACTTGGAAACACAAGGAATGTATTGAGACTCAGGTATATGTTGGGGGAGGAGGGATAAACGGGTAGAAATGGATCTTGTATGTGTTCATATAATTAGACTTTATCCACAGTGTAATAGGAACCCACGGAAGGATTTTTAAATGGGAAAAGGAACAGGGATCCTGAGTTCCTGATGATGTAGCCCTTCCCCAAAATGGAGACAAATGAGATTGTGGCCAAGAAACTAAAGGCAGGAAACAGGTGAACAACGAATTTGAGCTCAGCAGGTAGAACTGACAGGACTTAATGACCAGGCTGACTGGGGGTTGGGGTAAGGCGAGTGTGCCAAAGGTTTCTAGCACAAGTTTTTTGTTTTTAATGAGGAAACCACTAGAGTGGTTCTCTTTAATCAGCATCAGAATTACTGGGAGGAAAATGATTAAAAATGCAAATTCCAGGAATGCCGCCCCCCCCCCAACGACAGTGACTCAGTCAATTTAAAGTGGGACCCAAGCAAGCACTCCCCATTCCCAGTCATCAGCCCCCCAAGGCTTCATTGTTAAAGCAGCAGCGCAGGTGCGCGTGCAGTTGTTTATCACAATGGGGCATCGAGCGAAAAGGAACAGGGGATAATGATAATGCTGAAGGAGCTGGGGGAGAGCAACATTTTTTACTTTTGAACAACAAAGCTAGAAGCAATCAGAACCAGATTGTTTAGGTTTTATACTTAGAATAGCTGTAACTGTCTAAACACAAAAAGATACGCTTTCACCAGAAAGCAGCTCAACAAACACACGGGAAAGTGGGAGCTGGCTGGATGTGCCAACAGTTCAGGAAATTAGGAAGGGAAAATTACCCCAAGCTACAGGCTCGGTTGGGTAGAAAGTGCTGGCTCCTAACAGACACCGAAGCAAACCTTGGAGAAAGGTATGGCTCATCCTCCCTAACGATTTGTGTGCATAAAAGAGACTTCCAAAAAGGACCAGGGAAATTTTGCTGATAATTTGTCATCCAGATTACAGAAATGACCTAGAATTTAAACCAGGGTTCCTCTACCCGGGCACTATAGACATCGTGGGCTGTCAATGCTGTCGAGGTGTTGTCCTGTGCATTGTAGGATGTTTAGCAGGATCCCTGGCCTCTACCTACTAGGTGTCCCCAGTTGTGACAACCAAAAATGTCTCCAGGAATTGCCAAATGTTCCCCACATGGGATTGGGGGTGTGGGGGAAAATCAACCCAGTAGAGAATCACTGCCTTAAACTAAGAGGCTTCAGAGTTGTGGAAGCAGCAAAGGCCCTGGAATCAAACATGGCTTTGAAATTCGGCTATACCACTTAAAATGTTTAAGAAAAAAAAAAAAACACCTCAATTAGGCCTATTTATTCATCTTTAAAATGGGGATAACAAGACCTACCATAGGCTTGTTGTGAGGATTTTAGGCCAATGCCTAGCTCTGGAGGCAATTAATAAGTTGCAACTTTTATGTTTTCAAAGATTTCAATGAGACGTTTTGAACAGGAACCAAGGACATTTGCCTAGGGCGCTGGCCTTGGGTGGAAAACTACTACACGTAATAGGAACACACAACATACAGAACTTGCAGTCCCAGTTCTCTCTGCAGCCTGGGGGTGTGAGAGTGTGTGTGACTCCATGGACTCCCAAGGGGCCAATGGATACAACTCAGAGTCTGTAAACTTGGGTGGGGAAAAATATATACGTCCTTATTTTCACTAAGTGAAATTTAGCATTTCAATTATGCTTAGAGGCTAAAAACCACACATTATCAACTACAACTGGCCATTGTCACCAATAAAATCAGATTTTTTTCATATCACATTACAGCTGAAATAACGATTTTGCTCAGCTCTACTTTGAAATTATGAAAGTTATCAGCCTTGCTGCTATATCTTGTTAATGTGTTAATAAAGCACATATTACTATACCACGCATTTGGGGTTTTTGAAAATTATATTTTAAATAATTGGGTTATTTTATCACTTAAAATTCTTACTCTTAAGAGGTCCATAGGCTTCCCTGATGAGGGTCAAAGGCACAATAGGACCCTACCCCAAACCTTTTCTGCTAAGCCCATAATTCCTAAGCAGTCTTCTGTTATTAATTTATTAAACAAGGTTACAAAATTGATTTGTGAATTTAATCAACACAAAGTCACTTGGTTTCCCTACACAAACCACATATCAATGGTCCAAAAGACAGACCTAACAGCATCAGCCACGTTTCTGAACACAGGACGCATCCTCATAATTTTAAAATATAAATGTGTGCCTCACTCTCGGAATGGATGTGAACCAGCATTCCACCTTTACTGCAACATAAATCTGGTCCATTTAATCAGTGTTTATCAAACATCCACCATGTACCAGAGCTGTGTTCAGGATACAGACCCTGGAGGTCTGCCTTCAAAGAAGTGCACAGCCCAAGGGAAGAAATGGACATAGAAAGGATTGTTACACCTTTTCCAGAGCTGACTGGCCAGCTGGAGACTGTCTGCTCCAACAGGACAGGGAGAGGCTGTGGCATCTCACTTACCTCTGGATACTCAACACCCTGCCTAGCATACAGAACAAGGACAAACCATGTGTCCTCCACCAGCCCAGAGATCCCTAAACTATATAAACATGAGTTGAGTTTATTCTTTTTGGCCTTAGGCTGACAAGTCACAAAATGTTTTCTGGGTTCAGGAGTCCTCAGAGTTCAATACCTCACTTACAAGATAACCAAAGATGACTTTTTTTTTTTTTTTTTAAAGGAAAAATTAAAATTTTCTGAGTTACCTCATCAGCCACAGCCTACAATTGCTCTTGGTGGTCTGGTGGCTGCTGGGCTTGCATTGGTAACTAATGCAATCGCAACATAATAACTGAGTGGTTATATGGAATCGCAACATAATAACTGAGTGGTTCAAGTTTAATTCCACTAAAATCACATCACGGAATCGGAACATTAGGATTACTGACAAATGGGGGGGAAAAAAAAAGAACATGAATCTAGGCTTCACAGGCATTTGACTCACCCTTGAGTCACATCCAATACTCACATGCCAAGAGTAATGCCTTTTGACTCATTATCATCAATTAAATGTTTTTAGAGACCTCACAAGTGGATTTTTCACCAAGTGCCCCTTATTGAAAACTAAAAACTTAGAAGATCCCAATCTAGCCAGATCCCTTTATTTTCCAAATGTGGATAGGACAGCAAGAGTGGCATGCTTCACCCCAAATGAAGTGATGGGAGAGAATACAGTAAGAACCAGGGTTCTCTTACACTTTCGTAAGGACTCAAGGATCTGACATACATGCATACATACACACATCCCTCTTAGTATTTCTTTCTTGATTGTTCTTCACCCTGAAAAAGCTTTCTCATCTTTAAGAATGACAGAATTAAAGTATCAACAGCTGTTTGATCTTTCCCTCTTAAGTACCTTCCATTCTGCTCCACACACACCTCTTTACCCTGGATCTTTTTACTTTTCCCTTTGCACAACTAAATTATTTAGACGCCACTTCCACACCTTGCCAACTTAGAACCTGCCAGTTTCTCCTCCTCTCTCCCATACTGTGCATCAGTGAGTTCTCTCCCCCCCTCAGGCCTGTGTGAGCCCAAAGTGTTAAAATTCTCTCCATTTTTCTTCATACAATTAAGTGAAGGTCTTTCCCCACTTGCCCAACCAAACAGAAGCAGCCCATTGTGTGAGCATTTCAGGAGGCAACAGCTGAATTAAGGTGAAGGAGGTTTAAGGGCTGAAGAAAGTGCCAGAATCTTTGGGCCCCATGCTGAGATCACCCTCCTTTAAGCCTAGAAGAAAACACACAATTAACATAGGTGAGTGTTCACATAATACACCCCGGACACTTCCCAGACTCACCCCTTACCAGCTGGGCAACCCTGATATACTCACCCACTATTTCTCTTCAAGCCTCTCTCCTCACCACTAAATTCAGTGTGCTAGAACCTTCATTAGCCATTCAGCCTAAAGCTGTTAGGGTAATTACTCAACAAAATCTTAGCTATCTTATACTTCATCACCCAAGCATCATCTTATCTCCAGATTCTCCCCAGCAGTCTCCCAAATACTTTTTCTCCAGGTCACTTCCGACCACCCAAATACACTGGACATTGCCTAACGATCCTACAGTGTTTCACAGCGACTCCCTTAATAGTAAAAGGCCCGAAGAGCTGTGCATTGTCCTTCCCTTTACGGATAGGGAAGATGAAACTCAAAAAGGTTGAGAGATAAACCCAAGGTCACACGCGGAGCCAATCAGGAAAAGCAGGACTCAAACCCAGTTGTTGCTTCAAATCCTCAGTCTTTTTATTAAATCTTGTGACTTCGGAAATCCTTTAAATTGAGGAAGAAAATGTAAAGTGAGTGCTCAGTTCAGAAAGAGAGAGCAAGTCAATGTTAAAAATGGTAACAGAAAAGGCAGCACCATCTACTTGGAGGAAAACAGTTTAAAAAAAAAAAAAAAAAAAAAAAGCAGGGTACGGGTGAGACACTCCAAGTGGGACGTACGGGAAGTGCAGATTCAAGTCTGCAGCAGTCACAGGTTCAAAAGCCTCCAGAAAAAGGACAGGCAGTTCTATCCCTCCCGCCACCCCACCCCCCGCCCATGTTAGAGCCACCCAGAGAAAAGAAGCCTGCGAAGTACCCCTCCCCTTC
Source organism: Daubentonia madagascariensis (assembly GCA_023783475.1). Lineage (NCBI taxonomy): Eukaryota > Metazoa > Chordata > Mammalia > Primates > Daubentoniidae > Daubentonia > Daubentonia madagascariensis. Next base: position 302,445 of record JAKFHU010000522.1, read on the forward strand.
AAAATTCCTGCACGCAGTTCCGACTTCCCCAGCCCTCTCCGTTCTGGCCAGTTCTGTCTTCTGAGCCTCCCCGATTCGGGGTGTTAGAATTCTCGCGCCCAGGCCTCATACCTCCCCACCCCCAATAATAATAATCGTTTCCTTTTCCCGTCCCCCCGTTCCTTTCCGGGGGATCCGTCTCCTACGCAGTCGGCTAAGAATTCTGCAAGCGCTGCGCGGCCGCGGTCCTTCCCCAGCCCGAGCGCCCCACGAGGGGAAACCCCCGCCCCCAAGAGGGAAATTTACCCGCCTGCAAGAACAGGAAAAGGTCGCGCGGGCAGCCCCGCGAGGCGCACGCCCCCCGCCCGGGCCCGCCGTGCGAGTCACGCCTCGCTCCACGCGGCCCCTGCACCGCGACCCCGTGGGGAGGGGGGGGGGGTCCGCCCGCGCTCGGCAACCCGAAGGGGAAGCCCCGGCGGGCGCGCACAGGCTGCGAGCCCGCACTGGGCGCGGGTGGGCGGTCCGGGCCCGGAAGGGCGGCGCGGCCGGCGGGCACCCGGAGCGGCCCCTCCGGGCCCGGAGCTGCGGCGGGGACCTAGCGCGGTGCGGGCAGCAGGGCGGCCTCCGCCCGGCCGCCGGTGCACGCGGCTCCGCGGCGCGCTCGGCGCGGCAGCCCGGGAGACGCGGGCGCCGCGCGGGCCGCCCGCATGTTCGGCCCGCGGCGCGCGCCCCGCCCGGCCTCAGCCCCAGCGCCAGCGCCAGCCCGCCGGGCGGCGGGGGCGGCTGCGCAGGTGGCGGCCGGCGCCCTCACCTTTGGCGCCGAGCATGAAGTCGAGCGTGCTGTGCCGTGCTGCTGCCATAGTGAGGCGAGGCCCTGTGCCATGCCTGGGGGAGGCGACCGCGGGAGACTGGGGGGCCGCACGGCGTGTCAGGCTGCGGCCGGCGGGGAGTGCGCTGCGCCGGGGGAGGCCAAGCCTAGGAGGTGGGAGGGGCCGCCGGGAGCGACCCGGGGCGCAGGGGCGGGGCCAGGCCCGCCTCCGGGAGGGAGGAAGCGGGGACGCCTCCAGCCCCGAACTTGGAGCGCCGGGTGTGAGGCCTCGCTAATGGTGGAAACGTGGGCGCCGTGCTCCCCGGCGTGCGTCACGAATGGCCGCGCCCTGCGCCGAGGCTCGGGCGGGCGCTCCCGCCATCCGTTAGGTCACCTTAGATTTAAACAGCGCAGCAGGACTTCCGGGGGGCCCACCCTGTACACTTCCCATATACCTCTCTCCAAGCCAAGGTCCCTCTCGTTTCCTGGCCAAGTCAAGAAAATAAAATGCTGGGATCCACCCCTGTAGTCTAAAAGTACTGCCTGTCTTTTTCTTAAAATGCTACCTTTAAACCCATTCGGATTGTCCTTGCCATTATTTTTAGCAAGGGTCTGCTTTGCATTCGAAGACCGAATAGAAAGCTGTTGGGCATTTAAGTTATCTACGTTTACATGCAAACTAGGAACGGGGGAGAAGTGAGTAAGAGGATACCGTTGTTGTTAGTGTTGAATTGAAACTGCAGATTCTGGAGTTGCTCCTCTGGCAGGACTCCTCCATCGCGGGTGCCTGTATTCCTGGCAACGGACCTTTCCGCGGTGGGCTTATTTTTGACACTGGGGTTATGGCTAGTGTTCAACAAGATGATGGCAAAGGAGAGATCCTAAGCGTCTGCAGACTAAAATCCTCCTTTATTGCACTGACAGTATCAGTGGGCAAATGCTTCCATCATCCTATCAGGCTTTTGTGCCTCTCTCTCACGGCCACAGGAATTGCTGTAATGCCTAGACAAAATTTAAATCAACGAACCCATGTGTCTCCACAAAAGCACGGACAACCTGGATATTAAACTCATCTCTCCCCAAGGCAGAGGCTGTTTTGCTGAGTCCTTCACCTTTCTACAAGAACTGGGCGATGTCTTCACAAGTGTTCAACAAGGGTCTGTTGAACAGATCTTTCCCTATTAAGAACTGGATCCCTTTTTAGCACCCGCATTGATTTTTGCCTACCCATTACAAAATCTGTTTGTACAGAATTCTCTCTCTATGACTTCCCATCGAATGTTATATATCTTTTCTCCTGGTATAAGGAGCATATCTTTCACATGGGAGTTTTTATCTCCTGAATAACTGATGCTGATTTATGTTGAAGTTTTTCCCTTTTGAACAATAATAATTTTCTCTGTGCTAAGACTCTTCGCCAATGTTTTTGAATGACCAGGTCTTCCACACCACAAATGTGACCAAACATCCCTCAATCTTGGCTAATACGACTGACTACTGCTTCTATACCAACCACTGCTGTAGCCTGGCTCTAATTTTCCCTGCTTTTAGAAAACATTTGTTAAAATACCCAGTCACAGAATTACCCTGGCAGCGCTCAATCCACAGCAATGCTCAGCCTCCTTAACCGCTCCCCAAAACTACCTGACACAGGTGCAAATCCTCTAAGTCCTGCTTTCTTGCACCCTCTTGTTGAGATCCCCTGCCCCACCCCCACCCCCAGTTCCCCTGAGGTCTGTTCTCCCTTCCTGCAATGAGAAGAAAATTCGGGTTGTTCGACTCCAGGTGTGTTCCTGGGAGTGTGTGGCTGGAGTGTAGTGACAATATAGATAATAAGATGAAGTCAAAGCTTAGAGTGAAAGCTGTGGTGACCCACTTAGCAAAATGCTACTTAGTGTTATGTATTACCCTTATCCAAAACTCACTTTCAAATGGGCCCACTTATTAGCAGTCAGGCCAAGCTGGACATCAGCAAGGGAGTTTTTATAAACTCAGAGAAAGAGCCACACTGCCGTGCACAGTTAGCAACAGTAATGACCTACTAGTCAAAAGCAGAAAAGAGCCCTCTGTTAAAAAGGAGGTGGTGTGGTGATGGCAGTGGAGGGGAAGCTGGGGTGCTGGCTGGAAACATCCACGGGCTGTCAGAACCACCCTGAGGCCGCCCGTTATGCTGCTGTCCCAAACTTTCCTTTGGGGGGCCTGATGGGGGGCTGGCAGTCCATAGCAGCTGCCCTGGCCATCAAAGCCAGTAGCCTTTTGTTTTACTGTTTTGCTTTTTGCTTTTTCACCAGTTCACTTGGGACCCTTGGAGACATTCTGCCTCCCTGCCCCCTGTGTGCAGCTGTGATGAAATCACTTCCTCTCTTAAAAACTTGGCATTAACTATTAGGGTTAGAATGGCTGACAAAAATCTGGATCACTCCCCCGCCATTTTTTCAGATGAATGTGGGATTCGCCCAGCTATTTAAACACTGTTTAAAATTTTGATTAAAAAGAGTGTTAAGCAAGAGGGGGCTAGGATCTTTGACATAGCGATTCTCAATTTCAGTTGCACACTGGAATCACCTGGGGAGCTTTAAAATGTACTGCGGAGGCCTGGGCCCACCCCTGGTGTCTGATGGAATTGGCCCCAGGTGCAGCCTGTCGTTGGGATTGTTAAAAAAGTAAATAAATAAAAACCCAGGAGATTCCAATGTAAAGACAAGTACACCACTGCCAAATCGAAAAGCAGCTTGTATCACAACAGATACCACTCCATGTGACATCCACGAGGATGACGCTACGTAAGTAAATAAACAAATTTTAAAAACCAGAAAATAACAAGTGTTAGGATGTGGAGAAATCGGAACCCTCGTACATCGCTGGTGGGGATGTCAAACGGAGCAGCTGCTGTGGAAAACAGTTTGGCAGTTCCTCAAGAGGTTAAACAGAATTACCATATGACCCGGCAATTCCACTCTTGGGTAAATGCGAAAGAATTGAAAACAGGTGTTCAAACCAAAACATGAATGTTTACAGCAGCATTATTCAATTATTCACAAGAGCCGAAAGGCGGAGACAACCCAAATGTCGATCAACTGACGAGTGGACAAACAAAATGTGGTCTAGCCATACAATAGAATATTATTCAGCCATAAAAAGGAATGAAGTCCTGACACGTGCTACATCACAGATGAATCTCAGAAACAGTATGCCAAGCCAGTCACAAAAGACCACCTATTGTGTGATTCCATTTATATGAAACGTCCAGGATGGCGACATTAGAGAGAGAGACATAGAGATGGAAGAGGGAGGGGAGGAACGGGGGAGTGACTGCTTGACTGCTTTACGTTTCCTTTTGGGGTGATGATAATGTCTTGAACTGGATAGAGGTAATGACTGCACAACAGTGTATAATGTGCTAAATGCCACTGAATTGTTCCCTTTAAAATGGCTAATTCTACCTTCTGTGAATTTTACCTCGAATATTTTAAAAAGCTTGTAGCCACACAAAGTTTGTAAGGTAAAGCTGCATGGAAATTTGTTATAATCAAATGTCATCACCTGAAGCAAATTTCAAGTAAATGCCTAATGGGAGGGAGTTGAAGTGAGGTGTCAGCAAAAAAGAGCAAAAATGAAGGCTGCTGGGAAACCAGCTTCCTGGTTGTGGTTTTCCCAGACACGGGGGTAAGGGAGGGGGAGACAGACACACACACACACACACACACAGACACACACAGACACACAGACACACACACCCTTACCCCCTTACCCTATGACCCAGAGGAGGCTATCCTACAGCGGGTTTTCCTCTGTCTTGGCCCCAAGACCACCCCTACCTTCAAGTTTTGCCTCATATTAACTACAAAGTTTCTTAAATATTTTAGGGCCCAAGAGGAAAGACTTCTTACGTCTCATCAGTGCAGCCTATAGAATGCCCTGGGGTAAACATTTTTCTTGTGCCACTAGGAAGGTGGGGCCGCCTCTCTTAGCATTTACTTGCTTTGATGGTGTCTTCAACTTCAAATGCTAAATTATTTAATCCTTACAACAGCCCTAAGAGGTAGGTGCAATTACCCCTATTTAACAAACGGGTTAACTGAGGCACAAAGAGGTTAGGTAGCTAGAAAGTGGGATAGCCAGGACTCGAACCCAGGCAGGTGGCTCCAGAGTCAGGCTCTTCACCCCCTGACTGTGCTGCCTCTGATTGCCCTGCCTCAATTGTCCCAAAGTATCCCCACTTTTCTTATGATTCCTCAAACCTCAGGTGTCTGTCTGCTTGTCCCCCACCCACGGGCACCTCCTCCCCATCAGGATGTGTGTGATGGAAGGAAGTGATCTGCCTCCCTCCTCTCTGAAGCTATTGCCTAACTCCACCAAACAATTTCTGGAGTGAAATTCCTACCCTATCTCTTACTAGCTGTGTGACAGGGGACAGGTTCATCAACCTCTCTGTGCATCCTTCCCTCTCTCTAAAATGGAGCTAGTAACAGTACACACTTCATAGAGTTGTTGTGAGGATTACATGAGTAAATATATGACAAACGCTGAGGGCAGTCTCTGAAACATGACAAGTGTTCGATCGATAGTAAGTAGCTATGAGGAAGGGGACGTTGGTATTATTAAGGTACCAAGCTCCTTGAGGACTCCTATTTTCCCCCATATTCCCAGTGCTCAGCATGGTACCTGGCACACAGTAGGCCTTCAATATCTGCATCTTTTGAAATGAACTAAGGAATAGAACATCATGCTTGATACCCCCAAAGTAACCCAAGCAGAGACCAAGTTCTCCAGGGGCAGGTGTTGGGGGCAGGGAGGTGAGGACGACAGCCAACCCATGTTCCCAACAGAGTGACTTCATGCACTCCATTCCCTGTCATAATTTGACTCATATTCCTGATCCCCAAGGCTGCTGGGCAGTCCACAGCCTATTCAGAAGTCCCTTAAGAGTTCATTGGTAGAATCTTCTAGATGATTATTTAAGAAAAGTCAATTACAAAATGAGTTTTCCTTGAGACACTTCAAGCTAGTCCGTGAGTGCCAGTCACAGTCCTCATTTGTATCTCCAGTGACCCATTTAGGATTAGCACATAGAACACAAAAGGATGAGAAGTCAGCTCCTGCCTTTCACCTGTGGCCATTCCTCACCCCTGCAGACTCATGGATCCCTGAAATACGTCTGTACACCCCCAGAGGCTTCCTCCAGCTTGAGAAAGCTTTGAAGCTCTGTTGGGGCTGACACACCACTCAACCCTGAGGAGAAGACACACCTCGGGGAGAAAATAAAGCCAGCCTTCTTTAAGAGAACCTTCACTTGAGACTCTCTACAAAGTCTTCATTTCTCCACATGAAATGATGGCCAACCCACCCCACTTCCTTCCTTCCTCTCACTCCACATAAAATGACATATTAGGGGGAGAGGAGACTTAACTGTTGTAATGCATTACCTAAGCACTTGTGTCCAAGTAATAATGCAATCAAATCATTACCAAAGCAAATAATAGAGCATGTTGTGGGCCAAAAAGTAATGCGTGTCTTCTCGTATGAATGCAGCATTTACTATAGCTATACTTGAAGATGTAACTAAATTCTCAGTTGTTAGTGCTAGTTAAATGTATTTTTTTTTTTCTGTGAGATTGACTCCTTACTTCCTCAGTCTCTAGAGAGGCAGTACAGGAGAATGCTTAGGATCAGAGTCTTTTGTCAGCCAGCCTGGGTCCTAATATTGATCTTCAGCAAACGATCTAATCTTTCTGGGCCTCAGTTTCTTCATCTGTAAAAGAGGGATAATAACAGCACCCCCTTCATGGCATTGTTCTGAAGATTTAATAAATTAATAGAAGTATAGCACTTAGAACAGTGCCTAGCACATAGCCCCATGGAAAAGTTAGCTAGTATTACTAATGAGCTAAGACTGTCATTCAAACTGTTATTAATAGTTTCCCTGGTCCCAGTCCAAATGGTGGGTATTGGGAGTTTATAGGGCAATCCCATTTCCGGTACTATTTCCCTGCAGTAGAGCGCAAAGATTTCTAAAGTCCACAAAGGGTCCCCTTAAAAAGGTATTTGATATGACTCAACAGTCAGGGGCAGTTCCAGAAGGTGACTGCAGTGGGATTGGATGTGAGGTGTCATTTTGCACAGTGGCGGCACCCTGCCTTTTCACCTGCCAGATCTTGGGTGTTTGCCTGGAACACCTTTCTTTCTCCAGTGGCAAAAATCCACATGCAAGCATTCAAGGCAGAGGCAGAGCTACACACTCACTCACCTGTGCATTCCCACAGCACAGCATTCAGCCCACCAGTGAAAAACATCCCAACTTGTATTAGTAGCAGCATGTTAGCTCCCCATCAGCTCCCTGAGAAATTGACCTATTTCTCTCTTGCCAACACTCCTTCCTTAATGGGACTACAGTCCAGAAAGTTTGAAGAACCAGCCCAAGATCAGGAGCTTATTAGTTAAATAAAGGTTCAGGAACCAGAATCCTAGTGTCCCAGTTCTCAAGCCAGGGCTCTTTTCATTAAACTAAACTTTTTGTTAAATTGTCCTTACGTCTAACTTACATCATTGAATACCTAGGATAGGCAATGGTATTGGGAAAGTACTTTGAATTCTTTATATGTGTTATTTCTAATCCTCCCAACCCGGCAAGGTTCATTCCCCCATTTAAATACCATATATAGACACTGAAGCCAAGTGACTTGCTCAAGGCCACACTCCTGTCTGTGGCAGACCAAGGCTTGGCTCGTGGGTTAGTCTGACTCAAAGTCAGTAGAATTTCTAGTCTATCATCATGTTGCTACTCAGTACTGGAAATGAGAGCCAAAAAAAAAGTACTGAATGGCTCATTTAAAACACATTCATTCTACATGCAGACAATTGTTATTTTAAGGAAAGGGTAGAAGAAAAAGAGAGATTACATTTTGGCATGCAAAGGCAAAACAATAAATATTCTTTTTTCCTGTTCCTGGATCCCATTGCAACTTCTTCAAAGAAAGCGAATTTATGCATGTTGACTCAAATCTTACTTTCAAATCTTCTTTGGCACCGTATTCAACTTCTTCCCCTTGGCACAACCAGTCCCATGACTCCCCTCTGACAGGTTCTGAGTATCTGCCTAAAATCATCCTTACACAGCGGTTACTGCCAGGATTCGTGCTGCAAATGAAAATTCACTCCTCTCTACTAAGCCACAGGTCTCTTCTGGTCATAGTGTGTATGGCCTGGCATATTACAATGTTAATCATAAGGGTCTTGCACTTTAAGGGTGTATTAATATTAATATTTTTTAAATATGTTTATTGTGTCTGGAACTTTGTCCTTTAATAATCTTAAATCACATTTTTTTCAAGCTTGTTTATGAATGTATAGTTTTCTCATTTTTTTTCTGAAAGTAGTAGATTTTGTTTCAGTACAAGTATACCTGTTGACATCAAAACTCCACAAGTAAAAATGAATGCATGTTATTTTAAACTTGCTTCTTTAAAAAAACCCCTAGGTTATTGCCCTTTGGTTATTTGCAATTAATCAAAAATAATTTAGAGCTTCAGGTTGTCACGCTTGTACAAAAAAGAAAATTTTACTGTAATGCAAGATGCCTGCTAAATGGAAAAAATAAAGCTAAATGAACTTTCCTTTGCTATGACAAAGCAATGGTATGATCAGTTGGGCCAAATTGACATCATGTGCCTCCTGCTGTGATACCCTGAGAAGGACCTAACATCCTTTCTGTGTTCTTCTTGCCAAAAATGCGTAACCTGAATCTAATCATGATGAAACAGCAGACAAACTCAAACTAAGGGACCTTCCACAAGATGAATGGCCCATAGTCTTCAAAAAATGTCAAGGTCAAGAAATGCAAAGAAAGGCTAAGGAACTGTTTCAGATGAAAAGAGATTAAGGAGCTGTGACAACTAAATCACAATGTGTGATTCTGGATTGGATCCTGGACCAAGAAAGAAAAATAGCCATAAAAGACATTATTGCAACAATTGACCAAAGTGGAACGAAGTCTGCAGATTAGACAATAACATTGTGTCAATGTTAAATTTCCTGACTTTGATCAGTGTACTGTGGTTACATAAGAGAATGTCCTTGTTCTTGGGAATTATACACTGAAACATTTTGGGTAAAGGGAAATAATGTCTCTAATTTACTCTCATACAGTTTGGAAAAAAATAATATGCATATACAAATACAAATCTAGAGAGAGACTGATAGTCCAAATGGAGCAAAATGTCAACAATTGTTGAATCTAGATAAAGGGTATGCAAAAGTTCCTTGTACTATTTTTGCAACTTTTCTGTGCATGCATTTAAAACTATATCAAAATTAAAGGTTACCAAAATCATGAATGTATAGAAAATAAAAGAATATTACAAAAGTAAAGGAAAAAAAAAGGCAATGGTCCTGAAGTGTATACTACACAGCAGAGTCTAAGACATTTTTAAATCTCTTGGTAACAAACAAGCTTGACCTTCATGGAAACATTCTGCATTTTAAAGTGCCAGGCTGAGGAAAACAGGAAGGTCTCCTTTTTGATACTTTCAGCCTGTTGTTCACAGACTTAATAAAAAAAGAAAAACCCAAAACCCAATACACTCCTCCCTTGGGAGGTTCAGGCCCCATTCAGCCTCACAGTGAGGCCTGCAGGTCTCCTGCTCACCTTCAACAGTGACTTTGACGGCAGTGTGACCTTCATGCCTGCCTCATCCAGGTTGGAGTTTGGCTTCTCTGGATGATGCAGCCACCGCCCCATCTCAGTTCCTTGACCTCCGCAGCTCTAATCATTTTGGGTCCATGTGCAGACGGGGGTGGGGGGGGGGAAATGGGACGTGGAGGAGTGAAGGAAGGAGGCAGCTCGTGTAAAAGGCCCAGGGCTGCTCAGAATATATGTGCTATGTCGGTTCTTTGATCATATCAAGAACTTCAGTCCCCTGACTGCCCTATTTCCTCCTGACTTGATCCCTCATCTTCTCATTTCAGTTCTCTCCCCTGGTTGGTCACCTCAGCCACTCTCTCATCACATCCTCAATCACTCAAGCCCTCATCTTTTGTCCCTGCAAACTCCCAACCCAGGATTAATCCAGCCCTTTACTTTTCCTGTCCTCCTCCATTGTTGCTCAGGATAATGGGGAAAACCTCACGCTGGCGCTGACTGGTAAACACACACACACAACGCCACTGGGCTTTCACCGCATTCAGCAGTCCTTGTTCACCTTTTCTTGGTTTTTTCATTACTTGATCTTCATTATTTTTCCATTGCTGAAACCTCTTTTTCCTGTGGCTTCCATGACATCACTATATTCTGGTTCCCCCTACTTCTTTGACTTGACAATGCCTTCACAAACTTCTTCCTCTCTCCATTTTCTTTCTCTAAATGTTGAGCTTCTCCAAGGTTCCATCCTTGCCATGTCTTCTCTCCTTACCCTGTACCATTGGTTCTCAAATCTGGCTGCATATTAGAGTCACCTGGAAAGCTTTAAAAAATTGTCAGACTTGGGTCCCATCCCTGATTTGATTGTGGTGTGGTCCGGGCCCCGAGGATTTTCAATCCCTCCAAGTGATTCTAAGGTACAGCCAAGGTGGAGAACCTCTTTCTCCAGGTAATCGTATCTATACCTACAGTTCTAGCCATGTGTATGCAGAAGATTCCCAAATCTCCATCTCTGGTTCCTACTTCTTCCCCTGAGCTTTGAACCTGCTATTGGTCTTCACCCTCTACAATGTCAAAGTCAAATGACCAAACTGAACTCTTTACCTTCCTCCCCCACTTGGTCTTTCTTGTGTAATCTCTAACTTGAGACATTTACATGCTCATAAATAGTGATTAAAAACAGACCCTGTACCATAATCCATTGAGCTGACCACATCAGACACTTTAGACTCATTCTTGACTCCTTCCCTTCAGTCACCCCATCAGTCACTCAATCTTCTTTAAGTCCATCTCATCGTTTCCCCCACCCCCTCTTTCCAATTACCTAAATTTGAGCCTTTATTTGTTCTATCCTGTACAGTAATAATTGGCTCCTTGGAATTCATGCCCTACCTTCTTCAATAGTTACCTTTCCAGAATACAGATCTAATGATGCAGCAACCCCCTTTCTAAAACTCTTCAATGGCTGCCAGTTCCCTACAGAATAAAGATCAAATGCTACATGTGACTTAAAGACTTCTCATGATCTGGCTTTAGGCTACCTTTTCTCACTCAACTTCTATTATTCCTCCAAAGACACAGGGCTCTAAACCTGCTAAGTTACTGCAAGTCTCAAACACAGCATGGTCTTTCATGAGCTAATAATGTTACGAAAAATTATCCAAAATTTAGAAATAAGATAACTTATTAAGTAATAAAAAGATTACTCCCTGCTCTTTCAATGTGCTACAGGAGTATTATTAAATAAGTACCTCTATGTTGCCTAATGCAGAGTGGTGCTGTCCAATTGAGCCACAGATGCAATTTTAAATTTTCTGGTAGCCACATTAAAAAAGAAGTGAAAAGAAACTGGACAGATTGATGTTAATAATGCATATTATTTTACCTAATAAATCCAAAATATCCTTTCAATATGTAAAAAAATTAATGAGATTTTAGATTCTCTTTTTCATCCTAAGCCTTTGAAATCCAGTATGTATTTTACACTTACTGCACATCTTTGGATGCTACATTTTCATGGGAAGTGCTTCATCTGTATTTAGATTTCATAAAATTTACAGTTGGAAGAAAGGTAGATTCACATACCCAAGTTGTTTTAACATACCTAAAAGTCTTCCAGTAACTGAATTGAGTAGTAAAAATCATTTTCCTTTAATATTTGCATCTTCATTGACAAAACTACTGAGTTTTTTTAGAAGAATTGATTTCACTTTGAAACAAAAGGATGTCAGTTTTCAAAACCATGTCTGTCCAAGATTTGTGTCAACTCAGTATTGTTAACACTGAATTCAAAGGGATATTGCATGATTTGAGAAGCAATTCTAAATTTATCAATATAAATGAAGCATTTTCAAATTTTTCTTACAGTTTTGCAGCCAATTTACATAAAGCTGTCTATTAAAATCTTCTGCATATTGGATTCATGTTAGAAAAATGTATAAAATCATTATTATTGACTTGAATTATACAAAAATTTCAGTTTTAACATAAATCCTTATACCTGTCTAGTTTAGTCACAGATGAGCTTTTCCTTTTCTTGAAGTTTCGTTTCAAATTTATCTCATTCATGTGCAGTGTGATATCCATCCATGAGAAAATACATAAATCACATTGCCATTTTTTTCTTTGATTACTGAATATTTGGCAAGCATTCCTTTTGTTTTAAGAAAATCTTGAATTGGAGTTAACGGCACAGTAAAACTTTGTAAAACTCTCTGTGGCTAGACCAACAAGCATTGGCAATGAACACAAGATTAAATTCATTGTCTTTTATATTTTTCGTTTATCAATTAGATATAAAACTGGTGATGAGTCACATCATTTGCTTGTATATGCTGAACAATTTTAACAACAATGTCCATGACTCCTTTCATAGAGTCTGTTTTGGAGAACTGAGTCTAAATATTTTCAGTATGTATCATGCAGTGATATGAAGTCATCAGAAAAACATCAGACTCTTGTTTTAAATTTCCAATTAATCTGGAATTTTGACCTAACATGGCTGGAGATTTTTTTTTCCATATCTAACTGAAGTTCCTCTTTGAGAGATGTAAAAGATTTAAACATACGTATGCTATGAGTGAGTTTTTAAGGCTATGAGTTGGCATTTCTTTGTAAATATGAGAGTCTTTGAGTCAAAACATACTCAAAGTATTAACCAGGCAGTGTTATATATCACATGAATCATCTAGGGCTAAAGAAAAGTACTTGCAATTTTTAAAATTTTTAATTAGTCTTAGATACTGGTCTTATATTTTACAGGCAATTATTTTGTGGTTTAATTGAAGATTTTTCATTTTTTGTAAAATATCTTATTTAGTCTTTTCCTTACAATTTTTAAACAAAATTTCTATAACTGAAAAAATTTCTCTTACTATGGCAATCTACAGCTGGTTTTCTTTTCTGTACAAGAATCCAAGCCAGTATAAAGTTGGCCAAAGTTCCAAGCTCAGAGCCTGTTAGCATTTTTTAAATAATTTTTATTGGACATTCAATTTTGAATTCTGGCAATTAATTTTATTGATTCTTTCTTGACTTTTGTTATCAAATTCACTCTGTATTTGCTGACAATGTCTCTTAATATTGTCCACTTTGTTATCTTTAAACAATTTTTACACAACAAAGAGCTTTTTGTTTTGCTTTGCTTAAGCAAATTGCATAAATTTGCAACATACCTTCTTCCAGTTTCTGTTTTTTTCCTGTGCTGGTGTAGTAGTCACAGTAGTAGTAGGATCTATCTTTTCACCCAATTCTGCCTTCATTTTACATTTAAAAATTAGTCCATACCTACTTTTTATTTTAAAAAGTTTAATTATATTATAATTTAAAGCATAAGTGTTTCAATTTAGTTAACAATTGGGATTCAAGTAGGTGTCACTGTAACTCGTGCCGTCTGTATAAAATGTTCAAATGAACACATTTCAATGTTCTATCACCGCATAGAAAAAAAAATCATTTTAATTGAATCAATCCTCAGACACTGACTAGAGTAATAATACATTATGTGTAATTCCGAAAATGACTCACACACTGGACACACGAAGTACAATGCAGCAATATCTTACGAGATGCTATGGTTAAAGTGAAATGTAGTCCTGCCTAAACAATAAAGTTGAGTTGAATATAAAACTATTTTACACTACTTCAGTTTCTAAATTAAAATTAAAACTGAGTAAAATAAAATAAAATGAAAAACTCAGTTGCTCAAGTGCACTACCCTTTCAAGTACTCTTTCAAGTACGCTTGTGGCTAGTGGCTACCACGTGGTGAAGGTCTAGAGAAATGTAACTTTGTTTAACTTACTAATTACTATTGATTAGGGCCCAGCTTCTGTAAAGCTGCATATTTGCATGTTAACTTTTAGCAAAAATTGATAAGATTATGAGTGATTTTTTTTGGTGCAGTAGAAATGCAAATGATTTCTACCTGGTCAGAATGATAACACCAATAGTTGCATTTAAATCTAACTTTGTATCTTATTCTCAGCAATCTTATTTCAGCATTCTTTCTTTCCACATAGTGCTGCCCTTAAATTTGATATTGGAGGAGAATATTTAATAATGTTTGAAGATATTCGCAAAATATTGTTAAGTGAGAAAAACAGGTCACAAAAGAAAATATACAGATTGGTTCTATTTCCATATACTTTTAAATATATTGACATTCTGGAAAAATAGGAAGGATATAAACAAAGATGTTTACCATTACCTGTGGGTGGGATTATGCATGATTTGAAAATATTTGGGGGGGGTTGTCTTTATTTTAAAAACTACAGTTGTATTGAGAAAAATCTCATAAAACTATTATATCATTTTAACTCAGGTTAACTGCAGGAAGCCTTTCCTCATTCCCTCTTCTCTGTTCCTATAAAACCCAGTGCACTACTCTGAAACACTTTAGCAAAATTGGTAGTCCTAGGTACTTGTCAGCTAATTCAAATATTACTTTTAAACAATGATGATGATAATAAATATGTGTACAAGAATGTGGAGTTCTCTACCTGTCTCTTCTATAACTATGCTGTGTTCTTTCAGCTGCTCACTGAGATGCTGTGCTTTTTTTTTTTTTTTGCATTTTCCTGGGAATAATACTTCCATGTGCCTAAATTGTGAATAAATTGAGAATGCCTTATAAATACAACAACAAAAACAAAAACCCAGTGCATGTTTCTATCAGTACCTGTTCCCAACTAGTTTTATACAGTAGGACGTTCATCCTAACTAGAAAATCATTGCATTACTGTTAAACTGAGAAGCAGTGTCCTTAACAAACAGACTTCTTTCTCGGCAGGCACCCAGTCCTAACTCCGTATGTAAAACTTAAAATAAAAAGACTGGTCTTTTCTTTTTTTCTTTCTCCAAATCTCATGCCTTGGGATTAGAATCACAAGTTGGCAAACCTACATAAATTTGTAACATTCCGTTTTAAGCACAGACTCTATTGAGCTACAAATAGAATCAACTGTTCTCATCACAGCTGGATTTCCACCTTCTCTGCCAGCTGTGGAGCCCACCCACTGGGTAATCAGTCAATAGATTCTGTGCCTTCTCTCAGCATTCCTATGGCATCAAGGCAGACATTTCCACAGAGAAAAATGTAAATCTGAAGTAGGGCCCCTCAATCATGGTAGTTATATTGTTCTTGAGTTGATATAGCAAGAATTACTTAAAAAATAGGATAAGACACTCCACAGATTACTTATTAATTATAATGGAGAGGTCTGGCAGATAAGACCTTATCCAAATGATGCAACTTCCATCACGAAAAACTGACATTATATGCCTCCTGATGTGATGCAATGGTGTCTGGGTTATCCATTGCTGCATGATAAGCCACCATTTAGTGGCTCAAAATAACAATTGAGGGGGACCTTAAAATTGAATACAAACAGAAACAAGTGAACTGAGGCCTGCGGGGGTGGGGGGGGGTGGGGGTGGGGGGGTGGGGGGGGTGGGGGGGTGGATTGTCACACCTGTAATCTTAGCACTCTGGGAGGCCCAAGGCAGGAGAATTGCTTGAGGCCAGGAGTTGGAGACCATCCTGATCAAGAGCTAGACCCTGTCTTTACAAAAAAATAGAAAAATTAGCTGGGGGTGGTGGTGCGCACCTGTAGTCCCAGCTACTCAGGAGGCTGAGGCAGGAGGATAGCTTGAGCCCAGGAGTTTGAGGTTGCAGTGAGCTATGATGATGCCACAACACTCTAGCCTGGGTGACAGAGCAAGATTCTGTCACAAATTCTTGAAAACAAACAAACAAAACACCAAAAAACAAAAACAAGTGAACTGAAGCATCTTTCAAATAAATAACATAATCACATTGGAAAGGGGGTATTAATTCAAATAATGTTAATACCGAGAATTTGGATCACATGCCCTCAGGCTAAAGGGAAAAAGAACTCTAAACAAATATTGAACTGTACTCAGAAATTTTTTTTTGTTTGTATAGGCATGAGTTCAAAATTCTGAAACTACTTTCTATACATCCTAGGATTAAGCAAATAAGTAGATATATTGTGGATAATAGGATCCAGTTTTTTTCATTGTTGGAGAAGGCAGTTACAGTTATGGAAAGGGGGAAGAATAGATTGAACACCAGTGTGTTGGATTGGGGCTGGAGGTATCAGTGGGAAGTCATGAGTTTTAACTTATGAGAGAGAGAGAGAGAGAGTGTGTGTGAGAGAGAAAGAGAGAGAGCGCTAGATACAGAAATGGATACAGATATGTGTAAGTGTGTATATGTATTGAATACATATGTGAGTATATGTGTGTATGTGTGTGTGCACACATACATCTATTTCCCAGCTCTGCCTGCTGAGAGGATCTAGAAGCAGTGATACCCCAGTAATGATAAACACATCTAGCACCCAGATCCTGGTTTCTAAATAGCATTCTCCACTGAAAGGAAACAGGATCCTTAGAAAAATGGCCGATTTCAGGGCTGGGGCAAGGAAAATACAAGATGAGCCTGGATCATTTTGTTGTGCTAAAAACTAAGGGAGTACTTAACAAATTATGGGGACATGTTAAAAGGTCACAGGAGCCAGCTTGAAGAACTCCCACTGGCCAACTCTGAAATAATGTGACCATAAAAGTAAATATTAATGTTAAGGGTTATAATTTATTGAATAAAGAATCCACGAGTTCACAATCAAATGAACAAACAAATAAACAGATAAGAAGGGAAAGATCTTTCTTACAGTAGAAAGCCACATAATAAATGTAGAAGGAATGATGAAAATATGAAAATCACCATTTGGTGGCCATCATCATAATTGATTCAGACAAGCATCATCAATAGATGCTAAAGCCAGGGGATGTAAATTTGAGTAGTAACAAGAGATTTACAGAGTCTCAAAGTATCTCTCCAGAAAATATGTATTAATTACAAAGGGAAAAGCAGTAACTTTATAGTTACTGGCAGATACCAGCTTAACCAAGTGATCAAGTTTACATTGTCTATAATGGAGCTACTTGACAGCATGTGCCTCCTGATATGAGGCACTGAGAAGGACTCAGCATCACTTCTGTGGGATTCCTGCCAAAAACGCATAAACTAAATCTAATCATGAGGAACATCAGACAAACTAAAAGCAAAGGACAATTTATAACATAACTGGCTTACACTCTTCAAAAAGTGTCAATGTCATCAAATACAAAGAAAGACTCAGGAATTATTCCAGGTGAAAGGAAACTAAAGAAACTTGATAACTGAAGGCAACACATATTTTGGAATTTTTTGATTTTTGTTTGTTTTGTTTGCTATAAAACATTATTGGGACAATTGGTGAAACCTTAATAAGGTATATAGGTCAGGCTATATTATTGTATCAATGTTAATTAACCATTTTTGATAAGAGAAAAAGATACAGATAGAGATATATGCTAGATGGACAGAGATTGAGAGAGAAAAATAAAACAAATATAATAAAGTATTAACATTTGGGGACTATGGATATCTGGGAATTCATCACATCATTCTTACAATTTTTCCATAAGTCTGAAATTATGTCAATAACATTGTTTTTGAATTATTATTATCTCTTGCTGTTCTGTGAGTTGACTGGGCTCGACTGAGCAATTCTTGCTTACGGTCTCTCAGATGGCAGTCAGATGGCAACTGAGGCTGGAATGAGCTGAAGGCTCAACTGGCCTAGACATCCAAGATGGAGAAATCAGTCTCATGGCGGATGCCTCAGTGTCCTTCACATGCCTTGTCTCTCCACCAGAGTGGTGTGGATCTCTCATGGGGGCTCAAGGATCCAAGAAGCAAGAAGCAGAACCTGCCAGTCCTCCTAAAGGTAAGGCCCAGAACCAGCACAGCATCACTTGTGCTGCATTTTGTTGGTCAAAGCATAAGCCAGGCCAGATTCAAGAGAGTGGGTGAATAGACTCTACCTCTTGAAGGTGCTGTGGCATGCATATACAGGGAGGGAAGAAATTGATAAAGACCTCTTGGGGGATCAGCCACCACAAATGATAGGTATGTAACATTACATAAAGAATTCTTGTCAAAGAGGTTTAACCTGAACCTTATCAAAATAAACAATCACATAAATCTAGATCGTGGACATTTTACAACATACTGGCCTGGATTAAAAAAATCTCAAAGTCATAAAAGACCAAGATTAAAGGATACTAAAGAGAAATAGCTAACAAATGTACTGCATGATCCTTGATTGGATAGAAAAACAGCTATAAAGGACATTTGGGGACAATTGGGAAAATTTGAATGTGATCTGCACACTAGATATTGTTGCATTAATGCTAAATTTCTTGGATATGGTAATAACATTGTGGCTTTGTAAGAGAATATCCCTTTTCTCAAGAGATATAGGCTAAAGTATGGTATTTCAGGGTTCAGTATCACAATGTCTGCAACTTATTTTCAAATAGTTGAGCAAAAATAGTAAGAATAAACTTAAATATGTGTGTGTATGTGTGTGTGTACTTGGAAAGAGAAAAGAAGCAAATGTGGTTAAATAATTGTCAATTTTGGTATAGGGCATTGATTTTGCTACTCTTCTAACTTTTCTGTAGTTTCTAAATTTTTTAAAATAAAGAGTTGGAGATAAAAATATAAAATTAGAATAGCATTTTGTGAAAACATTTACCCCCCCAATACTGTACTTGTTTATATGTTGTTTATATGATCCACTCATACATCACAGAATCTTAGAATTTGAGAGTCCTTGGAGTTATCCAGTGCAATGTTTATGAAACTATGGGTTGCAATTCAATCCTTGGTCATGAATAGTGAGTCACTGGCCAGCATTTCCTTTTTTTTTATCAAGCAATTAAAAAAAAATTTTTTAATTATTATGAGTACATAGTAGTTGTATATCTTTATAGGGTACGTGAAATGTTTTGATACAGGCATACAATGTGAATTAATCAAATCAGGGTAACTGGGGTATCCATCACCTCAGGTATTTATCATTTCTTTGTGTTAGGAACATTCCAATTCCACTATTTTAGTTATTTTAAAGTATATCCTAACTTATTGTTGATTGTAGTCACTTTGTTGCACTATTGACCAGCATTTCTTGAATGGAATGGAAAGGAATATCAGTGGGCCTCATGTTTGGGGAAATTTTGTTTGAATCACATATGTGTGTATACATGTGAGTGTGTGATGGGTCTCAATGAAAAATCTATTTTTTACTGTGGGCTACGATCAAAAAGGTTTGAAAGATTCAGCTGGCCCAAACCTCTCTGTGATGTTAGTTTATTTCAAGGTTGGGCATTCTGTTCTTTAACAGGGCATTTTTGGACACTTCTTATTGTTGGCATTTACTCAAAAATTAATTGTGTCACCTTTCTTGTTGTTCTTAGTATGGTGGCAGGATAATGTATTGAGATACTAATTTGAATTTAGTTCTTGTATCTCCCTTCCCCTAGCCCAAGGGCCTTTGTACCAAGCAGGCCTTAGGGAACAGAAACACTGAGCAGAAAGCAAAAATTATTTAAAAACAACTTCCCTTTCCAAGTCTTTTTTTGTTTGTTTTTAACCCATCTCCTTGAGGGAACTTTACTGAGTTGAGAAAGGCCAATTTCATAGACCCATCAATGGTTTTCTCTGAATTAATTTTATTTGACCTTATTTTATATATCTCAGATAAAAGATCCTTCACTTTTAAAATGAAAGGATTGGACTAACCCAGGGATTCTTAACCTGGGGATTAGCACATCAGTGAACTTGAAAGAGAAAAACATTTTCTCTTTATTTTCACTAATCTCTAACAAAAGCAAGTGTTTTCTTTAACTGCAAATGTAAGCGTTAAACCATAGTCATGCTAGCAGGACCTGTGACTGACTTGTCACCAATAGAAATCATAATTATTTTCATATCACATGACAATTGCTGCATATATCTTGAAATATCATTTACGCTTATTGCCACTTCAAAATTAGACTCCTGCTACATCTTGTTAATTAATAGATTAAGTAAAATAGCACATATAGTACTAAATATACATTTGTAATAGTTAATATTTTGATAGCCATATTTTCAATATAATTGGTTTCCTTTGAATTCCTATATATGCTATTTTATGCACTCAAAAACATTATTCTGAGAAGCCAGACTGCCAAAGAGGCCCTAGGTCGAAAAAAATGTTTATAATCCTTGGACTGGATGATCTCTGATTTTCAAAATCCACATTAGTGTGTACATAGCATCTCTATTAGTCTTTCTGGGAGAATGGCTTATAACTTAGATAATTATCTCTGTGACAAAGCCGTACTGGCATTTTGATCATTTCATATTTGACCTGACGTGCAAACCTTTAAACTCAACTTTTCAAACAAACCTTTCTATTAAAATTATTCTCTAATGTATTCACAGCAAAAAGTAGGAAAAATAGCACCAGAAGAGCTGGGTGCGGTGGCACACGCCTGTAGTCCCAGCTACTCAGGAGGTTGAGTCAGGAGGATCACTTGAGACCAGTAGTTGGGGGCTGTAGTGTGCCATAATCGCACCTGTGAATAGCCACTGCACTTCAGCCTAGGCAACATAGCAAGACCCTACCTCTAAAAAAAAAAAAACCCAAAGGTACCAGAAACTGAACAAGAAAACCCACATCTTACTTTCATTTCTGCTTTCTGATTCTGAGATAGTCATTTAATGTCTCTGAACTTCATCTATAAACACATTTAGATGATGTTTAAAATCTACAAGCTCCCTTTCCAGTTGTAAAATTCTATACTTCTGAAATTTTCTGGCTTTCTGCTGAGTGTGCTTTTTGGGATTCAGTTCTTAGTACTTTATCTTTAATGAATTCATTCATCTATCAGATATTGAGGTGGGAAAAACTAAGCAGTTAAGCCAGGGGATTCTGGGAATATATTCCACTGAGTCATATTTAAGCTGGGTTTTGAAGGCTGAGTAGGAGTCTGTTAAGTGAGGAGAGGACAAGGATGTTCCAGGCAAAGAGGATACTGCCTAGAAAGGCCCATTGTGTGCAGGGCCCACAGTGCACTGAGAGGCTTGATATGGGTTCAAAGGGGCCCAGAGTATAGGCTCCTTAGCTTATAAGAAATCGGGAAGGTGTCTAAACAGGGGAAGTAACATGGTTAAGTTTGTGTTTTGGAAAAAGAGCCCCGAGGGCAGTGTAAGGCATGGGAGAGATTGAAATCAGAGAGATCAGTTAGAAAGGAGAATACTGCCAAAAAAAAAGAAAGAAAAGAAAACAGAAAAGAAAAGAAAGAAAAAGAAAAAAGGAGAACAGTGCAACATTTGAGGTAAGAGATAATGAAGATCTGACTCGAGGCACTGGCTATGGGAATTGAGGAAAAACAACAGAAGTGGGTGAACCTTAAGAGAAACTGCCCAGTGATGAAGGAGGAATCAAGGATGACCCTCATTTCTACTGACAACGGGATGAAGGGTGATATTGAAGGGTGCGGTCATTAACTAGGATAGAAAACACAGGAGGAAGGAAAGGCTTTTGGGGAAGAACGCTAAGCTTCGAAATGTTGAATTTGAGGAGCCTACGTGACCTCCAGAGAGATATGAAATTCTGGAGAGAGGTATGCCCAGAGATATAGAGTTATAAACGTTATACAAAAGGTAGCTGAAGCCATTTCATCAGCTTCTGCACCGCCATCTGCCCGGTCCCTCTGCAATGTGTCACATTACCAAGACTGTTAAATCCTTACTCCTGAGCTTACTATTAAGGCTAGCAATAACTGCTTCCTCTTCATCCTCACCTTTCCGACTGACCTTTGTTACTCCATAACACATCTGTGTATTAGGGTACAGGCAAAGTTGCTGTGGCAAAGTAATTCTAAGGTATAATAGCTTATATAAGATAGTTTATTTCTTTCTTATATAACAGTCCAGGGTCTGCAGGGTAGCTCTGTGCCATGAAGATATATAGGAACCTAGGCTAATGGGCAGCTCTGTCATCGTCAGCATCACTCTTGGGGCCCAAGAGTTTGTTCTAGTTATTGCCATTTCCCCACTGATGGAAAGAAAATTCAGGGTAAGCAACTTCATCTTTATGGAGATAAATACACATCACTTCTGCTCACATCCCATTGGCCCAAACTTGGTCACATGACCACACCTACCTTCCCAGGGAGACTGGAAAATATGGTAGCTTGCTGGGCAGCCATGTGATAAGCTCACATGCAGGGGCTCTGTTACTAAAAAGTAAAAAGGGAAAATGGACACAGGGAACGATTAGCAAACTCTGACACTTCCAAACCCATGGTCATCTAAACATCCATGCACATTCTTATTTCCACACATAGAATACATTCCTCCCCTTTGGAGATAACTCAAAGTACAACCCATTTACTGAGTACAAAATAAAATCTAGCATCTCTGGGTAGTGTGCAGTCCTCTCCATCAGGTCTAGATCTAGTGTCTCACGGTCCAGAAATCTGTATAATGATAGATCATTACTCCCCCATCACTACTCAACATTTGATATATAATATACAGCAAGAATAGGATATCCACAGAGAAAACTCCCATTTGAAAAAGAGAAGAATGGAAAGCACTCATCAGTCACTGGTGCATAGAAATGATAAAACCACGTTGGGCAAGATGTGCAAAGACTCCGTAGTAGTGAAGGGAATTGTCCTGTCAGACCTTGGTTCTGCTCTCTGGGAAGAATTCCCTTGTACATGATCCTCCCTGGACTTTGGCTTTGTCCTGCTGGACTTTGGCCTTGTCCATTACTCTGCATTGTCATACCTGAAGTGGGCTGTGGAGAGTACATCTATGTGTCCTGATTTTTTTGTCTATTGGTTCTACCAGTTACTAAGAAAGTTGTATTAACATCGCTCACTGTGATTGAGGATTGTCTTTCTTCTCCTTGATGTACAATTTTTATTTTATATATTTTAAGGCCGTGTTATTAGTTACATACAAATTTAAAATTGTTCTATCTTCCTGGTGAATTGAACCTTTCTTAAGAAGTGACTTGCTTTATTTTTAATAATACTTTTTGCTCAAAATTTATTTTGTGTGATATTAATATGGCTATATCAGCTTTCTCTTAGCAATTGTGGGGTAAATGTCATTTTTTTACTTTCTACCTTTCTTTATTCTTATATTTTAAATGTGTCTCTTTAAACAACATATAATTTTGTTTATTTTCCATTTCATAATCTTTGTTTTCTCACTGGAAAATTTAGTCCACTTATATTCAGTAGAATTGCTGATATATTTGTGTTTAAGTCTACTATCTTATTATGTGCTTTAACTTTTCCTGTCTGTTTTGTGTTTCTTTTTCTTTCCTTCCTTGCCTTCTTCTGGACTGATAGTTTTTATCATTCAATTTTAAAAATCTCTTTTAGTTTAAATATCATATACTCTTATTCTATTCCTTTGGTGGTTATCCTACAATTACAGCATGTATGCTTCACTTATAAATATCTAATTTTAATCAATACCTTTCCTCTCCTCTCAGGTAATGTGAGGAATTGAGAACATTTATCCCCATTTAATCCCCTCCCGGACCTTTATGCTATGATCGATCATCATGCATTTTAAATAAATTTTCTATCTGTCTACTTATTCCCACAGGGCATTATAATAATTGTTTCACATAGTTAATGCTGATTTAGATTTACCCAGTATCTGGAGTCCCTTTGAATCTGTTTTGTTGTTCATTTTTCCTAGTGGTTCTTGCTCAAAGTTTTCTGCCCCTATTAGGCTTGATTATCTTTAATTGTGTGCTGGACACTATATATGAAAAATTATTTGTTGAAATAATTTGAGGCCCTGGTTGATGTTATCTCCCTCTAGAGAGGATGTTCATTTGCTTTTTCCGGGATCACCTTAGTCCAAGTTCAAGATTTGAGATTTTCTGAGCAAGCCACTTCCAGTTCACCCTTACTCCTGGAGTGTGTGTGTGGTATGGGATGAGGACTGGCTTACCAGGTCTCCACCCTTGGCAGGTCCTGATGTCTGACTTTTGTCTCCTTAGTTCCATGAGGTTGCTAACGAGACAGGTCACCCTCTCAGTTGTCTCTTCAGGATCGGCTAATGACCCCAAGGCAAAAACAATCCAGAGTGCCAGGCTCACTCCTCTGGATTTCCATTCTTTTCTGGATCTCATTCCAGTAATTTGTCATTATTTTGTTAGCTTTTTTTGAAATTTCACAATATTATGGGGGTACAAACACTTTTGTTAGCTTTTTGATGCTTTCAAGATGTTTAATATATTATGTTTAGCAGGAAGGTTGATCTGAATTACCTAGTATGTCATTACTGTAATTGGAAGTGTTAATTCTTTATAGCTCCTAGACTAATATTTCTAAAGATGGGGCCCATGGACCATGTACATCAAAATCACATATTATGCTTGTTAAAAATTGAGATTCCAAGGCTGCCATGTCAGACTTCATTCAGAACCTATGGCACTAAAACCTAGGAGTCTGCCCTTTTGATAGGTTCTCAGACTAGACTATACTTATGAAGGTTTAAGTTTGACAAATTGTGTCCCAAAGCTTAGCCTAGCACTCTTAGTAATAAGCGTTCAGGGAATATTATTTGATTTGATTCTTGTTTAAAGGTCAGGTAGGGCAGAAGAAAGCTGAAAACACGCCCCAGTTGGAATTTGGTCAACGTTTAAATCTCCTATCTCCCCACCATTTGAAAAAATCCTCCTTAATGCGAGATGATCCCGAAGAAAAACTCTCAAGAACCAAACCCCTAACTAGAGCCAAAATCTAGTCCTGTCACATTCGCCTGTCTTAGGACTAGTGTTCATTTTGATTGGCCATGGTAGGTACTTCAATGTGCCTGTTAGTCACTAATGAAAAGTTTTAGAAAGAAGTTACTTAAAGATATCTTGACCCCAAATCCACTGGTGAATCCAATTATGAACTATCATCAAAAAATAGAGTCTGCAAAGCCATATCTTTTATGAAATGATGGCAATTATAAATAGTATTTTTCCCAATATTATTATTTGTCAAAATAAGAAGTTGTTAATACCATGTTGGTCTTCAACATTGTTTTGAAATTTTAGTGGCCCAAGAAATCTGTAGATCTCAGAATTACTGACTTACAGTTCCTTAAGCCACTCCAGATTCCAATATTCCGGAAAGCTCTCTTCCTGCCTGCTAAAGTCTCTGAGAATAGCAGGCAAATCTGCATTCCACACTGTCAGGAACATGATTAATTATCTATTTGGATTAGCCAAAAGAATCTATGTTCCTGTGTTTCTGCGACACAGTTACTTAAATTTCTTAGCGTTGGTCATGCTTTTGAGTTACGATGCATTCTCAACTGTTTGTCTTTGCTTTCCTGTAGGAAAAAACAGAGCCAAGCAGTCGGTGAGCAACATCTTAGATTTCTCATTTCTTCACCAACATGCAGTGTCTTAGATCTTATTCAACTTTTAAAGGAAAAGCTTTGTGTGAGTTCTTGTGTTTTCCACAGCTGAATAACCTTAATATGGAAATGTGCTCATGTTACACACCATAGCCTTCAATAGAAAGTTTCAGAGAACTTGAGCTTTTTAATCAGATGATCTTGCTCTCTACTCAGAAAACAAAATTCCACGGGGAACCCACTATGCAGAGCAGGCTTTGTTCTATTGTAGTATTTGTTTTCTCTTATTTCTCTCTAACCAAGAGAACACTTTTCAAAAACCATCTGAGTAGGGAGCTGTATTACAGATGAGCTGTTATGAGATTTTCAAAAACCAGATCTGTTTTGGAAACTACTATCAGTTGGAGAGTGGTTTATATGTAAACTGTGCTAAATTCCTTAAAGTTAAGCCAACTCTGAGTATGCCTTATTGATGCAATAATGTTTGTCACTTCAGTAACCTAATAGGCTAGCATATATTTAATGGGCTGTGGTGACCTATGTAACCTATGACAACTGAAAAATAATTATCACATGCCCTTATGGTTTCATTTAACCAGATTAATCTGCTTTGGTAATGGAATCGTTCAGGCCTAGTTAAGTCTATCTAGATTATAATTCTAAGGAAAGGGTAATTTAAAAATATTTAAAATCTGTAGGTTTAGAGCAAAATTACATATTTAGGTTTTTTTTTCTTTCCTATACAACTTTCTTTTTGTTTTCTTTTTTTAAATTTCAAACTATTATGGGGGGGCCAATGTTTTTTGTTACAAGGATCGCTTTTGTAATGCTTGAGTCAGGGTTAAAAGTGTGCTTGTCCCCAAGGGCAATCACAGCAACAACAAAAATAAATAAATGGGGCTTGATTAAATGAAAAAGCTTTTGCACAGCCAAGGAAATAATCGACAGAGCAAATAGACAACCTGCAGAATGGGAGAAAGCTATTCACAAGCTATACAACCGATAAAGGACTAATAACCAGAATCTACAAAGAACTCAAGCAAATCAGCAAGAAAAAAAGCAAACAACCCCATTAAATAGTGGGCAAAAGACATGAACAGAAGCTTCACATATTTAGGTTTTGAAAGATATCCATTCACTTGGTCTCTAAGGCAGAAACCTGGACTTGCTTTAAATCCCCGTCTTTTGTTTCTTTACAAATCCATTCACAGCTCTTTTTTCCCATCAGCTGTCTGGGTTTATGTCTGTTACGGTGGGTGGGATGTACGAGATGTTTGACTAAGTTAAGAAAAATTATCTAACACTTGGAAACAAGGCAGAAGGATGACTGCTTGTCCTTTCAACTTCCAGAATGAAGCTTTATTTAAAGACCTCTCTCTAAAGGGCCCACCCAAGGATTATTCTGCTCTCTAGGAGAATGCACTGTTGCTTAATTAAGGCCCAGGCATGTTAACTTGGAGGTTTTTGTCCAGTAAAGATGCAAATGATTTCTGTGCAGAAGTGATAACCCCAAAGGTTATGGTTTTATTGCCCTGTTTAGCCTCTAACTTAGCAAATTATTTCAGCATGCTTTTCCTCTTTACACATATAGACCTCTGTCTTTTGAATTCTCTTTTGTGTCACATTTACCATCCTGCTGGTTCCCTCCTTAATGCATAAAACTTGTGACATGTGTTCATTCTATATTTTCATTAGGGTCATATTTTTTACAATTATACTTTGTCTCTATTAAAAAAAGGGAGAGATCTCACAAGATACTCAAGAAAATGGGTATCTTGTTACTTTAGTTCATCCAATCTCACCTCTCTAGGGAACATATTTCATAAGAATTAAACCAATGCATTTTGATTTCCCCCTTTAAATCTCATTTCCTGGTAGCCTTCTGACAGAGTCATCAAGCTTATTGTCCAGGAAAGAAAGGACAGACAGGTGCTGTCTACAACAGAGAGGCCATTTATCAGCTTTGAATTTCAAAGCTGATTTTCTTGACCTCGTTTTAGCAAGACAATGTATATAAAATCCAGGCTTTTTGGAGAAAGGGATTTCTAAATAACAAAGCTTCCTTTTTAATACATAGGCCTGTGTGCAAGACAGAAGGGAGGCCCCCACCCCCAGGCTATAAAGAATAGTGGGAAAAGTATCCCTCCCCTCTGGACTCCGTTCTAGGGAAAAGAAAGGGAGAGTCCAGTCTAGGAGGCAGGTCACAGGACACAAGTGTCCTGATCTCCTCATTCCAGGTTGAAGTACTAGGGCAGGAAGTATGTTAGCTAAGTTGCTGAGAAAGCAGAGGACCGGGCAGGGGGGAGGTCTGGATCCTGCTTTTCTTTGGGAGGATTAACATGTGCCCTTTGCCACCATGAGGTCACGGAAGCCACATCCCTCCCTCACACACCCGGATGCCATCCTGGAGAGGAGCAGAGGGAGGTGTGGAACTCTTACTGGTTGAGGGTTTAACTGAGTCATCTAAGTAGAGACCACTTACCTACAAAGACATTTTAATATGGGATTGAATTGAGGTTAATAAATTGGACTTAATCTTGTCTCCCTTGCCCACCTTGACCTAGAAGGTGGGCGCTTGTAAGGTAAATCAGAGCAGAGAGAAAAAAGAAAGCCACAGTTTTCTTTGCCCAGCGGAGTATATTCTGAATAAATGTGAAACGCTGCCACCTATGTATGTACTGCATGCTCCTCTATCGTCTTTTTGCCATACACAATCAACAAATGTGTTGTTACTTTTTGATTTCACAAAGAGCATGTCCTATTTTGCTTGTAGTTTCTGGTCTCCATCTGACACATCCATGTGCTTTTTACAATGTTTGTATCTAACAAGATAAAGTTGGCCACAGACTAAAGTAGCAGTTGCCAGGAACATGACCACTGTGAGTATGGATTTGTTGATGTCTCCTTACAGTTCTTCCAATATTTGCTTACTGTATTCTGAGCTGTGTTATTAGGTGCCATCCACCAAATATAACCTACTCTACCCACTTCCTAGCTCCCTTTGGGTTGAATAGGGCCGTATGACTAATTGTGGCCATGGTGTAATAAGTATAACTTTCAGGCTGGAGCAATTTGTTGCTGATGTGTGACTTTCCAGAGCAATTTTTTCCTCCAGCATGGCAACTGGCAAAGTTTGACATGGTAGCTGATCCACAGATTAAGTTTCTAAGTAACTATGGTGGGCAGGGCTGCCAGATAACCTGTGATGGACATGTAGTATGAGTGGGAAATACATCTTTGTTGTTTGGGCTTGTTTGTTACAACAACATAACCTAGCCTATCCTGTCTGAGACAGGATATTTTAAAGAAGGAAAGTGACTGACCCAAGATATTTCTTCTAAAAAAGACACCGGATGGTGCCGCCTTCTAATGGCTCATCTCTTTTCAAGTGAAAGAAGTAAAGACAATTAGGAAAATACAGGAGCAAAATGTAAAAAGAAAGTAAGATCCATAGTTCTATTCTGTAGGCACTGCTAACTTTTAATGTATTTCCTTTTTTTAAATACAGGTAATTCATACTTACTATACAAATATAAAAAAGTAAGCAAAATGGAAAAAAAAACTCCCTATAATCCCACCACTCAAAGATAACCAGCTATCTTTGGGAAGAATATCCTTTTGGACTTATATACTGTATATACACATTCTTACTTCTTCCTATTCTTATAAGGGATTTTTAATGTGTCCACCCTTTTAAACTTACATATTCACTTAATATATTGTGAACATGTCATGCTAATAAATATATTTCAACATCATTTTATTAGCTGCTCATTTTTCCATTGTATTGTTGTACCATGATTGATTTCTACTAATCCCTTATATTTGAGTTGTTGGACATTTTAGTTGTTTCTACCTTTTTACTAAAAGAAAACTAAGGTTGTTTCTACTTTTTTGCTTGGTGATTAATTTACCTATAGCCAGGTATTTCCCTAGGATCGACTATTAGAAGTGGAATTTCTGGGCAAATATCTTTGATTACACCAATTTATAAAATTTTGCTTAATTTCTTTTCTTATGCTATTATAATTACAAAGTGAATAAAGTTTCATATCCTGTTTTATTTTTTAATAAAAATATTTCCCCATGTTATCACATGTGTTCTGTAAAAACAATTTTTAATATTTTTATTTGGACATAAAGCTGAGTTAAGTTAGTCAATTTAATCTATCCATCCCACTATTTTGGTTGTTGGACAGTTAGGTCGTTTCTAGTTATTCACTTTGGTGAATCACACTTTTAGGAACATCTCTTTGTAGAAAGCCTGGTATATATTTAGGTTTATCACTTTAAGATAAATTCCCAGAAAAGGAATTACTGCCTCAAAGGGCATGGACATTTTTTAGTTTGGTGATAAATATTTATAAATTGCTTTCCAGACTAGTTATATCAATCTACATTGTAATGTGTCATGTCTTATCATGACAAATTATGAGCTAGATATTAGAACAGCCTGATGGATTGCAGAACAATCTTCCTTAGAGATCTTTAAAAAGAATAAAAACGTTCCCTTTCTGTGTTCCAGGTCAGACTTGCAAAGATATAAGACAGGTTTACTAACTCTCAATTAAAAAGAAAAGACGTTTAAAACACCAGGAAGGGTAACATGAACTTAGTGTTCTCTATCATCTCTCTTATATCAGATCTCAGATTTGGATTGTGACTTTCTTTCCAAGTGAAATGTTTTCACATTATCTTTACAAGCAAGGCAAGTGTCTATTCTACGGACAGGGAAATACTAAGGCACAATGAAAGTTTCTTTAAGTGACTTTCCTATAGCCATATAATTTATACCAAACTCACATCTATGGTCCACACCTTGGGAGGACTCTTGGCAATGTTAGTAAAGTTCAGGTTCACCTCAAGGTACACTAGATATAAAACAATTTTTTAAAAAGAAGGAGCAGCAGAAAGAAAGCCTCCATCTAAGTTCTGTTTTTGTGTGAAAGAAAATATTATAACATCCAAAGAAGGAATTCCTCATACAAAACAAATGGTATATACAAGCTAGACTTCAACCTAATGTTTTGTAGTTTATAAGAATAAAGGCTAACTTCAACAGTTGAGATGACTTTAAAATGATGACAATTTATTCTTTCTTCTGCAGAAATTCTAATGAACAAAGAACCAGTTTGTGTCATATTTTAGACACCAAGATTCTTGGTGTAGAACAGGATTTCTTAACTCCAGCACTATTGACATTTTAGACCTGAGCATTCTTTGCTGTGTGGGGCTGTCCTGTGCACTGTGGGATGTTTAGTAGTATCCCTGGCCTCTATCCATACATGCCATTGACACCACTCCCCCAGTTGTGACAACCAAAAATGTCTCCAGACACTACCAAATGTTCTCTGGGGGACACAGTCACCCTGGTTGAGAATCCCTGATGTGGTACATATGGTATGTATGTTTAATTCTATTGAATAAGCCCTGGTTATGTCCAGATGAATGACAAACGAAAAGGATGGAAAGCTTAGACACTGATGTCCTTTAACAGATATTTTCATATAAATTTAACTTTTTTTTAACTTGATCTGATACATTTTGAGAAAAATGGATGTCTTATCTCAGCAAATAAATGGAAAAGTAAAATGGACATCAATTGATAAGTATAAAGTATTCCAAATCTGTAAATCGAATGTAATCTAAAATTTTGATGAAGATAGTTTTGTAGCATAATACTGGGTAGAAACAATGGATTTGTTCATTTGTGATTATCTGTAAATAACAAAATTTTACCAGTGAATGGCTTTTTCTAATTTATTAAGTAAAATACAAGGTCGGATATCTGCGTTTTCTAAGGCATTACAAAAACAATGTCAAAGATACTTTGTTCATGAATTCTCCTTTCAATTTGGAAAATTTACATGGCATTTCAAATAGGACAATTTAAAACTCCCATTGCAATCAGAATAAAGTCCACATTTGAATTGGAATCCTTGAGAAAAACCTTGACTAATTAAGACTGGCAGTCTTGTCTTTGCCCTTAAAATTTAAAGCAATTGTTTCTGGATTTTATTCTAACAATTGTGCCAATAAATTAGCCAAAAAGATTTTGTAATATGGATGTTTTCACACATATCGTAGTATGTCTTTCCTCATACGTTATGAACGACTTTTTCTGACCCTGTGATACCTGATACTTTTGAGGGCAACCCTTGGGGGTCTAAACTGTCAAACTCCCTTTGTCTCAATGTTATAAGGATTTTATCATATGCTTATGCTTAGTAACATGTCCTCCCAATATCTGAGGGAAAGTTAGTAAATATTTACTAAATTATTTTCTTCCTGGACTGTATTTAAAATCTCATTGAGTCAGTTAAGATGCTTTCAGCTGTGAGTAACGATATCCAACTATAAGTGGTATATTCAACAGGTAGTGGTATTGTCTTACCTAACAAGACGTTTAGAAGTCGATGATCCCAGGCTAGACTCTTTCCATCCCTGTATTTTGCCATTCTCAGCACATTCGCTTTTGTCCACTGCTTAATGGCTACATTAATGCTCCCACGAAATGAAATGCCTATGAAATGGCAGGAAGGAAGAGGCAGAAAAGAAAGCTCTCCCTGAATATCTCTTGCTTTCATCAGGATGGAAAATCTTTCTAGAAGCCTCTTGGAAGAGTGCTGCTAAAAGACTCATTTGACCAGATGGGTCACATGGCCAGCGCTACCTACAAAGGAGTCTGGGAGAGAGACTATCTGGCATTTTTAGCCTCTATCATGGGAAGCAGACCACGCCAGAAGGGAAAAGAGAGAGGAATGGCTTTTGGGTAGGCAACCAAAAGTGTGTGCCAATTCATATTTTTGGAGAATGTTCCTCAGTTAAGAAAAGTATGATGTTACAAAAGTTCTATGAGCATTCTAAATAGCTACCACTTTTCTATATTTCCTGTTTTGATTTTAAAATAAAAAATGATCTTTAAGAAACACAATCCAGTATGAAAAATATTATACACTATATAAAACAACTGCAAGTATGTTAAGGTTATAAGTAAGTTGCTAAGATAAAAGCCAACTTGATTTCCCCCTTAGTAAGGGAGATCCTTTAAGATCCTATGGGTTGCCTTATCTCCACAGACCTTGTATGTTCAAAAAGACATGCTTTCGCAGACACACAGAGGGAAAGCATTTAGTATGTTAAACGACCTTGCTTTTCAGGTTGCCTCCAGTTATTTCATTTGGAATCTGTTTCATACCACCACTCTCCAAAATGTGCTAGGGGTCCTGGCTCAGAAACAGTTGGGTTGACTCCCTCAAGTTGCATGTCTTATGGGTGCCCTTGCCTGAAGCAGACTTAGGCTGGTTGAAACGTAGCTTTTCTTCCTGGGAACGGGTGTCCCCTGCATTTCAGACATACTCTTTGAGCATTCTGCTTCAGAAGCAGGACTGGTATCAAGGTAGTCCAGCAGCAGCTCCCTCAAGACAGAGATGCAGGCCTTTGAGTTTCCTGGGGCTACTCCTGACCTGGCCATATTCCCCTCTAGGCTCTGAGGCCAGATTTGCCCTTGAAGCTCCACTGCTTCATAGAGGTGGAAGCACGGGTGTGCTAGGGAGAGGGACCTGAAAATTTCACCTCCTGAAAGTCACTAGTGGGTGGCAGGGCTAAAACCTGGATCCAAAATAGTTCTTGTTCATTTCTCCTCTTTTTATCCTTTAATGTTTACAGGAATTATATAACAATCAAACAGCAAGACAAGGCAAATGCATCTCCAGTGCACTCAGATGATACCAAGGATTGATGATCTTCTGGAAAGTTCATTCTTACCATAATGTAACAAGTCTCTTATTTTTCTCAGAGAAGGAAAAAAATAACCATGACCAAACTCTCACTCACCTCTATTACTAAAAAATGAGATCTTTTCCTCTCTTTGAAGAATACTGAATATATGTTTTTACATAGGGCAGGGAGTTAATTCTACATGACTAAAATTCACATGCCTGCCATGCTTCCAACCTGGGGAATCTTCTTAATTTGTCTGGTTCCCTTTGCAATAGTAGAGAGAACAATTATGCTTGTCCATCTCCTTGTCTCCAATAATGGAGAGTAGGGATAAATTGGAGCATACATATATAAGAGGGGGATCATTTTCTACTTTAGAGTGGCCCATATCCATCCACTCAAGATCCCATCGAGCACTATTATGTACTAGGCATTATGAGGGTAGCAATACCCAGAGAAAGCACAGGATCTCAGGCCCTCAAGGAGTTTACAAACCAGGAAAGGAAATAAGACAGATGAGGTCGTACATGAGTATCATGAGCACAAGCGTTAATAAAACTTAAGACGTATGCTACAACATGGGTAAACCTTGATGACTTTATGCTAAGTGAAATAAGCCAGTCACAAAAGGACAAATACAGTATGATTCCACTTATATGAAGTATTTAGAGCAATCAAATTCATAGAGACAGAAAGTAGAATGGGGGGTTGCCAGGAGCTGGGGGGAGGGGAAGAATGGTGTCTGATGGGTACAGAGTTTCAATTTTGCAAGATGAAAAAATTTTAGTGATGGATGGTGGTAGCGGTTGCACAACAATGTGAATGTACTTAATGACACTGAACTGTACACTTGCAAGTGGTTAAGATGGTAAATTTCATGTTATGTATATTTTACCACAATTAAAAAAACATTTGAGAAGAAATATCAAATTGCAGTGTATCATGAAGAACATGACTTGGTGCTAACAGAACCTGAGTTCTCATCCTGGTATTTCTATTGACTGACTGTGAGAGTTTAGTCCAGTCATTTAACTTCATTAAACATCCTCATCTGTAAGGTAGAGAAAATGATAACCTAACTTGTAAGGTTATTGGGATAATTCAAAGAGGCAATGTATGAGAAAGCCATTTAGCTAAATGTATGGTGCGATCAAAATAAGTTATCTTGGGGGTGGTGAGGGAAAGCTTCATTAGGGAAATGTGACTCGAACTGGTACTGAAAGGGTAGGGAATAACATTTATTGAGGGCCTACTGTGTGCCCATCTCAGTTTACATAGCAAATGTTTGAAAATATTACCCTCATTTTACAGAGGTAGAAATTAAGACAGAGATTTTGCCCAAACCCAAAAAGCAGCTCTTTCAAATTCCTCATCCTTTCCACTCATAGGAAGTTGTGAAATAAAAAAGTGTTGAAATTGGAAATAGAATAAAATAGAAAATAAAAAAGCAGAGATGATCAATCAATGCAGTAGCTGGGTTTTTAAAAAATAATTTTATTTTGAAATAGTTTCAAACAAAAGTTTCAAGAAGAGTACAAAGAACTCCCTCATACTCTTCACCCAGATTCAACAATTGTTAACGTTTTGTCACATTTGCTTTATTATCTCTTTCTCTCTGAACCATTTGAAAGTAAACTTCAAATATCATGCTCCTTTACTCTGTCAGGGAGGAAAAACTTTTCCTCTACTCTCTTAGGTTATGTCCTTGGAGGCCTGCTAATTAAATTGATTAGACAGATTAGCAAGAAAAGAAACAGATTTAATTATGTAGGTAGGCATGGGAATTCACAAGGAAATGTGACTCAAGGGGGGGCTCATGACTCTCCCATTGCTAAAACAATGACAACAACTTTCCCCTACATCTTTCACCAGGTCCCACACTCTTTCTCCCCTCCCCTTTCAAATTGAACTTCTTGATGGCATTTTCTGTATTTGTAGTCTCTACCTGCACACACCCCACCCACTCCTCCATCTACTCCAACCTGGCTCAGCTTCCCCTACCACACTGGGGCTGACCTCTTAAGATCATCTATGAACTCTTCTAGATCCCATGGATATTTTTCAGTCCTCATCCTATGTCACTTCTCTCTCAGCAACATCTCATATTAATTGACATCCCTTTCTTCTTGATACATTCTCTTCCCTTTCTCTAATACTAAATTCTCTTACGGTTTTCTTTCTAATTTTCTGAAGCCCCTTCTCAGTTTCCTCTTCCTGTACTTTTTTTTAAACTAAATGCTGGTGTTCCTGAGATCTCTATTCTAGGACACTTTCTTTCCTTTCTGTTCTCCTAGATACTTGCCAGACTATATCTACTTCCATGGGCTGAATTATGTATTGGGGTGCATCAGTTCATACATGGTATCTCCAACTAATTTCTCTTGAGTACCAGGCCTGTACATCCAACTGCCTACTTGCCATCTCCACTTGGAAGTCTCTCAGGCATTCAAACTCAAGAGTTCCAGATTGAACTGCTCCTTTTCTGGTGTTCCCTAGGTTTGTCAATGGCACTGCCACCATTTATTAAATAATTGTCCTCTTGACCAAATCTACACCTAACCATCGAATACAGTGGATTCTACTTTTCAGTTTGTCTTTTCTCTTTTGATTCCTACTGCCACCACCGTATTCTATTATGTATCACCATCATCTCTTGCTGAAGATTACTGAAATAGTCTCCTAATCAATTTCTTTGCTGCCAGACTTTCTTCCCTCCTATCCATGCTTTACCTCAGCCAAGGTGATCCAACCAAAAGGCAAATCTGATTAGGCCACTCTCTTCTTGAAATTTTCAATGACTTCCCATTTGCGATGAGGCTAAAGTCCATACCCTCCTTAACGTATTTCTAAGACTTGGCATCTGTTAACCTTCTTAGCTTAATCTTTTGCCACTCCATGCGTGCAACACTTAGTAGTGCTCAGCACATATTATTGGTTTAAAAATAAATGGCATTTTTTTCTTACAAAAACAAAAGAGAAAAACTGTCTTATTTACTGTTGTATCCCAAGAGCCTAGAACAGTGCCTGGCACATAATAGGTGTGTAATAAATATTTGTTAAATGAATGAAAGACTGTATGTATCAGTTCTAGTGATTGAAGAATGAAGATGAGCAAGAAAAATGGAACATTTTTAAACCAATAGACATCTCTTAGTGTAACATATTGGCAAGAGTCATGCTCTAAAATTTGCCAAGTTTAAAAATCAACTACAGTGACCTCAGAAGAAAGTATTTTAAATGGGAAAAAGAGCACAGTTAACCAG
Organism: Daubentonia madagascariensis; assembly: GCA_023783475.1. Classification (NCBI taxonomy): domain Eukaryota; kingdom Metazoa; phylum Chordata; class Mammalia; order Primates; family Daubentoniidae; genus Daubentonia; species Daubentonia madagascariensis. The sequence continues at coordinate 338,641 of JAKFHU010000522.1, forward strand.
CTTCTTTAAAACTGATTATTTATTGTGAATAGAAAAAACTTAAAATTGTATAAAAAATAAAATACAGATTCATAGTATCTTCATTACTCCTTATTTTCATTATTTAAATCATGACAATAAAGATTAATGCATGTATTTGAACAAATAATCAAGGAATGTAGTGTTTCATACTTAATCATTATGTAACTAAAACAAAGACAAAATACTTAACTTTAAAATCAGGATATTTTTTCCAAAGACAGATTTTTTTTAAACCTTTACAGACTAATATTAAACAATTCACAGATAGAGGAATTAAAACTTGAAAATCTATAAAGCAAAAAAAATTTCAATTGAGAAATTGGTGAAAACAGTACCTTTAGACAATAATATATCTTAAGGATAATCTCCAGATTGCTAAGCTATGTTGTTCAGGAACGAGAAACACTATTTCCATAAAAAAGAAAACCACCCAAAGGAAAAAAAATGATTTAAGTACTTTATTCAATCAAAACATATGAGGTATACACTCACTTCATTGTATTACTGAATTGAAAAAGTAAAATGATAAATAATTGCTCCCTATATAAATAAGAATTATTTTTCAAATGAGAGGAAATTTCATTCATTATATTTATCCTCTCCAAAGGATGTAAATTTATGCCTCTCTTTGGCTGTTGTAAAATATTTTTTAAGACTAACCATCTCCTTTGGATGACTGATTAATCATTGGAGAAAACAAAACATCAGGTTATATCTCTACTTTGCACCAACATCAAAATATATTACATGTGGGTTAAAGAGTTAAATGTTTGAAAAAATTAAATCATAAAATTGTTATAAGAAAAATGTTTGTGAATATTTATAAAATCTTGGGGTGGGGAAGACTTTCAAAATATACCACCAAAGGTGGAAGACACAAGGCAAAGATTGACAGAGCATGATATATAAAAACAAAAATAAGCATTATACTTAAATGAAGGCTTAACATAATCGCATGTAACAAATCAAATGGTACAGCTTAGCTTATGAAGAAAAGCAGTCAGAAGATAGTGATCACTCATGTGAAAAATGGGCAGAGGCTGTGGATAAACAAAAAGAACACAATGGCCAATAAACGCATTTTAAAACGTTCAACATTTTTCCTAACCAAAGAAATGCAAATTAAAATGAGATGCCATTTTCACACACCTAATTAATAGAAAAAGTTAAATGCAACAAGGCAATATATATACTGTATATAAAAGTTTGTTCACACTTAAAGATAGCAATCTTTCCTCTAGGATTTTCCTAAGAGTTTCTAGAATTATCTAAAAAATGATAGATATGCAAAAAGGTTTAGTTGTAAGGATATTCCTAACAGTTTTATTTATAATATTGCAAAATTGGAAATAATAGGGGTTGATTAAATTATGGAATATTTAACACTGCAATATTATACGGCCATTGAAATAACACTAGAATATTAATAACATGGAAAAATGCTTATAATACATTGTCAAGTTTAAACAGCAGCTTACCAGTTTATGCATAATATAATTCTAATTTTTCAATAAATCACAATTTAACTTTCATTAACATGTTTTCTATAACAAACATGTATTTATTTTCTGGTAGGAAAGAAATTATTTTTCTACAAAGGCCAAAAAAATGACATTATTTATCTTTTTCTGTTCCAATTCTATACTCTCCAAGCAAACTCCTGATTACCAACCTCTTTTTCCTAGGTATTTCCATGACAGAAAAGGGGTGCCCTAAACTGGAAAAGTGAATGTTCTGTAAATTGCAAAGTGCTACCTTCCATTGTAGATCTCTGGTGATACATAAAGCCTAAAAAAAAAAATAAGAAGGCATTAAGGGATGGAAACAAAATGGTTGAAGGTAAGAAAAGAATGCTAGGAATAAAGTATGAAAGCAGGGACCTGTAAAAGAAACTAAGGTATGGTCAAATACGTTTGTAAACTCTTTGTAAGAATGTGAGCCCTGAATGATGGAAAGCAATGAGAAGGTGACAACCACTGGAGGGAAATATGGGCAAAGGATGTGGCTAAACAATCTACCAAAGAACACACATTTTAAAAAAGAAAGTTTAGCCTCTTTTCTAACGAAAAAATGCAAATTAAAATGAACATGTAAAAAAGAGCTTATTTTGAAACAGAACGTCCCAGATCATGCACAGAGTAGACAGCTTTCTATTGTCTGATTTGGTGGCCTCAAAGGCCATTCTGTCTCAAATTCTCTCCTATATTGGTTTGTCACAGTGCCTCCTTCTGAGTTAAGACACTGTTTTCATGAGACCAGATTTAAATGTTGGCTTATGTTACCATCAATGAACACATCCATGAACATAGGTTATTTTGACTTGTTTCAGTAAGCAAAATCCTTAGCTAATAGGTTAAATATTATGATTTTTGTTCCATTTTGATTGGGGGAGAAAATGTTTAAAAGGGCCAAGGCCTGGGAGATACTTTGGACAACCAGAACCAGCCCTGAAGGCCCTGGAAGCCTAGAAGGCACTTCAAAAGAGGCAAGATCTAATACCAGTAGGGACTGAGATATCAGGGCAAATTATGTTCATAATTCTGAATTCTGAAAATAAGTAATTTAAGTTCATAATACTAACTTGAGTATTCCAGGCACCACATTAATAACTTTATGTAAGCTGTTTTATTTAACAGTCTTATAAAGGAAAATATTATTATGTCTATTTTTTTTTTTAAGAGATGTGGTCTCACTGTGTTGGCTAGGCTGGATTAGAACTCCTGGGCTCAAGTGATCCTCCCACCTCAGCCTCCAGAGTAGCTGGGATTACAGGCATGTGCCACTGCTCCTGGCTATGTCTATTTTAAGGATAGTTCGGTTTATATAGAAAAATAAACCTGGATTTCCTACGTTATATCATATATTCCAGAAATTAAAGATCTTATCATGAAAGTACAACTCTAAAGCAAACAGAAGAAAATATAAGAGAATACTATTGTGACCTTGGGACAGGACAGGACTTTTTCAATAAAACTCACAAAACACAAACAATAAGTCAAGAAATTAATGGATCCTTGTTAACTAAACTAAACTAAAGATCCTTGTTTAACAAAGGACCTCATAAATAAAATTTATGGGTGACAGATGGAAAAATTATTTGCAACATCTAAAATGGACAAGTGATTGATATCTAGAACATGGGTTGTTCTGTAAACAGATAGGTATCTGGAAAATGGGCTGTTCTGTATATCGTAAAATATAGCAAATATTTTAGGCTTGTGGCTATATGGCATCTGTCACAACTGCTCAACTCAGCCATTGTAGCACAAAAGCAGCCATAGACAATACATAAACGGATGAATGTATTCCAATAAAACACAGTAACACTTTATTTACAAAAATTGGTAGTGAGTAAGATTTGGCCTGTAGACCATAAGTTTTCGACCCCTAATCTAGAATATGTAAGAAATTCCTTACATATTCCTATGAATCAATAAGGAAAAGTTAGGACACACAACAGAAAACTGGATAAAGGCTATCAATAAGCAATTGGCAGAATGAAAAATCCAAAGAGCTAAACAAGTATATAGATGTACAAATTTACCAATAATCTGAGAAAGCAAATTAAAATGAAATGTCATTTTAAACCCAAGAGATTTGTCAGAACATGGAAGTCAGATAATTTAGGTGGTGGTAAGGGTGTGGGGAAACATGGAACCCTCATGCCTTGCTGATAAGAGTGTCAGTTACAAAAAGCCATTCTGGAGGGCAATCTGGCAGTGCCAAGGGAAATTAAGTATGTGTTTCTACACTCCAAATAAAGGCAAGCTCTTTGATAAAGGGCAGCAGGCAGCCTTATAATATCCCACATACATTATCTTTACTTTGTAATTAAAAATATACATGATCATTTTCTCATTTCACTATGAATGGACAAAAACACTGCCCATAGACCATCAATAGTATACAGACCAGCTGTTATAAACTACTTTCTACCAATGTGTTTTAGAAATGAAGAAATCTTTATATTCGTAGAGTCTAATTCTTTTACAGTTTAGAGTTTCATATCTTTAAGAGAACTGGCTTTATGATGCCTGATTAGATTAATGGAATGCAAACACCACATGAATTTAAGATAAAGTGAGACTTCAATTTTATACCATGGAAAGCCAATTATAGGGTTCTACTCTCAGATTCTTGTGGGTTTTCCCTCCTCTATGGTGTCAGGAGCACATCAGTAGAAAAGTTTGAGAAACATTCAATTAATAAAAGGGACAATTATTGACTATCCATCAATCTTTAGCTAAATAAAACTAAGAAATACGGGTATTCTTTACTCTCTTTAATGGAAAATTAAATTATACAATATAACCTGCTTGGTAATTAGAATTACAACTTCCTCTAGCCATTTTTTTCTACTTCCACCCTGAGTACAATCTATTATAGGATTGAGTTCTGAAATGGAGGCTTTCCTTTCATTGAATTCATATGCTATGATAAAATATACAATGGATTATTCAAATTAGTATGGCCTAAACAGCAAGAGTAGCTTGTAAATGCACTGATTAAAAAGGCTTATTAGTATATCTACATGTTTTGCCTTAAAAACAAATGTGTTATTCAACTCTATTACATTGTTGATAACCACTCCAGAGTTAAAATAGTTGTGAAATAACTGAAACACATTTTTTCCCTCCCAGCCTTTTATTATATGTGCATTTACTTAAAAGGTTAGATTATACTGAAGTATATGCACACTGTTGTTTGATCAGACATTAAAAGAAAAACGATTTACATTGAATTGCACACTTTAAAGTTTACACATAAAGGGTGAACTTTATGGTATTTAATATCTTAATAAAGCTGTTTTAAAAAGGTGGTTTAGATAATCAGTCATCTAGTCTTGTGGCTCATAACTGTATCGTAATGGGATCAGAGGCAAGAAGGAGTGGAATGAGGCTAACCAATCAAAAATTTGGCTAAATTCCCAGCCTATTTTATCTGGCCCTTAGTGTGTGTGTGTGTGTGTGTGTGTGTGTGTGTGTGTGTCAGAGAGAGAGGGGGAGAGAGAGAGAGAGAGAGAGAAAGAGAAAGAGAGAGAGAGCAAGAGTATGGGAGATGGGAGGAGGGTTGTGGCTGCGGACAAGGGAGGAAGTGCTAAGGGCAAAAAGTCAAGAAGAACCAAATGTTATAGTTAAAACACTCTCTTTCAAGAATTCCTAAAAACGTGGACTAACTTATAGAAGACTTTTCTGTCAGACACTAATGAAAAGAAACATGATAGTCCTCTTTCTTCATCCATAAACCAGCAATTTCCAAAACAGCAGTGAGAGTACAGGTACCTCATTTAAAAGACTTCTCTCTAAGGCCTGCAACAACATTCATATACAGATTATATGAAATGAAAACTGAAGGCTGCTTTTAGAATCGAGAATTTAAAAACAACTAATATTTTACTCTATGTAATGGGAACAATTCTGATAGAAAAGAGTAAAAATTTTTCTAAAAAGACAACACATAGAGGATGATAAACATAAAATGCTGGTACACATTTATTCTTTTATTGCTAAACATCAAATGCCGGCAATTATGATATTTTCAGGTTAAAGCTTAAGAATGAATTATAGCACAGTCAAAGGATTTATAGAAAAAAATACCTGTGCACCATTAGTATGTGAACATTCAATAAATACCATAAGACAAAATGATGACTGAGAGCCACAGTATCTATGAAGCACATGTTTACAATTTGCGGTTAGAACAGACAATGACCTGTAAGAGTGATTATCAAAAGGTCAAGTTTAACTGCATGTCTTTTCAAACTGAGATGCTGAAAAGAATATATACATTCTGTACAGATTGTAGGTGATTTAAAAAAAAAACTCTCAAAAATGTAAACAATGTAGAGTAAGAACACTGAGAATAAAGTTTTACTGTTGAACAAAGTGACAACACAGAAAGAATACCTTCTTCAAATCTTCCAAATAATTCATTTTTCTAATCGCTTTACAGAAATCAAAATGGATTCTTTCCATAAAGATGATAATATACCAGGGACACAAAGACCTTCTGAGTTTTTTTTTTTATGTTAACATATATTTACAGTAAATATTCAATAATACTTTTTACAGCTTACTTAAATATAAACATGCTTTTTTAATCCATAAATAATACTAACCATTATCCATTCAACCACATTTAAATACTTATGATGTCTCATGCACTGTGCCAGGGATGCAAATATGAATATGACATGGTCCTTACTCTAGAAGTGCCCACAATCAAGCTAAAGAAGACAACACGTATTTCCTTTCTTACACAATGAGGCCATTTCTATACATCTGCTCAATTTCCTAATAGAGTGATTCCCAAACCCTGATCCTATGGATCAACAGACCAAGTGTTTAACACCTAAAATAAAATGAGATTTTGGGTTTTTTACCCAGAAAAAGAAATTAATGGATAGGATTTCCTCTATTAAAAATCTTTTCTCAGTTTTTAAAAAACTGACTTTACATATACAACATTTTCATTAGTAAATTGCTTAGTTCATATAATTAAATTAATTATGTAAGTATTTCATGGCATTCCCCAAGCACTACTACTGAACAGGTCTGAGCATTACTATGCTAATATACTTTGATCCTGAATGACTGTCTACCTAAGAACAGAACAAATGCTGTATTTTCTGGGATAAACTAATAATTTGTAGGGTTTTATTACTGGTATTAACTGATGACTCAAGTCATTAATAAAGTGTTAAAATTATATTCAATATATCATTTCTGTTTAAGAAGGAAGACAAATTTGTAATACAATCTAAAAAGAGTTTCTTAAAAATGATTAAAAAGTTTTAGTGCTTAAAGAGCAACTCAATGATCTGAAAAAGGTAACCCCAAGGAATACCTCACTTAGTGAAGAAGTTGGATACATGGCTGTTAATGAGTTATTGCCTTTTATCACTTCTTGAGTCTGAGAGAAGCATATATTTTTTATAATCAAAGAAACAGCAAGCTCATACACTTCTAAGACCAACTGGCCTGTTGACTTCCCAAATTTCCCAGGGCTGCATCTCCACTCCAAAAGACCTTGAACCAGGTGTGGCTCTTTTGGGCTCAAGAGTCAGTTCCCAGGCTCTGGCAAATCCACGTTTGTACTCATGTGTAGTCATTTTCACTGTACTACCAAGTCTTCCATGGACCCAAAGAGGTAGCTTAGGGGAGAGATGGAAAGCAAGGACTAGGTATTTAATCACCCGACACAGAGAGACATGGGAGCCGCTGGTAAGGACAGAGTATGGCTCAGGGTTTAGGGTCATTGCTTCTTGAAGACAGGAACCCAGGAGCTAGGCTGCAGATGGCCTCAACAGCACAAGAGAAAATGTCTTCTCTGGAAGGATTCCCAAGCTTCAAAGCTCTATAGAAAATGCTCACCAGGACTGCTGATGATCCTGTGATCTCTCTTGTGGTCTGTCAGAAGACCTGGCTTAGTTCTGAGGTTCAACCCTAACTGCCTCAGTTCACATGCTGCTGGTGTGAGAAACTTCCTGCAGCTCACTCTGAATGTCAAGGCCAGTACCGCTTTATGAGGGGGCAGAGACACCTTATCAGAGGCAACTCTTGTGGGGCAAAACATGTCTCATGATATCATAGGCCCTACTTCCTACATTGTTCATTTATTTGGCATCATTTGACAAAGATTTTTCCCTTTCATGTCAGCAGATTATTTTATGAGATTTTATTAATTTAATTATAATCAGACCTCAGTTTTCAGAGTAAAAAATAATACACATTAAATTTTAAAATACTTTTCAAACAAGACAAAGGACAAGAGATATAGGCCAAGAAAACAGTGACCCTTCCACTTGGCCAAAGTCTGGTCTCCTTCAAATCTTGATTAATGATGCTTTTGCAAGAAGTTTTTCCCAATTAATTCCAACCAATTCTGTTCTCCTTTGTACTATTTCAACATGATATGTAGTCACACAAAATGGTATTATAGGAATTTGCACTTGTTTAGAAATTGTTCCACAAGCATCAGTGTACATTCAGTATTTAAAACTAGAGTGTAGTCAGAGACTGTGCCTTTCATTTCTTCTGTTTATCTCCCACCACAGAGTTTGGGTACTTTGGATATAGGAAGAGCTCAAAGTTGTTGGCTAAGATGTAATTTTAAGGAAACACTTTATATTTCATATCAAGTAAGGATTTCAATGGCAATGGATATTACCACATAGCTGTATATTATAACTCAAAGATTCTGTCAGATGAGTGCAAATATTACCGTGCTGTAACCATCCAGAGTCCCAGGGTCACGTTGGCAGCCAAAAGTATACTGCCACCAAGCAAGATGAAAAATCCTATCAGATCTTTGACATCATTGTCTCCAATCACTGAGGTAAGCGTAGCATCCAGAAAAGAGTTTAAAATCCACTGTCCATCCAAAGCAAAGCAGGGCACTGCATTAACAATAGCCAGAGCTCCTGAGAGGGAAATCAGGTACCTGGTTAAAATCAGTTAAGGAGCTGACTGTGAGGTCTGAGTGGAAACCACATTTCCGTGAGTCAGAAGATATTTTACTGTGACTGAATTTGAGATTACAGTTGACATCTCTACTTTCTTTAAATCTCTGCTATTCCTTCTTAAATCTCTACTATTTAAAACAAATGAGTTTATATTATTTCAGAGGTCAAAAACTTTGACTAGAAAAATAAAGGCCAACCACTTATAAACTAAGCAAATCTAGAAGGAACTCCTAGGAAGACTAAGTCTTTCTAATCCTTTAATGATACAAGGGAAAGGAATGTGGAAGGAATAAGAAATAAGGGAAAAATTACTCTTTGATCCTTAAAAAGTATTACTTTGTATTAGGAAACAAAGCTTTTGGCCCTTGAACCCTACTTTATTTTACTATCATCTATAAGGTTATAGCATAAGTCTCTTTGCGACAAAGCTGCAGAGTCTACAAGGTACAGTCTTGATTATACACATTTTTTTAGTAACTGCTCATTTGTTTTCCATTTCATTTTTTGATAAATCATTGAGGAAAGAAATTAAAAAGATTTAAAAGCAACAAAAATAAAGAACCCTTCCAAAACTTTCCATTAATTCAATTCTACATAATAAGCAATTTTAAAAAATTTCATTTTTTATATACAAACATAATATGCTAAAGACCACGCAATTTTGTCTTCTGAATTGCTATTTTAGTAGTGGAAACCGGCTTGGTCTTCCTTACACATTCCTCCCTAGAATGAGTGGAAGAGATTTACATAATTCCTGATTATGTGCATAAGAGACATCCTCCATTTGGTCAGAACTAACAGGCTCAGATAGGGCAGAATTCATCACCTCACTAGTAACCGAAACTTTCATCCTTTATAAACTTACTAAAAGGTTTTAGACCTGTAAATGTAATTCTCAATTTGTATTCTGGGTTCCTTCCTTTCCACATCTTAACCTTTCTCCCTTCCTGACCAATCTTTCTCCTCTGACTTCTTCCCTCCTAGTTGGTACAATCTGATCTCTTTTAATTTTAAAGTCTCTTTTTCAGTTGTTAGCAATCAAGTGACACTTGTAACGTCTATACTTGTAATGCTCTGTTCAAGGTAAAAGGGATCAACCTCCAAGTAACACACTTTTAAAACATTTTTCACACCAGAAAGGATACTTGACAAATGTCTCCACAATCACTGGCAGATCTATGCTTAGAAAGTTGAAACGTGGGATAAAACTGGTGATGCTCACTAAAAAAGAAAAACAAGGAATAATGAATTTTAATCATACCAGATAAGCAACAGCATTATGAATTTTACCATATGGTCAAAAATTGGGCTAACCAATTAAATTGATTGAGAAAGCCTTTCCTAAACATATGCAGGCAGGCTATATGCTTCATATATAAAAGCAATCGATTCTTCTAGAACATCTAATAAAAATAGTGGAATGAAAAAATTCATGTTCCAGTGTGTACTTATATTTTGAGGCAAGAATAAGAGAAAGTAGACTATATACCAAATATGACAACCAAATACAGAGACTGACTTGAAAAAATACACTATAATTTGCATCAAAAGACTCTTTACCCTTTCAAAGAGGCATAACCTTAAAATCACACATTTACTCCAACTATTATGCTGCTTAACCTCTTTCTGGTCTCAGTTTTTTTCTTCATTGCTAAAACAAAAATTAAGACGAAGGGATTTTTAAAGTCTCTTCTACTCTGTGGATCCCATAATCCTGTTTTTGTTCAAAACATTTAAAAACTATCTTGTAATTAGGTAGAACCCATAGTACACATTTCTGAATCACCCCAACCGGGGACATTTCTTCATTTGTTGAGGTTTTATTTAATAGCTGCAGTCTAGAGTCACTTAGTGGCAAACTAATAAATAAGAAAAATGACTGAGGTTTATCTCAGGATAAGATTATAAAATGAGAGATTTTAAAGAGTAACATAAAATCCACGTATCCATTAACTGATAAATGAATAAAGAAAATATGGTCTATCTATACAATGGAATATCATTTGGTCCTAAAAGGAATGAAGTACTGATTCATGCTATTACATAGATGAACCTTGAAAACATGCTATGTGAAAGAAGCCAGTCACAAAATATTCCATTTATATGAAATGTCCAGAACAGGCAAATTTATATAAACAGGAAATAGATTAGTGGTTGCCAAGGGCTGGGGGGTATTGAGGAGATATAGGGAGTGACTGCTTAATGGGTATGGGATTTCTCTTTAGGGTGATGAAAATGTTTGGGAACTAGATTGTGGTGATGGTGGCACAACTCTGAATATATTAAAAAACACTGAATTGTACATATTAAACAGGTGAATTGTATGGTAAACTGTTATAAAAAAGTAACACATAAATCTTGTACAACAAATGAGTTATATTATATGATCTTCAGCCATATGGCAAAGCTATATACTTAGTCCAATCATGTTGCCACTGATAAAATGATCATGCTGGCCCAGTTTTGAAATTATAATCATATAAAATTCATACGTCATACATAAATTACTTTATAGTCACATCCCCATGCATCCTGGCATTCTGTAGAGTATGCTGATCTTGCCACTGTTTTGGGGAGCTTGGATAAATTTAATAAACTCTCAGAGAACATCTGAGAGATCACGTATTTGAATTGGGTATAAATAGTAGGGAAGGAAAAATGTCACTCTCCATAGGCAGGCATGGGATTCAGTTCGACCTTACTTTATAAATTTAGATTATCTTCCTACTGCCTAAATTTCATTTAATACTGAAGAACAAATTAACAAGACTTTTGATAAGTGATCAAATTTGTAATAAATAAAATTAATGCAAGGATTTGTATTGAGTTTCTACCACTAAGAATATAAGTGACCTTAATGATTTTCTAATGGTCTACCACAACAATACCCACCTGTGTAGTGAAGATGCAGAGGATGTCCCACATACAACATATCAATTTGAGGTGGGTGTTTCACTTTTATTAAGCGAGTGTGAGTTTCCAAAGAAGGTATTATACAGAAACTTGAACCTGAGCTTTTTTTACAATCTTTGTTGGTTCTACACACTTGGGTAGCTTCAACTGCTTTCCGGGCAGGTAGACATGTATGCTATAAATAAAATATTAATTAGTCAATATTAAAAATGATTTATTAACAAGAAAAATCCAAGTTACACTCCTTCAATATTTTTCATGTCACCTAGCATATTAGGAATGAAGTTTATATAAAAGAAATGCCATTTATGTATACCTATTATAAAGTAGATTCAAGTATCCCACTTTGGCCAAGTAAGATATTACCACTGTAAATTTTTAAAGATTCTCAGACGCAATGTGACATCTGAAATGCAGAGATTTTAATAAAATGAAGCAAAGTAAATAGAGAAAAAGGGAGAAGTTTTCATAGATTCCATTTTAGCTCTATATGCTTATTTTGTAGTAATTATATCAGACAAGAAAGACTGCCTCAGGGACAACTTACCAAACGCTTATTAAAATTATTTCTGTAGGAAAAGCACACATCTGTGAGACTGTGATTGTTACAGCATTCAGTGGAACCATCTAGCCGTTTGTATGCTAAAGAGAAATACAGTGTTTATTAGAATCTGTTAAATAAAAGTACATTTGTAATAAAAAATTTGCTTTTAAGACAAAAAGAATAAGTAAAATGGATATGAATTTGAAAGCAGCTTATAATTCAGAGTTCAGGTTGAGGGCTACTTGCTGCAGTTCGATTTTACACTACAAAGAGAGATCTATCCAATTTGAAAAAAGAAATAGTGCTTACCCTAGGTTAGTTGTCCTCATGTAAGTATACCCACACATAAAACTGGAGTTCCTGTGTCTCAGTAGGGTTCACAATAATAACTCCAGCTGGTCAAGCACAAACATTTAATGAGCTGCTATTATGTACCCTAATGCCACTGATCCAATATTACTTCTGAACTCTGGCATTGTGGTGTGAGCAAACAGAGGGGGCCAGAGGATGCCTAAGACAGTCCCATTATATCCAAATCCTATTCTACCTCTAGGCTTACCTTGGGGCTTTCCCTACAGATCCAGGGAAACCTAATTTGACCCAAAGATGTGTACATATCTGCCTGCACACCAGTAGTCCAGTTACCATTTTTGGAAGTCAACAGAAATGGGGCAACTGTTTATTCCCAGTATTAATTTTTTAAAGCTTTTTGGTGGACTTCTTCACTTGTATCTGGGGCAAAATAAGGAAGCTAAATCACTGATGCAGGTGGGACAAAAATGATTTCATGTATTTATCTTGGAAGGTTTCCTGCATCCAATACATCAAACTGGTAAAACATAAATTGTTGTGTGGCAAGGACCAAATAAATTTGAATCTTGAATACAAACTACCATACTCAGATGTGCTGAGGAAAACAGTCTCAAAAGCAAAGTTATCTCTGTTTTCCAGTACTGCAAAAAGCTTTTCTATTACAAGAGTGTCTTCAGAAGCACTTAGCATGAAAATGTTAGTTGATATGCAATGTGATTTTATAAGGATTTCGTATTTCAGCCAAAAGTTTTTGCTTGTTCTTTTTTTTTTAATAGTTGTTTGTTTTGTTTTGTTTTACTAGATTATTTGAGGAAGACATCTTGTATTAGTTATACTGGATCTCCCTTAGCCACACACCATTGCTCTCTCTCCTTGGCCAATACACACTGAAGAACCAAACAGAGGCAAAGCAAACTAACTGATGAATCAATTTTTCTTCTGCACTAGGTGGCTGTGTGGGTAGTTTTGTTTTCTTATCATAACTGAATGGGTATTTAATTTTGGGTGACAAGTAATATTTAAAATATTAAAGCAAATTGCGAGCATCTAATGGCACAGATAAACTCACGCCTATAATCACTCATCAGCCCTAATGGTAAAGGATAAGGCAAAAAGTTGTTTAGGAATTTTTTTTTAATCAATCCAAGCTAAAACCCTCAGTGTTCTCTTTGATCAGTTGCCAAGTCCCACCAATTTTTACTTCCTTGTTATTTTTCTCCTTATCTATTCCTACTCAAGTGCAGACAAATTCCTTCTCATTTGACCTGTTCAAATGACCCATTTGAACAGACCCCTAACAAGTCTGTTTGCTCCCGACCTACCTATCATATGCAAACTTGTTCTACATACTGAATACTTCAGATTAATCTTCTAATGTATAACTCTGAGAATATAATTTCTCTAATTCAAAATTTCCAAAGACTCTGCACTGTTCCCAAATAAAGTCTAACTTCATATCCTAAAACTTAAAGACCTCCACTTTTTTACTGCCTTATCTCATATGATTCTCTTGCTGAACTAAATTACTAGCAGTTGCCTGACCACCTTCTATTCTGTGGCAGTGAAGTTCATGTCCACCTTGGCCTCCTAAAATTCAACTCACTGTTGAGGCCCAACTCAAGGTCTGCTGCTGTGAAACCTGCCTTCATTTTCTCAGTCAAGACTGACTGTCATAATTTCCCAGTACTGCCTGTCATTACTTAAATTTAACCTTATACTATAATAATCTGTCTTTTTGATTAGACTGTGAGCTCCTTGAGGGAAAGGTTTCTCAGTGTCTTATATAAGGTGTATTACTCAATATACATTGAATACATAAATGATGTTCCACTTGCTTTTGTATCAGTCATTATTCAAAAAAATTTACAACTGATGCTTAATCACTAACTTTTCTTGGAGGATTGTGTACAATACAGAACTGGAAGTCAAGAATTTATTATCACTATTGATATAGCATGTTGGGTAATACAAATGCTTAAAGGGGCCAAGCAGGGTACCAAATAAATGAAGTGGATCACATGTGGAAAAAACAGGAAGTGGAAGGGACTGCGATGAATTAGAAAATACATACTCTGTTCTAAGGAGTTAGCATCCAGGCCACTAAACTTGGGTTCCAGAATTGACAGATCTTTCATTTTGTTCCAAGAGAAACCAGAAATCTGGGCCCTCATGTGAAACCTCTTAAAGTTTAAATATTGGCAGTGAATTAAAAATTTTAAAAACACCGGGCAAGCCAAAGCAAATGCATCTGCTAAGGCTGGATTTGGCCTGTAGGCTACCATCAGTTTGTGATCTCTGGGTTAGGGCTTCTTCCTAGGGTGATTATTCCAACCAAAACATAAATCCACAGCTGTGGCCTCCCTGACAAGATTAAGTACTTCCTGACATACAGAATTTTCTAATAAGGAATTAAATATTTTGTTTCCAAGTGAGAAGTAAACTTGATATTTCTGTTTATCTTTGATATTTTTTTAAAAAGTTGTAGGCTTAAAAAATATTTTATTTTAGAATCTTTTCTACTGGGTCACATAAAGGACAAGTCACTTAACCAATTTCTGCGACTCGATTCTTAACCTGTAAGATGGGAACGCCACAGATAATTTCTACATTAGTGTACTTCTATCAGTCACGGGAGGCCAATCCAATTCTACTTTGGAAGGAACATTCAAGATTGCAATGGGATGTCCCAGGGGCCTTCATGGGTTCAATTTAACTCTAGGAGATTAGAATTGTCCCTTAAATATCCCCAGTCTGGGAGACAATCAGAAAAATTTAAGACCAGAGCAGTTTCATAATTCTACTACAGGGAAAACCTGTATATTCTGAATGTACCCTAAGATGGGCCCTAGGATTGTCATGGAAATAGTCTAGTTTTCAAAGGATGGTCTAGACCAGAAGTGATTTTGGAATAAGGCTAGAGAGAAGAGACTTTTTCAATCTATAGTTCACAGTCCCTACCACTTTCTATATCTCTAAAATGAACTGAATAATTTTCTTACCCTAGCTTATTAAATATATAAACTTAGCTAGAGCTCCAACACAAGAAAGCAAGCCTACTTATTCTCCGTTCTATAGTAGACTTTATACCAGCATTGCCTAGTAACAAGTAGTTAAATTCTAAACACACACACACATATATACATACACTCCCACTCTTCAATTTAGGATAGCAAAGAAACCTTGGATCATAACTTGGTGTTCACAATGGGAAAAAGTCTTTTATCAAATATTAGAGAAAATCTGGGCATAAAAACAATCTGAGTACTCAAAGTTTGTAGAAAAGATTCTCAGAGTTTTACTTTTATTATCTTAAACTAGGTCAAGAAGGGTCTTTTCTCACTTCGGTTAAAGATATGTAAGACAGGTAGGTAAGGGCATATACCTTCACTACTTTGAATAGGAATATACACTGTTCAAGGTAGATGACTGAGCCTAGGCTCACAGCTTCACTTTAAGTAGCAGTTACCTTTAGTATTCTGTCTCACGCTCCTTAAGATGTAGTTCAAATGCTGGACTTGTTGAGGACAGTCTTCCTTACTCAAGACAATGCTTTCATCAAAAAAGGAATTAGCTTTATGGATATATGAAATGAAGAGTGCCCCCTCAAACTGAAGAAAGAAGATGCAAGCTACTTGTTAGGAAAATAGTCCCCCAAAACAGCCATACTAGTTTTTGTCTGTAACTTTTAGTTCTATTCAAATCACTAAGTAGCATATGGACACCCAGAAATCCTAAAAGCAGAGGCTTGAATATGAATGGGGGAAAAGTTTTGGTTTTCTGTTCTGACCGAGAATGAGACAAGAGATTTATTCCAGGTGCAAAAGGCTCCAAGCCCTCAGTCGGTGTCCTTTTTGGGGCTTTCCGGAAGGCCATGTAATCTCCAAAGAATGATTGGGACAAACTGCTTAGGCTTTCCTCATGCACAGGGCAGAGGTGGAATTGAAACAGCCTTGGCTTTGTTGGTGATATTCGTAGTTGAGCAGGTTAATGTTTGAAAAACAAAAGGGAAAGGATTAACAGAAGGAAAAGTGCAGGCCCCAACAATTTTATATAATATACAGTCATTTCAGGTAGATTAACCACATTTTTCTAATTTGCCAGAAATCTACCTGTTAATATTTAAAGGAAACTATCTAGTCTTCTTAATTAATATCTTACAGAGTATCTTTTTTTTTTTGAGACAGAATCTCGCTCTGTTGCCTGGGCTAGAGTGCCGTGGCATCAGCCTAGCTAACAGCAACCTCAAACTCCTGGGCTCAAGCGATTCTCCTGCCTCAGCCTCCTGAGTAGCTGGGACTACAGGTGCGCACCACCACGCCTGGCTAATTTTTAAAATTTTTAATAGAGATGGGGTCTTGCTCTTGCTCAGGCTGGTCTTGAACTCCTGACCTCAAGCAATCCTCCTGCCTCAGCCTCCCAGAGTGCTGGGATTACAGGGGTGAGCCACCACACTGGGCCAGAATGTCTTTAAAATTTAATATTACACCTGGGAGAGTCAGGGTATGAAATAAGAGGCCAGAAATGATTGGTGGAGACAGCTGAGCACTTCCAGGGTTGGATCTTTCCAAGGTGGCTTTATTGTTCTTAAGTGGTGTAAATCCCTAGAATTTACTTATGTGTATTGAATTCTACTCTAAATTGAACATTAATAACTTTTGGATTATTGGCTACTTTGTATTGCCATATTTGGCCATATCTTTCACCCCTACTCATAATGAAGGACAACACAGTTACCTAGAAACATATAAAATACCATCAATCCATAGCTTTCTTAAAAGTCCATGGCCCCAGTGGACTAGGAGCCTGCCATTAAAATTAATCTAGTATGTATTTTAAGTGACATTTATAGACATTAATATTCCTTTAAACTGGCTAAGTAAATGTACTCAATTTTAAAATGGTTAAATAGAGGCACAGATTTATCAGATATAGTCATCATGTAAAATAAACATGTATACTGATATAGTCACTCCTAAGGAGATAAGATAGATATTGAAGAATTACTTTGGGTTTGATTCTGAAGTAGATAGTGAAGAAGAATTATTTTGGGATTGATTTGTTATTAGTATGAAAACAATAATATCTGCCTTCGGTATATCCTAAATATGTGTACATATCCTAAATAAAACAGTCCTACTGCAGAGAACTTTATTTGATTAATGTGTCACTTTGGTTTTTGTAATTCAATACATATCATATCAAAACTGGAGGAAAATGATAAAGGATTTAAGAAGTGTGAAATGGATTATTTCTCTTAAAGAAGAATACATTGTGGATTACATATCAACTTTCTGTCATCTCAAAAGTTTTGGAAGATGGGAAAAGGCTCTTGAGACTAGGGAAAATTTACAAATATTCCAACCTTAAAGAATCAGGTTGGCCCACTGAACAATCTTCTCATCACTACAAAGGAGAACTCCAGACACTGGACGCCTCCTAATATGATGCAGTCAGAAGTACCAAGTGCTACCTATGAAATATTTTTGCCAAAAAAAAAAATAGATTCTGAATCTAATCAAGCCCCCAGACCTAATTACCAGTTTATAGGAAATTGGGGGACATCTGAACATGTTAGTAACATCATGAGGATAAGATATAACCAAAAAAATCCAGAATATGGGAAATTCAACAAAACAAATGACTTAGTTTCTTCAACATACAAATGAAATTTCAAAAACTGGTCAAGGGCAATTGTTACAAATTAAAAGAGATTTAGAAGACATCCTATCTAACTTAAACACACCAACTATAATTAAAAAAAGAAGGAAAACTGAATACCAACTGGATATCAGGTATTGCTGTTAATAGAGTGATAATGGTATTGTGCTCATGTCTATGTGGTATATGGTCATCATCTATTAAAGACAGGCTGAAGTTTATGGATGAAATTGTAGGATGCCTGGGATGTACTTTAAAATACGCCCCCCAAAAGTGGGCTGTTTAGAGGAAAAACTTGGCAAAATGTTGATAATTGTTGAAGCTGGGAGAAGGATACATGAAGGTTCATTTATACTACTCTCTTTTACATATGTCTGAAAAAATTTTAAAATAAAAAAAGTTCTTACAAAGGGGTTATACACGGAAGAACAAATTTGAAAAAATTTTAAAAAATCAGTTCTTACTACTTTGCCTTTGTTGTACACAATACTTTAATAAAATTATTGATTATTAATCACATTTACCTTCACCAGTAGATATGGATAAGTATCTGTGGTATTTCTTGACTTAAAGATATAGTCTGTGAGCATAATTTGTATCTTCCAACACTTTCAATAATTTGGGCCCCCATAATTTTGTATAAAGAGTTGGGAGGCTGAGTTTTCAGAGCTGAAAGAACTCATAAGTTTGACAGGTTCTGAGAAAAAACTTGCTTCAGCCTGTCACCTGCTGCACAGAGTAACGTATCTGATTCCACAGGTTATTTTCAGAAGCCAAGATAACTTCCTCTGGATATCTGCCACATAAAATAACTACCCCAAATAGCTTCCGGCATGTCACCATCTACACAGCTACCACTAGAACTGTTTAAGTGTAGATATATTTCAGCCAGAAAAAGTAAGGGAATCTTTTCTAAACCTCAGGTGGGGTTTGTGCTTGCCAAGTTACTTTTATTTCTTTTAATCTTTCCTTATTGCATGCCTGTGTTGGGCTAACAATATATTAATATAGAATCCTTATGCTTTGATTTTATCTATTTGTTTGTTAACTATCAGTTGTTTATCTGTTCTGACATAAGCTTATGCAAAGGAGAATTGCTTCTTGTTACTTATATTAACTTTTTTAAATTATAGAAGTATAAAGTAAGATACTATTATATATCTACACACAAATAAAGATAATATATTGGGGATATTTAATTATTGGAATTTAGTTAATTGGTTATGGTTGAGCTTGAATGCTGATTTAACACAAGTTTTTTAGAAGCAGAAAAAATTAGATAATAGAGTCCTGAAGGTCAAATATGATATGAAAGTGGTTAGAAGTTCAACAACAATATATAATAAAGGAAACATACATATTGGTATCCTACTTACCAAGAAGAATGTCTACTAGTTTGGACCTATTTACTTTACTGATTTGCTTTAAAAAGATTAGAACGAAATAAATCTATAGATATGGTCTAAGGATTAGTGAATGGCAGGTACTGGTGCTTGAGGCATTATATTATAATGAGGAAATATACACACCTCTAACTGGGAAGCTTAACTGCTGTAAAGTTGATGCACTTATACAGTAACCAATTTGGGGCTCATAGGCGATGGTATCTAGACATTCATTCCAATCTTGCACATTAGTAACAGGACAATCCTGTAGATGGGTGACAAGGTCTCCCACAAAAAGGCCTCTGGGTCCAATGGCAGGTGAGTCCTTAGGAAGAGGGTAAAACCAAATCAGATAATGCATGAAGATAAGCTATGATTAATCTGAGCAAATAATACTTAAAGACACTGAGTTAATTAAGCAGAATATTTTGAATTCAGAAAATAATCCAGCTTTGAATTCAAGGCATATAGTTCTAGAAATTTAACAAAATAAAACTCAAAATTATAGTTGCTTTTCCCAACTCTCCAAGATTTTGAATTTTTCACAACTGAAAAAAAAATCTACCTACTGACTGCTAAGATTAAAATGACAGTTTTTTCCCAAACTGCTAATTAAAATTTTTTGTGAAAATAGTCATTAGACTGCCTTCACTTTCCCATATTCTCAGTGGATAAAACTATAAGACAAGTCCTTACATAAACATAGTCCCAAATATGCAGACAATACCAGCAGCACAATGACTATGTAAGCCAATTGCTCACAAAGGTAATTTTCCTCTTTCCAATGTCTGCATAGATGATTTGATGCCATCATAGCAGTTATTGTCTAAGGGAGTGAAATACAGAGTTGAAGACATTAACTTAGACTCCTATCAAATGTCCTGGCTGGGTAGCCTACGTTTCATCCTTCTTACTTCTTAGGAGTAAAGATATTTGACTCAAAAGCAGAGATATAAAAATAAACAGTAAAGGTAAGTGATGCATTTTATCAACAAACTACAGGTAGAAAATCTTGATACTATCTTTGCAAATCAGAACAAAAACAATTTTCATGATCTTTTAAAAGAGCCAACGTATTTCACAACATTATTTGTTAGATTTGAAAGGACTACAGTAATTTCTTCAGAAGAAATTGAGCATTCTGTATACAAGGAGACCTTGAATGAAAGTTCCTGACATTAAATGCTAAGTATTACATCACAACATCTGGTGAAAGAATGCCCCAATTAATCCATTACTTACCTCAGCAACTTCAGTGATAAGCACTCCAACTCCAGTGTAGTAAAATGGCAAGAGAATTACCGGGAGGAGAACAAGAGCTAAAATACCCAAGAGTGCAAGGACAAAATTATGCCAGATACCTGAAAAGACAGAAAAAAAGCAATAAGCTCAACCAGGGGCAGGAATGATACAGGCAGCTGGACTTCATAACACCTGGGCATTCTGATAAGTTAATAAAGTGACCAGAAGAAGCTGTGAAGCAGAGAGATCTATTCATTAGTACAGCAGACAGACGTTCAGTTAGAGGCCACTTTCATTTCAGATACTGCAATCTAAAATGATCATGTTAATAGCACATTAGGAAGACCACATGCTATCATGATTTAATACTGATAGAACTAATATCTTCTACTAACTACACCCTCTTTTCAGGAAATGTATATATCATTAATTTAAACATTCTGTGATCTTTGAAAGAAACCTCAAATACATTCAAATAAAGTTAAGATGAAATAAAAAAACATTCTTGCTGAACTACATGGCACTTGGAAAAAGATATTATTTTAATTTTAAGAATTAAACAATTATGGAGAGCAATATTGGTGGAACAAATAGAGTATCTATCTTACACGATGTCACAGACTATAAAGCAACAAACCATAAGGTAACTGTGTCTTTATTAAAAAAAAATGCAAATTTATGTAGTCAAATGCACCAATCTTTTCCATCATATATTCAACTTTTGCAGCTGTGCAAAGAAAGACTTTCCCCTAATGTTATATACGTAATTACTCTTTTTGTGGGGGAGGATGGTCTTAAATAGTTTTATTTTTACATGTAAGTCTTTTCACCATTTGGAATTTCTTTTTGTGTATGGTGTTATTGATAAATATAACTAATTTTATTCAAATTTTTAGCCAATTATTACTGAGCAATGCATTCTTTCCCCACTAAATTAAATGCCACTTTTGATGTACATTACATTTCTATCTGTTCTTTAGCCTGCTTCTGGATTTCCCATTTTTTCCCACTGGTCAGTCTATTCCAGTGACAATAATGCAGTTTATTTTGGTTATTTCCCCTTTATTCTTTTATAAATTTGAGAATCATTTTGACAACCACCAAGTATTATTCAAATTAGGATTTCTAATGTCACAACAATGACTACAATAACTAGGGGTGAATCCACAATTTTACATTCCTAACACAAGATCATGGCATCTCTCCGTTTACTCAAATCCTTACATCTCTCACTAAAGATGTGTAGTTTTCTCTATATAGGCCCCTATATATTTCTTATGAAATGTTAATTTTTAATTTTTTTGTATGTCACATTACTTTCTAAATGAGATCTTTTCTTCCCATTACATTATCTGGTTGTTGCAGATACATGGGAATACTACACTCATTTTTGTATACTTACTTTGTAATCAACCACCAAACTGAACTTTCCATTTAGGATTGCTTAGTCTTTAAATTCTTCTCTTAGATTTTCCATTATTTGCTAATAATGATCACTTATCTCCTTCAACATTCATACCTCATCTTTTTCCTCCATTTTGGTCTTATAGCAGTGGCTAGAACTTCTAGTATGATGTTAAATAGTTGTGACAGAAAGCCTTCTCTTGCTTTCTTCATGATTTTAATAAAAGAATAGCCAAGCAAAAGTAGGGCTTAGATGGAATTAAGTGCCAATTTTATTCTGGTTTATATACAAAGCAGTGTGACTGGGGTAAAGGTAGAAAAATCAGACTATGAGTGATCCAGGGTTTAAGAATATCATGGGTCATATCAAGGGAGAAGAAAATCTATGGCTGTGATCAAGGCAGCAAGGTATCCATAGACATGAAGCTGGTAATTATTAGACAGGGCTAAGGTTTACTTCAACCAAGCCCTGCTTGTGCTTAGTGTGCTCTGGAAATAAAAAAGAAAACACAACTACCTCAATTCTCTAAACACACAGAAGTGATTTTCAGGTCACCAGATGAATGAATAGGTAAAATAACAACTCACATCATTATTCCTTGAATCACCCACAGTAGTTACATCTGAAAGAATATAAATCATCACTTTGGCAAGGCTATAGCTTACTATAATCACATCACGTTTATAGTCACTAATGCTTTTACTTTACCCCCAAATAAACTTACAACTGGCTGGTATAAATAAGAACAGGGTTTTCAATATTTAAGAAGGATTTTTAAAAATTTAAGTATGGAACCATAATGGTCAAATTTTTTTTTTCATAATGGTCAAATTTCATCTTCACTATTTAAAGGGATTTTTAGCAACAAAGCATAGAGAATTTTTTTAAGCAATCTACTCTTCACTTGGGATCAGATAGCAGGTATTATTTAATCTCCCTTCTAAAAATTCTTTATAACTTAATTCAAAATTTAAACACTTTCATTTTCAATGTGCTCAGGAAGTATCCCAGCTCATCTCTCTTTCTTCCCCACCAAATTTCAGACAGATGGTTACTGGCTTTTCCTTTTTAAAATCAGTATGTATTTCATTACTTAAAAATAGCTATTATTAAATACATATACCACTCTTTAAAAGTAGCATTATAAAACTAGATTTAAGTATTCTTCAGTAGACTAACATAAATGACACCTTGGACTTTTTACATGCAAGTGGGAGGACATTTTAGAAGCAATGAAATTATATGTTCCTAAGTTTAAAACCAATAAATTAGGCAGTGGGTGTATGTGTATCTGTATTTCTCTCTCTCTTTGAATACATAATTTATGTCTATTCCCAAACTTTGGGGCACACACAAGGGTTTCTCATACTCTCTTTCATTTTGATGGCAGCACCAGGGTCAGCTAACAGCTCAGCAAACATTTAGCAGGGAATGAGATACTAATGTCTTCTTATTACAGACAATTCCAAATCTTTGAATTTGCTCTCTCTTGATTTCAGGGTAATACAAGCATCTCCTCCTCACCCCCAACGTTGCCCCCTTGCTTGGGAAAGATAGCAGGGCAAAGCTGCTCAGTTTTCTACTAGGCTGACAACTCACAGCTGGGAATGAGAAGGTGATGTTTGAAGTAGCAGGACTAGTTAGTTCCACGCCAATTAATATGCTCTGAAAGAGGTGTGTGCACCCAATTTTTGGTGGGGACATATAACCTTCTTTGGTCCTAGTTTTGGACATTAGTGCCAATTCTAAGGACAAAAAAAAAAAAAAACCCACTTAGTACATTTTAACCCTAACATGAAATGAATTAAAAAATGTTCAATTAGCTTTTAAAAAATTATTAAAAAATACATGCTGACTATAAAAAATCCAAATGCACATAGAAGGCCATGTAACGTGAGCGAAATGCTATGCTGCTGGCTTTGAAGACAGAGGACGGGGACCAGGGCCAAGAAATGCAGCCTTTAGAAGCTAGAAAAGACAAGAAAAAGGAATCTTCCTAGAGCCTCCAGAGGGAGTGCAGCCCTGCTGACACCTTGATTTTAGTTCCGCGAGACCTGTTTTGGGCTTCTGACCTCCAGAAATGTAAGAGAATACATTTGTGTTGTTTCAAAAAAAAAATCCAAATGGTATAGGAGGAAGTAATAAAAAGTAAGTCATCTTTCCTAAATGCCACTTCTCAACCACCAGCCCCACGACTCACGGTAAATGTACTGTTATCACCTTCTGTTTATCCCTCCAGATTTTCTCTGCCCACACTAGCATGTATATGAGTATATATACATACGTGATCGTTTATTCAAGAGTACAAAACAGGAATTTTTCTAATAACTTAAGAATATTTAAGAATAGTATTTAAGGATAGTTTTAATGGATTTTTAAGATGATTATCCACTAAACAAATTACATCATTTCAATAACTGAAGAATGTGTGCGATGTGTAGTTATAGGCTGTGACACTTGGTGTGTATCTGGATATACACACACAAACACACAATACAAGATGACTTTTCAAGACATAGTTCTATAGTTTTCAAACTTTTTTTCTTAACATCTTATATCCCATCCTACTGTAGAGATGGTTGTATGAACTCAGTGGTGTGCTGGAGCCTGCTCCTACCAGCTTGCCAGAGCCAGTTGTGTGCATCTCTTCCCAATTCCTCCTTCAGAAACTGTAGGTTGGCAGCTTGAAATTGGCCACAGAAACCAGCAAATGCTACTATTAGAGCTCCCCACCCCTATCCTCCAGAGCCAGGTTTTATTCACACCACTGGATAACCCCTCCCCTCATACCTAATCTTCCCTTTTCTTTTGCAGTTTTTCTCATGGGGTGGTGGCCACTACTAGCACTAGGATGTGAGTGAAGTGATAGGGACAACCCTGTCCTACAGGCTGGAATGTGGCTATGATGGAGCTGGACTTTGAGTCCATGGCATAGAAGCTGTACGTTGGGAATGGTAGAGCTAACAAGACAGAGAGAGCTTGAGTCTCCCAAATCACAGAATTATATCAATGCTGAACTACTTACATTTGGAATGTTTTATGAGAGTTTAGGCCACTGTTATTTTCAGCTATTAGAACAGCCATATACTTAGTTAACACATGTTCCATGTACCATATTCAGATTGTAAAATGTTCCTTTTTTTTCAAGTGTCCCAAGTTGTTAAATTCCAGAAATATCCAGAGCAAGTTCTGGTCTTGGACTTACTGGGTAAATGATCTTTTCTATTATATACAGATAAATCATTTAAAAACACCAATGGTATCAAATTATTTATACTATATTTTGCTTTCATATATATATGTATTGGGTGTTTTTCCAAATCTGCATTTATATCTATCCCGTATCTTATATCTGCTACAAATATTCTATTTTTATTAACATATTAACTTATTTATAAGGATTCCTACTAATGATCACTTAGGCTGTTTTAACCTTTTCACACAATGCTGCAATACACAGCTTTGCTTACATTGTTATGCATCTAATTATGCACCTGCCAGTGTATGGGAAAATTACCTAGAAATGGAATTGTTCAGTCAAAAATATGTGCATTAAAATTGACCTCCAATGAGTTTGCGTTATGTTCTCATAATTGATGTTTTCCCACCCTCTGAACAAGACTGGATGCTATCATTTTAGTCTTTAGTCTTTGAAAAGTAAAATCCCGTTGTCTTGAGAGCTGCCTATTTCTATCCATTGCCTGTTTATGTCTTTGCTCATTTTTTGACTGGGTTGTCTTTTTTTCTTTACTAATTTTTGTATTATTTATAATATATACATGGATGAACTTGGTCCTTTGTAACAGGTTTTATAATTTTCTCCTCTCAGTTTGTTGTTTGGCATGGTTTGTAGTTTTGCCAATACAGATATTTTAAATTTTGGTGTGGTCAAATGGCTCCTTTGTATTAAACCTTTCCCACTTCAAGACTATAAAAGATACTCACCTGTGTTTTCTGGTTCTGCTTTCATAATTTCCTTAATAACATTAAAACAAACAAACAAAACCCCCCCTAATCCTTTGATGCACTAAAATTTACTCTGGGGAAAATAATTTAGAGTACTTCTATAAATCCCTCCCCACCCCACCCCTAGTCACAGAAACATGGCATGAACAAATAAACAAAGGTGGGGGCACACAGCAGCACTGAATCCTTGACTTCCTGGGTAGTCTCCTCTTTCTTGTCAGGCATGCAGCTGGTACCAGATCACCCCCCTAGATTCTAGATCTGCCCATGATGGCTAAGTGGGAATGAGGGTGGTGGAGCACACACATTTCCTTCATCTAAACAACTTCTTGTCCATTAATGATTTGTTTAAAAAGTACTGTACACCTCTAGAGCAGGGCTTCTTAACAGGGGCACTATTGGCATTTTGGCCAGCTAATTCTGTTTTGGGGGAATGTCCTGTGCATTGTAGCAGGGGTCCCCAACCTATGGTGAGTTTATAATTATTTCATTATATAATCACAATGTAATAATAACAGAAATAAAGTGCACAACAAATGTAATGCACTTGAATCATCCTGAAACCATCCCCCCACCCGTCTGTGGAAAAATTGTCTTCCATGAAAATGGTCCCTGATGCCAAGAAGGTTGGGGACTGCTGCATTATAGGATGTTCAGCAGCATTCCTGGCCTCCACTCACAAGATGCCAGTAGCACCCTCCCCCTTTATTTTCTAGCTACTGTATTTATATAGGCAAACTACTTTTTTTTTCCCTTCTTTAGAACACGTATTTTATTTTTGCTTTTTCTATTACATAGGATGTACATATCAAGTGTTAAAGTCACTAGATACATAATATAACCTACAACTCAGCATTACTCTTTCTAACTGAACAGGCAAAGAAATTACACCAAAAAACAGGATGTGGTAGTATTTGGGGACAATAAAATGACTAAAATAGGTTTAAACTAACACTCTTAAATCATCTAATAGTCAACACTACACAACTGAATACAACTCATACAACTCAGCATTACTCTTTCTAACTGAACAGGCAAAGAAATTACACTAAAAAACAGGACGTGGTAGTATTTTGGGGACAATAAAATGACTAAAATAGGTTTAAACTAGTACTCTTAAATCATCTAATATTCAATACTACATAATTGAATACAGCTAAAAGACAGTTATGCAAAATGTGTTAACATCCCAGAATACAACCAAAATGAAGACAGCAAACAAAATCTGTACAACTTTTTTAGCAGAAAAATACTTCATGTATGCATGTAACTTCATTCTTTTAAAGAAAATGTTTTGCAAAGTTATCACCCTCCAGAAAAACCATATGTAGAATTACCAAGCATATTCCTAAAAGTATAAACATGAACATTTAGAAATACAATTTAAAAAAAAAATTATAAGCAATAAGTGAACTTCATATTTCCAAGATGTGAAAAGTCCCATTTTTAACACAGTTGTATAAAGAACTGTCTCTTGATGTGAGGTTCATGAATTATTCTCCTGTTGGGACCAAACTTGACAAAAACACCATTATAGAACAAGATAAGGCATCTTAGCAATATTATCTTATATAAAGGTTTACTTTTTTAAACTTTTAAATTTTATTTTTACTATTCTATCAAAACATGAACCTTAGGTATGTAGGATTCATTTTTAAAAACTCTTTCTTAGAAACAATACACAAAGGAGATGCATATTTATTCTCAACCACGCTGTTGGCAGATACTTCCCGAGTTTGAGAAGGGTCTTCTCTCTTTTCACTGGTTGTTTTTGTTCTTGGCATGCGTTAAGATATGCGATTTCAGGTTGGTTGACTGAGCGAACTTCTTATTACAAGCATCGAAGGGGCACACGTAGGGCCTATCTCCGGTATGGATTCGCACATGCGTGCGCAAATTGAAATCCAGGGAAAAGCGTTTTCCACAGCCTTCAAATGTGCACTGAAAGGGCTTCTCTCCAGTATGAACCAGCTGATGTCGTTTTAATTTTGAGCTCTCCACAAAAGCTTTGCCGCATTCCGCACATACGTGGACTCTGGGACCGTGGGTGTGCAGATGTTTTCTCATCGCAGAGTTATCCCGGAACATCTTGACGCAGCCTTTATGAGGGCAAGCTATTGTTCTGGGAGCGTCTTCTTTGGTTTTTTTGGGCTTCATTCTGGTAAATTCTGCCAGCTGTTTGGGATCGGAGAGGTCGATGCCAGGTATTCCTTCAGGAGGAAGTTTCTTCCCGGTCATGTACTCGGAATAATCAGGAGGTGAGTTTTCAGTCTGTCCTTCAACCACCGTCTCCTGCTCTTTTTTATCACTGGAGGACCACATGGTAACAGAGAACTCACCCTCCAGGGTTTTGATCTGCACCTGCTTCTGCTCCCACTTCTTGCTGCCCAGGTCGGAGCTGCTGCCTCCTGCCCTGGCCTCACTGCTGGTGTGACTCTTGCCACTGCCCTTCTTGCTGTGGCCGCTGCGCTTCCTGCTGCGGCCGTGGGTCGATGTCGATGTTGAAGCTGAGGCTGACAGAGAGGCCAGGGTCTGCTGGAAGTAGTCGTCTTCATCGCCGACTGGGATGACCATCTGATCCCCAAAGTGGTTGCTGGCTTGAAGGTTGTCGGAGTCATAGTAGCCCACCACCTCCTCTCGCGTCTGCACCACGATCACTTCCTGGTCATGGTCGCCATGACCCGCGTTGTTAATGATGAGTGGCTGCAGCGCGATCAGAGGTGGGTGGTGGTGGCCACCATGGACCCAACTGCCGCTGATATCTTCGTATTCCTCGATGGTTTCCATCGACATGGTCTCCACAGGAACGGTTTCTACATGGATCTGGTGCAGCTCCACGATTTCTGCAGGCATCTCCGAGTTTTCTGTGGCGATGTAGAGAGTGTTGTCTGAGGCCATGGCTGAGAGCTCGGTGGTGGTCTTGGCTACTCGGCTGCTGGTAGGTGACCGGAAGGCCATGGGAAAAAGAAGGCTGAGGGAAGGGAGGCGCGAGTTCCAAAGAAAGGCAGGAGCTCCAGAGAAAGGCGCGAGCCTGAGGAAGGTGCGAGCACCAGAGAAAGGCGAGGGCGGTTGAGGCGGAAGAAGCGGGTGCTTCTGCCGCGGGTGCTTCTGGGCGGGCCAAGCGCATGCGCCTGAGCACCCGATACTTCCGGCCGCCCAGCAAGCACGTCCACGCCCAAGCTCACGTGCTCGTGCTTGTGTTAGTGCGCCCGCTTCCCTGCCCAGCTATTGTTTATTGAATATTAATTAGTAACCAGGCTCTTTCCTGATTTTTTTTCTGTATTTCATTTCAGTTGATTTTCTTGTCTTCTCCCTCCCCCCATGACAGTATCTGCAAAAAAAAATCTGCTCTTTTCTAATATTTATACTATTTTCCTTTTATTTAATTGCACTAAGACAGACCAAGATTTAATATCAGTAATAGTTCTTAGTGGGATTGCTTGTCTTGTCCTTTAATAGGAATACTTCTAAGTGTTATAACATTGTGAAGTATCCAGCTATTCCTACTTTTACTAAGGACTTTTAAAAAACTAATGGATGTTGAATTTTCTTAAATATTGTCTCACCTCTTCTGAGATGATGAATCTTTTTCCCTAATGGCAAATATTTACCACATTCAAATAGATTTCCTAATGTTGAACCACCTTTGCATTCTTGAGATAGGCCGTGTGTCCGTAGGTTGTTTTTGTGCTTTACCAGATGTATCAATGTTCTATTGGCTTTAAAAAAGAAAAATCTTAGTTTCCTTCTCTATGTGATCTGGAGAGTTTATACTAACTGGAATTAAAAAAAAGTCTTTATGTTCAAGATCTGAAAGAATTCCACCTATGAAACTTTCAGGGGCATTCTTAATCAACTCTCTTAATTTCTCCCATTGTAATTATTGGCCTATTTCAATTTTTTTCTATCTCCTCTGGGATTAATTTCAGTTGTTTTATTTTCTTATATTTATCCAGGTTTCTAAAATATTTTTGCAGAGATGAACAAAGAACACTTACAATTGTTTTAATTTTCTCTGTATTAGTTGTCATTCCCCAATCTGACTACTAATTCTGTCTACAGATGCTTTCTCCTATTGTTTAATCTTTTTTTTCATCAAGGAACTCTTGGATTTAACAGTTCTACTTTTTTTTTTCTGATTATTTTCTGCCTATATCTGCACTAATTAATTCATTTCTTAACTATTTTATAGTTCTTTTCTCACTTCTTCAATTAAATGCTCAACTGGTTCATTTCCATTTCTAATTGCATAATAACTGCCTTATGTAGTGAATTTCTCTTTTGGCAGAACTTTACAAATTATCTCAGTAAACTGATTTCATTTTCATCATTTTTAGATATACTGACATTATGGTTTTGAGTTAAATTGATCCAAGATGTGATTAAGATAAATTTCTAAATTTCAGGTAGTTTTTAGTTAGGTTCCTATTCTTACCTTGGTAATTTATTGAGGCTTTCTTTGTGCACTAATACATAGTCAAATTTTATAAGTTCCAGGGTCAGTTGAAAAGAAATTGTCTTCTATGTCCATGGTATAGAGTTTGACATATCTATTTTTTTACCTTACTAATTGGAGCTTCCATAGCCTGACTTTTTTATACTTATCTGCCATGTGTTAAGAGATGAGTCTTTTTATTACATTTCTGTTTCTCTTTGTACTTTTTCCATTTTTGTTTTGTGTTTTGATGGTTTCTTATGTGATACAGTAAGATTCACAACTGTTGCACTTTCATTATGGCTTATATATCTTCTTATTATTTAGTGGCTAACTTAATGCCACGTAAGTCTAACTTAATGCTTTTGGTCTTATTTTCTGTTCACATTTACATGGTATGTTCTGCTCATCATTTTATTTTCAATATTTTTGAGTAATCTTTTAGATGGATTTCTTTTATATATTACAAATTTGGGATGTTTTTAATCCAGACTAAAGGCATTTTTCTTTTAATAGGAGAGTTTATCTCTCATATACATATATATCTGTACATATATATATTTTTAAAATAAGAGACAGAGTCTCACTATGTTGTCCAGGCTGTAGTGTAGTGGCTATTTACAGATGCAATCCTACTTCTGATCTGCAGAGGAGTTTTGACTTACTCCAGTTCCTAACTTGGGCTGGTTCACTCCTCCTTAGGCAACCTGGTGGTCCCCTGCTCCTGAGAGGTCACCGTATTGATGTCAAGCTTAGTGCAGATACCTGATCAGCATAGCATACTACAGCCCAGAACTCCTGGGCTCAAGTGCTCCTCCCACCTCACCTTCCAGAGTAGCTGGGACTACAGGCATGAGGCCCCGCCTCATTTATATTTATTGGCAAAATAAATGTCTTTTGGTCTTAAGTTTGTTACCTTAGTTTTCCTTTTGATATAAGGTCTGTTTTCTTTGGTCTGTGTTTCATGCTTTCACTCTGATAACTTGAAAGGTTTATGTGCGGTTTTAGAACTTGTAGTGTTTACATTTATAATCTTAAGTGATACACTCAAGCCTCTATTTCTTGGTTTATCAGCTTCAGGCAGACTCTTTCTCTCCACTATGAAGTTGAGGAAGTTAGTATTTAGACTTTCTGTTTTTATTTTTCCCACATCCAATTTTTTTGTTAGTTCTATTATATACATAGTGTATTCAAGAATTCTAACTCTATACTTGCCTAGCCTTGGTTATTCTATTTAAAGTGATGCAGGGTTGTGATGAATTTGTCTTGTGTCAATTTAGCTCAGATAGAACTGTGTTTCCCAGAATTTTTTCCCTACGTAGCCATATATTTCTGAGTGATTCTGTTTCTCTGACTCAACTCTGACAAAGCTAGAGTTTACCACCCATTTTCACATACCATCTCTTATCCATTCCTAAATTCTTTCAATTTATCTCTTGGTTAATTCTTCATGTTCTCCCTTGATTTGATGCAAATTTCAGCTGAGGTGATATTCTTCATAGTTTGTGGTTTCAGGTTGTGGCCATTTCTTAGCATCAGTAAAAATGTTTTCTTCACTGTCTTTTTAAAAAAAAATTTTAATAATTTATTTTGTTTTTACTTGGTTTTAAAGAAGAAACTGGAATGTAAATTTACTTTTGAGGAAGTCTTGTAAACTGAATTTATTAATCAAAAGATAAGATGTTGTTGCTTGTGATGTGAGTACTTTCCATAAAACCACAAACCATAGAAAACCAAAACCAAAACCACAGATGAACATTAAAAAAAAAAATAAGTCTGTTACCTGCACAAAATATCCTTAGCTGCTGGACTGGTGATATAAGTTGCAAATGAGTGGTGAACAGATCAACAAATGCTCCAGGATAAATAATGAAGAGAAAAATCCCAAAGCCATTAAATCGAACTTGTTCCCTAAGAAATCACATAAGAAAAAGGAATTTACTAATACTATTGTATTTGTCAAATTAATAGTGTGTATAATCTTAAAACCTCTCACTGTAATTTAAATTCTTGCTTAAAAAAAGTCTCTCTAGACAGCCAAAAAATTATATCTATACTATATATAATCATAATTTTATAATAGTGTACAGATTTGGTTATCTGTGAAATTGAATTTTGTAAAATGGGGCATTCTGAAATAGACTTATAACTTCAAAATTTTCAGAAACCAATATGCTGAGCAAATAATTAAAATTAGTCATATATATAAAGACATAGTTACTATGAGAAACTAAATGAAAAACATTTTTATGGTTTACTTTGAACTATTTTCAGAGAACACAGGAGAATATATAATTCAAGTAAATTATCTAAATACTTATATTTGTCTTAGCAATTGTAAATAATGATGGAGATTTATTTAAGTGTATTCCTATTGAGCTAATGTTAAAATAAGTACATTTAAAAATGCATAATGCTCAAATTGTCCTTAAGAGAACTATTTTTTATCACTTCATTTTCTAAAAGTGTACATTACATTTAATAATCTCATAAGACCAAACAGCTACTTTAAAAAAAAGCATCACCTAAATATATTTTGTGCTGTCACACAATATGAAATATATAAGACAACTGTACAATTCACTTTTTCTTGGCAGTTGGGATTAAAAAAAATTACCCAAGTTATTTTACAAACATATTGTAAATTATTAAGCTATTAATAACAATGTCTCTATATGTAAAACCCTAAAGGCTGCAAAGCTAAAAACGTGGAAGCAAAGGTGAAAGAAATTAAAAAAAAAAAAAGTAGCCATCCCTTTAAACCACTACTGTGCACACCTGTTTAACAGTATATGCTCTGTCAAGATGAAGGTTTATTACCAGTCAATAGACTCTTGTTCATAAGCAACTGGAAAGTAATAAGTGATTAAATCTTCTCCTCTCAAACAGCAGTTCTTAACCTTTTCTCTGGTCTACACACCCAAAGGATAAAACACATTCCTGTCAGCATGCTTGCTGATTATGGCAGTAATTATCAGTGGGGGTAGCAGGGGAGTTGCAACACACCCTCTCCCCATCACGATTTTATAAGTTTAGTAGGCTTTTAAATGCTCAGGTATAATTACAATGATACATTTGGGTAGTCAAGACCAAGAAGAGGGCATGATACTCAAAGCAGGTCCCAGGTCTCATCCTTTTCTTATCTTCCACTTGGGTTTCTAGATAGACTATGATATTTGTTAAACCCAGTGCTTTCAGTGTTCTTGCTCTAGCCAGCAGAGGACATGAGCAGAAGCAGGAAATTATTTCAGCTGATAAGCTAAAGAAAGTACTAAGGTGAGTGGGTTTTGAGTGCAGTGGTTATCATTCTGACCCAATGATGAATAGAAAGATTAGCTTTCAGGATTGGATGAAAAACCTTGAAGCAGCATGAGGATCTAACCATGCAGGCAAAAGACAGAAAGACCCAGATTACAGATATGCACATTGTTAATTAAGCATATTCATCAATATATTAATTTTCTCTATAAAAAAGAAGCTACCTCAAAGTAATAAACGATGGCTATGCACTGGGCAATATCCACAGAAAGAAAAACAGTGAAAGTATCAAATGTAGTATCAGATGTAGCAGATTTTAGTAATAAACTCTCCTAAAATGAAAAGCTTCTTTGCATTTAGTAGAAAGAAAAAAATAAATATTGTTACCTAATAGCTGCTATCCCATGTCCAATTTCATGTACAACACCACTAATGAGAACTGCAGCGAAGAAATATGTCAGTTGATTGACGGGTAAATTTATACCAGGAACCTGTTCACAGACACAATATGGCAGTAATTATCAGCGGGGATGCAGGGGAGCCCCACTTGGGCACCAAGATACATGATGTTCACTCTGTATTAAAGCTCAAACCTCCAAGCTGAATGTTCTATAAACTAAAAGCAATATGACTGTCAATAGTTCATTTCTCCATTTCTATCATAATAAAAAGCAAAAACACTAGTTTTTTTAAACTAGGCAGTTTCTCTGGAACAAGCACACCACCAATCTAAAGAAAATAGGAAATGTCAGGTTAAAAAGTTGAATCTTTAGATTCCTGAAGTCATCAACATGGGAAGAATGAGGGAGCCCAGTGAAGGGCCAAGGAGTGCAGGGTGACAGTGAAGGAGGCAGCAGCTGATCCACCCTCAAAGGCTGGATGCCCAATTTGGAAATTCTCGTTAAAATTCTCAGTCGTTCTTGTGAATTGTTACTGCAAGGTTCCAAGTACTTATATTGATTAATATGGACCACCTCTCCCAATCAGTGAGTTTCATTTTAATATTCTCAAGTTACAGGAGAGTTGGTAATGAAAACTAGTGTAATAAAGTGCCTGATCAGTGTGGGAACACCATGCCCTTCATTCCTTCTATTCCATCAGTTTGTCCATTACATGGGTCAGAAAAATACTATCAAAGAGGTACATAAATATTATATTAAAATTGAAATTTAATGAAGAAATTAAATTTGGAACAGACATGTTATGAACATATGAAGAAGCAGGAGTTGTCTTGCAATCATGTGCACCTAAAATGTTGTACATGTATATATCACTGCATACACCAGGGAAGTTTGCTATGGTAAGAGCTGCACAGTAAATTTTTTTTAGATAGCCAAGAGTCTTTTCTTAAGATAAACACTCCCAGGTTATGTCTTCTGGTAAAGACAGATTCTGTAAATTAGGCTAAGTGGGCACACCAGGCTCCCGAATACAATTTACATACATCTAATTCTCACAGTCCAGGAGCTGGGACCCAAAAGGTATCCTTCTGGAGGATTCCTTCTTTCTTTTATTAATTATTATTTTATATTCATTATAAAATATATTGAAAGCAGAAAAACCAGAAAACTCAAAGGAAAATAGAAGCTTATAAATCCTGCTCCCCAAACACAAAAAACCATTCTCAATGTTTTGACATGTGTCCTTCTAGTCTTTTCATGTGCATGTATATTAAAAAATTGCACTCTTTTATTATAAATATGGCTTCTAAACCTGCCTTTCCATTCAACACTATCATAGACATCTTTCCATGAGTATTTTCTGGTTCAACATGATTTCTAATAGCTATGCTGTATTTTATGGAATGGCTTGTTGGGCATTTAATTGTTTTAAAAATTTCTGCTCTTATAAATAATGTGATAGAAAGATATTTGGGCACATACAACCAAATATTTTGGGGGGATAAATTCTTAGACAGGCATAGTTGTTAAGGGCTCAGGCTTGGAAGACATATTACTTGGTTTTGAAGTCCTGGCTCTATCACTAACTAGCTAAATGACCTTGGGGAAGTTGGCATTATTTCCCCAACACTTCAATTTCCTCATCATTAAAATGGAAATAACCACATTTGGATAAAAGGGTAATTTTGAGGATCAAATGAGCGAATCTTTGTCCAGTGCTTAGCATTATACCTCACAGAGAAGGTAACAAATGCTATTATTACACAAAATTTAAAAGATTTTGGTACATATTATCAAACTGCTCTCCAAAAGCAGACTCTTTCATAACCTTGGGAAGCTCATTCTATTCAAATCTGCAATATGATTTACATTTATTTGATCATTAGTAAAGCTGAACTTTCCCCCTACTTTTGACCATTTTTTGGTCGTCTGTGAGTTGCCTACTCATGACTTGACATTTTTTTTCTCCTTAAGTGTTCATCTTTTCCAAAATTTATCTGTAAGATCACTTCAAGTACCAGTATCAGTCCTCTGTAATACATGACACAAATGTGTTGCCCAGTTTGTTTGCCTTTTAATTTTATTTTGCTTTTAGTTTTTGATATATAAAAAATTTTTAGGTAGCCAAATCTACCAATATTCATGGTTTCCTACAACACCAAGAGTGAACCCTAATGTGAACTATGGACTCTGGGTGATAATGATGTGCCTGGGTAGCTTCATCAATTATAACAAATGTACCACTCTGGTATTAGCTGTTGATAATGAGGAAGGCTATGCATGTGTGGGGGTAGGAAGTACATGGGAAACCTCCGTAATTTCCTCTCAATTTTGCTGTGAACTTTAAAACTGCTCTAAAAAAATAAAAGATAAAGGTGCTACTGTTACCTAAAAAAATTCATGGCTTCCACCATTAGTTTTACACTTACATCATCCTCATTCTGTGTTCATATGGACAATAACCTGGGATTTTTTTCTTTCAAAGCTTTTCATGATTTCAAGTTTTAATTTTAATACAATTGGAATTTATTTTTGTGCACAACAGAGGAATCTTTGGTAATTGAAGGGGAGATTCATACAGTGCTGCTTGGATCGTTTTCTAAATTCTATTAATTCCAAGTGTGCTTTCTCTAGTTGTGAAACTAGTTTTCATAATCATCATTTTTAATGTATGCATAATATCTCATTGAATGATAATCCAATAATTTAACCATTCTTCAATTAGATGTTTTGGTTGCTTCTAATTCTTCATAATAAATAGTGTTAGGCTAAAGAGCTTGATGGCCACTTTTTTTTTTTTTTTTTCTTAATATTTGGAAGTGTTTCCTTAAGCAAGAGTCCTAGATGTAGAAGTAAAGGGTAAAAGGATATGGACATGTTTATGATGCTCATTATCTAAAATTTTCTTTACTCAGCCCCTACTGAACAACTTTTTTCAAGAGCATCAATGTACCTTTTTCTACATACCTATTCCATTCCCATGTTGTCAGGTATCTGTTCAGTAGTTTTCTTTTCTCTGACCCCTCTCTAAATTTATGTGTTTAAGATTATCATACATACCCTCTATATGACAAAATATCCTGATTACTTTACCTTTTCCAAATAAATCAGTAAGCTTGATGCAATAGGATATTTGTTCCTTCTCTTTATTATTTTCTGGATGTAATAATGAGTGAGATAAGGTAAGACTTTGAGTGTGTGACTATACCAACAGATGGTAGGTCTTATTTGCTGGCAACAGTAAATGACTGTCCATCTGTCTCTGCTATGATCACATAGGGTATTAGATGTACCAGAATACTGAATACAGAATACTTTCAACAACACAGAGTGTCAGGGTTTGGGGAATTAATATTGAACAAGGCTGTAGGGAATTATAGGGTAAACAGAAAGTATGTTCTTTAAGCTACAAGAGCTCATATCAAAGTCAGGAGACAAAACATTCTTAATCTTATATGTATGGTGAACTACAGAGGGCAGTTGGCTTCTTAATGGTTCCAAAGCATGGCTCTCCTAATAGAGTCAATGTTTTTGTGAGCACTATGAATAAACTGAGAAGCAAAGGGAAGAAATAATTTCTTCTCTAAACAACATTTTGCCATTCTAATTCTAGCAGGCAGACAGGTCAATGATCACATTTCCTTCAAACTGGCTTTTTTCTCTCCTATCCTCTTTCTTGGTGAATGATAACCAATCGTGTAATCTGAGAGTCATCCTAAACTCTTCCTTCTCCCTCCAGCCTCACATACAATTAGTCACCAAGGTCTGAGAACTCAACTCCAAAAGATCATTTGAATCCATCCCCTTCACTCTCCATACCACTAATTTAGTTTAGATCTTTATCACTTCTAACATGAATTACCCCTCTTAAATGGTCTCCACATCTTCCTTCTAACCAACTTTGGTCCATTTTCCACAGAAGTGTTATCTACAGGTGAAATCAAAACCTCTTCAGATGGCCCTTTATAAGCTAGACCCCACCTATATCTCCCATCTTATTTCCTGCACTATCCTGTTCTCTTGCTGCCACTCCTACCCATCCTTCCACCATATACCCCGTAGATACAGGTCAATATTACTTATAGTTCCTTGAAGAAGTATTTGTCTTTCTTAAGAGGAGTAGAGCATAATGTGTGTAGGTTCTAAGGTCAGTGATGATGGATCTACTAGTTATTAGCTGTGACCACAAGCAAGTGACTTAATGTCTCTGTGCCTTGATTTTCTCATCCGTAAGTCAGGGATAACACTAATACTAGAGATAACACGAATACTAATATTATTAGTCAAATAACACTAAATATTATATTAGTGTCATCTAATATTAACAATAGTATTAGGGATAACATTAATACTAGAGATAACACTAATACTTACCTCTGGATTGTTGCAAGAATAAAATAAAGCAGGCACAAAAAACCTCACACAGGAAGAACTGCATATTAACTAGGTTTTATCATTACTATGATTATTCCCTCTGCCTTTCCATGTCATATTTTCCCTCTATTACTGGGATGCTCAATTTCCATCTTCCCTTCCCAGGCTATGTGGACTCTCCTCATCCTTCTGTGGACGTTTTCCCTTTATTCTCTTCCTAGTGCCAGGCACGTCTCACACTCCTTCTCTCTGTTCCCACAGCACCTGTACAGTGTCCATCTGGAGCACAATCATAGCGGCTTTCCTTCTAGACTAAAAGCTCCATGAGTACTAGGACTGGATTGTGTTCCCCATATAAGCAGGACCCAGCACATGGCCAGTAGGGAGGATAAAGTCAGTGTATGCTGAAGAAATAAGTAATTTCTTATGAGCCTCATCTGGTGAAACTTTTGACCTCTAAGAAAGAGCTATGACCATAGAAGAGATTCTTTATTGTTCTCTACAAATGACTTCTAAATCTTCCCAGTGACCCAGCCTAGTAGAGGCCACAAAGAGATAAGGAAAAATAAAATCTGTTACTAACCTTTAAACAGTGTATTCCATTAATAAGAGCATGACTACAAACATAACATCCACGACTCATGGAAATGGGAACTGTATATGTAAAAATGTGAAATAAAAGTGAGCCAACATAAAGCCCCCTTCTGAACTCTGGAGACATAAAACAATAAGGTATTGGTCTACATATGAGCTTTAAAGTGAGAAGTATTATAAATAGCTTATAGGCAAAGGAGTATAACTCAGCACATTCTTCTTCACATTAAGAAATCACAGTGACCATTCAGAGAGGAGTTTTATCTTTAAGTAAAAGGATATTATTGGTTAAACTCCAAAAGCCATAGAAGAGGAAAGGGGAACACTTTGCATAGGATTAAAATGTAATTTATTTATCCACTATAGAGATCTTAAATCAGCATGCTTATTCCTTGAAAGTAACAATTATTGAACATCTTAAGACAACATGAGTGAAGTCGAATATCTGTGTAATTGCTGACAGTCTTGATAGTGGTCTACTTGTTCTCTGTTACTACTACTACAACTACTACCAAATATCACAATTCCTTGCTGTATTCTTACTAATGGTTTTTGTTTAAGCAGGTAATTTGAAAAATTGTGACTCTTATTTTCATATTTATATTATGGATAGGAGTTATGATAGCCAGAAGAAATTTCTTGTATCTCTATTTCAACAAAGTTATTTAAAGCAAAAAGAAGGTACTTACCACAACTTGTAACACCTGTTCATTGTGAAGAGACGAGGAGGATGAGGAAGAGGATGAAGAAGAGGAAGAAGAAGAGGAAGAGGAAGAAGATGAGGAGGAAGAGGAAAAAGAGGAGGAAGAATAAGAAGAGGGAGAGTCAGCCATCATTTGTGCCAAAGTCTGCATCAGCGTTTTTCCAAGGAGAAAAAATGAGCTAAACATGGCAATTACGCCAAACACCATTCCAAAATTGAACCTGTCAAGAGGAAAAAAATCACATAAATATACAATCCCTCACAATTCATGGACTAGCAAATTCACTGACCAGCCACATTTCATAGCTTCAAAATAATGGCTAAAAAATTTCAACTGTCTCTTTTTTCTACTTGAATTTCAAATACTTGACTGAAGCATGGGCACTAGTTTCTTTAAGCAGTTCTAATAATTTACAATTCTCTTATAACTAAAGAGGCTGAATATTGTTTCCAATAAAAAAGTTTGTTTCCTGTCATGTATTTGCTCATTTACATAGCATTGTTTTGATCTTGTTCTTGTATAGTTAGGAAAGCTCTTTTGACATTATAGACATCCATCCTTTTTCATCTACCTATTCTATTGTCTGCATTGTATTTTAGCTTTATTTTGTGATAAATGACCTTAAATATTAACATGGTAAAATTTAATGGTAGTTTCTTTCTTCCACTGTTTTAATAATTAGAAGTTACCCTTTTATAGTTGGGAATAATCTGTTACATTTTGTAACTTTTTGATAAGTTGTGTTTTTCAAGGAACTTGTCCATTTCATCTACATTGTCAAATTTATAGGCATAGAATTGTTCATAATAGTCTTATTATTTTTTAATATCTATAGAATCTGTAGTAGTGCCCACTTTTCAATCCTAATTTTTAGTTACTTGTGTTTCTTTTTTTCTTGATCAGTCATGGTAGGGGTTGGTCAATTTTACTCATCTTTTCAAAGAGCCAACTTTTGGCTTTGCTGATCTTCTGTACTGTATACTTTCCACTTTACTGATTTCTACTCTTATTATTTCCTTCTTTCTACCTTGTATGCTTTGACTTGCTATTGTACTTTTGCTAACTCTTTGATGATTTGATTGTTTACATTTAGCTGTAATCCATTTGGAGCTAAAAATTTTTAACAAAAAAAATGCCACCCCCTACCCTCACATTCTTTCAACTACAGAACCTGTCAGTATATCCTGAGTGTCCCAGAGATCATTTTAAACCCCCTAACCATAAAACAACATAAAGGCCTTGATTTTTAATGTATGCAAAAGCATAATACAATCCCATAAGTTTATATAAAATCAGAAAGTTTTAATACGTCAATATTTAAAAATTCAGTAGACTGAAAAATGATAGAAATAATTTAACAAGCTCTTTCATGATTACAATGATTAAACTAAAAAGAGAAGGAGCAAATACCACTGGTAAAGCATCCTTGCTTTTCGCCGTCCCCAACTATAAAAGGCACGATTGAAAACAGCAGTTTGCCATCTTATGTGAAAAGGGGAGATGCTCAATCCGTTGTTTTCCAGCCAGTCTTCGTAAGAATGCTTAAAATAGACAGACGACTAAGAGAGAAAGAAAAGTTCCACATCACTCAATTTTGAAGAATAATTTATAATGTATAAGAAAATAAAAAAAGTATTTTCTACAGGAAATCAAGATGTTGACTGCTCAAATGCTTATAATCTTAAAGCTTCATGTTTATTCTTCAAAATATTAAAGGTCTCAGGCTAGCTGGTCTGCTGAAGTTAAGGTTTGGCAAACTATGGCCCATAGGTCAAATCAAGCCTACAGCCTATTTTCATACAGCTTGTGAGCTAAGAATAGTTTTTACATTTTTATGGGGTTATTAAAAAAAGGACAAAAACCAAGAGTATACGACAGAGACCCCATGTGGCCCCAAAAGCCTAAAATACTTACTATTTGGCCCTTTACAAAAAAAGTCTGCTGACCCCTGCTTACAACAGTGTGGTCCACTAGAAATATAATGTGAGCCACAAATGCAAGCCACATATGTAATTTTAAATTGTCTAGTAACCAAATTTTAAAAAGTAAACAGAAACAGAGATTTTCATATATTTTTACCCCCAAATATTCAAGATAGCATTTCAACATGGAATCAGTATAAAAAAGTTGTTGAGATACTTTTTTTGGCGCTAATTCTTTGAAATCCCATGTCAACTTTACTCTTACAACACATCTCAATTTGGACTAGCTCCATTTCAAAGGCTCAATAGCCACATGTAGCTAATAGTTACCATACTGGACAACACAGGTCTGGAAGCCTGTGTTATAAG
The DNA here is from genome assembly GCA_023783475.1 of Daubentonia madagascariensis. Classification (NCBI taxonomy): domain Eukaryota; kingdom Metazoa; phylum Chordata; class Mammalia; order Primates; family Daubentoniidae; genus Daubentonia; species Daubentonia madagascariensis. The sequence continues at coordinate 380,608 of JAKFHU010000522.1, forward strand.
TTAAAAAGACCCCCAACCAATCCAAGAGAAGGGACAGGTTAGTTGAAATCAGTGCTTTCTATCTTCTTCTGAGCAACAACTCTAAGAGGTTAGGCTGATTTCGATCATGTAAAAGTACAAAACTTATCTAAAGCTATCTTGGTCTCAGTAACATCTCTTAAATTCTCTGGAGTCGTGGGGATGACTGCTTATACACAGCCCCAAAGAGAGTTTTATCTTTAGAGAAGTTTGAGTCCCTGACTAATGTAGGATTTTGGATAACATAAGTCTGGGTTTTATACCTGACATAGTTACAGTAAACAGTAGGTATTCTGTCATATTGATGCCCACCCATGTGAGAAACTTAACTCTATCCTAGAAGGGTATTTCAGCCCTATCACAGTCATAAAAAATGACCTGCATCTTAATATAGGTATCTGTTTGCTTTGGATCTGTAATGTTCTCTGCTCAGTCTTCAGGTGGTTTTTTAAACCTGCTTGTTCTCCAGGACTGAGAAAAGGAGAGTGACCTCTGGCAGATGTCTACTTCATAAATCCTAGAAAAACCAAAGGTGGAACAGCGTATCAAGCCGGAAGCAGAAAAGCTGAAGGTACAGACTCCTAAAGTCGAGGTCTCTCCATTCCCTAGGCAGATAACTCTGAATGTTAGGTCTTTTGCTCAGGTTATAGTGCTCTCTTAGGGAGTTAAATCTGTCACTGAAATTAGAGTGACATCCTGATCACCTCACACACTTGTGACAGAGACTGTAGAGGTTTGAAAAGTTCTTTTTATTTTGGATTTTTTTCACATATGCAACATGAAGAAATTATATGGCTTTTTTTCAAACAAAATCACTGTGGTCTGTATTGCTTATGACATGCTAAGCACTATGCCAAGCACTATGTCAAGTACTTTATATCAGCACTTCTCAAACACAAACATGTGCAGAGGAATCACCTGGGATCTTGCTGAGATGAAGATTCTGATTCTGTAGGTCAGGGGTGAGGCCTGAGATTCTGCATTTCTAACAAGCTCCCAGATGGAGCTTGAAGATGGAGCTTGAAGGACTTCTGGTCCTTGAACTTCAAGTTGAGTAGCAAAACTTTATGTGGATGTACTAATGTAATCCTCTCTATAATCTCAGGAGATCCTTACAGTTATTATCACTATTTAAAGATGAGAAACCGAGGCACAAATAGTAATTTGCCCAAGGTCACAACAGCTAGGAAGTGGCAGAGCCCAGCCCTCACTCTAAAGACTACACTGTATAACCTCCTGCATTTTACAAGTTTAAATGCAACAAAGCACAAGTCTCATTTCATTTTATTGTTAAATCTAAAACACACAATACTATAGTTTTCTATTTAAAATGGTATTCATAACATGAAGGTTTTATTATTCATAATTGGAATTTTTATTAAACATTTGAGAATTTATATGATCTTATTCCACACATAGTTACTCCCTGCCCCCCCCCCACCCCCCCAGTCAATTCCAAAAGGCTGCTTGAAGCATGTGGTTAGACAACTGCTAATTTTTTGCTACCCTTCCCAAATAATTGAAAAATGCACCGTGCACCCAGGGTGTGTGTGGTGTGAAGAAAGGGGTGCACAGTGCAAATCAGAATTCGAGTAGTCAGAAACTGGTTAACTAAATCTTTGCTACTTGGGTGTGCTACTTTGAAGTATGGTCTCTGGACCAGCAGCATCAGTAGCACTTGGGAACTGGTTAGAAATGCAGAATCTTAGGCCTTGCCCAGATCTGCTGAGTCAGAATCTGCATTTTAACTGGAACACCAAATGACCAATGCACTTTAAAATTTGAAACCACTGCTCTAAATCACGACTTGATTTAGATTCATTCCAATACCAGAGGCTTTAGAGGGTCGTGACCTTTAAAAAAAACGAGAGAAAACAATGTCTTTCCTAAGCAGATGTTTTATTTTCCTCTCCGGTGCACTGCTGCCGGGGGGGTCTGGCAGGGCCCCGTCCCTCCCAAGCCTACCACCGGCGCCTCCCGGGCAGGACCCGAAGGCTGAGGGGCCTGCACCGTCCCGCACTGCGACAGTGGCAGCCGCGCAGACCGCCACACCCCTCCCGCGGCCAGCAGCGCTTTATTTACTCCACGGGGCCGATGCGCCACGCGGAAGGCCGCACGTGGGCACCGGCCGCGCGGCTTCCAGCCCGGGAGGCGCGAGGCAGGGGAAGAGAAAAGAAGGCCTGGGGCGACGCAGGGCCTTCCGCTCCGGCCCTGGACACCGCGGGCTTGAGCCTTAGGCCCGAGGCCCTCACCTTCAGCACCAAGTCGGTCAGGTACACTGCAGTCCAGCCACCCACCACCACCACCACCAGCGACACCGGAATCATGGCGGCGGCAGCGGCAGAGGAGGGAAGGCGAGCCCCGGTGTCCTCCTCCCTGCGCCGCAAACAGCCGACCGCGCCGCGCCTTACAGCCCCAGCATCCGCGCAGGAACCAAGCTACAGCCGGCTCCTTTCCCGCGGTGGCGACGTTTCTCTCCGGACTCTTCCGGCGGGGACACATGGGCGGGCTTGAGAGTACCGGAAAATGGCGCGGGGGCTTATTTTTGTGGGACATTCGGGTGCCCCCGTCCGGGCAGTAGCTGGGCTACGGCTCCTAGCCTTCTAGCTGTTTCTTAGGCTTTGGCCCTCTCTGCTGTCGGTTCTCCATTCTCGCCAGTTCTGGCCTGGGGTTAGTTTAATCTAGCGAGGTTTTGGGGGTGATCTGAAGTAATAATCGTCTACCTCCCCGACCTCGTCATAGGTATCCAGATTTAAATTGTGGTTTATTCGTTCTTTTTATCGAAGTGTAATTTATATATAGCGAAATCATACGTAGAGATCTCAGTTGTCCATTTCAGTGAGTTTTGATAAATGTATACATCCATGTACCTTAATCACAATAGAGAACATTTCCATCTCAGGAAATTGCTTCTCGCGTCCCTTACGAGTCAGTCCTCCCCACCACGTTCTGAGTTTTTTAAAGCTTATTTAAATAGAATGATGCAATAAGTCCTCTTTGTGTCTGGGTTATTTCAATCAACATGTTTTTGCCATTTATTCATGTTGATTAAATTCGGTTCTTTTTTTACCTTCTTCCATTATAAAATTTAAGATTGGCGCTGCAGTTAAAAATTGGAGCTCTGAGCTTCTACACATTTTAATGTTGATGTATACCTGTTTATATATTGAACTAGAGCAGTGGTTTTCACCCTTGACTGCACATTAGGATCACCAAGTGGCTTTTAAAATTCCAGATGCCTGTTCAGTAGCTTAGATCAATTGAATCAGAAGCTTACTGGGACCCAAGCATTTATACTTTTTAAGCTCCTCAGGTCATTGCACTGTGCAGCCAAGGTTGAGAACCACTGAACTAGATAATCTCTAAAAGGAAGGAAAACTAATATTTATTGTTTTTCTGCATTCTATTAATGTTCACCTTTAAAAGTTATTTAACTTTCCTGGAAAAGCATCATTAGCCATAATAATATTATGCTAATACCAAAATATAGAGAACATAATACTATCTGAAGAACGAGTATCCCAAATAAAAATGCACCCTCGACCCCTTTCCAAGTGAAAATACCAGAAACCTATATTACAGATACTGCTACTAATTTACCTCTATCGCTCATACTTTTCCTAAACTTTTAATCACTTAGCAATGTGTCTTTCCAGCTTCAAAAAATCTTATGACTCAGTTTTATATCTCTTTGCATATATATGTTGTTACAAATGGCTTCAATTTTCTTTGGACATAGCTGAGTGTAAATTATATATGTAAAGTTTATATTCAAGCACCCTGTGACTCCAAGTTTTCCATATACAAGTGTCCCAAAAGTCTTAGTGCTGTTTTAAGCTTTGATAATTTCTGAAGTATAAATGCTATGAACTTGCAAAAACCATCATGTGTAAAGTTTATTTAAATTTCTTATACACTTACTTCATTTTGTGAATTTTGAATAATTTTAAGTTTTAAATTTTTTAGTCCCTCTAATGGAAAATGGCAAATGTTGACGGAAACAAAAAATTAAAATACATTTACTGTTCAAAATTCACAAAACCAAATAAACATGAAGGAAATTTAAATAATTTTACTTTCAAATGATGTTTTCTGTAAGTTCATAGAATTTATACTTCTGAAGTCGTTAAAGCTTAAAACTATACTAAGATTATTGGTACACTATTGTGTTTGATCTGGCCTTTGTTTGCTCATAGATGACTCGTAGTTTTTAACAATATTCTTCCCTGGGAGGAGAATATTAACTTAAGAATTGAAATGGCTTCTCTTTTGTTAGCCTGAAGCCTTGTCTGGACCACTTACTGGGACAAGTACCAGCTACCATGTGATTGTCTGATAGCCCAAAGTATACAGGAAATGAGTTGATTGTGCTTTTCTGTTTCCAGCTTAAAAATTAAGTTATTCAACTGACTTGGTGTTCTCATCAGGGATTCAGCAGTCAAAACAGAGCACTGAAATGAATCCTGCTGGTTGTTGGAATTTAGCAGTAGCAGAAGCTAGCTGGTGGCAGCAGAAGAGACAAGATAGAAGATGCAAGATGGCAGCAAAGAACGCCTGAATTCTAGAAGATCAAGGTATTTTTCCTTAGAATAAATTTGTGACTTAATTTACAAATCATTTCTGGTTTCTGTGAAGTAAGTATTTTAAATAAAGGACACATAGCCAAGTATTTATTCATATCATTTTAATTTAGTATATCATTTTTAGAGGGGCACCAAATATATATTTTGGCTGAATGCAAAGCAGCTGCATGTTAAAAATCAATATTTGGCTGAAGCAGAATATCACCATCCTATAATAAACTTTGGAAATAAAAGAATATACATAAAATGTAAAAATTAAAAATTAAAATTTTATATTAACATTACAGTTTTGTTATTAAAAATGTTAGTATTCAATTAGCCATTCTATAATGTATACATATTTCAAAACAATGTGTTATACATGATGAATATATACAATTTTTACTTATCAATTGAAAAAATATTAGTATTCAAAATTTTTTAAAAATTTTGAGATGGGGTCTCACTATATTGCCCAGGCTGGCCTGAAACTCCTGGTCTCAAGTGATCCTCCCACCTCAGCCTCCCAATAGGCAGGACTACAGGCATGAGTCTCCATGCCTAGCTAGTATTTTCAATTTTTAAAATTTAAAATTTTTAAAGTTTGACATTGTATTCAGGAATATTTATTTCTCATCAATGTAATCTGATAGTTTGCTTCTGGGGTCATTATACTCTACATTTATGACACTAAATTGCACCAGCCATGATAAGCTAGGTTATGCTTTGGAAATAAACCTTAAAGTCCAGTGGCTTAAAACAACAAATATTTATTTTTTGTTTTGTGCTACACATCCATCATAAGCTGGCAGGATGTGCAGGTGGGAGGGTAGCAGGCTGATGGAGACTCCACCATTTTATCATGGCCATGTCTCAAGATGAGGCTTAGGGTTTACCAGGGTAGGGAAAGAGTGGACTAGGGAGTCTACCATCAACAGTGAAATGCTATAGCCCAGATATGCACATGTTACTTCCACTCATGTTCCATTAGTCAAAACTAGTCAAATAGCTGTGCCTCACTTAAAGGGCAGGGGAAGTGCAATCCCCAGCACACCTAGAAGTAGAGAAGAATATTCCCAGAAGTAAACACTAGTGCTGTCTACAACATAAATAGATGCTCACTTTCACCTAAGGAGGATAGAGTAGCAGATAATATTTCATTAGCTCTGCCATTATGGGATACTGCTAGTGTTGATCCTGCCACAAAATTATTAAGCTTTTCTTTTTGTTTAATAGGAACCGACTAAGGTAAAGATTCATTGCCACTTAAAATCCTAGTCTTGGTGTCGTTGCTGATGGTGGTACAGTTTGATTGAAGTAGTCCCACAAATGGAAGCTTTGAGTACCAGTTGAAGAAACTATTTTCTGAATCTTTTCAGAAAGTGTTGTTCTTACTTATATTTTTTACTATATGTATGTGTATATATATATACACACACATTTTTTTTTGCCTGCACTTGGTGCTTTACATGCTCACTTGAATAAAATTTCTCCTTAAACCTTGGTTCTACCAATGTGTTACCTTGCTGCATTCTGAGTAATTTCTTGAAATCTTTCAGTTCATTAATTCTTACTTCAACTGTGTCTAATCTGCTGTTTTAATCAGTCTATTGATTCTCTAATTCCAATTATTTTATTTTTATTTCTAGAAATTGTTTGTTTTTGTTTCAAATATGATTTACTATTTTTTAACTCTCTCTTGTTCCTTAGTCATACTTTCATTTCTACATATTAAACATGTTTATTATATATTGTGTATCTGATAATTCCAATATCTGTAGTATCTGCAGGTCTGGCGCTTTGTTTCTGTTAACTGTTGCTTATAGTGACTTGTGTTTTTTTTCCTTTTTCGTTGCAAAGTCATGTTTGTTGGGGCTCTATCTGGTGCAAGTACTTAATGCCTGGGCTTAAGGTAAGTTCCTCCAGAGAGGATTGTCATTTGCTTTTGCCAAGTACCTAGGGGTCTCATTAGCCTGGGGTCGCTTAAACTAAATCATGAATGTGGGGTTTTTCTTTAGGTCACAATTTTAGGTTCAGGATTAGAAGCATGGTGTCCAGTTGTAGTAGGCTATTCTGAAATGGCTCCTCATGACCCCTGCCTCTTGGTATTCATGCCTTGTGTAATCCACTCCCTGTATGTGCAGGCTGGACCTAGTGATATGCTTCTAACAAATATTTAATAGAATACAGCAAAAATGATGGGCTGTCACTTCTGTGATTAGTTTATAAAAGACTTTGACCTCCATCTTGCTTATTCTCTTTCTCTAGCTCCCCTCACTTGCTTGCTCTGATGAAGTAGGCTACTATGTTGTGAGCTGCTCTATGGAGAGGCCCATGTGGCAAGCAACTGAAGGCAGCCTCCCGCCAATAGCCAGCAAGGAGCTGAGGCCTTTGGATGAACAGCCTGTGAGAAACTGAACCCTGCCCACAACCACATGAGCAAGCTTGGAAGCAGATCCTTCCTCAGTTGAGCATTGAGATGACTCCCACCTGTGAGAGACCCTGAACCAGAAGACCCAACTAAGCCATGCACAGATTCCTGAGGCACAGAAATGGTGAGATAATAAATGTTATTGTTTCAAGCCACTAAGTTTTGGAGTAATTTGTTATTCAGCAGTGGCTAACTAATGCACCAATCAAGAGTGTCCATAGTCCCCCTCTATTATGCATAGGTTTAGCCATATCTGGATCACTCTTTCCAGTTATGGCCATCAGTCCTTAGGAGGAATACTGGAACAAGCCAGAAAGTACTCTAAGGAAGACTGTTGTGTGTATGGGGGGGCGGGGGGTGGTAAAATATCTGAGAAATATGTCATATGAAGAACAGGTGAATGAATTGTGTGTATTATACCTAAAGAGTTGACCTATGATAATTTTTCAAATGTTTAAAAACATGGTAGAAAAGAAGCCAGAACTAGGAGCAACAGAAATTACTAAGACTTATAGACCCCAAACCTCCTGGAGGCCAGTTCATAATCAGAAGATTTCATGGGAGACTTTTCTCTCTTCCATATATAGCCAAGGCCAAGAGAGGCAAATTTCTTTAAGGTCATGCTCTGGGAATGGTTGGTTTGTTCTGGTTCAACCTCTGATGGTCAGTTTCCAAGTCTTTGAGCTTTATCTTCTGTCCCCACTGAAGGCCTGTTAAAGTAGCAGCTCTGGGCCACCTAAGATCAGCAGATGATATCAGGGCAGCTATTAGCTTTAGAGCTCACTTACCTCTGTTGGATTTATGTTTTTTCATCCTGTATTTTTTTTAACCTCTGAGGATTTCTTTTACTTTTCACTATTTCAACTATGTATTTATGAAATATTTTATCCAATAATCCAAAATATTTTGGGTATTTTTGTACTAGAAGGGTTTTTTTCAGGATGGTTCATAGGCCATATTGTTGGAAATGGAAGTCCCTATGGACTTGGCTTTTTAAAACTGTAGTAAAATATACATAACATAAAAATTTGCATTTTAACCATTTTTAAGTGTACAATTCAGTGTTAATGCCATAGTCATGTAACTTTCATCATTATCTATTTCCAGAAGTTTTTTTATCTTCCCAAACAGAAATTCTGTACCCATTAAACAACTCCCCATTACTCCTGCCCCCAGCCCCTGGTAACCTCCTATGGACCTCTTTTAAAGGGAGAAATTACTGCAGATCTTTGAGAATATATCTGCAGAACCCCAGATATTCTCAGACCCAAGGTTGAGAAAAAATGGTCAAGGACTATAAATTTAACATTGTGGAATTACACTAGGAAAGTGTTATTGATTACCACTGTGCTCTGTGCCAACGACCAGTGCCTTTTAAAGTTGAAATGTGCTGACAATATTCATATTTAAGAAAGTGCAATTTGTTTCTTCTGTCGTTCTCCAGATGCCATGCTGCTTCTCCAGTTTACCTTTACAATTTTCAGCCTAAAAACCCAAAAACCATCCTGCATGGAATACCTGGTATAGGCTAGTAGATATTATTGCTAAGAAGAACAAGACAAAAGCTTCCTACATTTTAGGTGAAGAGTCAGTTGTTTGTACTGGTACACAGTCATTAAGAAGAAATAAGTACACAGTGGTATCTTTTCTCCAGGGAGGTTCAATTAACTTTATAACCGAGGATGTGTGAGAGGACAAGGTATATTACTGGCTAAGCATTCTTCACTTCTCTCCTCATAGCTGTCTAGTAAAGAGAATTTTGTCTTTGCTATTCTTTTCTGAATCTTTCATTATGCAGAATTGGGAGAACAAAATGGACTTAGAAAGAGGTGGATCTTAGAGGAGATGGGCAAGAGGAAAGGATTTAGCAAAAAGCCATGTCAAGCCTATGATTAAGATTGAAAGAAGGGAAAGGTGAAGGAAAGACTACCTGCTGGACATCAGCTAGAGCTTTGGAGTTTGGTCAGTGAGAGGTCCTGTGGCAGAATTGGGGAGAAGAAAAAAGCTGACTTTAGGATGGTCGCTGTCACTTATTGTTTGGATGGCCTTTAATGTTCTTTGTTGTTTTTGTGGTTTTCTTTACTTTGAGATGTTACTCATGTACATTCAGGTGCACAATCTTAAGGGTTGAACTCAGTGCAATTTTACATGGGTCTACACCTGTGTCGCCACTACCCAAATCAAAATATAGACATACCAGCACCCCGTGTATCTTCTTCTCATCCCCTTCCCAGTCAACAATCCCCCTACTCGCCCTAAGAAGTAACCACTCTCCTTGTTTCTGTCACCATAGATTAGTTTTTGTCTGTTTTGTAACTTCATAAAAATGGACTCACACAGTCAGTATGCACTCTTTTGTGTCAGATTTCTTTCACTCAACATTACATCTATAAGATTGATCAAAATTGTTTTATGTAGCAAAAAAGGTGTTTTAATTACTATGTAGTATTTCATAAATTATTCATCTGTTCTGTAGTTGATGGGCATTTGGATGTTCCAGTGTTTGGCTATTATGAATAACAGTGCTATGAACATTCTTGTCTGTATGTGCTGGTGGACATAATCAGCTGTATGTCAAGGCATAGAATTACTGCATCATAGAGTGGAAATATCTGTATCTTTAGTTTCTGCTGTCAGATAGTTTTCTAAGTGGATGTACCAATGTACAGTCCACCAGTAATATAAGAGTGTTCCAGTTGCTTTTTATCCTTGCCTGGACTTGATATTTTCAGTCCTTTAATTTTAGTCAACTTTAATGTCTTTGGAGGGGCACAAGAAGAGATTAGAAATCCTTTTAAATTATTTTGGTTGTTAAACTCTGCTTCAGGATAAAGGATTCTATACATAAACTGGGTACATGAAGCCTTGGAAATTATTAAGGAAATCCACAGGAGGCCTGAGGATTTAGATTTGTGCAGATCCAGTTCAGCTATTGAAGCAAGCACATATTTGAGAAGAATTGAAGAAGATCCTTATGTTCTTTGAAGGTGAAACTTTATTCTGTAGAGATAGAAGAGTGGCTCCTAAAAGAAAGATGGTTCAGTAGAGATTGTCTGAAGTTGGCAAAGCTTTCAGAAAACAGAAGGGGTGCATCTTTTTGTTGGCTAGTTGTTAAACTTGGGTGTGCATCAAAATCACCTGGAAGGTTTGTTAAAACACCGCTTGCCAGCCCCACTCCTAGAATTTCTCATTCAGTAGGTCTGGAGTGGGGCTGGAGAATCTCCATTTCTAACAACTTCCTAGGTAACGCCGCTCCTGCTGGTCCTAGGACCACACCATGAGAGCCATTAAATTTGTCTATTGCAAGTCCCAGTGAGAGGCAGTGTTAAAGGAGGTGAGAGGTAGTTGGATTTGGGATATATTATATTTGGAGGGGTAGAGCCAATAAAACTTGTTAAACATTGTGATCCTAGAATGTTCCTTACATAGGCTTCTTGTTTGTATATTTTTGTTTTTTAGTTTTTTAAAATTTAAGAGCCAGTTCAGTTTTATTGTTAAACATACAAGCTGTAGAGTTAGATGGTCTGGGTTCAAACTGCAACTCTACTACATATTGCTCGTGCAATCTTGCAAATTACTTCATTTGTCATTTGTAAAATGTAGGTAATATTAACAAGAGTTTCCTTCAAGGAATAAATGAGATACCTCCTATAAAATACTTCTCATGGTGCATGGAATATGGATTTTTAATTGGTTCAATTTGGGGCAAGAACATACTGTTTAGAAATGACAATGAGGATTGTCAAAATAAGTGAGAAGAAAATTTTGCATTTATTTTCTAATATTTTCTGATAAGAAAATTTGCAGGAAGCTAAATTAAAATGTTCTGATTTTTATTGCTTTTACACAAAGCACAAATTGTGTTAATAATGATTCCAATAGGTCATTTGAAAAATGTAGCTTGTGCCTTGTCTTAGTCTGCTTTGTGCTGTTATAACAGAGTACCACAGACTGGGTAATTTATAAAGAACAGAAATTAATTTTCTCACAGTTCTGGAGGCCAGGAAGTTCAAGATCAAGGTACCAGCATCTGGTGAGGGCCTTCTTGCTGGGTCCTCACATGGCTGAAGGTAAAAGGGCAGGAGAGCAAGAGGGGGCCGAACTCATCCTTTTAAAACAGCATTAATCTCACTCATGAGAGTGAAGTCCTTATGGCCCAATCACCTCCCACAGGTCCCACCTCCCCACACTGCCACAGTGGCAACCAAATTTCAACATGAGTTTTGGAGGGGAAAAACATTCAAACCATAGCACACCTTCTGTGCAAATTCTGTACAATATTCTGTATGATATTCACAGTGGACATTTTATCTATTTGGATTTAATAGGTTTTAGTAAGAACTGTAAACTAGACAGCAGCTGTACTTAGCACTTGCAATTTTTCATCTACTTTTTTAGTTATCTTATCAGTGACACAATTAAAAATTGCTGAATTATTATCCATTCAGCTGTAAAACTGCCAAAGGTCAAATGCTATGATACTGGCTTGTGGCATCTTGACAGGTCAAAGCAAATGATGCAAAAGTTTTAAAATGTTTTCAGAGCTCAGCAAAATTTTGGCCAAGGAAACTTTTCATGCAGGAAACATGATGCAAACATCTATTTTTTCTTACCCTCTCAGAAAATGGAATTGTCCACTATATAATAATGCATAATTCCAACAAAATCTCCTGTATTCTATTAGCTATAAAAAGAGCTAACCATCAAAAGGCAATCATCTGTAGCAAAAGCATTTTTATCTTTGTAGATGTCAATAAAGGTTTCATTTCTGTTGAAAAATTGGCTAAGATTATTTTCCAGCAAAACATAAAGCCTTCTTGCAGGATATAATGATCCAGGCTTGTTATTTTCTGTTGTGGTGGGTCTTAAGTGAAGATGCACATCAGAATCCCTAGATGCAAGGCTGGGACTCAGGCTGGAGTGTGGACATGTTTATGTTTACATACTTCCTAGGCTTCAGTAGGACTTCCATTTTAGACCATGTGGCAGTTTGGATAACCTGAAAACCCTTTCACTACAGAACACCTAGAAGTACTGGATAAAATCAGGCAAATATTTTAAATACATAGTTAGGATTGTAAGGGTAATAGTTCAGGGCCAAAATCAGAGCTGGACCTCCAATTCCATATGGTAAGCAGGTGCTGATACCTTGTTTCCCCTGGCAGAGAAGAGAGTACAGCAGGTCCTTGAAAAATGTCATTTCGTTTAACAACCTTTCGTTATAACATTAATGAGAAAACAAATTGATTCTGGGCCCGGGCCACTGTCTGTGTGGAGTTTGCACGTTCTCCCCATGTCTGTGAGGGTTTTCTCCAGCACGCCCACTTCCTCCCACATCCCAAAGCTATGCAAGTCAGGTTGACTGGCATGTCTAGATAGTCCCCGTGTGAGTGAGTGTGAGTGTGTCTTTGAATGTGCCCTGAGATGGGATGACGTCCTGTCCAGGGCTAGTTTCTGCCTGGCACCCTAAGCTGCTGGGATAGGCTCTGGCCACCCGCAACCTTGAACTGTAATAATTGGGTAAATAATTATCTTACTTGTTTTTATTAATCTTTCTTAAATGTATGTATAGCTCACATGTATTTCAGTATTTAATATTAGAAGTGTTTTGTTCTTTATTTAGAAATTTGGCAATGTTTTGTGACCAGAAATATGATGTAGGAACTTAACCCTCGTTTATGTCAATTAGCCTATGGTAAGATTGGCTTTGTTATACTATGTCGTTTTGCTTAAAGTCGCAGTTTCCAAGAACCTATGAATGACGTCAAGTGAGGACTTACTGTGCTCTGATCTTTGTAACCAAGGGACTTGGGTTTTAATAGCTTTGGGGGTCAGGGGACAAGGCTGTGGGCACAGAAAAAGTGGGGAATTGGAACTAAGAATCTTGTATAAACTTGGGATCCTGGAAAGCCTACAGCTGAGTAGAAAGAAAAGGCATCCATCAGCTGACATAGAAAACAAAGAAATTTGTCTGCCCTTGCCTGAGCTTTGAGTGATAAAAATATGTATCCATGAGAATTAATAATCACTGTCTTTGCTCAGGTGGTTTGTAGTCTGAATTTATATTACCTGTGTGGTCTGGTAGCCCCAAGCTGAGATATTAATATAAAGAATGGTCCCAGGCTGGGGCACTTTTAGGGCTCCTGACAAAAGCAAATGCAGGACTTCTCTTGAGGGATGCACTCAAGCCAGACCAAACTGGGGTGGGGGGTGGGGGTCACGGGAGTGATGTTAATCAGAGCCGAAGCACTCCTGGGGTGAGAAGTGACTGAAAACAGGGTGGACTGCCTGGCCTCAGGCAATCGCCTCTGCGCCTGCCAAACCTCCAAGCTGATGGAATGCCACCTATGGGGATGGCCTTCTCCAAGTGCTGCTTCTCTCTGAGGGTTCAAAGGTGTGCCCCTGACCTGAGAGTTTGTTTGGTGGGATGAGAGCAAACAGGAGTGATTAACTCTGGTTTTTGAGGTGCTCAGACCTAGGACTCCTTTTTGCTGCTCCCCTTGAATTTTGGAGCTCACCCAGATTAGGGGCTGGCCTTTGGCCATTACCTGTAGGTATTATGAGGCAAAGGAGCCAGTACCTCCATGGGAATGTGAGTTCATAGGCCCAAATAACCAGGCATCTGAAGAGGACAGTTACCTCAAAAGAAAAACAAGAAACTGGGACCCATGTACCAATTGTGGTAGAAAGACTAACAAACGAACCAGGAATTTTAAATCAATATGAAAGACTTCCCCTTCTGGTTAGGATGTAGAAAGTTGTAAGAGGCTGTCATTCTTACCCTACCAGGTGATTCTGAAGTAACCCCCCCCAACCCCAATGGAAAACTGCTACTCTGTTCCAATGACCTGGATAGCAATAAATACATGGGTAAATGTCAAGAATGGTGATCTATGGTGATATTGTTTACATGCTGTGCTTACATTTTATTTAGTGGGTGTAATTTTATCTTGAAACTGCTCAATTAGGGATTAGTTGGGGGAGATATAAAGGTGAAGACACCACTGACACAATGATTTATTACTTTGTGGTTCATTGGAAGACCACGGACATTCAAACAAACAGTTGTGAAATTTTCCTTAATCCCTTGTCATGGAGGTATAACTCCAAATTAAAATCAGTGTGCCAGCATTGTAATACTACAACCAGCTTTATAAGAAGAGCCAGCCACATTTTAATTTAGCACTAATTCACTTGCTGATTTTTTACAAATTGCATTTGCCAATCTAACCCTTCTATATTGAAAACATTCCACATGCAAAGGCCCCATGGCCTTGATGCAGGGAATTGCCTACAGAGGCTTCTTGGAAACCCCAGTGTCAGTCAGAAACAAGGATTGGCCAGCAGTGGAGTCCTAGAAAAAAGCAGGGTGAGCTAGGTAAACATGAGCAGTGCCTTTCTATGCACTGTTCTATGGAGAGGGTCCCCTATGAATCTCGATTAATATCCAAAATGCCTGATACTTCAAACCCTGAAATTATATCAGGCTAATAAAACCTGATTCCATTTTACCATTTAAGTCCTCTTTCTTTGCTCTAATTCCATAAACCTCAAGCTACCTTCTGATTGTTAGACATCCCCTATAGCTTGTCTAAAGGAAAAAAAATGTACTGGTTTGACAGATAAGAATAAAAAAGTCCACACGATAGTTATAATTCCCAGTAGAAATTAATCATGGAACACATTGGTGTGTATTATTTAGTTCCTGGTAGGATAGTGTGAATCAGGATCTCTGAGATAAAGCTCATAGATTTTGGCAACTGAGAGCCAGACTTAGAACAGGGTAAATTCATTAAGGTAAATGCTGTTAAGGTAGTAGCATCCCGCTAGCCCTTCTTGGCTGTGTGCCTTCCTTCCCACATCTACAGTGCATAAGGGGGAATATTCTAATCCCCACTGATATAGAACTTAAAACCAAAAGAAGCAAGATGAGGAAGCTCGTACTTGCACTGTGGTTTCTTCACCTAGCACGCTATTGAAACTGCCCTCAAAAGTTAATAGCAGCAAGGCATAGTGGTGCACATGCCTGCAGTCCCAGCTACCCGGGAGGCTGAGGTGGGAGGACTATTTCAGCCCAGGAGTTCGAGGCCAGCCTGGGCAACATAGCGAAACCCTGTCTCTAAAAAATAAAAAAATAAAGACAATACTGCAACCTCTTAGTGGCAATGTCTTCTCAGTCTTCATCTTATATTCTCTTTGGTATGCAAAACTATTAACCATCATCTCCATTCATGGGAATCCTATCTGAGGCAATCTAGACTGGAAAGAGACAGAAGGGTGGATCTGAGCCAAAGCTCAGGAAACTAAGCACAAAACTATCAGGCATCTACTGGGTGCTAGGCATTTTCTTTTAGGCACCTGGGATATATCAGTGAATAAAACAAACAAAGACCCTTGCCCACATGAGTGAATATAAATGTCTCCAGGAACATTAATAGAGTAAAGAAAGGATCATGTTCTCCTTTATGTTCCTCTAGGTTTTATTCTCACTTTTATTGCAGTACATTACAGTACTTACAACATATTATTGCAATTACTTGTTTTACGTGTCTGTCTCTCTTTGCTGAACTGTGAGCTTTTGGATAGCAGGAATGTCATATCTTATTATTCTGACACATGGCAGGCATTCCATAAATGTCAGTAGAATGAATACATGAATGAACACATGAAGCTGGATTGCTAAAGAAGTTGTTGAGCTCTAATGGCTTAGAGAGATTGTACTTATCTTGGTCTTAGAGGAAAATAGGTTTTATATTAAAAAGAAAAAAACTACAAAAATACTGCACTAAAGGAATATTAAACAGGAATTGGTGCTTCTTTCTATCCCCTACCACTGACACCCTAGGCAAGGCCACCATTATCTCTCTCTGGATTAACAAAGCCTTGGCCTCTGGTACCTTCTCCAACTGGTCTTCTCTCCTTCAATCTGTTCCCCGTAATGGAGCCAGGGAACATTTTAAAATACAACTATGACCATGTCACCCTCTCTTGAAAAATTTGCCATGGTTTTGTATTTTAGTCAGTTTGTGCTATAAAACAACCCCCAAATCTCAGTGGCTTACAAAAATAAATATATATTTTCATGCTTTCAGGTCCGTAGTTGGTGGCAGTTTGGTCCCTTACGGCTGGGTTCATCTGGATAGGACCCCAGGCTTCTGGTTGGGTTTAGGTCTAGTCCGTGCATCTTCACTCTAGGGCCTAGGCTGAAGGGGCAGCGGCTACCTGAAGCATATCCTGTTCATAGAAGATTGCAGGGATGCTAGAAGGCAAGCCAAACCATGCAAGTTCATTCATAGCTTCTGCTGGCCTTCTCTGCTAACATTCCATTGGCCAAATCAAGTCACATTGCTAAACCTAGAGTGAAGGGACAGGGAAGTACGCTCTGCCCACCGTGAAGCCATGACAAGAGCAAGGAATGATAGCTCTGTAACATGAAGGGAGTGAAGAACTGGGAACAATAATCCAAATCAGCCCCACTTTTCCTTGGTCTTTCCTTGATCTTAGAGTCAAGTCCAAAACCCTTCACAATTTGTTTTTTTCCATTTTCTTCTCTTTCAACTCCCCCTCTCTGCATTCTGCATTCTCCTCTATTCTGCTTGTCATTTTTTAGTTCCAATAATGGAGCATGCCGTCTCTCACTTTCAAGCCTCCATACATGCTATTACCTTGTCCTGACCCACTCGTCCTTCTGTCTTCCCCACCTCTCTCTTCCTGAACCCACTCACCCCAGGGTGTCTACCCCTTCTGGTCAGAAGTGTGAACATTATCTCTGGCAGGAATGAATTAGTTGCTACTTCTCTGCATTGCCAAAGCTCCAGCACTTGATTTTATGAGAGCCTTTATCATAGGCATTGCTTTTTCTTATTTAATTGACTGTTTCTCCTTCTAGACTATGACCTTCCTGAGGTTGAGACTGTGACTCTGTTTTGCCATCCTGTCCCCAGCACCTAATATAGTGCCTTGTATATAGGAAGTACTCATTTTGTTTTTACTTAATGAATGCATACATGAGCGAGAGCAAACAACTGAGAATACAGTTTGGTTTCAGGATCTGCTCAAAGGAATTTATTTTGAGAAGTCTAGTGCGTAGACATGTCCTCAAAATTCATGGCAATGAAATACATGCACAGCCTTTGCATTTTTCAAAGTCCTCTGTGTTCTTTGCTGTTTATTTTCATTACACAAAATCTCCCCTTTGTTACATGTTTGTCATTTACGTACTACATTGCAAGACAGCCTACTGGTGACCCTAGTAGTTGAAGAGAGACTTTATCCTGTGGCTATAAGAAAAAGACAGAACTGGGCTGATGATGTTTGCAACAATTCAAAGGACACAGCCCAAAAAATGATCAGTTCTTATGGCTGATTGGATGCCAAGGGAGAAAGACTTCTCCCCCAGGAGGGAGTGGTAGGATGTGCCCTGTAAGATACAGTGCTCCAAGTTATTTGTTTATAGCCAGAAAACTAATTCTTAATTGATGCATTTCTAAGTGAAGAGATCCAGATGTTACATGCTAATTTTCTTTTTTAGAGTGTGTCAATTTATGCAATTCTGGCTTGAGGGCTGGGAGAGATGATCAGTCACACCTGACTAGCTGCTCTGCATGAAAATATGAACAATAATGTTTTGTCTCTGAAATTTGAGGAAGAAAATCTCATTAAAGACAGGAGCCATTCCTAGTCCCCAATAAAGGGCAGCTAAGAAGGCTGATTAAGGATTTGAAAGTGATTGGCTGGTGAGTAGTGTGGTGTGGGAGGGTGGGGAGGGTGTAGGGGCAATGGGAAAAGTAATGGAAGAGACCCAAATCTTCCAGGGTCCCAGTGTATAGATTTGTTTACTTCGAGAGGTAATTGCCAGCTGAGGTCCGTGTTCTTGCAGCTCATTTTGAATTTTGATGATAAAAAAATTATTCCTTTTTCTGATGATGAGAAATCCGATCCAAGTTGCATAAGCTTAGAAATGTCTATGCTAGTAATTTGCTAGATTTAGGGATCTAGTATTTCACCATTAGATTCTCATTTAAGAAAAACCATCTTGCTTTATTTAGAGAATTAGTCTTTTATTAGTCAAAATGGATTTGCTTCTGAGGCCTAAACTATTTGGACTCATTTCAGACAAATGTTTTCTAGGAGCTGGGTTCTTAAATTGAAAGAGAAACATAGCCAACATAATAATATATTTAATGAACTGCATGAATGCCCTGGAAAATCCCATCCTGGCCAAACATAAGAACAGAAATCAAGACTGAAGGTGCCAAATGGTTTCCATTTCCCCCAAAGGCCCAAATCATCCTAGGTTACAGTACACAGACTTGTGTATTTATTTATTTTTTATTTTCAGAATTTATTCTTGTGTAAAGTCTGATCCTTTTAAAATTTGTCCTGATTTTCCTGGCTAACTTAAGGGCATGTTTGGCAATAGTGAATCGATTGTTTCTCAAATGAGATCAGTAATCCCTTTGGGAAGATAGTGTGTGTGTGTGTGTTTGTGCGTGTTGCGATGGCAGAGAGCTATGAACAGACTTTGGGAACTATACTTTAAATGCCTGAGCAGGGATTACTCTAGATAGTATGATTAGTCTCTTCCAAAATGTGTATCTCCCATCCTTTGTGTTGTGACCCTTTATCTCCCAATTATTTCAGAAGTTGCCATGAAATTCTCAGCACAGCTGCTTGAACTAAATAATGGCCTTGGGGACTTCCCCTCTGCCCATTTCCTCACCCACTTTGACAGTGAACCTCTCCAAGTCCAGGCAGGAATTGTTCAATGGCCAGAGAGAGGAGCCCCAGCAGGGCAGATCCTGGGTGAGGAGTGGAGGTGAAGGAGAGAGGGGTGAGAGTGGAGGGAGAGGGTTGTAGCAGGATCTGGAGTCCTAGAGGATAATGAACTGGAAGGTGAAGAAATATTTCTCAATGCACACATTTCTAAAGTTCCAGGGAGAAACCCTGGAAAGAGAATTTTCATGGATGGATGATTTGCTGACCGTTCTGTTCTGACTCAGCCCTCCTAAATATTACCTTCTTCTTGGGGTTCTCTCACTGGTGATGCTGCCACCACCACCAGCACTGTTAGAGCTCTTGTAAATGAATCTAAGCCTGCATGGCTGCTTGGTAATAGCCAGGTTCTTTGGTTAATATAGAGAAATACAATCAGAGATAGATGAAAGTTTGGTATCACCTGCCCCACAACCAGTTGGGATTTAACTGTAAAAGTAAGCGGCAGACCAAATTCTGCCAAACGTATAAGGGCTTAAGAGCAAACAGTCATGAAACAGGCAACCTGTTGCTGTGAGCTCAGTGACCTTCTTACTCTCAGTTCCTTAGGCATTCCAACAAGCACGAATGGTTTAATGCAAGGCAGATTCAGCAATATTCTGAAGACAGTAAGCAAGCCTTTTAGTCAGATCAGGCCCCACTGTCCTTCACGAAGGGAGTAGGACATAACATCAAATAGGATGCTGGGCCTAGATGCTAGTAGGCTGCTGAGTGTGCTAGATTCTTCCTTTTCATTTATGCAAGAGCTGTGAGTCCTATGCAGTCTTTCTGGCCCATGATATACCTCGAACACCACTCATTCCATCAATGAGAAATTATTTCTAACACCTCTTAAGTTAATATAAAAACCCCAGGGCAGATTCAGATGGCCATGTTTGCATAGCTACTCTGGAATATGGATTGCTGGCTAGGGCCCTTCAATGTTAACTGGCTGCCCCTGCAGTATAGGTGAAAGTACATTGTCACTCACAGTCTTAGCAATTCCTGTGTTCCTCTCCTCCCACCAGTGTCCATAAACAATATTATAAACATCATTCATGGAAATAAAATAACTCAATAAAATCCCTGCCACTCAGGGTAAAGCAGTATGCAAGTTATTAAGCCATTGTTTCTCAATTCCAAACTCTTCTTTGTGATGCCGGGGCTGGGACTCGCAAAAGGCATTTTCGCTTTGCCAGCTGTCTCTGTTAGGCTCTGCCTAGAGGGGCACTAGAGAGAGACTGCAAGTCTGGACAAAGAAAAAGGGACTGCTCCTTCATGTCTGCTTCCTGTGTCTGTCAGCATCAGCCCATCAACTGCCCTCACTTTGTCAACAGCAGTTGGTTCCACTTTCCGGGTGGATTTTGGCACTCTTGGAGCCAGCCTCTCATGCTTTCCTCAGGGGCCTGGGTCTTAGCCATGAGACCCTCTTCTTAGCTGCTGGGGCATCTGCATCACCCGAGCAGCTCCCCAAAGGTCTGGGTCCCAGCTCCATATAGGGTCCCTCCTCTGAGCTGCTAGGCTCTGCCAGCTCTAACTTCTTCCCTTTGTTTCCCCAGCCCCAGGGTTGGTAGCTGCTTCTTGTAGTTCACTGTCTTTGTGTTACCTCAGTGTTCCCTTTTTGCTTTTTCAGCCCTTCAAGAGCTGCTTTACTAAATCCCTATAATCAATCTTTTCTGTTAAAACAACTGGTGTGGTTTCTGTTTTCCAGACTGGATCCTGAACCATATAGTCAGTGTCTAAACATAAGAACAGAAGCAGAAAAAAATTCTAGGAGTTTTACCAAGAAAATTTCAACCCAAAAGGTTGGTTTACAAGGAAAAGTCTAGTAGAATATGATTATCTTTGGATAGCTCAAGATCAAAAAATGTCAATATGGCAAGCCTGTGTCAGGTAATTAGAACATCATCCAACATCTAGTTATTACATTGATCTGACAGCAGGCATTGGGGAAGCAGGCACTGAGTGCTTGGGAGTTATGGGCAGTGTGCTAGCTAGTCTCCAAAGATGGCTCCAACAGTTCCTTCCCTCTCTCTACCATGTGCTACTCTTTACATCCAGGGTAGAACTTTTTTTCCCTTTCCATGAATCTGAACTGGCCTTGTGCCTGGCTTTATGCTGACATTCTAGGATTTCTGGGCCCAGTCATTAAGAGGACTGGCAGCTTATGCTTTCTCCTCTTGGGATGTTTGTTCTTCAGATACTCCCACTCATAACCCGGTCACCATGATTTAGGAAGCCTGAGCCACATGGAGAGGCTGCATGAAGGAAAACTGAGGTACACTGGTCAACAGCCCCAGTTGAGGTCTCAGCAGACAGCCAACATTTACTGCCAGACACATGAGTGAGCCATCTTGAATGTTTCAGACCAGCTAGGATCCCAAATGACTGTAGTCCCAGCTGACATCATGTAGAGCAGGAAAACCACCCAGTTGAGCCCAGTCAACCAAGGAACTGGTGAAAGATAGTGGAATGGTCATTGTTTTAAGCCGCTAGGTTTTGGAATGGTTTGTATGCAACAAAAGAGAACTGAAACAGACAGGAAGCCCAGTTCCCAGATACTAGGAAACTTGGTGACATGGTTACTAAAGTTGGTCAAACCTATCCTAGCAAGAGTATTTATACCTCTTCAAAATGATTCCTTTTAAGCTAGCACAGCAGGGTGAAAATTTGGTTACACTCAGTGGTATCAGAGTTTAGGGAGGGTCTAAAATCCTTTGATATGCTGCTTGGGAGATGGAAGATGAACCACTTGGACATCAAATGGAAGGAGACAACAAAGATACAGGCAAAATTGCCTACATAGAAATGGATAGGAATTCCTGGGATGAGTGAAGACAGACAAAAGAGGAGAAGGGGAGTAGAGAGGGAGAAAGCAAATAAACAAGTAAGCAAGGACTGGCATGAGAGTGAGGCGGAGAAAGAGAGTGAGAAAGAGTGTATGGGCAGCATGACTGGAGGCCAGGGTCTGTGAGGAAAGAAGACCCATGAGAAATTCCTAGCGGCAGGAGGGAGGAAGACTTTTAGAACAAAGTTGTCCAGTATCCAGTGTTTGCTATAAACTTATATGCCTTTTTGGAGTGTTTTCTGTTGAAATTGATGTAGAAATGAGACCACAGACTCAAAAATTTTTGAAACAGAACATTTGACATTCACTAAAAATTATTCACGTGGGAAGAAAGGAGGAGAGCAGTTACAAACCAGAGCCAAATGTCAATGTGCCTCAGTTTTGAACACATCAGTTTTACCACCTCTCTTATTCATGAGTACAATCCAAGATCTCCCACCCCACCCTTTTCCAGAAATTGTGTTGGGATCCACAAGGATGGAGACTCTTGTATATGTAAACAAATTTATACAGCTTTGAAGAGCAATTCAAGTATACATTTTGAAAACAAGGGGAGTCACAGTAAATAGAATAGGTGTTCACCTGGAATAAGATTTAGGTAAGGACATAAAAAGAAAGAGAATTTCAGTATTCACTCAGAACAACAGAGTGATTAAATGCTGAGGGAACAAAGCATTAAGGATCTATTTTGTTAGTTAGGGTTTTAACTTTTGGAATATGTGTGCTGTAGTTTGAATGTGTCCCTCAAAGTTCATGTGTTGTAAACTTAACTGACAATGCAACAGTGTTGAGTTTAACATGTGATTAGGTCATGAGGGCTCTGCCTCATGAATGGATTAATGCCGTTATCATGAGAATGGATTAGTTATCCTGGGAATGGGTTCCTGATAAAAAAGTTTCCCCTCCCCATTTCTCTTTCTCTCTCTCTTTCTCTCCCCCCCATTCCCCCACCCTACTGGTGCACGTGTGCACACATGCGCATGCTCTCTTGCCCTTCTGCCTTCCACCTTCCACCTTCCACCTTCCACCATGGGATGATGTAGCAAGAAGGCCCTCACCAGATGCCAGCACCATGATACTGTGCTTCCCGGCCTCCAGAACTGTGAGAAATACATTTCTTCTCTTCATAAATTACCCAGTCTGTGGTATTCGGTTATAGTAACACAAAACAGACCAAGACAACATGACTTAGAATTCTCTTGCTTTTGGGATAGCTGATTTCCCTCAAGTAGATGAAGCATAAGGAGCTGCATTTCCTGGACAGAGACAAGATAACAGAATAGAAAGAAATGTGTGAATGAGACTCAGCAAGAGCTGGAAATCTTATCAAGAAGTGGTCAGGAAATCATGAACTCCTAGGAATTTGCAGACATTTGGGGAGGGCTTGGAATTTCTCACAAGGTTTGGAGAGGCTTGAGCAGAGCTCCAAATCTAAAGAAAAGATGCAAGATACAATTACAGCCTTTCTCAAATGGATTCCAAGAGACAATTAGACTTCAGTGCGCTGTGGGCATCCATTGTATGCAATGAATTAACTTCTTTCCTGTAACTTTTATCTCAGAAGTACCTTCTAGAATGGTACTTGTTATCAACTTTCCTTGGGAGAATTGAGAACAGAGTCGCTCAAATCATCTTCTGTGTCCTGGGATTCAGATATGGAACCCCAGTTGAGACATCAGGCTTTTTAAAGCCCAAATAAGGTACCTTCTGATAGAGTCAGAAGAGTTTTTAGAGAAAAACTTTGGTGGTGTGCTCCAGGCCCTGGCTGGTAAGAGGGTTCCCCTTCTAGCCATCAGGAGCCTCTGATCACACAGCCTGCAAGCTAGAAGGCACCTTGAGAGTCATGGAATCTAATCCCCTTATTTTTTTGATTGTGAAAGTGAAGCTCAGAGAGGTGAGAGTTGGTTAGACAGCAGAGCTGGAAGTGGAATCTGTTGTTTTGACTCTAAGCCTGGGATTCTTCAGAGAGAGAATTCCATTACTTGTGGTAGATTGTGTTACTGTTCCCCAAATATTCTTTTCCCCCTCTATTCAGTGCCCCTCCCCTGTGGTTCATTATCTTTCTTTTCTTTTTGCCTCAACAGCCTAAGTGAATATGACATGGAGCAGAGCTGTGATAGACATGTAGTGTGAATGAGAAATACTCTTTTCTGGTTGTCGGCCAGAAAGTTTTGGAGTTGTTTGTTACCACAGACAACTTAGCTTATCCCAACTATTGCAGTTTTCTTCTGCCTTATAGGCAGGCTGTCTTGCAAGTGAGAATGTATTATCCATTGTTCTACCTGGAAACTACATTTCTGTTGCAGCTATTAATTTGGAATGCTGCTACAAATTTGTTTTCTATGAGTCTGGGTTGCATGAGCAATGTCTGAACAGATCTAATCAACCTGGATAAATGGAACATTAGAGCCAGGAGTTCAGAAAAGTGACAGCGACCTTGAAGCCTTCCCTGAGCATCCCTTTCTCCACTAGAGAGGAAGCAAGGGAGAGAAGTGGGAGGGTGAGGGGAAGGGATCCAGGCCAAGAAAGGGACATGAGGGATTGAAGATAGGCAAAATTTCCTGACTTCGACTTTTGTATAGGACTGATCTTGAGAGTTAGCTCCATACCTGAGCCTTAGAAGGTTCTTCTTTACCCAGTGTCATTCCATGTGACCCACCCTCTCATAGGAGGCTATTCCTTATCCCAAATTAGGGCCAGAAGGAAATTCTAAATTGATGGCTTTTGGACTGTATCGTAAGTCCAAAATTTCAGTTTCTGTCTTAGCAGTGCAAAACAAGGTCTTCATTCTGTATTGCTGATTTTTTCATAATCAAGTGTTAAATGATTGAAGCAATTGACTTGGATTTAGGGTAATCATTATTACATATGTCATTGGTGTCACCCATTGTAAGTCATTAGAGTGAGTCAGCCTAAGGTGAGGTAATGGCAGCCCCAGAGTTGGATTATGCCATTAGAGAGTCACTCTTTGGCTGAATATATTGTTTATATGCCCTGTGATTTGCACATCATCCAGAGCAAATCCTAAGCATTTGATTTAGGTTAAATATAATTATTATTAATTTTCAGAGATGAGGTCTTGCTGTGTTGCCATGGCTGGCCTTGAACTCCTGGGCTCAAGTGATCCTCCTGTCTCAGCCTCCCGAGTAGCTGGGACTACAGGTGCATGCCACCACTCCCAGCTTTAAATATTATTTTGAGCTTTTAAAATTTTTGTGTTCCCCTTGACAGAGTCAGAGCTACCTCAGAGTGTTGCCAAAGTCAGAGGGAGATTCATTTTCATCATTACAAGTTCAAAACATCAGTTCATTAAACATTCCTCATATCTTAACCCAAATTTTGTATATTTTATATAGTTGTGAGTAACCTTTTAAAACAAGTCATGAATGAAATTTATATGTACAAAAAGCCTTCTTAAAATGAATTTTATATTTGGCACTTCAAGGACAAAAAAGGCACAAAGTAATTAATACTGATAGGAGCAACCTTTGTGTTTCAAATATTGATACCTAATGACCCCAACAGTCAAGACAAAAGCTATTTCATGTCAGCATTAGGCAGGCAGTCATAAAATCTCTCTGAAGTAACTGCACGAGAAACAAGATGTTTTGTTTATATATTTAAAAAAGTTCACAAAGACTCCATTAGATGGGAATGTTAAATGTAACCCAAGTGACAACTCCATCCTAGCATATGCCATGTCTCATCTTGCCTGGCCAGAACAGCCCAACTGTGGACACTGCTCTTTTCATAAATATTTAGATTAGACATTTTCCATTTATGCTTCTTATTAATACAGCATGCCACTGTTCAGATGGAGTGGTCCTCACAGCCCAGTGGGTGCCACCATGACCTACCACTCCACAGCACCAGACCCTGGGGGCTGATGAATGAATGACTGACAGTGCCCACCATTCATTCTTCATTCACATGTTCACATGTTTCCTACTGCCTCTAGGAGCTGCATTTCTTTTCTTTTTTCTTTTTTTTTTTTGCTGTGTTTGGTCAAAGCACTGTAAAATTTACTTGGATAAGAGGCATTGTAGTGCTTAAGAGCATGTATTCTGGGGCCAGGCTCCCCAGCTTCAAATCCTGGCTCTGCCGCTTACTAGTTGTGTGACCTCAGCAAGTTCCTTTAACTCTCTATGCTTTAGTTTCCTCATCTGTTAAATAGGGTGATGATAACAGTACCTACTCACAGGGTTATTGTGAGGGCTAAATGAGTTGGGCATATGAAGGGTGTAGAACATGTTTTTGGCTCATAGTAAATGTTACATAAATGTTAGCTGTGACTACTGCCTCTGGCTACAGTTGCTATGATTTGGAATTGCATCTGTCAGGAGAGGGTTATCTGGTTTATCAGGACACTCAGTTGCCAAGACACCTAGAAAACCCACCAGAGGAACTAATTTGAGGCCCTAGTTTCCCAAGGGGCACCTGAGGAGGCCAGAGTCTTAGGGGCAGTTTCACTAAAGTTTATTCACTGGGAGGGGCATGGCAGCCCAAGGATGATAATGCCTCCCTTCATCTGAGTGGGGCCAGGGCAGGCCTGGAAGTTGCTGACATAGATGCAAAGATGAGCAGTTAACTGGTGGCACCAGCCAGGCTCCTGGAAGGGCATAAGAATGGGCTTTGGCATTATTTATTATATGAACAGAACATTTCATGCATGCAGTTTTAGGTTAAGAGGATTTTTTTTCCAAAAACATATGTTGTGCTAAAGACCTTCAACCAAAGGTTTAGTCCCATACAGGCCCTGAGAAATCTGAAGAAGAGTATTAGAAGCTCCATGCCCACAAGGAGATAGGGGTCTGGAATTGTTCTGTTTGTCCAAGCCTGGTGTCTGGGATGCTTGATTGGGTGACCCTGGGCCCCAGCATTTCCCATCAAGTTGCAGCCTCCCTGCCACACTGTGGCAAACACTGTTGCCTGGTTATTCGACAACCATTCCTCTTTTTCCTTTCTTTCCTCACACTAGAGAAATGAAAAAGTCAAATACTACTTGCTCTTGTGTGTAGTCATGTGACACAGCTCTGGCCAGTGAGACATAGGAGAACTCTTCTGAGAAATATTTTCCCCTCCTTTCTGTCTTTGGGGCCAGTTATGTGAGGATATCATGGTTATAGCTGTGGCAACCATTTTGTGATCATTAGGTAATATGTCCAAGGGCAAAAAAGCCAATATGTTGAAGAATGGTAAAGGGGAAGGATGAAAAAAGCCTGAAATTTCAATGACTTTATTGAGCTGCCTAACAAATCCTAGGACTGCTTATCTCTGGACTCTATTCAGTAAACAACAAGTGCTCTTAAGGTTTAAGCCACTGTTAGTTGTTTCTCTGTTGTTTACAGCCAGAAGCATTCCCAAATGATACCTAAACTCTCACCCTGTGAGTCTAGCCTGTTTTTTCTCCTGAATCAGACCCTTGTTTGACCAGGCTTTGATAACCTTCCCAGCTTTTACATTTTTCTCTCTCTCCACGGTGCTGGATTTGACTATCCTCAACCACTGGCTGAGACCAAGGATACCTTATGTCCATAGACTAGGAGGCAGAATCTGGCCAGAGATTCTGGCCATGGGGTCCCATTCACTAATTTGCAACCCTTCTGTGTTGATGCCCATCCAGACCCAAGGTTTCCCTATAATTTTGAACATTGTGATTTGAACTCTAGGCCACCCAAGGCAAGGACAGCTCCCTTAGTCCTAGGCCTACCCAGTTCTGCCTACTCATGCCCCCCGATAGACCTTCAGCTGAGGCGACATCCCAGCATGGCTGGCAGCTTGGCTCATGCTGGTTGGAACCCATATAGACTGAAAGGTTAAGGCCCAGAAACAGCTCCTCTGAGTCCTGAAGATTTTGAGTTCTAGGTGCTTTATCCCTCACTCCTCAGAATTTCTCATACTGCTGATTTGTCACTTCAACCCTGGCCAAGAAACCTGATCTTGATCCCTGCATTACATCTGTTCAGAATGGTATTTTGGAAAAGAGGCCTGGATTTTAAGAGTTAGGAGGTTTTGGCTCTAGTCCTGTCTCTCCCACAAACAAACCAAAGTAGGCTGCTACTGTTCTCTTTGTGCTTCTATTTTCCACGTACAAATGGAGTGTTGATCCTTGTCTGACACTGCCCTTGACCTATTTAGAAGGTGAATTTTAAATGTAGACACACAATAAAAATTATAGAGTACACCTTAAATACATTATTTAGAACATTAGGGACATTTCTATAAGTACTCACGGTGTCTCTTTAATTTTGAGATTTGGGGAGTATAATGAAAATTTTACTGGAGCCAGTCTTAATTGAAAAAAAACCCACATTCATTCCCCCCCCTCCCCAGGGTTTTCTAACACACCAGAAATAAATTACAGAAAGGAGAAAAAAAGCACTAAACAGTAATTCTGCCCAGCTGTAAACCTTGCTTTTCATGTGAATTAAGTCTTTGATCCCTAAAAATCCATTTGCTCTTGGACAAATCCCAGAGTCGCTGCCCTCTTGGGGAAGCAACGGTGGCAGGGACAGAATGACCATTGGGAACTGAGGTTTCTCCTACAGTTGTGCTGATCCAAGAAGGCAGCTTGAAGAATAGGGGTGGGGAGGGGGCATGAGCTCAGTGTTCCCACTTTCGGGTGTAAGACGGTGCCTTCCCCCTTTTTAATTGACTCTGCTGCTTCTCTCTGCCCTCTTAAGAAACATAGGCCTTGACTATTTCCCTAATGAGTATATTCATCTTTGTAACTCTGCAAGGCCACAGCAGTCCTGCTGAATAAACTCTGCTTGAAATGGTGAGGCCTTTAGTGTGTAGTCACTTCTATCCTTATATAAGCTCATCTGTTTCTCATATCTGAGCATGTCGATGTGCCAACTACCATCCACAGATGTATTGAGAGTCAAAGTGGGTAGAGGGCACTGAAAGGAGAAAACTTTCTACAAGCAGTTTTAGACAATTGAAAAAGAAAAGACTTAAAAAACAATTTTAAAAGAATTATGGTAAAATATACATAATACTTATCATTTTAACCACTTGTGAGTATATAATTCAGGAGCATTAATCACATTCACAATGCTGAGTAACCATCACCACTATCTATGCCCAAAACTTTCCCATCATCCCCAATGTAAACTCTATACCCATTAAACAACAACTCCTCACTTCCCCCTCCCCTGAGCCTCTGGTAACCTCTATTCCACTTTCTATCTCTGTGAATTTGCCTATTCTAGATATTTCGTTATATGGGTGAAATCATACAGTATTTGACCTTTTGCATCTGGCTTATTTCACTTAGCATAATGTCCTCAAGTCTCATCCATGTTGTAACATATATCAGAATTTCATTCCTTTTTATGACTAATATTCAATTGTATGGATATACCACATTTTTTTAATCCATGTATTAGGTGATGAACATTTGAGTTGTTTCCACCTTTTGGCTATTGTGAATAGTGCTGTTGTAAATATTGGTGTACAGAGATCTGTTGGAGTTCCTGCTTTTAATTCTTTTGGATATATACCTAGGAGTGGAATTGCTGGATCATATGGTTTTTACATATAGACATGGTATCAGTAGTACCAACAAAGACAGTAGGGATTTTTAAAGACAGGACATGTAGCCACATCCAGAGAGCTGAGGCAAGGGTCAAGTGAAGGATCAGAGCCAAGTGCAAGAAGGGTTGGAAAAGATGGACCATGCTGCAGTTCAATCAGGCCAATGGCGAAGGCAGAACCTTCAGGAGCCTGGTGAACTGTCCCTTTGTAGAAAGACTAGAGGTTTTCCAGGGAGGGTGGGGCAGAGCGGGCAGACAGGGAGACTGAGCAGCCAGGAAGGCAACAGGCAGCAGGGAGGCACCACTGAGCCTGGTGGACATGGCAGGAGGACCAAGCTGTTGGTCAAATGCTGGCTGTGCAGTGAAGAGCCAGAGAGTCCACAGGAACCTAGCGGCAGGGCAGAGTAGGGGTCAGGGGCCAAACAAGCCATCCAGGAAGCAATATGGGCCCTGGCAACCAAAAAGCCTTCATCTTGTGGGAATTTTCCCCAAGATAGAAAGCCTCTTGTATCCCTCCTACTGATACAAGGAGAAAACCCCTGATGCTCTTGGTTCTCAAGGGAGGTTATTGAGATGAGGACAGATCCTGACCCAAGCTTACTTGTGGGAAAGAATCTCTGCAGCAATTCCCTTTTGGAGACCAAAATGAGCAGCTACAGCCTGAAGGTGATCCATCATCCTGAACTATAATATGAACAACTATTACAGAACAGCACAGTTTTATTACATGTTACGCCTGAGGATAAATATATTGCATGTGTACTGAGCAACGTTTCCTGTTATGAGGCCAAGAAACACACATATTAAATTCTAGGTGATGACTAATTTCCAACTACTTGGCTTAAAAATAACTGCAAAGGCCATTCCAGGCCACTGCGGTCAGTAATTCCATGAGGGTACAAACCAGGTGACATCCTAATCCCCCTGACCTACAGCCTGCTGGGAAGGGAGTTTACATGTCATATTTAGGTTTCTCCCCAAAGGTCGTCTAGTGAAGACAGCCAGGAGAACAGCTGCCTGGGACACATCCAGGGTAGGAGAACTCTTAGCCCAGGATCATACAGCTATACGCTTCTGGGCTCACCAAATGAGGCTGTACAAATCCCGGATGGTACAAAACCTGCTTAGCTGGAAACTGCAGGTTTTTTTCAAAGAGGCCTTCTAGACAAATTCTCTCTGGGGTGATAAGTTGCAAAGCACAATCCGGCCCAATCTGTGAGCCTTCGTTGGGACTAATTTATACTAAAATAATATCCAGATGTAATTAGGAAAGGTTCTCTCCTCTGCCATATCCCTGCCAGATAGAATTGCACCACTGCTGTCCAGAAAGCACACAGACATTGCTTCGAATTTGCAAAATGCAAATTTGGAGGAGGCAAACTAAGGGAGGAGAATCCACATTATGAATTTAGTTCATGTTCTTTAGAGATTCCCTTCCCCCAAGCATTCTAAAATAGTAATAAGTCCAACTGTAGTAATTTGGACTCTGTGAGAAAGTCCTGTGCTTTCTGGCTTCGGATGTGTTTATTTATGCCAGCCCCTATCTCTGGTGGGTTCTCCTGCCCACTCCGTTTGTGCAAATTGCAACTTCTTGAAGTGCAAAGATGCCTTTTACAAAACCCTCTCTGGGATTGCTTGCTGCTCCCAGGGGCCTTTGCTTCCTCTGAAAAACTAATGGCACTTCCATATTCCATTTTATCTGTGTATCTTTAAATCTCCTCTACTATATGGTAAACTTCTTGAGGGCACATGTTTTTCTTCATTTTCTCATTTCTCCAGTGTATATTGCACTTAAGAGACATGTAATAGATATTTATAGAAATAATGAATAAACTCATGAATATAGGAGCAAATTATATTTAGTGCAACTTTTTGGAATCCCTATTTCATAAAGTGGGATTTGCCAGTATATTTGGGGGAAGTGTTCCTAAGTATCTGATGTAAATTTCCAGTGTTTCAATATATCTATTTTTTCCTGTCTTAGTAGCAAAAGCACCATCTGTTATGCATTTACTTAACTAATTAATTAAATGATTGATGAAGTCCTAAGTGCCCCTGCAGCTCCTCCTCCTTCAGGCAGGCTAACTCCCATTCTTTTTGCCCTCCATTTCTATGCCCGTGCCTTAGTTTTCTCAGCTGTGAAATAGGTCAGTATATTACCTCACTGGGTAGTTGCTGTTAGGACAAAACAATACGGTGCTGTGGAGATGTTTGGAAAAGTGATACGTGCCAGGCAAGTGATACTGGACTAGGAACTTTTCAAACCACTGCTAGAATGACACATTTGACTGTATGGGAGAAGACAGCACCATAGAACAAGTTCTTCATCATAATGAGCTCTTGGGGAGGTCGTGTGCCACAGGAGTCGAGCGAGGAACAGGCAGAGAGCAGGACTAAGGAAATTTCTCCCATTAATCATGGTACTGAGAACAGAGCTCTCTGGTGTACCCACTTAATCAAAACAGCACACCTTCCTTCCAAAGCAGGATCCTAAAACACACAAGTGTTTTATTTCAAAGTCACAGAAGTTACCTTCCAGAGCAAGACAGCCTATTTAAAAATGAGTAATGTGCATTTCTTCCTGGAAAGAACAAATCAATACCCCCCCGTGGGCCCAGTGCCACACACCAGTCTCCATCACAGTACTTTGCCTTTATCCAGAAGGAGGGATGGAAACACCCGCTTTTTTCCCTCTACCAAGGACTCAACCCGTTTTACCCCGGTAGGAGCACGTGGCATCTCTCTCCCCTCAGAGGCCAGAGGCCCAGTCTAAGGTGAAAAAAGCTCACCTCCCCCGCACAGCACATTATGCATTTCAGCTATGCTGGACACTCTAGGGGTAAACATTCTTTTCTAAACACCAAGCTGACTTGAGGTTCAGATTACTCAGAGAGGAACAATTGTCCATTTTGTAGATTCAACTACAATCCCTTGGCAGTTCAGTTCAACAGATATTTATTTTTAGGTTAATATTTTTGAGCTTCTATGTACTAGACACTGTGCTAAGCACATTCCATAAATTATGTCTTTTAATTCTCTCATTTTGTAAACAAGGAGATTGATATCAGAGAGGTTAAATTGTGTGCCCAAAGCCACACACTTGGTAAGTGGTAGAGCTGGGTTTTGAACCCAGGTCTGTGTAGCTTCAGAACCCTTGCTTTTAACCATTAGGCTATATGGGTCATATGCTGTGTGCCAAGCACTGTATTAAATGCTAGGGACATAAGAATGAATTAGGTTTGCTCCTTGCTACTCCCACCCCTGCCAAGTATGAGAGACTGGCATATTATCTTGCCAATCTTACCTACCTTTCATTTAGAGTTCAGTGGACTGAGTTCCACTGTGAGGTGGAAACTGCAGAGCCTCAGAGTTTAAGATCTTGCCCAAAGTTGGGTTAGTAGGTGACAAAGTGGGAATTCAAATGTAGGCAATCTGACTCCACAGTCCACATGCCTAACCACCATGCCATATTCCTCCCTGCAAATATTTGTAAACAGATATTCACCCAAGGTGTGGTAACGTCTTTCACAGAGGTGAGTAAATGCATGCTATAACATAACCATTGCTTGGGTCAAGCAGTCAGGGACACCAGATTTGGGGCTTAAATAATGCCACCAAGGGAGATGGCAAAGGTAGAAAGGGCATTCCATGCAGGAGGCCCCAAAGAGCAGGAGGGTGTATCTGTGTCTGTCATGCACATTTCCTCACTTTGGTCTTATTCAAAGTGACCCAGTAGCCCAGACATTGCAGAACAGTCTCCCCAAACCAGTGGTTTGTTGTTGTTGTTGTTTCTTGTTTTTTACTTTTTATTGAGGTTTTACTTACATACAGTAAAGTATACTGATCTTAAGTGTAAACTTGATGAATTTTTACATAGATATATACCCACATAAACACCACTCAGGGTATGATATAAATTATTTCCATAGTCCCAGAAGCTTCCTTTGTGCCGCTTCCCAGTCAATACCCATACTCCTCACCTGAGATGATGAGTATTCTGACCTCTGTCACCTCTGTTGGTTGGTTTTGCCAGTTCTTGAATTTCACATAAAAAGAATCATACACTATGTATTCTTTTGTGTCCAGCTCAACAAAATGTCCCTAAGATTCCTCCTTGTGATTGTGTGTAGCAGTAGTCAATTCTTTTCAAGGATGTCTCATTTCCAATTGTATGAATATACCTCAATTTACTTATCCATTTTAATGTTCATGGACATTTGAGTTGTTTCTAGTCTCTGGGTATTATAAATAAAAGTACTGTGAGCATTCTTTCACATGTTTTTGGTGAACATGTGCTCTCATTTCACTTGAGTATATACCAAGGGTTGGAATTATCAACCCAAAAGATATGTATATGTGTATATATATGTACATACATATATACATATATATATGTACACACATATATACATATATATATATGTTTAGCTTTAGTAGGTCTAGCCAAACTATTCTCCAAAGTGATTGTATCAATTTATACTCCCACCAGCAGTGTATGAAAAGTTCTGGTTAGTCCACATTCTTAACAACATTTGATATGGTTCAGTCTGACCACTGTTTTTTTTAACTTTTTATTTTGAAATAGTTATTGATTGAGAACTGTTCCATCCAAACATTTCCCTCATGCTGCGTCTACACAGTTATACCCACCACCCTGCCCACACCATCCCTAGCTCTTGGCAATGACTGATTTGTCTCCATCTATGCTTTTGGCATTTTGAGATTGCTGTTTATTTATTTAAAATCAGATCACTGATTTTCTTTATTGTTTTTCTGTTTTCAATTTCATTGATTTCTGATTTTATCTTTATTATTTCCTTCCTTTTGCTTGCTTTCAGTTTATTTTACTCTTTTTTTTCTAGGTTCTTGAGGTGGGAGCTTAAATTACTCATTTGAGACCATTCCTCTTTTCTAATATATGCATTTAGTGCTATAAATTTCCCTTTGGGCACTGCGTTAGCTGTGTTCCACAGATTTTGGACATGTTGTATTTTCATTTTCATTCCATTTAATGCATTTTTATTTTTTACAATTTCTCTGGAGACTTCCTCTTTGACCACTGGAATATTTAGAAGTGTGTTGTTTAGTTTTCACATGTTTGGGGATTTTCCTGTTATCTTTCTGTTATTGATTTCTAGTTTGATTCTGTTGTGGTCAGAGAATATACTTTGCATGATTTCACTTCTGTTGAATTTGTTGAGGTTTGTTTTATGGCCCAGGATATGTCTATCTTGGTGTACTTTCTGTGGGCACTTGAAAAGAATGTATATTCTGCTGTTTGGTGGAGTGTTCTGTTGATGTTGGTTGGATCCTGTTGGTTGATGGGGTTGTTGAGTTTTTCTATATGCTTGCAGATTTTTTTCGAGTTGTTCTATCAACTGGTGTGGATTTGTCTATTTCTCATTTTAGTTCTATCAGTTTTTGTTTCACATATTTTGCAGCTCTATTGTTTTATGCATTTGAATTACTTTGTCTTCTTGATTAATTAACCCTTTTATTATTATGTAATATCCCTCTCTGTCCCTGATAATTTTCTTTGCCCTGAATTTTACTTTATCTGATATGAATATAGCCAATCCTTCTTTGTCTTGATTAATGTCTGCATGGTATAGCTTTTTCCACCCTTTTACTTTCAACTTACCTATATGGTTAGATTGGAAGTGAGTTTTTTTATAGATAGCATATAGTTGGGTCATGTTTTTTTAATCCATCCTGCCAATTTCTTATTTGGTGTATTTATGTTTAGTGTAATTATTGATATGCTAAGGCTTGAGTCTGCCACTTAATTGTTTATTTTTGGTTTGTTCTGTTTTTTTATTTCTCTGTTTTTTCCCTTGCCTTTCTATGGGTTACTTGAATATTCCTTAGAATTCCATTTTTAATTATTTGTGTTTTTTTGATTTATTTGTATTTATTTGATTTATTGTGTTGAGTATACCTCTTTGAATAACTTTTTAAATTGCTTCTCTAATTACTATATTGCATATACATACCTTACTAAATCTACTAATATTGACATATTACCAGTCCAAGTGAAGTGTAGAAAACTTACCTCCCTTTATATTCCTTTACCCTCCCCCATTTATAATATGATTGTCTTAAATATTTCCTCTACATACATTGTGATCTATACTAGTCAGTGTTAAAATTTTTGCTTCAACTAAACATAATTTAGAAAATTCGAGAAGAGAAGGAAGGTCTATTATATTTACCCATATTTTTATTCTTTCCATTATTCTTTCTTCCTATCTGATGTTCAAAGATTCCCTTCTTTTACCATTTCCTTTCTGTTTAGAGAATTTCCTTTATCTATTATTTTAGCATAGGTATGCTGGTGACAGAATTCCTTATTTTTTCTTCATCTGAGAATGTCTTTTTTCCCCCCTTCATTCTCAAAGGATATTTTCACTGGATATAAAATTCTGGCTTGGCAGTTCTTCTTTTTTCTTTTTTCAACACCTGAGAAATCTTGTGACACTTCTATCTGGCCTCTCTGGTTTCTTATGAGAAGCCTGCTGTTATTTGAATTGCTTTCCCCCTGTAGGTTAGATGTCATTTCTCTGTCACTGCTTTTAAGATTTTTACTTTGTCTTTAATTTTCATAAGTCTGACTGTGATGTATCTTTCTGTGAAATTCCTTGGGTTTATCCTGTTTGGGGTTAACTTAGTTTCTTGAATCTGTTTGCTTATGTCTTTTGCCAGATTTGGAAAGTTTTTGGTCATTATTTCTTCAAATACTTTTCAAGCCTGACCCTCTTTCTCCTTTCATCTTGGGACTCTGATGGCCCAGATGTTAGATCATTTGTTATAGTTCCTGAGATTCTGTTTATTTTTTCAGTTGATTTTCCCTGTTTTTCAGATTGGGTAATTTCTGTTGTTCTGTCTTTAAGTTCACTGATTTTTTTGTCTACCCTCCACATTCTGTGGTCAAGCTCATCCACTGAGTTTTTAATTTTGGTTGTATTTTTCAGTTCTAAAATTTCCATTTGGTTTTTCTTTATATCTTCTATTTCTTTGCTGAGACTTTCTGATTTTTATTCATTTCAATGTTCATAATTGCTTGTTGAAGCATTTTTATGATGGCTGCTTTAAAATCCTTCTCATATAATTTTATCATTTGTGTCATCTCAGTGATGGTGTCTGTTGATTGTCTTTTCTTCTTCAAGTTGAGATTTTCCTGGTTCTTGGTATGAGGAGTGATCTTTGGTTGAAACCTGAATATGTTTGATATTATGTTATAAGATGCTGGATCTTACTTAAATGTTCTCTTTTAGCTGGCCTCTTTTTTTTTTGAGACAGGGTCTTGCTCTGTTGCCTGGGCTAGAGTGCAATGGCGTGATCATAGTTCACTGCAACCTCAAGGTCCTGGGCTCAAGCAATCTTCCTGCCTTAGCCTCCCAAGTAGCTGGGACTACAGGCATGTGCCACCAAGCCCGGCTAAGTTTTTTTAAAAGAATTTTTTCTTGAGACAGGGTCTTGCTATTGCTCAGGCTGGTCTTGAACTCCTAGGCCTCAAGCAATCCTCCTGCTTCAGCCTCCCAGGGCGCTGGGATTACAGGAATGAGCCACTGCACCTGGCATATAGTTGGCCTTTCTTGACATCACTCTGGTAGGGATAAGGAGGAGTGCTGCCTCATTACTGCCAGGTGGCGCTAGAAATTCAGCTTCTCTATTGGCCTCCATTGATACCTGGGGCTTGGGGAGGGGCTTCTGATTACTGCTGGGTTGAAGTAGGAGTTCAGATTCCTTCCCTATTAGGCCTCTGCTGATACAGCTCTGGCTGGGAGGAGCAGGAATACCTCTTTACTGCTCCCCATGTAGCCTCCACTGACACCATGGGTGGGAGGCCTTATCACCACTGGGTGGTGGTGAAAGTCCTGACTCTTCACTAGGCCTCCTCTGATACCACTCCAGTGTTGGGGTGGGTTGGGCAGGGATGCCTCATTCCTGCCAGATGGGAGTGAAAGTCCAGGTTCCCCATGTGGACTCTACCGACACTGGGAGATGGGTGAGCAGAGATGAAAGACCTGCTTCCTCATGTGGCCTTCTCTGAAAATACTGTAGAAGGGAATGGGGGTGTCTTTTGGTGCCTTGTTACAGCCTGACAAGTGTGGAAGTTTGGGTTTTCCACTCAGCCTTTGCTGATGACGATGGGGGTGGAGGCTGCAGTATTCTCTATGGCAGCGATCCCCAACCTTTTTGGCACCAGGGACCGATTTCATGGAAGCCAATTTTTCCACAGATGTCAGTTGCCGGGGTGGCAGGGTGGGGGGTGGGTGGGTAGGGAGGTGGAGTTCAGGTGGTGATGCAAGCAATGGGGAGCGGCTGTAAATACAGAATACAGATGAAGCTTCGCTGGCTCACTGGCTGCTCACCTCCTGCTGTGCGGGGGGTTGGGGGGCCCTTCCTACGTTTCTTGGAAGGCAATTT
Organism: Daubentonia madagascariensis; assembly: GCA_023783475.1. Taxonomy (NCBI): domain Eukaryota; kingdom Metazoa; phylum Chordata; class Mammalia; order Primates; family Daubentoniidae; genus Daubentonia; species Daubentonia madagascariensis. The sequence continues at coordinate 418,189 of JAKFHU010000522.1, forward strand.
TTCCACAGACCGGAGGCGAGATGGGGAGGGCAGAGCTCTGTGGCCGGTTCCTAATAGGCTGGACTGCTATGGGTCCATGGCCAGGGGGTTGGGGACTGCAGCTCTGTGGTGTTTAGCTGGAGTAGAGCAGTTACTGTCTTAAAAGTTTTCTGTCTTTCTAGACTATCCCTTTCCTGGTCCTTTGGCTAGGGAGGGCAGGCTTTTCTTGGGGCTTTTTTTTGTCTGCACTCATTGGAGTTTCCACTTTGCTGGCTTCTCCAGTATCTGGTCTGGGATATTTGAGGCAAAAACAAAAATCAAAACAAAAAAAGAAGGAATTCACCACTGTGTTGTTCTTCAGGCCCCAAGGTCCCTAGCTCATCTGTCGCCTTCTCTCCCCCTTTCTGAGTCTTCTTGTGTTTGTTTTATATATAATGTCCAGGGCTTTTTAGCTGTATTTAGTGGGTGAAATAGGGAAAAGTATATCTACTCCATCTTTCTGAAAGCAGAAGTTGTTTCTGAAGGGTGGTTTTTAAATGCTGTTTCATAGTGTTGTGGGTTCTAGGGTTTTACTTCAGGGGCTGCCATGGCAAGGAGAGGATGTGGCAGAGGGTGATGTCCAGTGGCAATACTCTTGGAGCCCTTACCTATGATTTAAGAGAGCAGCTTCACTTTTGTTGATTTTATATATTGGGATTCTATCTAAGATCTCATGGACAAAAGAGTTCTACTGCCTAAAAGAAGTTGGAAACTACTGCCATAAACTATTGAAATGTCCTCAAATTATAACATTTTGGTTTCAAAACTCTGTCTCTATCATTGTCTTTTATGCCTGAAAGAAGTGCAAAAATCTTTTGTCAAAAGCATGTGTCTGTGTTTTTAATTTGGGTGACATGGTAGCAATAACAATATGCCATGAAAGCAAAGTATCTAGGAAAGTCCCGGATATTTGCACACCTAACACAGATGTTTCCTTTTGCTGTTCCTTTCAGCTACTGGGACAGAGGAAAGGATTCAGCAGCCTAGGGTCCAAGTGCCTAGATGTGAGTCTTAACTAATCCCTAGTTGTGTGATCTTATGTGAGTGACAACTTCTCAGAGCCTCCATATCCTTATCTGAAAACAGGGATAATAAGGTCTAATTTGTGTGATAACTTGTTAAATGCTAATTGGCCATACAAAAGACACTTACTTAAAGGGCTGGCCTCTGCAACACTGTCCAGTACAGCAGCCAGTAGCCACGTGTGCCTATTGAGCATTTGAAATATGACTAATGTGACTGAGGAATTTAATTTTATTTAATTTGAATTAAAACTTAAAAAATGATACTTGATTCAGTTATTGGAAAACTTTGAAGTATATTTGTAATAACTGGAGCATGAGTATTTGGAATAACTTGAGTATGGAACAACTGTAAATGTTATGAAATCTAAATAAGGTCAAGTATTTCTGATGGAAATTTAGTGTCTGAGTTGCATTGTGCTGTAAGTGTAAAATGCACTGGATTTTGAAGACTTAGTACGAGAAAAAGAATATAAAATCCTGATGATTTTTATATTTAGTACATGTTGAAGTGATAATATTTTTAAAATATTGGATTAAATAAAATATATTTTAAAATAATTTCATTCCATTCTTTTTATTTTTTAAATGTGGCTACTAGAAAATTTTAAATTACATATGTGGCTTACATCATATTTCTATTGGATAGTGCTGCTCTAGAGTGATACTTACATATGATGTGGGTAAATAAATATCACATACTTTTAACTTTGGTGAGACTGAGGGACTCCTTTAGATTTATCTGCTTAAGCTATTAAAATATATTTTCTTAAACAACTGAGCATTTATGGGATGTGTATAATTTTTGCCTAAAAGTTAGCTACTGAAGTTGTGAGATATAAGCTCCTCTCATTATTGGTGGGAATGTAAATTGACATGATCCTTACCAGATGACCGTTCATTCAGGAAATGATTTTTGAGCTTGTATATACCAGTCACTATAGTGTGTCTGCAGACATAAGGGTAAGCAGATATAAGGTGACTGTCCTTATAGAAGTTACTAGATATGGGGAACAACTCAGTGTTAGGTGTGCAAATATCTGGGACTTTACTGAACACTTTGCTTTTATGGCATATGGTTATGGCTACCATGTTTCCCAAACTAAAAACATAGACACATGTTCTTGACAAAAGATTTTTACACTTCTTTCAGGCATGAAAGACAGTGAGGGAGGTATAGATTGGGAGCCAAAATATTGGAATTTACTGACTACTTGGAAAATCAGTCACTTGAAAAATAATTACAAGAATAGTCATTTAGTTGCAATTGTGGTAGGTTCTACAGAGTAAAAAAACCTTTTAAAATGAGCATCTCATTTGTACAGAAACTTCCCTCCTAGGAATTTATCCTGGAGAAATAATCATGGATGTGCCCAAAGATGTATGTATAGGAATGTTCCCTGAAGTGTTAAAAAGAGCAAAAATACCTAGTAACAACCCAAATGTTCAACAGTTTGGATTGGGTATTTAAATTATCTATTTGATGGAATACTGTGCAGCCATTGAAAATCATGTGGAGAAAGACATTGAATGACTTTAAAATGTGATTATAAAAGCAATATGTGCACTGTGATTCTGATTACATAAATCATATAAATGCATAGAGAAGCACAAGAGCAATCTTCGCCAACCTATTAATAATGTTTATTTCTCTGGTGGGGCTATAAGAGATTTTTTTTCTTCTTTGGCTTTTGTGAAATTTCTATAAACATCTATTAGTTTACTATGCCCCAAAATTTGATATGATTTTTTAAAAAGGTGAGCTGACTGAATCAGGCTATATTTCATTTCATAGTTTTGTTTAATTGGGACAGAAGACAGGAAGTGGAAAATGGGACTGCTAGTCCTATAGGGTTTAATGGTTAATAAAAAAGTTAGACCATGTTTATTCTACATTCATTGCTTGTTTGAAACAATTAACATTAATGCAAAAAATAAATTTAAGATAAATGGAAAAGATAGCAACCTCAGCAAGCTGATTGGAACAGGAAATGATTGTCTCTTCTGTGCTTGGGTTTGTCATCATAAGCCAGATTTCTCTGCTCAATTCACTTTTTCAGGAGATGCAGTTTACAAATTCCAGATGCTTCATACATTCACAATAAAGGTATTTAATCAAAGCTGGGATTTCATCACTTTCAAAGATTAAAGGTCCCCTTCAACAAGATGGAGATTACTTGAGGCTTATAAATGAGCTAGAAAACAAGAAGCTGTCTCCATTTTTCACCACCCATTTGATACCACTTGGCTTATCCTGTGTTTCATGGGACCAGGATTGTGGTTCTCTCCTGTTTTACCTGTTCTTTGGGCTGCTTCTTCCATTGTCCAAGCAAAAAACTGCACAAGCCTGTCTAGAATGGAGAGTTCATAATACCACAGTCTGTTTGGAGTAGTGGTCTCCAAATGCAACCACCCTAAGGGCTATCTTAAGCAATAATCCAGCTTCCTTCCCTCAGATAAAAATACTTGTATTTAAGCAGTGACTAAAAGGAGGTTGGTAGCAGTTAAAGAGTGCCAGTGGGGGCAAGAGTGCCAAAGGAATCAGGGAATGAGAACTTAGAGTGAGGACCAAACCCAAACTAGCTTTCCTAACTGCTGTTTTATGAGGATAATAGACATTTCTAATTATACATCGTGTGCCTCATGGTGGAGAGATAGCTGTGGGCCACTAGCCAAATAGCTTGACCTCCAGGGATTTTGAAGAAATGTCCAGTGAGTGGGGACAAGGATCAGCGAAGGAAGGTCATGAGGTCCTGGGCAAACAAAAGCAAGTCAATAACAATAGCTACTGCATTAATTAAATGCCTACTATGAGCCAGACACTGTGCTTGGCATTTAAAATAAGTTATTTCATTTGCAAATTCATTCTCAGAACTTTTACAAGATGGGTCTTTTTTTTTTCAATTTATAGATGAAGAAAATGAGATTCAGAGAAGTTCTTAAGGAATAGTAATACTATCATTACTACCGCTACTACCATGACTGCTGGTTAATTTTATGGAGCAATTGCTATGCACCAGGCACATGCTCTGTATTTCTCTATCTCATTTAATCCTGGCAACAATACAATGAAGTAGACACCAGAACATACATCTAGTGACTGGAGATTCATATCCAAGTGTGTTGGACTTCAAAGTCCACCTCTTTTCATTGTGCCATACTGTGTCATCCACCACCAATCATCTTTAAAATGGTAATTTAATGATACAAATGAAGAATAACTGAAGAATGAAAGTTAATTTGATTTTTCTTCTAGTTCTAAGTTTGCTGTAGATTTCTTTCGGGGGGTTGTTAATATGTTATATATGTCACTAATTTTTGTCCTCCTCTTTGAGGAGATAAAAGTTTGGGGACTTGCATGTATTGCAATGTTTATTTCCATCCCATTCATTAAAGTAAGAACCCTTTGTTCACTCAATGATAATCCTTGAGGCTGATCCTTAATCTGTTGCTATCCTGGGACTCCCTGCCAACAAACATTGAACACTACCATTGCTTTCCTTAAAGGCTTGTCCAAAATCAAATCAGAAATTATTTTCTACCCCAAATCAGGGATATAGAGACCATGAATAAGAGTCATCTAGTCTATTGGATTTGTCTCCAGTGAGGTAAAAGGAACTTCTGGGCCTAGCCATATGTTCTCACTTAGGCACATTTCTTCATTCCTCTCGCAGATTTTGTAGATCAAATGCTTATTAGAAAAATTGTTGTTTTGAATCTAAAAAAAACTAGACTACCTTGAAACTAGCTTCAGTGTGGTGATACATTTAAAAGAAAAACCTAATCTAATTCCAAAGCCTTCAAGAGTAATGTAGACATCTATTCAATACTCAGCTAGCTTTCCTTTTCTTTCTTCCTCCTTTTCCATTCATTTTTAGTCACTTGCTCTTACAAGTATGCATTTCTACCTATTCTGATCACAACAGTACAGTACCAAATGTCAGAGCAGCACAAAGCAGGGATTGGAGGAGAGGCAGGAGACGGACTCTGTATATTTATAATTGTGTGAATGGGTCCTGGGTATTGTTGTTTTGTTTTTGTTAATCTTCTCAGGTGATTTTATTGTGCAGCCTAAGTTAAAAACCTCTGCCGTAAGGGCCCTACATTTGGATTCTTCTGTTTCATCTCTTCAAGGATGTGGCAAGTTTTCTTTTAGCCTTTCCTACCTCTTATTGTTTTGTTTTTCATATTCACTTTCAACCTTTCACTTTCCATTCTCATTTGTTCCCTCACACATACTTTGTTTCTAATCAACATACAGGATGTTAATTCAAGTACAAGTTGTTTCTTTGGGAGGTGACAGTAGGGGAGGGGGGAAGTAAGAAGGGGCAGGGAAGGCAGCCAATAAACGATGTGTTATCAACGGTGCCCACTCTGGGCAACGAGAGCTTAGTCTGGTTGGAGACGTAAAACATATACCTCAGAGTTATCCCGTCCAAGCGGGACAGGAACTGAGGTATTTATCTACCAGTTCCTGCCAGTCATTGGTTGAGGACTGTTCCCAGGACCCCTTAATTCCCTGCCACTTCCAGCCTGTTGTATGTGCAGGCAGAGTGGGCTATAGCAGCCAGAAAGAGCCCACGAGCAAAGGGCTACAGGTGTTGACAGTTGGAAGTCCAGCTAGTACACAGCAGAGTTAACTTACACCATACTCTTGTTCTCAACCACTGGTAAACAGATTGTAGTTCAGCACCTTCACAACTTCTTTAGTGTCTGCATCTACTCTGTTCTCCCTCAGCTTTCTTCTATTTTTCTCATCATTTTATTTCATACCATAATGCCTCATACTTCATCATTCCTCATATTTTCTCTTTCCTCTCTGGCATTATCCTTTGATGTTTAGGCTATGATCCCGTCTCTCCTGGGCAAGTCTGCATGAGGCATTGGTGGTTAATTATGGTGACTGTAAAGAAAGAGAGAATGGGCATGATCCACACTGCTGCCAGATCTAAACCCTCGTGTGTTTCCAAAACTCATATCTGGTCAGTTCAGTTTTCCAACTCTCTGAGCCCAAGATCTAGCCTTTCTTTCCTTCATGCTTTTACTATATTTTGCACATGGATAACTCATCCTTTGATACCCAGCTGAAATATCACCTCCTCTGTAAAGCCACTGTGCACAGCCAAATTAATCCCCCTTCCCTCAGTGTTGTCATAATGCTGTGTACAAACCTCAATTGCAGTATAGTGATCATCAAAAACCATCCTAAGTATTCATTTATTATATGCTGGTTTCCTCACATGGAACATGAATTTGGGGAAGACAGAAGTTATTTCTCTTTGTATTCCTTTCCCAAGTGAAGTGTGCCACAAAAGTATGTGTTCCAAAAATGTTAGTAGGATTACATCAAAGTCATATTGAGTTGAAGTTGGTTTTGGAATATCAGCATTGTTCTACAGGTGCGCTAACAAACATATTTATGAAAGACATAACTAATAGATCTAGTCAGAGAAGCTTTAATCAGAAATGAGTCTTGGGAATTGGCTTGATACCAATGTCACCAAAAGTGACATTGAAAGTTGAGAAGTGACTGAAATTTGAGAAAATACAATTATATATAGCCAACCATACCTTGGAGAGTGAATAATTGGAACACTTATCATGTTAGAATAATTGTCACAGTGAACTCTTATTTGCATGATAAAACAATGGAATATTAATCAAAGGAACACCAGTGTACTGGATGTTGTAAAAATTCAGGTACATTAGTCATAATAGCTTTCCACAGCACAAGGTGGAGGTGGTGGAGAGAAGTATTGGGAGTCTTTGACTGAAAGATTGGTGTAAAAGAAGAACTCTCCAAAAGAATTTGAGGCAGATTCTCCATTGAAATTAAGCTATTTTCATTGCAGTCTTGTCTTGTAATTTTGCCTGTGGCCTTTGACCTCCCTGACTTAATCATCAACTCATTAACAATTTAACATAATACTTTTCTTCCCTGGGATGTCATTTTACTTAAGCTATGAGTGTAAAAAACACACCCGAACTCAAGGTACCTTTTCTATTCTCTCACTCAACAACAACAATCAACACTGAAGACTTTTGTGACCAAGTATATGGGGATTTCTCCCTACCAACAAGCAAGCAATCAAATTTGCAGTGGACACTAGCTAGGTGTCCTTCAGCTCAATTCTGACACTATTTGCTTGGAGACAGCATCAGATCCCACAGGTTGAGGGGACAGTCCCACAAGACTGACCCCTCCCCCATGCCAATCGCAAGCCTCAGGTTGTTTTACCTGTGTTTCTGACTGACTGGCTATAAATCAGGGATCCCACGACTCCCTCCTTGGGTTTGATTAATTTTTTTTTTTTTTAGAGAGCTCTGTTGCCCAGGCTGGAGTGCAGTGGCATCATCATAGGTCACTGCAGCCTCCAACTCCGGGGCTCAAGCAATCCTCCCACCTCAGCTTCCCAGAGTGCAGGGATTAGAGGCGTGAGCCACCATACTCAACTGGGTACAATTACTTTGCTAGAGTGGCTCACAGAACTCAGAGAAACGTTTACTTAGGTTTACTGGTTTATTATAGAGAATATTACAAAGGATACAGATAAAGAGATGCATAGGGCATGGCATGAGACGAGGATCATAGAGCTTCCATGCTCTCCCTGGTGATTCACCCTCCAGAAACTTCCACATGTTCAGCTATCTGGAAGCCCTCAGAACTCTGTTCTTTTGGGTTTTTATGGACACTTCATTACATAGGCATGATTGATTAAACCATTGGTCATTGGTGATCAACTTAATCTTCGGCCCCTCTTCCTGGAGGTCAGGGAGTGGGGTTGAAAGTCCCAACCCTCTAATCCTGCCTTGTTCTTTCCAGTGACCGGCCCCCATCCTGAAGCTACCTAGGGGCTGCCAGCCATCAGGCAACTCATTAGTATACAAAAAGACATCACTTTGGAGATTCTATCTATTTTTATATATTTTATTTTCAGCATTCTTGCGTCAGGAGGTGGGAGTTGGAGGTGTGGGGGTGAGGGCTCAAAGAAGGGTTCATTGTGTTGGTAAATGGTTTGGGCGTGGACCAAGTAAAATTTCAGGATGTCCTGGTTGATCTGCAATTTATGAATTGGGGAACCTTTCCATATAAGGGATGGATAAAAGATAATTTCTATCTTTCTTCTAATTGAATTTATTAACTACCTTAACCTTCTCTACTTTTGATTAAATAAATTCTTTAGTTTTTGTTATTTATTTATTTTTAATTTTGAGAAATTTTTAGGAATTTAGAAAAGTACAGGGACCAATATAATAAACCCCATTGTGCCCAAAGCCATAATTGCTAACAATTAACATTTCATCAAATTTTCTTTGCTTTTTAATATAAAAGTAAGTCATTATAGATAAACTTGAAATCTCCTCATTTCTTATTTTTTCTCTCCTTCCTAGAGGCAATGATTTTTATGCATTTCGTATGTATCTTTCTCATCCAATTTTTAGACTAATATATTTATGTTTACTTTTTAAACTTTTAATTAGTTTTGTTTTCTGAACATTTTATATCTCAAAGCTAGAGTGTCTTCTTTCAGTCTTCTCCACTGGAAAACTCCCACTTGTCCTTCAGGACCCAATGCAAAAGTCATGATCTCTTTGAAGTCTTTCTTTAATCCCCTAGGCAGATTAACTGTGAATTCCTTACTACTTCCACAGCATTCAGTTCCTTCCTCTATTACACCACCGGCCAGGTTATAGTGTGGTTAGGTTTATCTGTCTCCCTCACTATGAGACCCTCAGGGATCAGAACACTTTTTATTTATCGTTGCATTGCCAGGTCTAGTTCACTGCCTATCATATAGGAGGCTCTCGGTAAATATTTGTTGAACAAATGAATGGAAGTTTAGAACATTTGAGCAGCTAAGAATTGAATAAACAATGCTTTTACTTAAGAGACCTTATGGAGTGGGAGTGGGAAGAAAGAATTTGATGTGTTAGATGGTCTTCAAGGATGGAGACGGATTCAATTTGAGTTTCATTTGAGAAATAAATGTTTACACAAAAATTAATGAAGAAAACTAACCCAAGTTTGGTAAAAATATACACTACTTGTTTGAAATTTGCTATGCCTATTCTTCTATGATAAAATGGAAATTTTAAGATGTTTTGTCTGAGGAAGATATGTAAATATAGTAAGAACAGAGGAATTATGAATATTCATGAAGCATTATTACTATATTAATAGAAAAATGAGTCAGGTCCAAATTTGTTCAATAGAGGCCATAATTGCTTGCTGAAATAAAGTGTGAGCTCTAAAGAGAACTGCCATTTCCAGCTTTTTGAAAGCACATTATCCTTCAAAATATTTTAATTAAAAGAACTCAGTAAAACACTTAGAAGCAAAGTCAAAGTTTTTTCCTCCTTTTTTCTAGTGGGGTGGTCAGGAAGAAAGCAGGTCAGAAACAACTCTTTGGAGATGAAGGACAACACATCTCACACCAGCCTCAGAAGTGCCAATTGCAATTAACATCTTGTAAACCACATAGTTCACACTGTTTTGGCAAGTCATTTTCTACTGCTGAACTTTCATATTCAAAATTTCTGGTGCTTTTTAGGTGTAAGTGTTCCCCAAAATACTTTATTTTTACTTTTCAAGGAAATTTTGGGCATCTTCCTAGCGTCTGACGTTGTTCCCAAGGACTGTGCGATAGCCTTGGACCCCGAAAGAGATAGGGGCCACTGGGCCTTCCTGGGAGCCAAGTCACTGGTCATAGAATTTGACCTGACGGAATGTAGCACAAACTTGTCTTTTTTTAGTGTGTGTGTGTGTGTGTGTGTGTCTGTGCATATATGAGCTACTTAACAGTTTGTAAGACTGGCATGTTACCTGCCTTCTAAAGTCTAGCTACACCAAGGCTTCTTAACCTGGAGTTAAGTCAGGGGGCTTAAGGACTTATAACTTTCTTTTAACTATCCTCTAACTGAAATTTAGCATTTATTTCAGTTATGAACATAGGCAATGAACCACAGTAATATTAAGCCGTTGACCTGTAACTTTATCACCAATGGACTATTATAATTGTTCCAATTACATTATAATTGTTGCAATTGTTGAAATATTATTTATGCTCATCACTTGGGAATTATGATACTTAACAGAATTACCTCTAGACCTTGTTATTTAATGTACTAATAAACACATACATTATTATATCACAGATTTATTTTAATATTTTGATAACTATTTCAATTTAAGTGGTTAGCTTTGTAATCCTGTATATTTTATTTTATGCATTAAAAATACTATTCTGACAAGGGGCCCATAGGCTTTACTAGATGCAAAGGGGTCTATGGCACAAAGTAAAGAACCCTTAGTCTACAGAGGGATTCAACTTCCTCAAATGAAACACACTGTAGATGCAGATGTGGTGTAGACCAGTGTTTTTGAAACTTTGTAAGGTCATTGAGCTGTGTCTTCAAATACTAGCTTGTGTGGAAGGCCAATATATGCAATAGATCAAAGCATGGCTGCCTTGAGGTAGGACCCTTGTCTCAAAGCCCCAACTCTGTAGTAAGTCATTTCGAAGTTGGCCCTGGACAATGTCAGGAAATGCAAACCCGTGATGGACTGTGCCTGTAGCTTCAGATGGAGTCAAAGAGGGCAATAGGGCAATGCAAATTGAAGAGAAAAAAATAACAGCTGTTGAGGAAGGCAAGTATAGAAAGCAGACTAACAAAAGATAGGGGAAAGACTGGGAGGCAAATATTCATGCCAGTGGGTAGAAGGATCTCTTTGACAAATCAGAGACAGTAGCCTCCTATTTTTGTATTAGTTGTAGAAATTCAGTACTTTTATTGTGAGAAGCCTACTTGCTTGCTAGAGGTAAAGGACAATGCATGAAAGTTGGTCTTGCTGTGTGAAAGCAGACTTAGGAAAAATGTGAATTCTCTTAGACCCACATTGGGAGTTTAGGGGAGACTTCTTGGTCCAAATGACCTCTGAAAAGAACCTCATTATAGGACAACCTCTTTAAGCCTAGTGGATGCTGTTGGTGCCCCACTCAGATCTCCTTTACTAGTTGGTGTACTCACTACCCCCTCATCCCCAGCTGCTGTGAGTGTTGGCTGCCTCTTCTCCAAAGAGTTGTCCTTATCCAAACAGTAGCCCCTCCCATCACCAGCCCCCCAACCCCCATCAGGAAAAATTGCCTGAAATTGGGGTGTAGATGCTGACACCTTATTGTCGTGGTGCCATTTGTACTCCAGAGCTTTCCAGAGCACTTGGTTGTATGGCTGTATCAGCTAAAGCTCATCTCCAACTGAGACCACACCCTTGTAAAGCCTCCACTCGCATGGTAGCCTGGTTACCTCATGCCCCTGTTCCCTGGAGCAGTCCCACCAAAATCACTTAAACAAGAATTCCTCTGTCAGGCTCTGCTTCCATGGAACCCACACTAAGACACTGGATTCTTCATCTTTAAAAAACAAATAACTCCTACCTCTCAGAATTATAGCAAGAATTAAAAAAGAAAGTAGACCTACAATATAGAAAATATGATAATTAAGTGCTTCTAAGAGCATTCAAACTCATTTCCCCAATTTGTCTTGACCCCAAATGTCTTTAAATAGCTTCTTTTTTTGTTTTTATTTTTTAAAAAAATATTGCCTCCGACTTCCTACATGCAGAAGGAGAGAAATGAAATATAAATGTGTGTGTACCTGAATGTTGAAAGGTTGTATCACTGAGGGATTAAGGGTGGGGACCATGGAGCTAGGCTGCCTGTGATCACTCCTGCTCCACCAATGACTAGCTCTGTGACCTTGGGCAATTCACAGAATTTCTTAGTGTCTCAGTTTCTATGGGGAAAATAATAGTACTACCTACCTTATAAGATTTTGTAATGGAATAATTGATGTCACTGATGTCACTAAAGTACTTACCACACTCAGCATAGAAAACATTAGCTATGTTATAGCCTTATTATGTTACATTCTTTTCCACTTTATTTATGTCTCATGGATTTGATCATAACTGAAAGTCTCCAAATCCTTTTCTCTCACAACTTTGACTATTATCTTTTTGTTAGGATTTAATTTTACTTTTTAAGAATTTGAAGAATTCATATTTGAGATTTTTTGGGGGCTTGGTGAAACACAACTCTTCAAATATAGAGATCTGGTAGGTCCTTGTGTATTTACTGTCTCAAGAGAAAAATAATGAAACACAAATTGACACCATATACTAGAAGTAATTGTGCATAGCCTGATTTAGAAAAGCATTAAATGAATATTCTGGTTATTTGTATTTTGAAACTAATGCCTTTTAAAAAAGTTATTACTTTCATTCTAATCCAATGAGGGATAAGTAAAGAATGTATGCATTGTTTTTTATTTACTAAAGACTTTAGTTTGGAAACTAGAAAGAAGTAAAAAATTTACAAGTGGGGAAATACCTGCTTTAGCAGAGGAATGGAAAAGTGAACTAACTAGTAACATATATAGGAACACTAATCTGTATACAGTAGGCCAAAGTTTTCTCCAGAGTGGTCTGCAGAAATAATGAACCTGGGGGTGATGCCCTGTGACCTAGAGTGATGCTGTTGTAGACATGTGGATACTGACTGAAAATCTGATGGGGACTCTACTGTATTAGTCTGCTAGGGCTGCTGTAACAAAGTACCACAAACTGGGGGGATTAAACAGCAGTAATTTATTGTCTCACAGTTCTGGAGGCTTGAAGTCTGAGATCAATGTGCGGGAAGGGTTGGTTCCTTCTGAGGGCTGTGAGGGAAAATCTGTTCCATGCCACTTGCCTAGCTTTTGGTAGTTTGCTGGCAATCTTTGGCTTTCTTTGGCTTTCATTGGCTTGTAGATGCATTACCCTGATCTCTGCCTTGGTGTTCACATTGTGTTCCCCCTGTGTGCATGTCTGTGTCCAAATTTTCCCTTTTTATAAGGACACCAGTCATATTGGATTAGGGCCCACCCTACTCCAGTATGACCTCATCTTAACTAGTTGCATCTGAAATGACCCTGTTTCCAAATAAGGTCAAATTCTTATGTACTGGGGATTAGAATGTCAACATATGCATTTGGAGCAGGGGACACAATTCAATCTATAGCACCTACTAATGGGAAAGGTATCAATTATGATTTTAAAGCTTGGCTGTGCCCAGAAGCAGATTGTTAATGGGTAAGCTCTTCTCTTCAGATGAAGTGTGGACATAAAATATATTCAGAATTAGCAAGAATATTTCTAGCCCTTTTCTCTAACCAAACTGGATTCTTCCTTTCTTTGGCCTGAAGACATCTCTCTTATCTGCTTTCCAAAATCTTCTTATGTTAATGCTTATGCTTCTCCCTAAGGCTTTTCTTGGCCTAGACTTCTTTTTCATTTCTATTTTGGGACAATTTCAGCCTTTGCAACAGGTTACCTAACACTTCCCAAACTACTCAATGAATGGTGACTAGAAGAAAGCATTAGAAGAGAAGTCAGGAACTAGAGGAGTGATATGTCCAAATGGCAATAATGAAGAAAACTGTGAATATTAAGCATGACTATTTTTTAGGTTTTCAAAGCTGATATTTGCCTGGCTCTTATTTATTCAGGGCCTCAGAAGTGGTTTCCTAAGATCTAGTTCAAAAACAAACCAAAGGTTTTTTTCCCCTTAAACCTAATTCAAATGGCAAAGGATAGCAAACCTGTTGGTTCTAGGTGGAGTGATAATTTTTAGAATACATATGAAATAATACTTGGCAGGGAAGAGGAAAGTTTACAGTGCCACCTTGGTAAGGCCACATGGCTGTGGCTCCAATTTTTTGATGATTGCAAATACCAGTGTGGGATTAATCCAATGCCAACCAATATCTTAGTTTCTCAAAGGTTTTTTTTTTTTTTAGTGCTGGATATTTGTTATATTCAAAGGGTAAATGGTAACCGAAACCAGCCTTGGGTCTAACGCAGCTGTCCCAGAGTTATATTTCAGTGTTTGTGTGGGCCACATTCATAATACACTTTGTAAGAGCTTAATACAAATTCTTGGAACTCAGATAATACTTCTATGTCTATTAAAAGAAGTTGGAACTTTGGGATTTAAGATGAGGTTACTTAGCAGTAATAAAACAGAATAAAGCAAGTCACCTTAACACAAAGCAATTATTTCTTCTACAAGATAGATTGTCACACTTTAAGGAAAAAAGTGTCCATTTTTTAAAAAATGGAAAAACACAGGTTACCACATTGCAGAATACATTTTTTCCTTTATAAAAGCAAAATTTTATTTCTAATAATTCAGTAAAATAGAAAGTAAAATGAACAATAATTATAATTCTACATTATTTTATTATTGGAAGAGTTGAAAACATACCATCCTGTGTTTTTCACACATTTATAAAGAATTTTTTGAATGAGGGTGTTTTTGTCACATGTGAAAACAAACAGTCATTCCCCACAGCTGTGGTCCCCAATCCCCCAGCCACAGACTGGTATCGGTCTGTGGCCTGTTAGGAACCAGGCCACACAGCATGAGATGAGTGGCGGGTGAGCGAGTGAAGCTTCATCTGTATTTACAGCCACTCCCCATCACTTGTATCACCGCCTGAGCTCTGCCTCCTGTCAGATCAGTGTCACCATTAGATTCTCATAGGAGCGCAAGCCCTACTGTAAACTGCGCATGCGAGGGATCTAGGTTGTGCGCTCCTTATGAGAATCTAATTAATGCCTGATGATCTGAGGTGGTGATGCTAGTGCTGGGGAGCAGCTGCAAATACAGATTATCATTAGTGGAGAGGTTTGACTGCACAGAGGCCATAATAAATCAATTGCTTGCAGACTCATATCAAAACCCTATCAGTGAGTGGCAAGTGGCATCTGGTTGCAGGCTTTATAGTGGCAAATGAGTATCTTACTTCAATTGTAAAGCTGCATCTGGTAGCAGGCTAAATTTATAGTGGCAAGTGAGTTGATGTACTTCAATTGTACAGCTGCATCTGGTGGCAGGCTTTAAGTCAGAATCCAACACTTATTTTCGTCCACGTGTGGCCTGCCCATTATTTTATTTACCACTTCTGTCCGCACCTCTTTCCTGCACTGTGCAGTTGTCTCAGTCACAGTTTTGGTAAGCCCACAAGCTAACCCTAGCAAAAATGAGTGAAAAACAAACGTCACTGGAGAGCTTCTTTGAATAGGGGGAAGACCCAATGATGAGACAGCAGAAGACTCTAGGACTGCCAACAAAATGAAAGCTGCATTTAAAAGAAAATACCAAGAGTCTACTTAAATTATGGGTTCATTGCAACAGGTGATTCACATTCTCCAAGCCTGCTTTGTATAATATGTGGCGACTGGCTATTCAACGAAGCCATAAAAACTTCAAAACTGCTTCACCACATGGAGACCAGGCACCCTGCATTAAAAGACAAGCCTTTGGAGTTTTTCAAAAGAATAAAAAACTGTGAATATGAAGAACAGAAGCAATTATTGAAGGCCACCACTTCATCAAATGTGTCTGCACTGACAGCATCATTCTTAGTGGCTAACCACATTGCTAAAGCTAAGAAGCCCTTTACTATTGGTGAAGAGGTGATCCTGCCTGCTGCTAAGGACATTTGCCATGAACTTTTAGGAGAGGCTGCGGTTCAAAAGGTGGCATGTGTTCCTCTTTCAGCTAGCACCATAACTAGACGAATTGATGAAATAGCAGAGGATATTGAGGCAAAATTGTTAGAGAGGATTAATGAGTCACCGTGGTATGCAATCCAGGTTGATGAGTCTACTGATGTTGACAACAAGGCAACAATGCTTGTTTTTGTGTGATATATTTTTCAGGAGGATGTGCATGAGGATGTTATGTTGCCAACCAACACCACAGCTGCAGAACTATTCAAGTCTTTCAATGATTACATATCAGGAAAACTGAATTGGTCATTTTGTGTCGGTATATGCACGGACTGAGTGGCTGCCATGACTGGACAGCTTTCTGGTTTCACTACTCGGGTCAAGGAGGTCACTTCTGAATGTGAGTCTATGCATTGTGTCATCCATAGAGAAATGCTGGCTAGCCGAAGAATGTCACCTGGACTAAACAACATTTTGCAGGATGTGATTAAAATTATCAACCACATTAAAGTACATGCCCTTAACTCACGTCTGTTCATGCAGCTCTGTGAGGAGATGGATGCAGAGCACACACGTCTCCTCTTATACACAGAAGTGAGATGGCTTTCTAAAGGTAGATCACTGGCCAGAGTTTTTGAGTTATGAGAGCTGCTACAGAGATTTCTTTTAGAAAAACAGTCACCACTGGCAGCACATTTCAGTGACACAGAATTGGTCGCAAAACTTGCTTACTTGTGTGACATATTCAACCTGCTCAATGAACTCAATCTGTCACTTCAGGGGAGAATGACAACTGTGTTCAAGATGGCAGATAAAGTGGCTGTATTCAAAGCCAAACTGGAATTATAGGGGCGACGAGTGACCATTGGGATTTTTGACATGTTTCAAACATTAGCAGAGACTTTGAAAGAGACTGAGCCAGGGCCTTCTTTCTCCCAGCTGGTGCATGATCACCTATCTCAGCTTTCAAAAGAGTTTGAGTATTACTTCCCAACCACAAAAGACCCCTGAACTGGGAAAGAATGGATTTGTGACCCATTTGTGAATAAGCCAGGTGAATGATTTTGTCCCTGCTAGAAGAGGGTCAACTGCTTGAGATCACAAATGACGGTGGCCTTAAAATTATGTTTGAGACAACTTCAGATTTCCATACGTTCTGGATTAAAGTCAAGGCAGAGTATCCTGAGATTCCCACAAAAGCACTGAAAAGCCTGCTTCCATTTCCAACATCCTATCTTTGTGGAACAGGGTTTTCTGCAGTGACAGCGACCAAAACAAGATTACGGAGTAGACTGGACATAAGCAACACACTTCGGGTGTTACTGTCTCCCATCACCCCCAGATAGGACCATCTAGTTCCAGGAAAACAAGCTCAGGGGTCCCACTGATTCTGCATTATGGTGAGTTGTATAATTATTTCATTATATATTACAATGTAATAACAGAAATAAAGTGCACAATAAATGTAATGTGCTTGAATCATCCTGAAACCATCCCCCCCACCCCTGGTGTGTGGAAAAATTGTCTTCCATGAAACCAGTCCCTGGTGCCAAAAAGGCTGGGGACTGCTGTCCCACAGGGAAAAGAGAGAAGATTCAGGAGAATTGAATGACCCAGAGAATGTTTGAATGACTCTATGTATCAGAGGTTGGCAATCTTTACCTGTAAAAGGAAGATCGTAAATATTTTAGGCTTTGTGGGCCATGCCATTTCTGTTGCAACTACTCCACTCTGCCTTTTTAGTGAGAAAACAGCCTTAGGCAATAGGCAAATCAATGGACATGGCTGTGGTCCAGTAAAACTTTATTTACAAATATAGGCAGCAGGCTATAATTTGTCAACCCCTGCTATATATTAGTGAGACCTTTATGATCAAGTACTAAGTAATGAGAATAATATAGAATTTGATGCTTTATAACCTTTTGAATAATTTCACAAATATTTTTTCACTGGATCACTCCAGCTTTCAACTCTTTTCCCACCAGTGAGGAAAAAAGCTTTAGTGAACATTGTAGGAGAGCCTCTACCAAACTATGAATTTCTTAAAGACATGTTTTATATCTTATTCTCCAGTGCCAGGCAGTGTTTATTGAATTGAATTAGTGCATTTCCTATAAACTCAATGTATTTACTGTATTTCCTTGCCTATGCCACTTTCCCTGTCTCAGTGATACATTTTGTCCTTCCCAGCAGCTGTTCCCTTGACCCTGCACACATTTGGAATCTTTCCTATCTATGTTGAGTATTTATACATGTTCCTAAAGATATTCAGTTGACCTAAAGAATTAGGGTGGAGTAAATGGCTTTTCCCCCTTGTATATAACTGGCCTGTGTGGATCAACCTCATTGAGCATCCATCACCAGGCACTTAAAAAGGAAGAAGACTATTCATATAGGCACAGTAGACAAAGAAGGAAAAGACAGAATCCCTTATTCCTCTATTCCTGACCTTGGAAGTAAGACAGGATGTTCTTTCAGTCTGGCCACCTCCTTGAGATGGGGGTAGCTGGAGAGTAGCTGAGATGCTAGTGAGTGATTTTGGACCAAGTTGTGACTTTTGCTGGTCCCCACTCTGAGTCATTTATTCCAAAGTAGCAAGTATTTCAGGTTGCTAAATTGGATCTCAAAGCATCATCTAAGCAAGAAGATATACACTTCAGTGGTTTCCCCATTAACCTTGGTAAGCTGTCCTAATTTTTGTCTCTGTAGTCGATTGAAAAAGATGGCCACACTATTTTGCAGCTCCTCCCATCAAGAGTTAGAGTTTTAGGGCTATGAATTTTCCTCTGAGTGTGCATTGTTTTCACTGTTGTTAATTTATAAATATGTTGTAATTTCAATTTTAATTTTTTCATCAGCCCCTGAGTTATTTTGAAGAGTATTTTAGAGTTTTCTTAATAGTTCTATTTTTCTTTTTGGTATTAATTTCTAGTTTTTTACCATCTGGGTCAGAGATTATGGAACATGCAACTTCTAAATTTGGGAATTTGAGGTTTTCTTGGTCTCATAGTACCTTAAATACTTTTGCAAATATTTCATGGCAGTAAAAAATAAATTTTGACCTAAAAATTTATGTGTGTATATACATATCTATGTGTATATATAATATATGTATATATAACATAATATATAATACATACACATAAACATTGCTATGGTTTGGATGTGGTTTGTATCCTCCAAAACTCATGTTGAAATTTGGTCCCCAGTGTAATAGTGTTGAGAGGTGGTGGGACCTTTAAGAGGTGTTTGGGTCATGGAGACTCTGCCCTCACAAGAGGATGAATGTCTTTCTCTCAGGACTTGGTTAGCTATCTTGGAAGTTCAGCCACCTTTTCCCTCATGTGCATGTGCCCTCTCTGCACTTCCACTTTTTCACCATGCTATGAAGCAGCATGAGGCTCTTATCAGATGCAACTGCCAGATCTTAGACTTCCCAGCCTCCAGAATCATGAGCCAAAATAAACCTCTTTTCCTTATAAATACCCAGTCTTAGGTATTCTGTTATAGCAACAGAAAATGGACTAAGATATGTATAAATCATGTATAATCATGTGTGTGTGTGTATATATGTTCAATCAAGTTTCATAACTGTAGTATTAAAATCTTTTATATCCATTTTTAGCTAGAATTTTTCAAATTCAGAAGAGGTGTTTTGTCAAAACTTTTTTTTTGTATTTGTAATAGTCTCTGCTCTATATATTTTGACAAAATGTTGTCAGTACTTACAGATTTATGATTGATATATTTTGGTGGCTTGTATTTTTTTAAAAAAATTCCTAACTTCTTAAAAATATTTAAAAATCCTTGACTATAATCAGTGATTCAAAGAGGAAATAAAAACAGAAATTACATACTATTAAGAAAGTATTAACAATAAAAATAATACATATTCAGATGAAAATTGGTTCCAGCCTCACTTTACATTTTTGACCACAAACCTTAATTAGGCCTCAAGAGCTGCGTTGCAGTTCTACTACATTTCCCATGCCAATTCCCTGTCCCTCTCTCTAAGAGGGCTATTTTAAACCTTCTCAAAACTCCAAAATCTCTTCTCTACTCCTCACTCTCAGCTGACAACCTTGCTTCTTATTTCACTGAAAAATTATTCTCAATCAGAAGAGCATGTCCTTACCCTCCCCCTGACAAGCGGACCCACCTGCTTGCCTCTATATCCACATGCCTTGTCCCCTTTTTGACACAACAGGTCAGCTGCATATGCTTTGCTTATATGGAAGCCAGTCCTGCCATCCCCCTGTATAAATTGGATCCCCAATGCTCTCGGCTACTCAGGGACTGAGTGTGGCTTTGACAAATGTCCCCCCCTCTCCTGCCTCATCAGTGTTTCCTTTTCTGTGGGATCATTGCAACCTAGCCCTCAAAGACAATGCATTATCTTCCTGTTAAAATAAGACTCCTCCTGTGACAGCTTCCAGCCACTGCTCCCATTTTTCTGCCACCCTGAGCTGACTACCTTTTCCATCTTGCTTTCCTCATCCCCCATTGTGTCTTTGAGCCCACTTCAAGCAAGTGTTTACCAACACCTGCTCTGCTGTCAAGGTCACTGCTACTCTCCACATTGCCAAAACCAATGGTTAACTCCTCATTGATTTCTCAGTAGTATTTGATCTGATTGATCATCCCCGCCTTCTGGAAACACTTCCTTCATTTGGGTTCTTATACCCATTTACTCCTCAGTCTCTCTCTGTCTCTCTTCTTTTATTGATGTTGTGATAAAATACAGCTAACATAAAATTTACCATCTGCTATGGTTTGAATGTTTCATGTGTTGGAAACTTAATCTCTAAATTCATATGTTGATGGTATTTGGAAGTGGGGCCTTTGGGTGGTAATTAGGATTAGATAAGGCCGTCAGGGCAGAGACCCCATGATGGGGCTGGTGGCTTTGTAAGAATAGGAAGAGAGACCTGAGCTGGCACGTTCTTGCCCTCTCCCCATGTGATGCCGTCTGCTCTCACAAGATGCCAGCACCTTCATATTGGACCTCCCAAGCCTCCAGAACTATAAGAAATAAATTTCTTTTCTTTACAAATTATCTAGTCTATGGTAATCTGTTATAGTAAAAGAAAATGGACTAAGACACCATCTTAACTATTTTCAAGGATCCAGTTCAGTGGCATTAAGTACATTCACATTGTTGTGCTACCATCACCACAATCCATTTACAAAACTCTTTTTATCTTGCAAAACTGAAATTCTGTACCTGTGAAACACTAACTGCCCCCGTCCCTCACTCCTGTGTCTCTCCTTGATGTCTAAATGTTGTCCTGCTCCAGGGATCAGCCCTTTGACCCCATCCCTGCCCTAGTTCCACCCCTTCTCTAAGTGATCACATCCAGACCCCTGGTTTTAAATACCATCTCCACAATGGTGACCCCTCAATTTGGATCATAGCCTGGAATTCTTCCCTGAACTCTATATTGGGATATCCATCTTCTTTGATATTTCCATTTAGAGATCTATTTAATAATAGGCATTGCAAACTTAACATTATCCAAACTAAACTTTGTTTTCTGTCCCCAAAGCTGCTTCTCCCCTAGCGTTCCCCACCCCAGCAGTCCCCACCTCACCAGTTACTGACTTGCTCAGGCCCAAAGCTGGGGATTCTTCCTAGAATATAAGGTCCAAGAGAGCAGGGATTTCTGTTTTGTCTGCCAAGGTACCTCTAGTGCCTAGAACTGTACCTGGCACAGAAAATGTTCTTTAAGACTCTATGTGATCTCACTCTGGCTACATCTTTCCTTTTACTCTCTGACTTGTTGCACTAAAGCCACTTGGTTCAGCATGCCAAACACTTAGAACTTCTGTAGTTATTATTCTTCAACCTCGTTTTGGGTTGATATTAAGAAGATGAATCTAAGAGAAAATTCTTAAGGGGTCCAGGAATATCCAAATTAATCTTTTACTAATCATTCTTGTCTGCCCCCTCCTCAAATGTGGTCCTCAAGATAAATAGATGCACACAAGAGGCAAACCAGGCTCTCTTACTTCCTGGGGGTGTGGCTCCAAATCACACTGCAAACTCATGGACATCATGGAAAATTCCTTTACCTTGGCCAGGTTCACCTAAAAAGCCAGTCTTCTCCTTTTCTAAGTCCAAACCTAAGTTTAGTCTTGGCTCTCCTAAGTGAGGAAGGCCACACCTTTCCACCTGTACAGGAGGAAATGGAGTGAGAGAGACCCCGCAAGTGAGCATGTTTGTCCCAGGGATTAGAGGTGTTGCCCAAAACCTTGTAATGCAGGGACAAGGGGCCCTGAGGTGAGCTGTCATGGGGGAAACAAAAAAATTGGAAAGGAGAGTCAGAGGGTCAGGGAAGGGGAGATAGAAACAGGCGGACAAAGAAACAGAGAGAAAGAGTGATAAAGAGAGGCAAGCCACAGAGACAACTGCCAAGAGATCTTGGGAGAGTGTGTTGGAGACAGCAACATGGCAGAGAGCAGAGCCAGGGGAGAAAGATAGCTAGTGACAAAGTGCTCACAGCAGGAGGAGCCAATGACATTCAGGACAGCAACTTAAAACTTAAACTAAGCTGCGTAATGCCATGATCCTCCTCCATTCCCCCCAGCCCTGCACACCACAGCCTTTTGTACATGGTAATTTGGGGCTTGAAGGAATAGGGGTGATTTGCAGGGTGTGGCCTATGGCAAGGCTGCTGGATGCACACAGGGCTGGACAAGGGGCAAGTGGGGCTGAAATCCAGCCCAGCATGTACCATTTGCCAAGCCCTGTGCCTGTGGGGCTGCATCCTCTTGGGGTGGGGGTATATTTAAGACAGAAGATTTTCTTGGAGCTCTGTCCTTGTGCTCATCTTGGTTATGCTTCTTGACGTTTCTGTTGATGTGAAGTAACCCAGGCTTGAATTATTGAGCTCCTACTACACGTGGCCGGGCATTGTGCTGGCTGATGGGGATCCCATCATCAACAAAACAGGTGTACTTCGGTCTCATTGTTTTCCACCGTTAAAGGTGAATTCCCACCCATTCTGTAAGTCATGGCGTAAACATCATAGCATCCTCAGGGAAGCTGCTGCAGCTGCTGTTGATGCCAGCTCCATGTCCCCTTAGCCTACCTCTTGTCTCCAGCATCTTTCTCCTTCTCTAACTTAGGGCATTTTCTGGCACTGTGGATCCTTGCTCAGCTGCATGTAGACCAGGGGACATTTGGCAATCTCTGGAAACATTTTTGGTTGTCACACTTCAGGGACAGGGTGGAGTGCTACTGGCATCTAGTGGGTAGAGGCCAGGGATGCTGCTGAACATCCTACAGTACACAGGACAGCCCCCACAAGAAAGGATGATCAGGCCCCAAATGTCAATAGTGCTGAGGTGGAGAAACCATAATGTAGATATAACTCAGATGTTTTTGGTGGGGGCAGGGGGAGCTGTTAATGCTCCTGAAAGACAGCCCTCAAGGAATGAGGGACAGAGCCAGTGGGTAAATACATAAGCCTCCCTGGCCTCTGGGGAGATAATTCTGAGATGTGTTCCACACAATTTCTCAAAGAGTTCCCAGTAGGACTGAGCCTCAGTTGTCCACAAAGGCCAGTTGCTTATTATGACACGCTTCCTTGGCTTTTAAAAATATCTTTCTGTCTTACTCTCCCCACTCCCTCACTCCTGCTCGTGGGGATCACCTTCCAAATCAACTACCTACACCCAAATCCTTCTCTCAGCATCTGCTTTTAGAGGCACCCAGACTAAGACAGAAGCTTTCCTGGATACCTCAAGGTAGATCAGGTTGCTCCTCCTTGAGCATGTCTGTCCCTCTTTGAAGTAACTACTTATTCAATGTCAGTCTCCTCCATAGGCTATGGACCCTATCAGGACAGTTTCTATGCCTGTCCTGTTCAGTGCTATATTATTATGGCCTAGTATAGTTCCTGGCATGTGGTAGGTGCTCAAAAAAATTTGTCGAATAACTGAATGAATAAAGGAGCGAACTCAGGCTTTCTTCATTTGAATTCGGAGCCTCTTTAATATACTTTCCCCGATTCTTTGAATGGCTTAATGAGACAATGGGAAAACCTACAGGACAGTGGGAGGTCAAGGCTTAGGTGACTTGATGGCAATATTCTTTGAGCTAAAATGAGGCCATTTTGTCAGATTCTTCAGATTTGGGATTAGGTTCTTGGAATATTCAATAGTTTGAGAACATTCACAATAGTTTTGTTTAACAAAGCAGAGACTGAAGGCCTGTAACATAATAAAGAGGATTATCTCAAGACTCACAGGAAATAGACAAGTTGGAAATAATGGGAGATTTTAATGAAGGAAAAGGAGAGCAAAATAATACTGATGTAGCCTTTCCTGTGCCTTGCCCTGCGCTTTAGTTCCATTAGCTCACTTGGAGTTAGGTATTATAATACCCATTTTGCAGATGAAGAAATTGTAATTTAGAGAGGGGAAATGGCAGAGCCCAAATTTGATCCTTGACTGGCCCCTCTCCAAGGTTGATGGTGTTTTCTGTTACAGCACAAGGTGGTGGTGGGTAGGTGTCCAGAGACTGTGTAGATTTGGAGCCAGTGTTGGGGGGGGCCCCCATTGAGTGACAGTTTGGATGTGATGCCCTTTCGGGTTTCTTACAATGTTATGATTCGCTGACTGCAGTGATTGTGGGTTCTCTATCAGGCCTCCTTGGTTGGCTCATCAGTTTCAGCTCAGAGGTAGCAGGAATTTTCACATCCTCTCTTTTCCTTTCATTGCTTCTCATTAGCTAAGGCTTTATCTAGGAGCTGTAGCGTCCCTGGCATTTACTGCATTTCTCATCTAAGAAGCTACTGTATTTCATCTAAGAAGTTGGATGATACACAGTTATCTTATGTAGCCCTAAGAAAGAAAAAGGGATGCTAAATATCATTGTAAAACACCATACATTTTAATGAGTGTCAATTCCAGACATATTAAAATGTGAAAAATGTGCATCTTAGAATCCATGAACTATTCCCATGACCTCAGACACAGTTATCAAAATCAGGGCAATATTCCTGTCTTCCCCCTCTCATTATCATCAACACACACTTAGGGGGTACCTGCTATGGATAAGGCTCTGGGTCAGATGGTTTAAAGGAAATATAAGATATCTGGAACCAGAGACCCAAATTATAATCATGGTGAGGTGGTTTTAAAATATGGCCAGAAATTCTGTAACACTCCTCCCATAGAGATGGAGGTCCATTCCTCTTCTCTTGAATCTGTGCAGGCTTGTTACTGCTTCAACCAATAGAGTACAGCAGAAGTGTTGCTATGTGACTTCCAAGGGTGGGCATAAAAGGCCATGCAGCTTCTGGTTTTATGTTGCATCACTTGCTCTTTGAGCCCTGAACCTCCATCTCCATGTAAGAAGTCAACTACCCTGAGGCCACCACCCTGGAAAGGTAGTCTGGTTAATAATCGCTGGCCAAGGGGTGCCAGACATATGAGTAAAGCAGCTATCTTCAAAGTGGATCCTTCAGTGCCAGCTCATCCAGCTTCCAGAATAAGGGGAATAATTCCATGTATAAATCAAGTAATCCTAGGCTATGCTTTAGTACAAACCCAGGTTTCTGCAGTTTTACATAGTAAACATTTATTTTCTGCTCACATCACAGTCTCACTTGGGTTGAGTGATCCTTTTCCATCTTGTAGCTGTGACATCTAGGACCAATGGCTTTAAGTTGCTACAGGTGGGGCAGAAAGGTCTGGATTGCACAGGATGTTTTTAAGGGCCAGGCCTGGAATGGCTTACAGCATTACAGTGCTTCTTAAACAGTCCAAGGACCAGGTTTAAAATTTTTTTTAGTGCATCATGGACCAATACTTTTGTAAAATGCAACAAAAATGAATTCCTAGAAAAAGGAAATGCTGCTTGGATCTAGTGGCAGTATCAAATAGCTATAAAAGCCCCTAATTGCTACTTTTAAATTTCTGTATTTTGCTCATTGAAAACTGGTAACAAATAGTGTGCAAATGAGCACTGGTCCATGGACCACACTTAGCGTAGCACTGGCTTACAGTAATTGGGCCTGCATCTTATTGTCTAGAACTCAGTCACATGGCCCCAATCCAAATGTGAGTGAGCCTGGAAAACATAGTATCCTGGGTGCCAGGAAGAGGGGACCATGTGCTGAATTTTAAGCATTGTCTCTGACATCCTTTAAGTTCAGGTTTTATTTCTTTTTTCTCTTTACAAGGACCCAGTTGTTTACAAGTTTACTGTCTTGTTTGTGTTCGTAGGTCTAGTTATTAAAAAAAAAAAAAAAAGCCTTTGCAGGGTAGGAGGGAAAGGAGACAAGGGAAATTGCCCTGTATAGTGTGTGGTGCAATTGTGATTCTCCCTGGTTTTATAGATCCTGATCTTGGGTAAAATTCCAGTTGGGTAAAATCTTGTTCAAGGGTACAGCAGTGATGTTTTTGTAACATTCCAGATCTCTGGTGCTTGTGCCAGGATAGCTACTGTTACTGCTTCAGTCCTTGGAGGAGTACTCTCCTCCCCTTACCCCATCTACCATGTGTCACCAAAGGTACTGGAATTACCTCATTTTTGGAAAAGAGCCAGGTTATAAAGGCCTCATGTGACAAAGCAGGAAAATGTAACTCTAAATATATTTATAGGCTGCCAAAACCCTGTAAAAATAGTCCATTTCAACACTCATTAGAAAATGACCAATGAGAAACAGATCTGAACATTGCAATAATATAACTTTGTAATACCAAATAAATTAGGCTTTTTAGAAACAAGATGTCAATGTAGTTAAGAACAGCTTTGCTGAGGCTTATATGCCATAGTGGACAGCTGTGCTGGGACAGATAATGACTGTGTGCTCTGCCCAGATCTCCTTCTCCTGTTTGTTGTCTGCTCCTGGCTTCAGTGTGCATTTGCTTTCAACACCTTAGCGCTCTTTTGGAGGCCTGCCCTAGGGCTTCTGGAGCATACCTTTCCAGCTGGTAAGGACAGCCAGAAGCTCTGGGAATTTGTTCCCCTGGGTAGCCCTTAACCAATGACTGATGAGCACAGGAGTATGACAGCCTCCACGCCTTTACCTGGGTTGGGACAAGAGAATACCTTCTGTGGGACCTGAGATGGCACTCTTGTGTTCCAGTTTTTCCTGGAGACACTTTTTAAAATAAAGCACTTGTACACAAATCCTCATTTCAAGATGTGCTTCTAGGGAGCCCAACTGAAGACATATTCTTAAGAACCAGCACCCCCAACAAAGCAACAAAGTCCCCACGCTGATGAAACAGCTATCTCCAAGGCAGCAAGGTTCCAGCCTCAGCTGGTCTCTCAACATTGCTGGGCAATCCTTTCAGTTCTTCCCTATTCCCTATGGCTGATTTCCTCTTGAAGACCCTTAGAAAGTTGAGGCAGGCCTTCACGTGGCTTCTGTTTTCCCTGTTCCTCCTCCCTCAGCCCCACAGACTCTCACAAACTTTTTGGTATCGGCTTTGTACTTTATCTCCTTCTCACAGGAAAGACCATCTCTTCCTGCCTCTGGAGGCTGGATTTCATCCTTTCCTCTGGACCTTGGTCATCAGTGACCGCCTCTTGACCTTTATCATCCTCTTCACCTTGGCTTATAAACATGCTTAAGTATTGCCCAGGTTGAGATAAGATACAGCCAAAATAATTTCTGTCCATATTGGATATCTCCATACGTAGCTACTATCCTTTTTTTTCTTTTATTCTTAGTCAAGTGTCTCAGAAAAGATGGATCCACTTGCTGCCTCAACCCTTCATTCACACCCCACCCCACAGTGACCTGGTTTTTGAACAGTCCTCACAATCTATTGAAACTCTTCCCTCTGAGGTCAACAATGGCTTTTTAATTCTTCGTGCCCTGCCTTAAGAACTTGCTCCGTGCCAGGCCCAATGTCAAGCACTTAAGATGTATATCTCATTGTCGCTGCTACCTTCACTCCTCCCCCAATGCACTATATTCCTTTAAATCTCATGATCCAAGCCTGAAACTCCACTTTTCCATCCTACCGTATCCAATTCATTAGCAAGGATACTTTTGACTCTGTTACTAAAATACATTTTGAACCTCTCTTGTTCTCTCTTTGTCTCCACTGCTAACACTTTGTTCAGGTCACCATCATCTCTATCCTTTTCATCGTTCTTCCTCCCTCCCCCCGCCCCACCTCTTCTAATGCAGTCCATTTTCTATATAGCAGCAATAGTAAGCTCATTAAAGCTCAAGCCTTGGCTGGGCTCGGTGGCTCACACCTATAATCCTAGCACTTTGGGAGGCCGAGGGGGGAAGATCATTTGAGGCCAGGACTTTGAGACCAGCCTGGGCAACATAGCAAGACCCCTTTCTACAAAAAAATAGAAAAATTAGCTGGGTGTGGTGGCACATGTCTGTAGTCCCAGCTATTTGGGAGGCTGAGGCAGGAGGATCGCTTGAGCCCAGGAGTTGGAGGTTGCAGTGAGCTATGATGATGCCACTGCACTCCAGCAACAGAGGAGGCAACAGAGCAAGACCTTGTCTCCAAAAAAAAAAAAAAAGCTCAAACTAGGCAACTCCATTGCTTAAAACCTTCCAAGGATTCCTGGTACATTTAGGATAAAACCAGCACCTCTTGCCAAAATGATCTACAAAGGCCCTGCAAGCCTCTGCCTAGTTTTCTCCTCTCATGTCATGCCACTCTCCTGTATGCTCAGGCCACATTGTTTTCCTTTGAGTTCTGAGAACATACTTGACCATCTCAGGGCCTTTGCACATGCAGCCCCCTCTGCCTGGAATGTTCTTTTCCTCTGTCCCTTCTCACCCTATCAATCTCAGTTCTTCTTGGAGAGATGCTTCTCCTGCCACCCCTCTCCCCTTATTCTCTTCCTCAGTCTTTTGCTTTTTCTTCACAATAGGATTGTAATATCTGTTATTGTTACCTGACTTGTGTCCCCCCCTATGATAGCTGGGCAGGAGCACAGTCATTTATCATGTTTTATTGTTTGCCCAGGGCATTCACTCAACATTTCTCTCTGGAGCCCTCAGCACCATGGGAGAGTTAAAGACGCCTTCCTCTGGAGTCCTATAGCAGTTTGTATAGTTACTTTCCCACGGCACATAAAACCAATAACCATGTTGACTATTGTCTCCTCGCCAGACGTGCGATAGGCTCTAGACCAGAACTATTCTTACATTTAACCATCAGCATTTAGCACAGTGCCTGAATCATAGTAGGCACTTGGTAAAATATGTGATGAATGAATGAATGAGTGAATGAATGAAATGTCATTCTCATGGGAAAGAGTGACTTAGCTAAAAGCAGGAAGTGGCTACTGAGAGGTGGATGTGAGCAATTTTTCTGAGGACAGAGGAGCCGATAGCAGGTTTTGGAAGATGGAGGTCTGAATTCACTTCTGAGGCTAGATAGCTCCTTTATTTTTGGAAGAAAAATACTTTTGGGGAAAAAGCTATTGAGCTATATAAATGTGAAACAAAGCTTCCTTTTATTTATTTATTTATGTTTTGAGACAGGGTGTCACTCTGTTGCCCAGGCTGGGGTACAGTGGTGTGATCACAGATCATTGCAGCCTCAAACTTCTGGGCTCAGGTGATCCTCCTGCCTTGGCCTCATGAGTAGCTAGGACTACAGGCATGTGCCACCATGCCTGGCTAGTTTTTTCATTTTTTGTAGAGACAGGGTCTTGCTTGTTGCCCAGGCTGGTCTTGAACTCCTGGCCTCAAGAGATCCTCTTGCCTCGGCCTCCCAAAATGCTGGGATTACAGGTGTGAGCCACCACGCCCAGGCAAAGCTTCCTTTTTGAAATGGTAAGTTTGCAGACAAGGAGATGCTAAACTGTTCTGCACAATTACGGAAAAGATTTTTTTCTCTGTGGGTTGAGTTATAACTGCACATTGCTTCTGTTTAGGAAAATTATTTTTGCTCTCTGTGGGTACTCATGGAGGTATGCTAAATTCCAAAGAGGGAGACATACACATGGACACTATATTATGGCATAGGACCAAGGGCTAAAGAGAGAAGTGGCTTGGCTCATATGATCACAGATAATAATCCAGTTTTGACTTTTTGTTTATTTTGGACTTTGCCATTATCTTGTTATTCCAAATCTTTAATGAATTTTTACTGACTATTATAATCTTGTCTGAGCCCTGCTCTTGGGAATGAAGGGATGGGCCTGAATTTACATTTGGGACAAGGGAGAATGATAGTTTGGGAGAAGAAGGCTTCAAGCCAGTAGGAGCAATGGTATGGAGCTAGGTCATTAGTAAGGAGGAATGTAGCCACTGGACTGGATTTCTGAAACATACGAGCCTTAATTTGGAGAGATTCTGAGAAATGCTTGGGAATGGGAATCTGACAAAATATGGGCTTCTTGTGGTTAAGAGGGATGAGGTGCCAGGGCATTAAGGCAAAAAAAAAAAAAAAAAAAAAGGAAAAAATTTCCAGATTGAAAAGAAAGATGTAAGACTATCTTCAGTCACAGATGATATGCTCTTATATAAAGAAAATCCTAAGGAATCCACACACAAAAAAACTATTAGAACTAATAAGTGAGTTCAGCAAGGTTACAGGATACAAGATCAATACACAAAAAATTAGTTGTATTTCTATATACTAACAATGGACAATCCAAAGTGGAATTAAGAAAATAATTACATTTACAATAAATTTAACAAAAGAAGTGTACTTATATAACAAAAACTATAAAAAACTATAAAACATCATTGAAATAAAGAAGATCTAAATAAATGGAAAGACATCCCATGTTTATGCACTGGAAGACTTAATATTGCTAAGATAGCAATACTCCCCAAATTGATCTACAGATTCAGTGCAAACCCTATCAAAAATCCCAGTTTGGTTTTTTTTGCTGAAATAGATAAGCTGATTCTAAATTTCATATGGTAATGCAAGGGACCCAGAATATCGAAAATGAGCTTGAAAAAGAAGAAAATTGTTGGAAGACTCACACTTCCTGATTTCACATCTTATGAGAAAGCTACAATAATTAAGACAGTATGGTACTGGCATAAGGATGGATATGTAGATCAACGGAATAGACTTGAGAGCTTACAAATAAATTCTTACATTTATGATCAGTTGATTTTCCAAAGAGTGCCAAGACAATTGGACAATGGGAAAAGAATAGTATTTTCAACAAATGGTGCTGGGACAACAGGATATCCACATGTAAAAGAATGAAGTTGTACCTCTACCTCAGACCATATAGAGAAATTAACTCAAAATGGATCAAAGATCTAAATGTAAGAGCTAAAACTATAAAACTCTTAGAAAAAAACATAGGTGTAATTCTTTGTGACCTTGGATTAGGCAATGGTTTCTTAGATATGACACCAAAAGCACAAACAACCAAAGAAAAAATAAATTAAAATTTATTTAGTTGTTATTTCAATAAAACAACTGTTGTGCTTCAAAAAACATTATCAGGAAAGTGAAAGACAACCCAAAGAATGGGAGAAAATATTTGCAAATCATATATCTGGAGAAGGGACTTGTGAAGAATGCTTATAACTCAATAATAAAAAAGACAAACAGCCAAATTTTAAAGTGGGCAAATGACTTGAATAAATAGTTCTCCAAAGAAGGTACACAAATGGACAATAAGCACATGAAAATATTCTTGACATCATTAGTAATCAGAGAATGTAAATGAAAACCACAATGAGATACCACTTCATGCCTACTAGGAGGCTATAATAAAAAAGACAGAAAATGACAAGTGAGGATGTGAAGTACAGAACCCTCACACACTGCTGGTGGGAATGTAAAATGGTGTGGCTGGTTTGGAGAAGAGTCTAATAGTTCCTCAAAAGATTAAACAGAGTTACCATATGACCCAGCAATTCCACTCCTAGGTATTTACCCAAGAGAATTGAAAACATGTTCGCACAAAACCTTGTATGTGAATGTTCACAGCAGCGTTATTCATATTAGCCAAAAAGTAGATACAACCCAAATGTCTATCAACTGATGAATGGATAAACAGAATATGGCATATCCACACAATGGGATATTATTCAGTCATAAAAAGGAATGAAGTACTGATACATGCTACAACATGGATGAACCTTGAAAATATTATGCTAAATGAAAGAAGCAAAACACAAAAGGCCACATATTGTATAATTCCATTTATATGAAATGTCCGGGATAGGCAAATCCATAGAGACAATGTAGATTAGTGGTTGCCAGGGGCTGGGGGAAGCGGGAATGGGGAATGACTGCTAATGGGTATGTGGATTCTTTTGGGGGGGGTGACAAAAATATTCTAGAGTTAGATAGTGGTGGTTGATGCACAACTTGTGAATGTGCTTAAAAACCACTGAACTGTACACTTTATAAGGGTGAATTTTATGGTATGTAAATTTTATTTTTTAAAAAAGCGATGAGTCACAAGATGGGGATGGTACCTCCTCACATGCCAGAGAATAAGTAAGAAGCTAGGCTTCGGAAGCCGTAGCAAGTCCTTCTATGCAGTGATAATGAGAGAGGTGGCTCCTGAGCCACTGGGGACTGAGGAGAGGTGGGCATTACTGCATGTTTGACCAGGTGGAACAGCAGAGCTGTGGGTCGCTGAGACATGTGGTGAGAACAGCAGCAAGAAGCCTGGGACACAGGCAGTGCTATGGTTGATCTGTGAGATACACCTCCCTTTGGAGACACCCAGCAAGATATGAGAAGGAAGGAGAGTGGAAGTCCTGCCATTTGGCTCATGGGGGGATACTGAACCACACACTTGGAGACACCTTTGAAATGATTTGTACAGGTGCCACAAAATAGTGGCGCCTAGGAGACATTTGAGTCATATTGTTATTTACCTACACATAAGTTAAGAACGCTGGAACACATAAAAATAAACCATCTGGTTGTAGAATGATTGGGCACCATGTCTTTAGTGACAGTGATATTTCCAGAAATTATCTGTCAGATTGTTCAAGCCTAGACTATAGAAAAGGGAAATATTTTCATGTCATTGGATTATATTTTTTATAATCCATAATACCAAATATACATCTTGCCTAATACAAAGGGATCTTTGCTGTTAATGATTGATTCCAGGTGATAATGTTGCATACAGAAATGGGGGTGTGGGTATGGAGGAGACAAAAACAGGAAGCAATGATAATATTGATAAAAAAAACAAAGAATAAAAATTATCCTTGGTCAGTATCATTCAAATGACCACATTTAAATCACCTGTATTTCCCCTGATAGTAAATTTAGTGAAATCCACATCCTCTCTAACTTTCTTGTCTTTAAAAGCTACTGGCCCTAGGAGGGTGGGTAGTGCCATTACCTGATGCTATGATATAGAGAACTCCAACCAGTTCCTCAGTCAGAAACCATCTATTTCATTAGTCAGGTTTTACCAATATTTCGATATGTTTTATTTTTATTGTTATCAACTGAATATCCTTTTAAAATAAAATCACCTATGCCTTATGAAATTTTGGCACTACTGTGATAGATGTTATAGAAAATTTTGAATTACTTTCTGCCAAAGCTGGGAGCCTGGATTGGCCAAATGAAGCTGTGGGTCAGGTGGGGGGTAAGGAGGGCAGGGCGGGCCACACTTGCACACTAGTCTTTTTAAAAGTGCCAGCATCTGCCGGGAAAGGAAGGATGTCATTACACAGCATGCATCCCAGGGGGCAAACCTTGTCACCTGCTCTCCTGGATTAAAAACAAGCATTGATTTGATCATAGTCATGATGTCAAAAATTAAACTTTAATATAGAAGTAAATATTATAGGAAGATAAAGCGTTTTCATAGATCACAGCTAGTTTTTCTTTCATAATCCTTTCTTTCTAGCTAATCATTCATCATTTGTTAATTTTTCTTCTCTCTGTCAGCCTATACAGTTTTTTTTGGTTACATGTTTACACATAATGGTACAAAGAGTTATCTATTAATTCACTCACAAACTTCCGTAACATGATATATTTTACCCTTTGCCCAAACTGTAGGCAGACCTAGGATAGAGTAAAACCAAGCAAAGAGGAACCTGAAAGAAGTCTGTAATTTGGGGCACATGATAAGAGTCTTATTCATGAGGGCGTTCACAGATGGGACAACAGTATGAGCAGCACAGCTCTTCCTGTTAGTTTGTGTGTAGAGGAACAGGGGAAAACAGGCGTTTGGAGCCTGAATACCTAGATTAGAGTTTCAACTCAGCCACTTCCTAGGCATGTGACTTGACCTTTTCAGTGTGTTTTGTCATTTATAACATGGAGATCAATAAACAACACCTGCTTCATAAGGTGGTGAAGATTAAAAGAGATTGTGTGAAAGCACATTTTCCATTAAAGCTCTGTATGTGTGTACACATCTTGTCTATACCACTGCTGTTTTCTCTTTTCTTCACTGGTAAGAGCATCCTGATTTTATATGGGGTATTTGATCTTAGCTAATCATTTCTATTCTATTCACTCTCTGCAGTTTATTTATTTTCTTAGCTTCCTTTGCAGCCATGAGAGCCAGTTCCAGCCAACGAGATGTAAGGGGAAGTCAGCTGAGGGTTTCTGGGAAAGAGTTTCCTTCCTGAGAAGAAAACCTGCTTTGCCCACCACCACTGCTGTTCCTTTTTGTTTGGATGCTTATGAAAGCTTCCAGTTCTTGGAGTAGTGGTAGCCATTTTGGGAACGTGAAGTAAGAAGCATGAGGATGAAAAGCTGACTTATTGAGAGTGTCAGAGGAGAGGAACTGGGAAGAGCCTGGGTTTTTTTTGACTTCATGGAATTTCTGAACCATCTAAGAACTCTCCTCCCTTCAGCTTCTTATGTTTGTGAGATGATTAAATGACTTTATTGATTGAGCCACTCCTAGTAGGTGTTCTGTTACTTGCAACCAATTGCATCCTGAGACCATACTTATATGTGCTTATATGGGGCATACATGTGAGTGTGGTTCCACGAGTGCACTGTGGTATAACAGGAAAGAGCACTAAATTTGAGAGTCAAAAGCTCAAGATAACTGGTTCTGAATTAACATTCTGAGCCTTGACTTACTGATCTATAAAACGGGAATAATAACCACTTAACCCACAGGACTATTGGGAGGACTAAATAAAATAATACAAATGGAAGTGCTTTGCAACTGAACAAGGGCTATATAGATGTAAGATGTTGGATATCCTACTGCTCTTAGTGGAGGAGGGATGAAGGTATGCAGGTCAGAATGACTTAAGTGAATTTTGTTTTTGTCAACAACCCACAACCCTGCCCCTCTTTGGTGATCCCCACTGAAATAGGCCAAAAGGTCTCAAGCTACCCCCTCAATGCCCAGTACCCTCTAGCTGCCCATTTTCCACACTTTAAGACTCTTTGTTTCTTTTTCCAGCATCTTCTCCCATCTCGATCCTCCCAACAAGAAATGGACTTCTCTTGTGCCCCATCCCCTCGGACCCAGTTAATTGTCGCTCGTCAACCTGGTATGTGTTGGTGTATGTCAGGGACTTCCTCTGTTACCCTTCCCACACAGAAAGTGTCTGTTTTTATGAGGGCCTTAAACTGACCAAGTGACAGCAACAGCAGACATTTCAGGGGGCTATGGTAAGAAGTCAAGGAAAAACACTTGTCTTCTTGGTGCTTCTAGGAAACCCCAGTTGGGAGGGCTGTTCAGCACACATCTATTCCCCTCTCTGGGAAGGACCTAATCCACAGGGGGGCACTTCAGTGGCCTCCTTTATGCTAAGTGACCTTGCCCCTGCCCAGGAGCGGGTGATTGATTCAGTCTGGGGCAATCAAAATCCCGAGATCTTTAAGAGTGGAGTTGGGGAAATAGATTCATCACTCTCTAGTGATGTCTGAGTTCTTGGTTCTGGTTATTTCTGAGGCCCACCTGCACTCTTGCCCTTCCTGTAGTGATATGAAACCTTCCCAATGAACCCTTTCATCTTGGTTTGGGTTGCCTCAACTCCAGATGCTGAGACAAGGACTTGGTTGCAGGTGGTTTACTTGGGGGATGATCCCCAAGAACACAAGGGAGAGATTGGGGAAGTGAGACAAGGAAAGGAGAAAGCCAATAAGGGTATATTAATGAGCAGATCCCAACTGTGGGCAACTGGGGCTCAATCCTGCTGGCGATCTCTGGGAAACTGTAGACCACACCTTGGAATCATCTGACCAGAGGATGGGGAGGTGGGGACATTTATCACCTGACTTCCATCCCCATTGGTTGAGGTTTGTTGCTAGGGGTGTTGCTCCCTGGCACTTATGGGTCATGTCTGCTGCTGCTGGATGATGGAGAGAGCCCTAATGCAGAGAAGGAGAGACATGCAGGTTTTTGAGGTAGGAAGCTGACAGTGTACTGGGAACTGTCTATAGCTGCAGGAGAACTCAGGTGGGCAGAGCCAATATTGAGAAGGGCATCGACAGTGTCTGCCACACCCCCTCTTGGCTTAAGCTAGTTCACTTTGGGTTTCTGTCACTTATGACCAACAGAGCCGTGGTTATGCAGTTCACCTCAGATTTTCCCACAGACGCAGCCATGCCCATAATGGGCAGCCCCGTGTACAAAGGCATTGTTGCAAGAAGCAATTTCCTCGACATATATACCATTGGTGGCTACTGATGGGTCACTGGGACAAAAGGACTGGACAAAATGTATAAGTTGACTTCAGGGCAAGGGGTCAAAAATGGCTCATCGTTGTTGTTGGTCCATGGAGTGATACCATCTTTTGTCTGGTGAAGAGCTCTGAACACACAGGAGTAGCCAAACACTTGGGGAAATATTAAGATGCTCACTATATTCTCTTCTCTAGTGTACAAATAACTCACTTTTGGTACCATATGATCACAAAGCATGATGTCTAAACTGAATTTTAAAGACACAATTCTTTTAATCAGCACATGAATAGAACTTAATGGTGATCGCCAAGCTAAAATGAACCACAATTATCTGCTGACCCCCTAAACTCCCAGAAAGTTGGTTTTCTTTTTACAGACACGAAAATGGCCAATTGCTTCCATCTGAAATGTATTCAGCTGCAGGGAACAGAAACCTGACTTCAGGGACTCATACAAACAAGAGCTTCTTTTCCTCGCATAACAAGAAGACTGGTAGGCCGTGGTTGCTGATAAGAGTTCAGTGGCTCAAACATGCTGTCAGGAACTCAGATATGGGGCCCACTTTCATCCAGTGGATGGATTTTAAGTCTGTCCACTCTGTTTAATACTTCTACTGAAGGGAAGTTCTATGTAAAGGTAATTTCAGAGGCTGGTGAAGTTTAAAAACAATTAAAAGTGGTGTTAAAAATAGTGAGCATGTACTTTAAGGTTTGGCAGTGTTGTTTTTAAAAAATATTCTGCCTCATACCCAGTCCTGGCCCTTGTCATATTTAAAACAGACATTTCCTCTTTGTTTTGTTTGTTCTGTTGTCTCCTGTGCTCTCGCGTCAAAAGCGTTGTCACCAGTAGAGGCAGGAGAGCAGAGTGAGCAGGACTCTGGGCCCTGGAACCACACCAGCCTATCAGTCTTTGACCATTTTTGACCTACAGAAAGGGCAATGTCATATAGTTCAACTTAATAGGATGATTATCATCATTTGGTGACTATTTGTTGAGTGCTGATTATTAAATAACTTTAACAGCTCCCAAGTGACCAAGCTGGGATTCAAACACTGTTTGGTGTTAGTGCCCCTGTGTAGAAGCACAGAGCCATGCTGCCTCCCCCCAGTTTTTGTTAAACACTCCTCATCTTGTGGCCTCCAGGTAATAAAGCTAAAGATAGGCTTTTCCTACTTTTCCAACTTGGCCATACCCCCTCAGAATATGTGAGAAAATGCAGCCAGCATCTTCCGGAAGATTAGGAGGCCACTAAGATACTGTAGCCACCTCCTGGCTGACATTTGAGTCCTGCTTTCGGCACGGTCAAGCCTTTCAGAGGCAGCCAGTGTATGGCTTGTATCAAACTCTATATTTAGGAAGAACAACTGTGAGCTATGACAGGAATTCTCTTTAACACTTAGCCTTAAACCGAGTTCTCCTCCAGCCCCGAGCCAGGAGCAGCTCTCAATACTGGGAGAGGCACAGAGCACTTGAGCTATTTCAGCCACATGAAAAGCATCGGAATTGGGATCGCAGCTCAGAGGACACCGGGCATCCCTTCCACCCTCCAAGGAGCTTTGTCTTCTTGCACCTGGCTGCTTGGGACTTTCCGTAGGCAGTAAACAAATACATAAAGCAGGTAAGCAGAAGGATCCAGCTCTGGCAACTGGGCTTTCTAAAGGAAATTTCCTTGATACCTAACATGAAGTGACTACTTATAACTTTGTAGGCTTGTAACCAGTGGGTGTAGCTTCCTTGTAAATTCACTGTTGATTGGTGGTATTGCTGCTTCTGTTTTATAAATTGTGAGAGGTGGGGGTGCTGAAAGAATATTGACCTAAAGGTAGTTTTCATTGATAGTGACGTTAACAAAATGTCCACAGTCTCGATATGATAACTGTGACCTTGAAGCTGTGCTGGCCAGGATTACAGTTGGTCAGCTGCAGACTGATTCAGGCTCTAAGCTGAGAAACACTCAGGAGAATTTGGGGCAGAGAAAAGCTATGATGCTCGTTCTTTGGTTTACTTAAATGCAAATTATTGCCAGAGTTTTTAGATAGTACAAGTTTAAAATTCCTTTTTCCTTTCCCTAAGCGCGAGGCTTGGTCTCAATGATAAAGTTCTATCTGCGTCTTGTACTTAGATAGAACCATCTTTTTAAAAGCTTCACTTTGGTCACAGTTTTCCCGTACTCAGCAGGGTAGAGGGCAGCACTCACTGTCCCCTTCTATGTGGGCACCAGGTTCTGAAACATGGGAATGCCAAGAGTACTTCTTCCCTCTCAGTGTATTTAAGGCAGAGTGAATAAGGAGTTAGTCAGTTCGGACAGCTGAACATCTTTCTACACCCTTCTCAGGAATTATTTTTAGCTGCAGGACAGAAGATAATTCCCTTTGAGATGGAGCTTTACCCATTTATTTGACCTTTAAAAAGAACAAACAAAGCCTTTCTCTCCAAATATTGATTTTCCTCTGAATCCCTTCTTATTAAGTTAGTGATATTAATGTTGACCAATTTTTAGTAAGTCAAAAGTTTTATTTAGAAGTCAGATATTAGGTGCTGCCCACTCAAAAACAAGCGGCGGTATGTTGTACATGACTCAGCATACAGACCATTAAAGGTCTCCACTGACTTGCAGAACTTCCAGGAAAACTAACGGTGCTCATCTCGCAAGCATTTCCATTATACTACAGGCTTCGTAAAAGTCAATATATGCCTTGTCAAACTTGCCATGTTTCCAAATTTTAGCCAGAACCAGGAGACATAGGAATTGAGTGCTATAAAGAGTACCTCTTTGGATGAAAAGCAGTGGCCCTGGTGGGAGTGGAGTGTATATCTAAAGCATAATTTTCTTTTTTGGTCCTGAGATGAAGCATGCAGATGAAGAAAGAAGGTGCGTGCTACACTCTACATCCCTGATGGAGGTGAATGCAGGGCCAGGGAAACAGCCAGGGAATACTGTCTATTTTTATTCAACAGTGTGCTTTGCCCTGATTTCTCTGCGAATAATGAGGACAGCAGGCACTGCTGCTGAACTGATTTACACAAATGTTATCTAGCCTGTTTGTAAGGAATGAGAGCTTGGACCTGACCAATTTTCTATAGATGTCTCTTTCGAAGATCATCCCTATGTTGAGAGATTTGTATGCAAATGAGAATATACCAAAAGTGTTTAGGAGACAAGGCCCATTTAGCCATTAGGCTCAGAGGTCCACAAAAAACAAAGCAATCCAGTAGTTAGTGCAATCAGCTCAGTGGAAAATCAAAATCACCTTATTAAAAAAATCAATGCAATATAAATAACATAATCATTTGTTGCCTAATTTTTTTTACATTTCAACCTGCTATTGTCATAGCATAACAAAATTTCCTAATCCCCATTTCAAATTGATGTACAATAACTTTTGAAAAGTTCCCAAGTAATATTAAACTTTAGTTGTACACACACAGAGAACACTATATGCAGAGATATTTAAAGTCCTGTGAAAATTACTGCTTTGCTTGATTTCTAATAGCTTTTGAGGAATGGAAACATTAAAAATTAAGTCACCAAACTTTTCTTTCTGGAATTGAGTTGTGTGTCCTAGATCCAAAAATTAAAAACCCCTCATTTCTCTTTGACACTGCAGAAAAGATAGCAATCTATTTGAAATATATCATAGAGCAAAACGCATCCCTGATTGTTCAATTTGTTGTTGCTTTTTAGTTTTTTAACCAGGGCTGGGCACAGTCGCTCATACCTGTAATCCCAGCACTTTGGGAGGCTGAAGTGGGAGGAGCACTTCAGGCCAGGAATTTGAGACCAGCCTGGGCAACATATAAAAAATTAAAAAAATTAGCCGGGCATGGTGGCAGGTGCCTGTAGTACTAGCTACTTGGGAGGCTGAGGCAGGAGGATCCCTTGAGCCCAGAAGTTGGAGGTTGCAGCGAGCTATGATTGTACTATTACACTCTAGCCCGGGCAACAGAGTGAGACCCTGTCTCAAACAAATTTTTTTTAACCATATTAAACATAATTCTACTTAAACTTGAACGCATGGAGGCTATATCTATATATTACCAAGACATTCAGGTGAAACTTTTAAAAAAAGTCCCATTGTTTTCATGTATGTGGCTCCAAAAACTATATATTTGGATATAGTAATTATAGAGGTTTAAAAAAAAATATGCAGTTGTTTAACTAAATGTAATAGAGCCTAAGACTTTGAAGATCTCAAAAAAACCCTAAGTTTTTCACAGAATTCTTCTCAGATCTTTTATCTCTCCAGGTGTTGAGAAACATCACTATATCAATTCTTACTCTGTACTTAAAGCTGCAGCTCAGTACAGCTCTCAAAAGTCACAAGCTGTGGACAATGTCAGTAAACAATAAATATTTGCATCATGCTTTATAGTTCACAAGGCCGTTTTAGAACCATTATGTCATTTTGATTCTTACCACAACCTGTAAAGCAGGTAAAATTTAAGGAAGAGGAAATGGGTCTAGAAATGTTGAGTGACATTGCCCAGGTTACACAGGACTTGTGGCAAATGCCAACACTGCGCTCTGTGTTCATTCACTCACCGGTTAACATATATACTCACACCAGTCAATAGAAAGAACTTGGTCAACCTATTTTATAGTTTGGGTTTAAAATGCAGCATATTTTTAATTCGATGAATTTTTAACTTTTCAATTGGTCCTGTTGACATTTAATAGAAAAAGCTATAAAAACAGACCAGAGCTAGGCTATTCCCTGCTCCCTTAGCCCCAACAAATCATGGCCTACATCCCCAAATGTACTCTAGTCACTGTGCTCTAAGGCAGGTCTGATGTGCTGAAAGAAAGCAAACATGCTTTGGGAAGGAAGCACTTTTACATCTTGGGGATCTGACAGGGTCACTTGTAAGTCCCACTCCCCTCCTTGAAACAAAAGAAAACAGGCAAGGCTTGCTGTCTGCCTCTGTTTACAGACCGTGGGCTTTGTGTGTGGGGACACACAGAGGCCTCTCCCAGGTTGCTGGGCAGAACAGACATGTACACAGCGAGTAGAGAGCATGGTGGTAGTTAGGAAGTGCTAGGGGCCATTTCTCTTTCGGCCTGTTCAATGGAGAGGAGGTGCTCCCAGTGGACAGACTTGCAGCCCTGGCAATAATGAATTCAGATCAAAAGTTCAGTTTCAAGCTGAGGCCCGGAACAAAGGTGTTTTATTCCCACAACCTCTTTGCTTTGCTGCTCTTGGCAGAGGGTCAGGAGGGCAAGGAAGGAGATGATAGCTCCTTTCAAGTTTCTGATTGCATATCATTAGCATCAGGGGCGACGCATCTCGGCATTTCTCCTTCTGAATGATTTATCCCGGCGCTCTAGTGTTCCCTCCCCCCCCACCCCCCAGGCATTAGGAAGGAGAGTCTCTAAGTAACTTCGGAAACTGAGACTGAAAGAATATATGGCCAGTGAAAGGGGTGACTATCCAGTTGAATCATGAGTTAAATTCTAATTTATCAAGACCGAGAATCTGAATGCTGCCACCTCTAACAGTTTCTTACTTGTTTTTTTAGGGATAAGACCGCGTGAATATGTCGAAACAGCCAGTTTCCAATGTCAGAGCCATCCAGGTAAGTAGGTATATTTGTGTCTTAACATCGGCTCTGCAACTTCTTGCCTGATTGCTTAATAAGTCATACTTTTTGTGATTGTTCACCCCTAACTGATGATTAACTTCAAGAAGAAAAGAAAATTCCTCTTTAAAAGACTTGTAAGGAACAATTCAGGAAGGATATAAGACCAATTAGGTACAACTGAGAAAGGAGAAGATATTTTTGTTTAATAGTCCTGAATCGTAAGACAATCAAAGTTTACAAATGAGAATTAGATTATCTTCTACAAGAATGTGGTGTGTACGTTTTTTGCTATGTTTTTTGATATGTATACTTTTGATATGCTCATTAATAGAGAATAAAATATTCAATTTCCATTTTTATATTCAATTGACATATGCATATATCAATGGGTCACAGTTTGTTGACCCATCTGTTTAAAATACATATTTCTTTTAAATAATATCCTTTTGTAGTTAAGTGTTCTTTCCAAGTCTTGGGTATTTATCTTCTAAAGTCCCTATGCTATTAGTTCTCCTCATACCCTCCCAGCAAATAAATTCGTTGGTTGTTTAAATTGACTTAAGTGTCACCTACAAAAAGGGAAGGGGGAAGCAGACATTTTGAAACAAAAATACAATTATGAAAATAACTTTCAGTATTTGTTTTTACTCAAGACTTAATTTATTATTTCTCTTAAGGACTCTATATTTGACTCTCAAATGGCTCCTACCCTGAGGCTCTGGCACAATGCTTTATTGTAAAATTCCATCTTTCCTTTCTATCAACATGGAGCCCATCTGTGCTTTCTCCAAAGGAACTTTTTTTCTCCTGGACTTTTCTGAATACTGCAGGGCATGAGGCAGTTCCTGAATATTTTAGGTCTGATGCATCATCCCAGCACAAACACAGTCACAAAAGGTTGACTGTATTTTGGAGGGGCGTGCATGTGGCCAGGTTGTGAACACATCATGGGAAGTTTTAGAAATCCCAGCACACACCACTGGTAGAGGTGGGTGGAGGGACAGATCTTTACTTGTAATAACTAATGCATATCCTTAAATTGGAGGGGTTCTTAAGTGGCAGGATGTATAACAACCTCTGGAAACCTGTCATTGAACAAACCACCAAGGAAAGGCCTATGCATTTGGCAAGAATTCCACTCTGCATTGTCACATTTAGCCCTCTGGTGTCTACCTAGTGAATCTCTGACATACCCTGACACTGGTAGTGGAATTTATTTTGTCTCCCAGACCTGTGACATCATCGAACCTTTGAATCTTCTCTTTTACCAGGTGTATAAGCAGTTAGTAGCATGGGCTCCAAAATCAGATTGCTGGGCTCCATAATCCATCTCGTACTGGTGTAGGATCATGGGAAAATTACTTTACCTACCATACCTCTCTGTGCCTCCATTTCCATATCTGTAAAATGTAGACAATAATAGTACTCCTCTGCTAGGGCTACATGTATAAGATGTTTAAAACAGCATAGTAAACACTAATTGATGGTCAACAATTATTATAATTATTATTCAAGAATGCTTTATGTTAAAGTTATGAGAAATAATACCATTTAATCACCGCATTTGAAGGTCCTAAAGTGGGAAACATAAAATTTCCTTTGTATTTTGCAGGACACAAAACCCGTCTTCTCT
The DNA here is from genome assembly GCA_023783475.1 of Daubentonia madagascariensis. Classification (NCBI taxonomy): domain Eukaryota; kingdom Metazoa; phylum Chordata; class Mammalia; order Primates; family Daubentoniidae; genus Daubentonia; species Daubentonia madagascariensis. The sequence goes on from JAKFHU010000522.1 coordinate 461,555, forward strand.
TGGGCTGCCTTTGCTTCTCTTCCTTCTACAGCTGAAAGTGTGTTTATTTTTCTTCCTTAGTGCTCCCTGGTCTCTCTCAAATCTACACTGAAGGTTTACCCGTATTTTATTTACTAATTTTGACCTTGATATATTTTTAGAGCTGTATTATTTTGAAAGCTGCTATCGACTATTCTCAATAGCTGTTATTATACTGCATTACAAAAAAATCCATCCATTCTCCCAACCAAGGCAATACAGTGGTTCCTTATGGATGTGGTACTGCCTCTTTCAATATATTTTATGCCATACAAAAAGCCTGATTTAATGTACCTTCAAATGAAATATTATTTCTTGTGGCTAAATAGGATCAGCACTATCTGATATTTTCCTATCATCTTTGCATTAACTTTAAGTAGTGTACATTAAATAAAACATGAAAATGGTTACACTACACAAAATGGCTTATAGTGGGAACATCATCTAAGTTATGGTCCTGTCTGGAACAAATAGAGACCCCGATTGATGAGGGACTACCTTCATTGTGTAAATACCACTTAAAGCTCTTAAATGTTCTACTCAATACTCTCTAGTCACTTCTTTTTATTAGGACCTTATCTCCAATTCAGTTCAACTGTTGTTTCTTGGATGCATAATATGTGCCCGGCATTGTGCTCAGTGTAGGGTATACAAAGATGAATTGATACCTGATCCCCATGTTTGAGGAACTCATAGTCTTTAGTACTTACTAGCTGCGTGACTTTGGACAAGTTGCTAGCCTCTTTGTGCCTTGGTTTTCTCATCTGTCAAGAGAGGAGTTAATAACAATCTTTATCTCATAGGACTGTCATGTTAAATGAATTTAATACATGTAAATACTTAGGCCAGTGCCTGGCTCATTGTAACTGTTTAATCAATATTAGCTGGTGTCATCAATCACCATTACCATCGTCTAGTTCAACAGTTCCCAAAGTGTGTCCCTTGGAATACTAGTTTTATGGGATGTTGTTAATTAGATTAAAGGTTTCCATGATTAAATGTTTGGGAAAATTTCTCAGAGTCCATAACTTGCTGATAGCATCATGTTATTTCCAAGAGGATGGAAACATATGCAAGGTTTTCTAAACATACTGGACCTTTTCAGTGAGTATCTTACAAGATAGTGTTTTGCAATGAAAATTTCTAGAAATAATTACTTGGATCTCTATTTTGTCTGGCTTGCATGACCTTAAGCCACTTTAGACTATACTTCGAACAGGTATTTCAGGAATTGAATTACTGCACCTATGTGTGTCAGACAACATGGAGTCAAACAGTTACAAATCTCTGTGACTTTAGTTCATCCTTAGTTTACCTTTCTGTAAAATGGGAACAATCATACTACTTAATAGGGCTGTTATAATGAATAAGCAAAATAACGTATGGCAAGTGCCTGGTATATATTACACAGTTTCCTTAAGAGAGGGCTCTTCTAACTATCCAAGTAATGCATGGAATGGGCTTGCTTCCTCTTCAGCTGATTCCATCTCCTTCGTCACTAGAATAAGAGGGAGGCCAGAACTAGACACACCCTTAGAAAATATAGACAGTTGTCTTTCATATCCACACTGAAGAAGAGATGGCCTTTGAATTGTAAGGGGATTCTAACTCTATACTTCTTTTCAGATGTATTAATTAAATCTCAGCCACGGGCATAAAAACATCCTGAGGAATCAGTTGATTCTTCCTTAGTCTGGAGAGGGCCTTTGTCTCCTTAGCAGCTGATAAAGTTCTATACCAGAGCTTGGCAAACTCTTTCTGTAAAGGACCAGATAGTAAATATTTTAGGCTTTGCGGGTTGTTTGGTCTGTTCCAACTACTGAACTCTGCTGTTACATCACAAAAGCAGCCATAGGCAATAGGTAAATGAATGAATGTGGCTGTGTTCCAATGAAACTTTATTTACAAAATCAGGTGGTGGGCTGGGTGAGCTTAGTTTGCCAGCCCTGGTTCTAGACTCTCCAGACTGCTTCTTCCACACACCACTGTTGATGGGATTGGAGTTGCAACCAAGGTAACATCAGCACATTCAGCATACTGGGGCTGCTCCCTCCAGATGAAAGAATTTGACATGACAGGTGGTGGGGAAAGTTAGAATTGCCGGGAAATCTAATCCCATCAGTGATCTGTTTGGTGACTCTCTCTAATGAGACCAAGTGACACCAGCCACTGTCAGCACCTGCCTGTTCTTCCTCTTCCTCCTGAACACATCTCCTTTGGGAACCACCATAGGCTTCCCCAGGGCCTCAGTTCACACAGAGCCAATCTCCTCTGGGTTGTCACTGGTCCTTTCTCTCCACTATTGACCAAAGTAAGCTGAGTATCTATTATGTGTCCTCTCCTGTGAGATCTCAGAGCTTATTGGCTGACCAGAAAAAGAGTCCTGTGCCCTAGTCTTAGCTCTACTATGTGACTTCACCCCTTGGTCCTTGTGATCTGCAAAGGGAGGGTGTTGGGTTACATGATCTCTAAGCCTCTTCCAGCTTCTAATAGTCTGTAAACTTCTTGAGAATAACTTCTAAGGTTTATTATTAGGATGACAATAATAGTTACAGTTTATTCAGGGTTTACCATATATCTGGCCCAGTGCAATGGGATTTCCATGGATCATAATATTAGGTTTGGAGAAACGAAATAACTCACCTAGGATTACACAGCTTGTAAATAGGAGAGTCAGGACCCAAACTCAGTTGTTCAGTCTGATCCCAAAGCCCATGTTTGGAACCACTCGGCAATGCTGTCTAGTCTCATTAACCATCACTTAACCATCTCTGCCTTGGCACAGCGTGTAAGGCTGGAGGAGTGGATGTGGATCATCTCAAGGGTAATCATAAGTACCAAGGCTACTTGAGGAACAATTATCATTTTATGGATGCCAGCTCCTCCCTTCTAAAGAACTCAACCAGACATTTAGAAACAGTGTCAGCATTTCATTGAAGAAGTTGATAGCTCACACTGATTAAAGTCAATTTAAAATTAAGTTGGCTTGGAGTGAAAAGTACAAAGTAAAGTGACTCAGTGACAAACACGGCCTTGAAATTACAAACAACCATGACCACTGAATCACCACCTCTCAGCTACATTGACTTAATCAAGCTGCTTGTGAAACTAAATCTAACTTCATTATCATATATTTAAAAGAATGATCATATGAGCCCTGCATCATTGGTTAGTGTGTGGCTTCTTAGCATGGGAAGTTTTCCGTTGCTACCCAATGCACATGTAGAACAGAATATTTTGATGCTCCACATTTGAGTACCTCTTTCCCTTCCCTACATATTACCATTGGTCTTCTACTCTCCATTGCCCAGGGACTAAAGGATCTGTGGAAGAAGAAAGCAGTCTCCATGGAAGACAAAAAAATTTATAGACAGGCATTAGAGACTCAAAGTGTTTCCTGTATAGGATTTCCAGTTTAAAAAAGATTCCAAGTATATGCCAATCCTTGGTACAGAGAATAGACTATCACCATCCATGATTGTTCAGTTAATCCAATGCATTGATTAAAGCTAAAAATATCATTTCACAGACCCACTCAGTTTTGTAAAAAAAAAAAAGCTAAAAAACATAATAATGATACATAACCTTCCTTCAGTATTTTATTTAAATTTAAAACATTAAAAATTGACTTTCATTTGCCATTTGTTTTAATGTAGAGCCATGGCTTTTACTTCGATCATGGGTCTGCTGTTTCTTTCTTACCTAAACCACTATAATACATTGTTTATGATTTCCAATGCTGGTTTCTTCAAAGTGTAGCAAGAACTTGAGTGTAGGAGTCTGATTCTCAAGTGGGTTCAATATTACCTCCAGCTAATGATCTCTGCTGCTCTGACCAGGGCTCTGTATTTGTGACATGAACCAAGCAGTCATATACTGGCTAAAAGATGTCATTTTTTGATGCTGACATTCATAAGTACTTCAGAAATACAACCTGCCCCCAACCAATTGTGCACATTATCTTAATAGCTGTACAGTACATTCTTGAAATCTGCTTTTCTCTGGATGATGAGACTATAGTTGAGTCATTCAGGAAATTATTGAAGAGAACAAAAAGTGTTGAGAACAGAGAAAAAGAAAACCTTTTAGTATGAAACCTCATGGGTGAAGAACAGTGGCTGAGTGGGAGTTTTTCAAAATTGTGTTGAGTGGGGAAGTTTTGTGTGTTTTGAATCCCCTCCACATTTCAAGAATGCATAAGCAGTTATACATTCTAGTGATATAGAATTTTATTTTAAAATAGGCTGACTATATTTTAGTTGGTAGAGATGTGTGTGTGTATGTCTGTCTGCTTCTCTTACTTCAGGTTAATATATCAAACAAGAATCTCATTTTCTAATCAGCTATGAGAAAACACACCTCTTTCTGAAAGTCTTCTGTAAAGATGCTATAAATGACAAAATGTCATGTCCTGCTCTGTTCAGAGAAGGACTAGGGCTGTGAGAATAGGAAAGAGCAGAAAGAAATACTGCAAAATGCAACCCTATAGAATTTCCTCTGCCGGTGCCATGGGAGAATGGCATGGGGGAGGCTACAGATTCTGGCAGGAGCTGCTGGGGGCCTTTGAAAACTAAAGATCAAATCAGTAGGGGGGTCATCCGAAACAAATATGCAATGGGAGGAAACTCCAAAAGCCTCTGAACTGTTCAGAAAACTCACAGTGGGTTCAGAAAAGGAGAGACGGAGTGGGGACACAAAGGGAGGGGGAGATAAGAGAACAATGGCTGTGGAAAGCAAAGTTCAATAGGAATTGTCAGTACCCAGCGGCTGGCAGCTATCAGAATCCAACCCACCTGGGAAAGATGTCATTCCATTGTATGCCACACAGGAGGGGCTGTGGAGGGAATATTGTTTCCAGAATCCTTTGGACTCAAAGCCTGGAGCCAAGCAAGGAGAACAATACAAATAATTAAGGGAGTAGTGGAATTAACTTACAGGGAATTCTTTCTACTTTTCTTCACCTGGTGAGATCAAGTGTAGTATTAATTTCACATCAGATAGGTCTTCTATCAGGGAACTGTATCCTGTCCCAGCAAAAGATGATCTAGTAGATTTTTTCCATTCCCAACTTGGAGGATGTAACAAATTATGTATAGCTTGGGAAAGTGATGCACCGGGTCTGCTGCATCAGGGGCATATTTTAAAATATCTAAAATGAATAAACCCTAAAGAGGGAAAAGAAGTACGAAGGATTGCTTTACAAAAGGAAAAACAAAAGCCTACTTCCTTTGCATTTATACAGAATCTATATAGAGAAGGAAGTCCAACCCTATATTAGCTCTAAGTCATTGATGTTAAGCCTTTTTGGTATTTATTCTTTCATAAAAAATTAGCTTATATTCCAAACCCATTTTGAGTAGCAAATATACCCAAATTGCAGGTGAAAAATTGAGTCATTGAGAAGATATTTCATTTGCATTCAAATACAGAGCAAGTCAGTAAAAGAGACAAGAGTATGACCCAATTTTCTGGCCAATGCAATAAAAACAGAGCTACAGGTCTACATATTTTTATCAAATTCAACTTTTAAGGAATTTTTCTTATGGCTATAATTTACTCTATAATTTGTCACTCAAATATTACTGCCTTACAATTATATTAATGAAACATCTCTAATCATCTAATTACTAATGTAATGCATGCTGCAGTTGACAAAGCACTCCTCTTATACTCCCTTATTGATGCACATTAATGATTGAATGCTCGACATGTTTTTGGGCTGCTTTGGTTCTTGTCAATATTTGCTGTCAAAAAAACCCATTTAGGTTCCTGATTTCTTGAGCGACGCTTTAAAGAAGAAAAAGCATCAAGTCAGGGAGTTAATGGCTCATTTTTCAATGTGGCTTTTCTTTGGCACCTATTCTGAAATTATCCATTTTGTATGTCCCTTTTTGAAGGCCACTCTCAAATCATAAGTCTGCAATTTTAGAGCTAGTTTAGAGAATTTTAGAGCTGGTTAGAGCTATCTTCTGCCAAGTGAAAAGTGAGCAGAGAGATGGGTTTGGTAGAGTGAAAATCTGGTGATGGGTTTGGTAGAGTGAAAAGGTCTGTCTCCAAAGTCAGGCAGCTTCAATTTGGAATCTTTATTTGTGTGACCTTGAGCAAATTAACCTCTTTGAGGATCCATTTCTTCATCAGTAAAATGAAGATGGTAATACCAACCTCCGAAGTTTGTTGTGAGGATGTAGGTATTTGAACCCTCCACCTATGCCTATTTTGCATTTTTGATGTTCTTACAATGCTTTACTTGAAGCAAGGGTTCCATGGTTACGAGGTTCGAAAACCACTGACACAGCCTAACATTCATATGACAAATGGTGACAATGAGACCCAGAGCAGTTGTCACTTTTTCAAGTACAGAAAACCTGTAGCAACTCCTAGCACTGGGCTCTTTTCACTATTTTAAGCCACCCATGAACCATGGAGAGGTTACATGGGGCCACATCACTAAAATTAATCTCCAAACAGGAGAAGGTGGTCATCCCATAGCATGTGCTTTACCTTACTGTATATTCTGGATGACATTTACATGTCCCCTTACTGAAAACTATAATCTACTAGAGAGTATACCTACTTGATTCAGTGGGCTAGTACAGCAATCAAGTCTTTCAGAAACAATATGTTAACTTGAGCTTACTATTAGGAAGATGTCCTCTGTAGATGCTTAATACATGAGTTGGGGTGGGGGCAATCTAATGAAACTTTTAACTTGTTAACCTTCTCCCAAACAGTCCCTGTATTAACTTTTCCCCTCTTTCGTCCAAACTGTAGTGACAGAAATAGTCTATTGGTCCAATATAGATCATCTTCTGTGAGTCTTATTTACACTGTTTTGATATTCTTATTTCAGGCCCCTATGATATTTCATCCAATCTAAGATACTGCCAATTGTAAAATACAATTATTTATGTCCTGCCAAGAAATAAAGCAGATGTGCCAATTAAAATTGTAAGATACCATTGGTTGTAAGACACATTCTGACTTCAGATATTAAAAGAGGTGCATCTTGGAATTAATGAAGTATGGGTCCGTATTTGCTACCATATAAGATATATCCTTCCCCGGTCTGATGCTCCCTCCTCCTCCCACTCTAGGCCACCTGATATTTCCATTAAGCAGAGAAATAGCAGAGGAACTTCAGCCTTAGATATGCCAAAATACTTTCCTCTAAAATTGTGCTGTACTTGCTGGAGAGCTCCAGTTAAATAAATAAGTAAATAAAAGAAAAAAATTGTGCTGTAATTATATCTTAGCATATATGGTACATACTGATCAAAAATACTTCTTGGCTTGTTGGCTCTAGAAATGGCTCCATGATGATTTACCTCACTTGTTATCTGCCACAAATACTTTGGATCTGTTCCTTTCTGTGGGATAGGCATTATTCTAGTAAGGAGGGGGAGTTTTAAAGTCCCAAGGTGGGAAAAGTCACTTCCTTCTCTCGATGGGAGCAGAACACAGACCTGCTGCCATGTCGCATGAACACTAGCACTGGATACTTCCAGTATCACGGGTTAATCATTCCCCTGGTAACAGAACTCGTACCAGGCAGTTCCAGATGGACTTTACCACACTTCCTAATAAATAATTTTGTTTGGTGTGGTACCAAAATCATCCAATCTGTGTCATAAGATAACAAAATATTTTGCTCCCGTTGTTTAGGCATCATTTTCACGCATAACATCAAAATGAAATTTCAACTTTTCAAACCCACATATCCAATTACTCATAAGGCAACAGTTTATCTTCCATGGAAAAAAATCTGTTCTACTTTAAAAAAGTATTTAATGCTTGTTTTATGTGAGTGATACCACTGGTTGAAGACGTTTTGCATTTGCATTAAATATTTTCACCTTTTGACATCAGACGCAATATGGGCAAAGTTCAAATTTACATATTCTCTTCCCAAGTTCAAATTACTGTGTCAGTATATCTAAACATAATTTAATGTTTAGAGAATGTCATGTTTATTAGAAGATATTTTATGTTTATTGCTGATGGAGATTAGTATGTTATCTTAATAAAGGACAAGAATCAATGAGTTGTGATACAAAGGGAACTTGAATTTCTAGTACCCTCCTTACTCCTTATTGATCCACACAGGCGCGTGTGTGGGAGAAGGTAAAAGAGTACCAATTCCAGAGGCCTAAGGCAATGAAGCTGCAGGACATTATGGAAAGGAGGAGGTGGCTTAGGAGGTGTAAATATCTCCTCTTCCACATGGTATATCTGAAGGAACCTGAAGGAGGGCTAAGGTGTGGGATGGCTTTTACAGATGCTCTTTCCCCCTTTCCTGTCATTATGTGTTCTTTCCTCATCCCAGAGAGGGGAAAATAATATGCACCACAGGAGGGCAACAGCCAGAACAAACTGTCTTCATGTGCTTCTACTTAATAGGGAATTGTAAAATCACTGCACAGACCTAAGGATGAGTACAGAAATGTGTAATAAATGGAAGTCAAATTTTCCTTTGCATATTTTTGTGCTGTCATTACAGCAATTTTCCTGAGATAAAAAGCTTTGAAGATGTATTTTTCAGACTCATTTTTCTTCACAATGATTACTGTCTCAGAGTGTCATTGCAATTTCTTACTTTTCTTGAGCTAAATCTACCCTGTTTTCTCTTTTAGGCAAATATCAATATTCCAATGGGAGCCTTTCGGCCAGGAGCTGGGCAACCCCCCAGAAGAAAAGAATGTACTCCTGAAATGGAGGAGGTGAGGAAAACTTAGCCAGCAGAGCTCAGTAATGTCTTTCCCCTCCCGAATCCTCACTACAGGGGGCAGGGGCAAGGTGAGGGCGGCTCTCCAGGACAAGGGAGAAGGCGAGTGACTGTGTGTCAAGGAATCATATTTAGTCTATATGTTTCTTTAGATGTCTTGCTCAGTCAGCCACGAAACACACTGCCCCCCGCTTTCCTCCAGCCAAATTTAAGTACTGTCCCTGGCACAGTTACTTGAAGGTACTGAGTTTAACTTCCACTCTGTTGATTGATTGATTGATTGATTGTGTGTGTTGTGGGGGGCAGAAAGGACATAGCCTCTCAGATGCTTTTGGTTTAGCAAGTCACTGGATTGGTAAGTTTTCACTCAGGAACGTTTATGGAACTGAGCAGGATGTATTTAGTATAGCGTCTGATGAGTGAGGAATCCAAGTGGGAGCCCAGGAAGTAAGCACGTTAAATTACTCTGGGATTCAAACAAGCAAACAAAAACTTAGTCTCTGGATGTTTCCTTCAAAAAGGGGATTTTGCAAGGAGTCTATTAAGCCCCCATTTCTGTATTTTTTCTTCTCTCTAGGAGTGTTTCTTAAACTGGGCCATGCCTTTCCCATGGGGCTCAGTGGGCAGGAGGGTGGAGCTAGGGGTGGCATTCCCTTACCATAAAAGCAAAAATGAACTTTCAGGATTCGTGAGATCTTAGGGAGGGAGTGGGATCTTAGGGAGGGACTCAGTCTCCGGGCCAGACCTCAGAATAAGTTTCTCATGGAAACAACATTGTAAGGGGAGTAGTTAGGCAGCTTGGCTTGGCCACAAGGTGGGTTAGATAGGATTTTTGTGGGTTAGCTTGAGGCCCCAGCCACCTTTTAAGGCATAGTTTGAATGGGAAAATGGAATCTGAATTCAAAGTAACTATACATCCATATTTGTTATCATCATCCAGTTTGCAAACTTCAAATTGCTTACTTTCCTAGATTTGGGATTTGTTGCCTAGCCTTGCATTAAGATAATTACTGTATAAAGTGGAGATGTGGAGATCATAGCATACCTTCCCTGATCAGAACAGGTCACCTCTATCACAGCCAGTAGGTCCCCCATCTAAACTCAGGTTTTTTGATTCTGACACCCTCTCAGATGTGAAGAGGATGCACCCCAGCAGGAAGCCAGGACAAATCTTTGGCTGTCTGACAAGGCCTGTGAGTACTGGCTATGTCTCCAGCTTGCCTGTGGTCCTGGTGAACCCCTTGCTCTGCTCACAGAGCTGGAGTACACCCCCTCTGTCTGCTTGGCCCAGCCAGAGATGGGCATGTGCCGGAGGCAGAGGCCTTACAGCTAAATCCTAATAAACAGGGCTGGTCTTTTGCATAAGAAAAGCAGCTGCTTGCTTGAAGTAATGTGAAGGGTATTGACAAGACTCCACTAAGCCTCCCAAATCTCTCTTTTGACTGAAATACCATCATTATTAAGCAACAAAATAGCACATTGGGACTTTCTGTTAATTATTTCCCTCTCCACCTGGTCCCTTCACAAGATGCAAACATATTTAATTCTGGTCCAGCCACTTCCTAGCTGTGTGGCCTCGGGCAAGTTTCTTAGTCCTTCTGTGCCTGAGTCTCCTCACCTGTGAGATAGGGATAATAATAGCACCAGATTTTCGGAGTTGAAGTGAGGATTAAATGAGTTAGTACACTAACTTAAAACAGCAAGCAGTGTAAGTGCTTGCTGTTATTACTGTCTCCAGTGTTTGAACATGAATGAGCAGGTCAGACTGTACTGCCCCACATAGAGAGCTTAGGGAAAAACTCGGTAGGGCATCTGGTAGTAAAAAGGGAGACGAGATGAAAGTGACATAGCTGGAAAATGGTTCACCATTTTGCAAAGTTTTACAAATACTCTGTGACCCGCCCCCCCCCCAAGGAAAGATTTCCCTTCGGAACAGCTGAAACTGGTAGGAATGGTTCTGTGGCTGATAAGGCTTCTTTCACACTCTCTTTATCTAAACCAAAGAATGTCTTTCATGTCCCTTCTTAATTCAAATATCTACTTACAAAAGAAAAAAAAAGAATGTATTTATTAGCCAAATGGGGCGATCTGGAACCCTGCTTGTTCATGCCTTAATTTATTATAATTCTTATAATAACAAACTGATAGAATAAGTGGAATCTGATTCCTATTATGTTTTTAAAAGATGAGAGAAGACTCAGTTAAGAAAATGCACCAACATTAATCCCCTTCCTGAGTATCATAATGTCTAATTACTAAATATCATAATGTCTAATTACTAAATATATCCACTTATAATTTTCTATTATATGTGACCTTATCAAATTAAAGGCTAAAAGTCTTACCTTGATAAGTAAAAAACAGTGCATTGAGGTTGTAATAACTTGAAAGAAAGGTGCCTAATATTAAATATTATTATTAATCTGCATATGTTCACATCATGTTTGCACATAAACACGTAAGTACAGACTTTGGCTTTATGTGTTAAATGTGCCAATTTTGATGTTACAAAGATAGTGAATGTGACTTACCCAGGAATTTAACAGAAGGAATTGGAAACATTTTTCTCCTTCATGCTGCTTTATTAAGATCTACCCACCTAACAACGGTGGGAACATTTATAAGTGAGGAAACACTTTTCATTTCACCACTACACATATTAAAAAAAAAAACACGCAGCACTTTATAGCCTTGTTAAAAATTTCTTTCTGAGAGCCTAGCAAAGAACATGTTGGAATACCTAGTCCTCTAAGTGGATGTTATACAGTTTTAATTATGGCTTCTAAATCTGCATTTATAAATGACGAATGTGTGTGCATAATGAAAAGCAGCCACTCCTGTGGTTCTGTACATTGATCTGGGGGAACAATATTTTCCAGATATTTACAGCAGGTATAGTCTACACTGAATTACTTGATCATTTTGTGTGGGTGACACATTAGCTATTTCATCAGCACTATACCAGATTCAAAGACAATGACTAGAGGAAAAACCATTAGCCCTTAGTAGAAGAACAGCACCTCAATATTTTATATGCCTACTCATCCCCTCCAACAAGCAATTTTAAAACATTTCTATAAAGGCCGTGTCTGCCAAGTAATTTGTTAGAGTTTGGGGAAGCTTGAACACTTTCTTCTTTTATGTCCTAACCAATTTGAGAACTAGACATAGGAATGCAGAGGGGGATTAACACACAGCATCAGCATTAATACCCAAATGATAGGGCTGTGGGGGAGGGGGGTAAGGCTTCACCAGAGGCAAGCATGCAATTTCTTATTCCTTGTCCCTGGAACTGTATTGGTCCACCCAGTTGTTGGCCAAGCAGAGGGAGCTCTGCCAGTCTTGCACTGGGGACTGTGTTAGTTTGGGTCCTTCAAGAAGCAGACTCAAAGATATTTATTGGGGAAAACACTTGTAAGGAAAAATGGGAGGGAGCTGCATGAGGCTGAAAGAACAGTCAGACTGTGAGACAGGGGAAGGAGAGAAGGACATGAGGTTGGGTGGAAGCATCTCCGATCTCAGTGCAGTTCTAAGGCCAATCTCCAGCTGGCAGAGCAGTCTCTCGGCTCCCAGGAATGGGTCCGCCTTAGAATTTCTGTTGCACTTTGTCATTGGCTGGGAGCAGCCGTGGGAAGCATGACATCAGCGTGGTGATGGATGGATTTCAGGGCGAAACAGCTGGGGCCGTCATTCAATTACCCTTCTTGCAGTAAACCAACCTGAGGCGTGTTCTCAAGGCTGCCACCTTAATCAAATGTTCCTTCAACACCTTTCTCCAGGGTGGGGGGACAATATGTCCCCACACCTCTAGCAAATAGAAGGAATGGGCTAACAAGCAACTTTCTTCTGTAGTAATGAGTTGGAGTTCTTGGAGCCACACACAGCAACTGATCTTATTGTTTTATAGTCACTGTTATATGTGTGTCTGGTGTATGTACACAGAGGCATAGATTTGTCACTATTGTACACTCTTGGGATTAATTAGTTGAACAATGATCAATAAGTATGCACGTGCACCTCTGTGCCAGGCATTGGAGGAGCCACAAAAAAGGATAGGATGTGGGTCCTGCTCTAAAGCTGAGGCACAAACATAATATTCAATGATAGGAAATTTAAAATATTTCCCAAAGCAGGAAGGGAGAGCTGGGCCTCCTCTGTTGCTGTCTCCTCTCCTGCCCATATTCAAAGAGGTTTTGCTTATGTTCCTTTCAGTCCCGAAAATGTCATTGGAACAAAGGCTGGCAGCCACTGCACCCCAAACAAAACTTTGAAAATTCCTGTACTAAGTCATTGTTAGAGCCAGCTGTGCACTAACATTCTACAAAACTCTGCTGTCGGGCAGATTATGATCATATGATACCAAATTAAGTTCAATCTTGTAAGATACTTCTCTGGGAAACACAAATCCTTCTAACTGATGGTAATTTTTATTAGTTATCAGAGGTCGAACAGTACTTTAGTGTTTTCTAAGTCACATGGAAATTTCTTGTTTTCTTCTTTCAACTTTATTCCACATTCTGATACAAACTTTAGGAGATCTTATTGAAACTCTGAGGCTTTCTCAACAACACAAGAGAAAGTCATTCTGCTAGAATCACACTCTGACATTATTCTTGCTTTAATTTTTTTTCTGGTTCATGGCCATGACCCAGAGGATCAAATGTCTTTTTTGGTGAGTTGAATTTCCACTCCTTTCTCTTAAGGGTGCTCCTCCTGCTTCGGATGAGGAGAAGAAGCCAATTCCAGGAGCAAAGAAACTTCTAGGACCTGCGGTCAACCTATCAGAGATCCAGAATATTAAAAGTGAACTGAAATATGTCCCCAAAGCTGAACAGTAGTTGGAAGAAAAAAGGTGAGTGAAAAACTATTTTCTTTGTCTCAAAAAAACCACTATGAAATAGTTTAAGGAAGCCTTTCACGGAAAGAATCTGGAATTCTAGAAGCGTTTATTAAGTACCAGGGCCCTTCAATTTAGACCAGTATTTCTGGTGTAGTTTTCTGGTCAAGCCAAGCTTTTGGACCTATCTTATTCCATAATCAGTCAGAGATCCATTGAGGATGTTTGCCTGCCATCCCCTTTCTGATCATCCTTCTTGGTTGGGGAAGGATGAAGCTGGGAGAAGAAAGATGCTTGGGAAAGGACCTTGAGGAGCTTTTGATCTTGAGGTCCAGGGAGCCCTTCCTCATTCCATGCCTCAGTTTCCTCATCCAGATGCCACAAAGAGCGATGAGCTGTTCCTGAGCTGGAGGATCAAAGGAGCAAGTTGGTGAACAGGGTTGGAAGTGTAAAGGGGCAGAGACCCAGGAGTTCAGGCCTTTAAACAAGTAACCCAGGTGTCTGTAAGGAGACCTGGTAATGACTCTGGGTGTGGACAGGGTAAGAGTAGGTTCAAAACTGTACATGCTGCCTGACAAGGCACTGCAAGCAGGGCATGTGACCTTATTTTCATTTTAATTGGGTCCATTCAATAATGATCCCTGGTGAGGGCTTAGCCCACCCTTCATCTTCAGACCTGGCTCCTGTGGACTGGTGTGGAAATTCTGCCAGCAGGGGGAGTGTGGAATCAGCCCAGGTCATTGCTTTTTCTCCTATGAGACCCTCGGAGCAAATCTACCCTTTCCCAAAACTGTTAAAGCCCATCATGCACAATCTATTCCATTTCTTAAGCAGAAATTTAAGTCTAGAGGAGAGGACTCTATATTGGAAACATAAAACAGGTTTTTATCTGGTTGATTGTCCATTCATTCATCCATTCATTTGTCTACTCACCCATTTATTTAACCAATATTTATTGAGTATCCACTATGTGCTGAATACTAGAAACATTTATTAATCACCATGAGCAAGATACTATGTGAAGAGCATTATATATCCATTGTTTCTTTTAAACCTCATGATCCCCAATTATTGCCCTCATTCTTGAGATGAGCCTTCGAGAAACTGATTTTCCCCATCTAGCATGCATCCTAAAAAGGGGGTCCAACTTCAAAGAGTGCTGTCACCTGCTTGTTGTGTTGCTTCAACCCCATCCTCCCACCGAAACTTACAGATGGATTGCACGCTCCCTGTTGGTGTTGGGGTGAAATCTTCTGACCACATAGCTGGCAGAGGCAAGCAGTGGGGCAGATGGGGCCCTGCTGTGTCTTCTCTTTTAGACAGAATGAAGAACAGAATGTTCTATGAGACAATCCAGTGTGGTGTGGCAATGTTATTTGTGTCACACTTATGCTGACTTGCTAAGATATTTGCAAGTTACTTCTGCTGAAAAGATTTCTTTATAGTATAGACAAAGAGAGGAGCTGTTTTGAATTAAAATAAAAGAACGATATCTGGTGTTTTCAGCACAGTTACCTAAAAGAACAAAGGAGTAAGAATAAAACACAGTGGATTCTGTGACCATAGAATGACTCTCAGGAACCTGGATGTAGACCAAGTGACGTGAGCAGGAACTGACCTGACACATGGCTACACACACTTGTTATTATTAATGACAGAGAGGAACAAACTGATGACTGAGTATCATACTCAGTCCTGCTTGTGTTGCCAAGCTGAAATGAAATCTTCCAGTATGTTTGGGATGAAGCTGCAGAACTTCCTTGTGAGAAAGTGTGGAGAAGGGAAATTAACTTTTGGTAATATTTATTATCATTACCCAACCAAGGCTCTTCAGTTGGACACATGAATTTTTAATGTAAACTTTAAAGGTTTTTGCTTTTATGAAATCCATGTCGACCTAAGTTTAACCCTGGTTTGTTTCAGAAGAATTTGGTTTTGAAGATTCGAAGGAATGCTGTTTTAAAATGAGCTCAGAGAGGATCTTGCAGTGTTACTTGGCAGTGGGATTGATTCAGTAGCCTTGGATATATGGTTACAGGGAATAGGGGAAAATACCAACTCAATAAAATATTGAAAAAGTACCAGAGTATCGAGAACAAATTTTTGTTACTTCATTTTTCTCAGAGAAGACTTTAATGATTCTTCTCTCCTGAACAAATTCTAATGCAAAACCAGAGAGGCCTATTTGTCCTTATTCTCACAGGAATGTGAAAATCTAAGTTTTCTGGGTAATTGATCTGAATTCCAAATGAGTACAGTCATTGTTTTAAGCCAAGGAATGATCTTTATTTCTTGTAGGAGAGATAGTAAGCTGGTTTGCTTTTGACTCATCTGTTCTTCTCCTGCAAATATGTCTGAGATGTTGAGACTTTTGTGGTCATGGTCTGTGATCACAGAGGGAGAGCATTTCTTAACATTGATTCAATGGACTCATAAGCAATAAATACTCTGGAGCAGCCATCACTTAACCCCTCACTGGCTGGATAGATTTCCTCCTTCTTGGGCCACCACTTTGTCACCCACCCTCACCCTATATTGTCCAATTATTTGATCAAACAGATCATTGGTTTGAAGATTGAATAAGTCCATTGTGTGCAATATTATCAAACACTGTGAAAACCATGAGACTCAAGGCTCAAAGTCCACAATATACTGTAACTATCACAGTACTTTAGACATATAAGACAGAGTAGCATCTCATTCCAGCTGAGATCAGTACCTTCTTTTAAATGGGATTTCAGATTCTTTCCATGTCTTGTGTCATGGCCAGAATTGTTCATGGAAATCAATTAAAAACATTACAGAACAAGAACCAGAAAGGCCAATGACTAGCTCATTAGGGGTCAGGAATTATGGCTTGTGGAAAAGGACTTAGGGTGTGGACCTAATCAGGAACCAGACCAGGCAACATAGAGACAGCACCTACCAAGTCAAAACCAAAAGACACAGGAGTGTCCCAAATGGGGTCCCAAGCCAGATTGGAACTAACATGGGGCAGGGAAGTTAGAATGTTCAGCCATAACTTTTGGGATTCTCCTGGCTGTGATTTAAGGTAGCCAGATGGTAATTTAAGAAAAGTCTAAGAGCCAGATGAAAAGGCAGGACCAGCAGCAAAGTCTGAAAACCAGGCATCCTTCAACACTCCCACACCTGTTTGTTTGCTGCATTATCAGGAATCCTGCAGGCCACAACCACAAGCCACTGTCAGCTTGTTTGCTTGTAGCTATAGCAGATGCCACCTCAGGCTTCATGGGCAAAGGTCTGGGGAACCTGGAGAACTGCTCAGGGCTGGTGTCCAGACAGACTCTATGTCCATTTATGCTCCCTCCCAACTCTCAGATCAGAGAACAGGTGCTCAGTAAAGAACCCTTGTAACTAGCTTCTGTACCATGGGTACTTTCTTCTTTCAGTCCTAAGATATATAGATACAAAACTTGGTCCCTTCTCTCAGGATACTTGAGTCTTGGTGGAAAGATAAAGTACTTCAAAATGTAGATAACAATTCAAGAATTAGATAGCAGCTCAGTTACTGAAGATATCCCAGGGCTATGTATGACCCAGTAATAAGTGGGCAGTAGAAATAATCAATGTTACGACTTTTGAGGGGGGAAGGCGTGATGATTTGTAGTCAGGGACAATTTCAAGGAGGTGGTAGGAATGGAATGGTTTAAACAGAGGCTCAGAGATAGTCTCTGGACATATGGAATGTTCAGGGCATCATTAGGAGACCAGCCTAGTGAGACCAAACTGTTCTTCTAGGGTACTACTTCTTAAAGTTTTGTGGCAGAGCAAAATAAGACCCCACAATCTGTCTACATCATCTCTTCTCTTTTTTCAGTGGTAAAAGAACTGTGATATCAAAGAATTGGAGAGGAACAAAATAAGTGTCAAAGTGGTAACAATGCAGCAATTACAAGAAAAGAAATGATTAACAAAGGTAGAACCTAAGAGTAATTTTACAATTATGCTAGTGAGCAGCAACTGAAGCCTTAGGACTGATGAAGCTCTAGAAAGAAACTGTCATTTTGAAATTGCAGGAATCCTTTCTCTCTGTGTTAGACCTTGCAGCATGGCCAAATGTTGTGTAGCAGTCAGACTTCATGATTACATACTTAACTAGGGTCTCAGAAAAATGAAAAACTTTAGTGATTCTTAATAACTCACTTAGTAGCCTTTGGTCATGTACAGAAATGAAAACCTGTGGAATTAGTCCCCATTTTCCATTAAGAACTAAGGAAAGCACTTGCATTTTTGCACCGGGAAGTCTTTTGAGGTGAACTAGTAGGCCTTGGACAATACGTTGAGAAACATTGCTGTAGGGCAATAAATGGGAGTGAGTTGGAATGATCTGCAACTCCCTTGTACCCAGACGCAGCCCCCTAATCTCAAGTTAGTCTCTATCCCATACCCCACATCGACTAACCAGTCTTGATTCTGGATTTTGTAGATTTGAAAAGAATCATTATAATGCCCTGTTGGGGGAGGTGTGCCTCTGTCATAGTCAGCTCAGGCTGCTATAACAAAATACCATAGACTGGGTGGCTAAAACAACAGACATTTATTTCTCACAGTTCTGGAGGTTGAAAGTCTGACATCAGCGTGCCAGCATGGTCAGGTTCCAGTGAGGGCCCTCTTCCTGGCTTGCAGATGGCTGTCTTTTTGCTGTGTCCTCACGTGGTAGAGAGAGGAAACTCTGGTGTCTCTTCTTCTTCTTATAAGGGCACTAATTCTATCATGGGGTCCCCACCCTCATGACATCACCTAAATCTAATTACCTCTCAAAGGCCCTATCTCCTAATACTATCACATGGGGGTTAAGGCTGCAACATATGAATGGGGGGTGGGGAGATTCAAACATTCAGTCCAGGACAGTCCTCTTCCTCCAGCACTCTGCCTCACCTCTAGCATCTTCTGTTTATGCTGTCACAATACTTATCAAATTGTAATAGATTGGTTTTCTCATTTATATTTTCTTCATGATGCCAACATATAGCTCCTTAAAGGCTGCAATGCATATGATATATATTAGGCACACAGGGCATGTCTATAGGATGTTACTGGCGCCCTGACCACAGCAAGTCTAGCGTCCCCTAGAAATGTAGACATTCCAAGTCCTTGTATTCTTAGGGAGATTACTACTTAAAAGCAAGACTAGCTTCTCTCCCAAAGGCTAAAGTTAACAGTGTTGACCATATTCAGTAATGGGCTCAGAAATTTGACTTTAATTCATTTGATTATATTCCTCTGGGAAATTGAAAAATTAGAGAAAATGTCAAGTTAGGTAGGTTCTTATCCCTCAAAGGGGAGAAAGACATGTAAAACCAGAAGAAAACTTAACTTTTCAAGAATTCTTTGGCTTTATTTTTCAAAGAACATCTATGTCCAGATAAGACATATTTACCAACCAGTCATCCAGAGAGATGTCATCTCTGATAGAGGAGAACATAAGGTGCTCATTACTCTTAAATGTTAAGCATTATGCATCGCCATCATTCCTCCTGATTCAAGGGCTAATTTTGAGAGTGTTGGCAAGAGGGCAAATTGATGTACCCAGATACTTGATAAAAAGTGCATTTAACACCTAACAACAGACCCCCAAAATACATGAAGCAAAAATAGAGAGAACAGAAGGGAGAAATAGATAATTTAACAATAATAATTAGGAACTTTAATACCCTACTTTCAATAATGGCTAGAACAACTAGACAGAAGATCAACAAGGAAATAGAAGACTTGAACAGCACTATAAGCCAAATAGGCCTAACAGACATATATAGAACACTCAACCCAACAACAGCAGAGTACACATTCTTCTCAAGTGCACATGAAACATTGTCCAGGACAGACCATATGTTAAGCCTTAAAATGAGCCTCAAATTTAAAAGGATTGAAATTATGCAAAGTATGTTCTGTGACCATAATGGAATGAAATTAGAAATCAATAACAGAAGGAAGTTTGGGGAATTCACAACTTGTGGAACTTAAAGAACACACTCCTAAATAACCAAGGAGTCAAAGAAGAAATCACAAGATAAATTAGAAAACACTTTGAGATGAATAAAAACAAAAATACTTTTTAATAAAAACCATTCTAACTGGGGTAAGGTGATATCTCATTGTGGTTTATAATTTGCATTTCCCTGATAATTAGTGACGTTGAGCATTGTTTCATATGTTTATTGGCCATTTGTCTATCTTCTTTTGAAAAGCTTCTGTTATTTGTACCCCTGTAATATTTTGAAATAATAAGAATAAAAAACCAAAAATACAACATACCAAAACTTATGAGATGCAATGAAAGCAGTGCCTAGAGGGCAGTTTATAGTTATAAATGCTTGTATTAAAAGAGAAGAAAGCTATCAAATTAATAACTAACCAATAAAATCAATATTAGCAGCTCCATGTTTGGGAAACCTGTCCTTTATCATCCTGGAGTACACTTATGATTAAATTGATGCATGAATGGAAATATCATCCCTTTCAAATGGTAAGGCATAATAAGTTTAAAAATATATTTGTATAAGCACTATAACAATGTAACAGAGGCTGAGAAATAAAAAATAATTGCCCAGAAAATCTCCATCTTAGCATAATATTCACTTTGATATCTCCCCTTCCAGTCTTTTCTTCTGGGTTTACACAGATGAGTGTGATACAACCAAGTTGCTAACAATATGGTGATTTGGGATCAGGAAGACTTGTTCTCATTTCCTTCTACCTTTGCAACTTTGAGCTCTATGTCTCTATTTTCTCGTTTCATAAAAAGCAGAAAATGACACTTCTCTCATGGGGTAGTTGTGAAAGATTAGGGAGATATATTTTTAAAAGTATATCCAGGAACAGGACCTGGGATGGGGTAATTATTCAGCAAATGGGAACTGGTTCTCCTTATACTTTTTTCTTATGTAGCATCATTCATAGCACTTGTATCGTTTTATACCTTGCTTTTTCCACTTTACATTTTATCAGAAGAATATTTTTCATGTTGCTTTGCAGCCTTCAGAATTATGATTTATTTCTCATAGTCTTTGACTTATCATGATTTCCTAACCTTTTCTATCTGCCAGAAGACAGAAGACTGATTTATTGTTTTACATAGAACTAAACTTAAAAAACAAAAAACTTCTTCAAATGTCTTCTCTGTGGTTTGTGGAAATTTTTTGTCCTCAATTTTGAAATGTTCCTTGCTTTGACCCAATTACAGAGCTTTATTCACTTTCTCTGAAGGAAATGGTTTTATGCTGAGATTTTTTACTTTCTAGTGAAGTTATATTTCTTTTGATTTGTGATGCTCTTTTTTTCTGCTCTTTACTTGTTTAGGATAAAGACATGTTCTGCAGTCGTCCTGAACTGCATCAAGGTTTTGTTCATTTGTTTTCCTTCCTGGCAAAGCTCTTGTTCTAGGCCCTGTTACAGCCTGTGTGGGCGTAAAGGACTCTTGAGAGTGAACCCAAGAAGCCTTTGAGTTGATTGTGGCATTTGCTTTAAGAGCCTCTCCACAGCAAACACACAGAAGCTACCTGGATGGTTTCTATTACAACAGAGATCTGGAGGGTCTAGTGTGTGAATTCTCAGGAGGGAGTGGGAATTGGTGAGCGAGCTTTTAGGGAGTAGACTTGAGACCAGAGAAGCACATCTGGTGGAAGGCAGAGGTGATTCAGGACCCAATTCTGTAGATCCTTGTACACGGGCATGTAAATTTCCACAGACCCAAGGACAGCTACGACTGGCATTTGCCCTGCTCCCAATGTAATGGAACTCATTATTCTATCTCAGAGGTTCTTAATGGGGGGTGGGTATGGATATTGACCACCAGAGGATATTTGGCAATGTCTGTAGACAGTTTGTGTTGTCACAACTGGGGAGGGGTGGACTGCTACTGTTGTCTAGAGGGGAGAGTCCAGGGATGCTGTTAAACGTCCCACAATGCCCAGGACAGCCCCCTAGAACAAAGAATGATCCAGCCCCAGATGTCAATAGTGCTGACAGTGAGTAACCCTGATTTATCTGCTTGAAAGGTTGATGTCACGTCGAGCTTGCCTACATACTTTCCTTTCCAAGCAATCAATGCATTGCATTTTATAGAAATTAGAATGTTAATAAAAAGAATATAGTAATTAATTGCCCAATATTTATAATCTCTTCATAGTAATTAGAGACTTAGGAATGAAGCATTCTTAAATATGATTCTTTTGTCAATTGATAAATTAAACATATTTATGGTATATGGTATGTATGGAAAATCCCTGAGTTATGGTTTTAAGCCTCAAACCCAACTATCCTTTATAGGTTATCTTTTCATCTCAAATGTATCAGAAAGCAGTAGGTTATCTCAGCAGCTCACCAAGTCTTTTAAAATATTAATGTTTAGTATTAGTAGTCATCAGTACCAATATCAGTATCATTTTTATTGTCTTCATTAGCATTACCATTTATTATATGCTTGTGCTATGCCTGGTACCATGTCTTGCACTTCACATACGTTATTTCATTTACTCTTTGTGCTGCCTGCGTAGGGCCATTTTGTTTATGGGGGAACAAAGGCTGAGAGAGTTTACGTTACTTGACCAAGGTCACACAGCATGTAAGTCACAATGGTGAAGTGCAGACCATCATCTATCATACTCCACGGCCAGTCTTTTCAATCCTATCACCCACTGCGCTCTTTAAAAATGTTCTTTCAGGTATAGTCTTTGCAAATATTTCATCGTGTTGGGTCAGAGTAAAGCAAGCAAAGGCTAAAGAGACTACAGAAACTGTCACCTCCACAAAGAGGAACACTGAGCCACAACTCTGACATGTTGGTTTATTTGTTCCTTTGTTTGCTGGTTGTTTGTTCATTCACTCATTCATTCCTTTGGCCAGTCAGTGAGCATCTAATAGGCCAAAGGATGCACCAGGTGCAGAGTGCATCAGGCATGGGAGATTCAAATATGAGTCAGAGCGTCTACCCTGGTTCACAGTTTAATGGGCAAAACATTGCATGGAAGCACAAATAATTGGTTCTTTTTAAGATTCTTGAAAAAAAGAAAGGGTTAATGCCCATAAATATCAGAGAAAGCATGAGAGAAAGAGAGAGAGAGAAACTGAGAGAAAGGCAAAGAGAGAGAAGGAAAGGAAGGAAAGGAGGGGAGGGGAAAGAAGAGGAGATGGGACAGAACAACACCGATTATGGTGATGCTGAGGATGACATGGACCTTGCCCAGTGCTGACAAAACTGCAGCAGAGGAAAGCCAGGCCTCTGCAGAGCGCGCCTTTGCTCCTGGGAAGATCGATGGCCTGTCAGGCGTCTCTGTGTCATTCACGGTGCAGCCGTCTCCTACCCACGAAGCCTTTTCTCTCATTCCCTCTCACGCTGTGTGCAGCCCACACAGAAAACTGGGGAAGTGAATTCCAGGCTGTCTAATCAGGCTTGGCTGCATCGTGACAACGCTGCTTGTTTTAACTCTGTGCACATGCTGTGGCATTTGAGAAGGAGAAGGAATCACGAGGAGCAAATCGAGACTTGCAAATTTAACTTGTACTCCCTTGCACCGCTCCCTGCCTGTGAACTGATCATTCCATACCCTCCAGTTTAGGGCTTTATGCAGATGGCAAGGGGGTGGCTAGTTTAATCCCAGGCAGGGTCAGTCAATTGGCTTCTCACGGAGGGAAATTTCTATTAAGCAGTCAACAGATTGGAGTTTCTTTCATCCAGGCGGGTGGCACAAAGGCTGCTCAGAACAATTCATCTTGACTGCTAGATAAACAGCAGAAAGCAAGCATGTCCTATTGCCAGAAAGTCACTGGATGCCTTCTGCAGGAAGGACAGTGGCACTTCCTTCCACCCACGAAGACTTGCCCTGACTTGTAGCAGGCACAATCGAATCCTTAATAACTAATACACTTTACTGCCTAGCCTTTGCCTGACCCTCAGTTTTGGATACAAATGATAGGAATCATGGTTGCTCCTTAGTTCCAGAGGCAACAATTAATTCCTGAAAACTTACCCAACAGGTTTATTAAATTCTGAGTGTTCAAACATCCATTTATTCATACTTAATTTTCATTTCCTAGTCATTTTGTACATGGGCTAGGTGGAATTTACCTTGGCCGAATTAACCTTTTTCTTCATAATGCAAATTAATAGCATGAACTGGATTTGAATGGGAAAGATTAAAGTACTGGAATAAATATACTTATTTATTAAGTGAACATCTGTGCACCTACTGTGCCACGCACTACTACACTAGAAGTAGGTGATACAAGACACCATCCCTCAAGGAACTCACAGCCTAGTTGGGTAAGGATGTGAGAGGGGATATTAACACATAATGGTTACAGCAGGAATGAAGAAGAAATGACAAAGGAAGATTCCAGACAGGATGTTGGAAAACACATATTCAACTGAAAGAACTGTTGAAGAGAGGTTCAGGCATAGGTCTGTGCCCTGGCTTTGCTATTCCCTTGGTCTGTGATTTTGCATAGTTTCTCTGCCTGAGTTTCTTCATCTGAAAATGAGAAAATACCTACCTCATGGTGGCAATTCTGCTCCCCACCCTAAGGGACACTTAGCAATGTTTGAAGACATTTTTGATTGTCATACTTTGGGTGGATACTATTGGCTTCTAGGGGCTCCAGGCCCGGGATGGTGCTAAACATCCTACAATACACATAGGATAATCCCCACAAGTGCCAAGAGTGCCAAGGTTGAGAAGCACTGATTTACATAGTGTGTATATCTAAAATCCTAAAATAGCACAGTGTTAACTATTACTATTATTAACTACAGAATATTACTGTCGGAAGGAACTTAATTTAAGGTCCCCCACCTATTCGCAACAGAAACTGAGTCCTGGGGGCAAGTGAATCAGGATCAGCACTAGTCTACAATCCCAGTGTCCTATTTCCCAGCTTTGGGCTCCTACATCCTAGGGAACACAAACAGTTTTCATTTTGGTGGCATCTCTGTTTCAATGATACGGACTGTTGAGATGGGCTGGGAGCCTGTGTTCTGCAGGAAAGAGATCACAGCAGAGTCAGACGTGGCTGCACGAAGTGGCATGGACAGGCTTTTTGCAGCACATTTGCCCACTTTACAGCAGGTACTAGACACAGGGCATGCTGGAAGGAATGGGACACACCTGTGCTATGACACTTCCAGCTACGTCATAGAGTAATTCTGTCACCTTGGGCAACTTCCTGACTACTCTGAGCCACACCTGTAAATAGGAATAATAATGCCAATCAAGGCAGTGAGTTGACTCAGATAGAG
The DNA here is from genome assembly GCA_023783475.1 of Daubentonia madagascariensis. Taxonomy (NCBI): domain Eukaryota; kingdom Metazoa; phylum Chordata; class Mammalia; order Primates; family Daubentoniidae; genus Daubentonia; species Daubentonia madagascariensis. Next base: position 486,386 of record JAKFHU010000522.1, read on the forward strand.
CTCCTGGTACAAACCAGCATCCGGAAAGTGTTCTTTCCCTTTGCTGTCCTCGCAATCTGCCCGGGCCTTCAGCCCTCTGCTCTCTGCCCCTTGCTTCCAAGGCTAGGAGTTGGTTGGTTGGTTGGTGGGTTTTTAAATGAAATACTGTCTAAACAGTAGCTCTGCATATTTCCCCAGGGAATATGAAAAAAAATCACTGAAAATTAAAATCCATTAATTTTCTGTGACTAATATGAGCTCATTGAAGCACTTGCAAGCACCCGGGAGGATCTCTTTCTTAGTCACCACCTACCTGGAATCGTTTGAGCATGAGCCAGTTCGTGAGATTTCTAACTTGCAAGTGTCCTCTTTCTCCTGGAGGAGGCATTGCAGTTCCAGTTTTCAAAACCTACAGCAGCTCTTGTTTCCAAGGCCTTTGTCTCGAGACAGCAAAATTACAAACATTTCACTTAAGCACTTTCATTTTGTTTTGGAGACTTCAAGGGATTTTCCTTCTTTCCCCTCAATTTTTAACTAGCAAATGCATATGGTTTGTAATTTTTGATTTTTCTCTGAAGAGAATCAGTTTAAGAAATACGTGGATAGTTGAGCTGCCATTCCCCTACTCTTAAGGAAAAGTCAAACAGTGAACTTCATACGCCATTTTCCTGAGCATTCCAGATGGCTTTGATGGCCAGAAAGAAGAATCTTGTCTTTTTAGTAACCTTTCGTACATAGACTATGTACTATTGGAGTCTGGTCCAGAAAATAAAATGAGAGTCATGTCGCTCTCAATGTCCAGAAGTGCCCTAGGTGTCTCTTCTATGACGTTCTGTCCTAGCTTATGCCCCATTCATATTCAATTTCCAACTATTATTACCCTACAGAAGTGTTTTCTCCCTCTTTCTGACATTACTTAATTTGACAATTAAGTGATGTTTACTTTGCAATAAGAGTGCAACAGGTAGGCAGTCACTAATAAATACAGGTGCCAAAGAACATGGCAGCCTGGAGACTTTGTGAAATCGCTGCTTAAGGGGACATCACAGGCCAGGCAAGGAAACACAGGCTTTTTTGGAGTTTTGTGACAAACACAAAATCACATCTTTTAACTAGGGGCTAATAGGAGCATGATAGTAACAAGCCCTTGAACTTCATCTTAAAAATTCTAAAGTACTTCCATGATTATTCTCTCTTTCAAGCCCTATAATATTTCCATGAGATAGGTAGAGCAGGAATTGAATTTGCAGCTCATTCTTATGTGACTTCCAACTTTAAATAGGGTGGAAGATTGTGGGATGTATTGTCATCTTCCTTCAGAGAAAGTCCATTTTAAGACTAATTATTAATTAAGCCTATTTAAGTCCATCTGTAGAAAATGGGTGTAATCCCTTTTTAATCAGAAAAGTAGGATCACCATGCAGGCTGCAACAGGTGCCAGTGAGGAGGATTAGTTACAACCCATTCCATGGACCAGAATTGAACAGATAATGGCTCTGCTTATACCCAGAGGTACTGTTTTCACTGACACAGAAAGATATTCAGGGTTAATCTACCTACCTCTATCTATAGATATATTTCAAAGGAAATGTACTATCTCAATTTCTACCTCCATTTACTGTTTTCTTGCTGCCTATTTTTAAAAAATCATACTGTAAGCTTTATATATCCACAAACATACCACACATGCACACACACACTACACAAGACAGATTTGGATTTGGAAATCAGGTTGGAATGTCTTAATTTCAGAAAGACCAGGTGGCAAACAAATGGGCGTGGGGAAAATTTCACTTCAAGATGCTCCAAACTGGCTGATTGCAGTGGCTCACGCCTGTAACCCCAACACTGTGGGAGGCCGGGGTGGGAGGATCACGTGAGGCCAGGAGTTTGAGATCAGCCTGGGCAACATAGTGAGACCCCACATCTACAAAAAATAAATAAATAAAAAATTAGCTGGGTGTGGTGGCTACTCAGGAGGCCAAAGCAGGAAGATTGCTTGAGCCCAGGAGTTTGAGGCTGCAGTGAGCTATGATCATGCCACTGCACTCCAGCCTGGGTGACAGAGTGACACCCTGTTTCAAAAAAAAAAAAAAAAGATGCATGTCTAAAAGATATATCCAGTAAAAAAAAGGATGCCCCCAAACAAACCATCACCCTAAAGGTCAACTCTTCTGGAAAGCTCTCCATTGTCACGGACAGCTAAGAAACGGTGTCCCAGACTCCCTGCAGAATCATATACGAAGTTTACTGCTTGTTATCTGTCAGAGGAGAGCAAGCCTGGGACAAATCCAATCCAATTATGGGCCAATTATAGGCCTGCTTTCAGTGCCAGGAGCAGGCCACCCCACCAACCCAGCTGGTGTCAGAGCCTCTGGCTGGGATTCCCAGCACATAGGAAGAGGAGCTTATGGCCCAGATAAGACAAAACAGCTGATAATGCTCTAGACCAGCACAGATGGCAAATGCAACTGCATTAGAACAGTTCCTGACCCTCCTCACTACCCTCACTGCCATCCCTTCATAACTGAGTCCAGACTCAGTTTTCTCTCTTGGGTGGCACCTTTTCTTACTAGGTGATCAAATTCTGAAATACCAAGAGGTGGTAGGCAGGGGTTTGCTCCAGTTCTCAGGGTCAGCCTTCCATTACTGGCTGCAATCCTGCAGCCTGTACCATGGTGCTAAGTGGGGCCATGGTGACTGGATACCCACATCACTAACAACCTCACTGAACACATAGGAGTTAAAATGCCAAGAAACTTGATTTAGGTAAAAATAAAACTCTCTCTATTGAAAATCAAAACAACTCTGTGAATTTTGGCTGGCACTTCCAACCTACGGAGATCATTTCAGGTCCACATTCTAGCATCAAATAGTGTTGTTATTTCTCCAGGCTGACTTTGCATGGATGACCTGTCAATTTGAGAAACAAGGTTTTTCCCATCTTTAACTGACACCTTGAGGAGAGTGGGGACAGGGCAGCACCAAGGACAGCATCCTGTGGGTGGCTGCAAAGGAAATTCTTTCTATTAAATATAATAGATTGGCCTAGAGCAGTGGTTCTCAAACTTTTGCATGAATCAGAACCATCTGGAAGGCTTGCTGGGCCCAAGCCCCAGGGTTTCTGATTCAGTAGGTCCAAGGTAGGTCTCAGAGTTTGCATTTCTGACAAGTTCCCAGGGAATGCTGCTGCTGCTGCTGCTGGTTTGGGGATCACACTTTAAGAACCACTGACCCAGAGCCAGCCATCAATCTGGATTGTTTAGATCTGGACATTCAAAAATCCCCTAAAACTATCCCATCACCTGCTTCACAGTTTTATAGCTAGTATCCAAAGGTATAGTGAGAAGCTTGGTCAGATTTCTTTGCTGAAATTCAGATTTACTAAGCATCAATGAAACAATAATTACAAATGTTTGTAATAGTGCTTCCAAGGGTCAGGCACTGTTCCAAGCACTTTACCTTGTGAAAGTTAAATGAGTTAGTACACATAAGAGCTCCATTTTACAGGCGAGAAAACTGAGGCACAGAGAAGTTACATGACTTTACCCAAGGCCATACAACTAGACAGTGGGGAAGCCAGGACTTGGAAGCCCAGTCAAATCTGGGCTGTCTGACTCTTAGTCATTACCCCAGGCTGACTGTCTATGTGGCAGATAGGATAGTGCTATGGGGATAAATGTGCTGGGTAAATTATGAGGGATAACCCTAATGTAAACGATGAAGAATTCTGTCAACAGCACCAACTTACCTACCAGTCACTTAACCTCACTGATACGTTACTTTCTATAGGTGTTTATTAAGTGCTGACACTGTTACAGTCCAAGGGTTGGTAAACCAGAGCCCACAGGCCAAATCCGCCCCACCACCTGGTTTTCTTTTTAAATTTTTTATTTGAGATCATTCTAGATTCACGTGCAGTTGTACAAAATAATACAGAGAGATCCATGGATGCAATGATTGGGAAGAAAGAAATCATTTCTTCCAATCTCTATGGAAATATTTCTAAAGAAGGCCTTGCTAAGTTTCAAATATATGCTGAGACAAAAAAGCCAGGTTTGATAATCTTCATTCAAGCATGCTTTTATGGATGTCCAGGTAGTGGAAGTAAAACACAAAAGAAGTTCTAAATTTGAACACTTTTCAAGTCCAAGAGCAGACAGGACCAAAGGATCACAGCTACATGGCTGACTGACAGGCAGCTTTATAGCCTTTCTCAAATATTATGACATAAGAACTGAAGCCAGTTTCTGAACAACTAAGTTGTCCAGCCTTGGGCTTTGGGTGAGAATCACTTGTTTTTATTCTGATTGTCTTAGTTCCAGAGTCAGGCAGCAGCAACATGCTGGATACAGTTAGATCTGTGGTCCTCGGCACTGATTACATGTTAGAATCGCCCGGACTCGCCTGAGTGCCACTTCTGATCAATTAATTCTTTGAGGGAGGGATAGACCCGGGGGTGGGTATGTTTCACAAGATCTCCGGGTGACTGTGATGTGCAGCTGGGCTGAGGAGGATGAGTTAGAGGGTGTTTCTCAGATCCTTCCCTGATGAACTAGATTGCAGTCTTTCTTGCTTGGGAAAGTGTTTCTTTGGTTAAATGTCTAGGTTTCTGGGATGAAAGTCTCCAAATGTAGAAAACAGCCAAGCATTGTTGGAAAGCCATGCAGCATAGATATGCACCAGTGGTGAGCCACAGCCTCTGTCTAGGATAGGACATGGGGAAGACTAAATTATCAAGATCATATCAGGCTTAGAAGGGATTGAAAATACTCTGGTTCCCACTAGTAAGTGTGCTGTGCCTTGTCAGTGTTGTGATGTGTGTCTACCAGCAATATGTAGAGTCATATTCTCACAGGTTAGGGGACCATCAATGTCACTTAGTGCAACCAAGACCTAGACCAATGCAAGGGTCTTCTCTACACTCCCTGCTTTCCAGATATGTCCCCTAGCCTGGAGAATCACTTGGGTTTAACTATGAACTCAGCAACTTTTAACCCCTATCCAATTCATCTCCATCAGAAAACTGCCAGGGCTGATGTTCCCTCCAAATAATCTCACTTGCACCCTTTGGAGTGACTCATTATAAGGAGAGCCCAAGTCAGTCCTCATTCCATCAGAGTTTCTTTTAACAAACTCAATCGCTGGGTGTGTAAACACAATACAAGTAGGTTATGTTTTTGGTGTGACGTGCTAAGGACTAATTGCTGGGTGCTGAGCTATTGTGCTGTAAACTTTGGTTCAAGGTCAGCCAGCCATGTTGGCCTGCTCCCACAAAGCTGAATCCTTGAGTTCTCAGGATGCCAGCTCTCTAGAGTCTGGCTACTCACCTTTTCTCCCCCTTTCAGAAATGCCCAAAGCAATATGGTCCTATCCTGTAGCTAGGATCCAGTTTTTGACATGTCAAACAAAACAACAGCTTTTCATGATTCCTACCAATAATACCTATTTCTTGACACATAAAATATAAGAGCTGGATTTGGCCTAAGGCAGCTGTATTAGTTATCTGTTGCTGTGTAACAAATTACCTAAAACTTAGCAACTTAAAAGAACAATAAATATTATGTCATAGTTTCTGTGGGTCATGAATTCAGAGTGGCTTAGCTGGGTGGCTCTAGCCAAGGGTCCCTCATGAGGTTGCAGTAAGACATTGGTTGGGACTGCAGTTCTAAAGCCTTGACTAAGATGGAGGATCCACTTCCAGGATGGCTCACTCACATTACTAGCTAGTTGGTGAGAACTGTCATCAGGAGGCCTTTGTGCCTTCCCACATGGACCAGCCCATTGGGCTGCTTGAGTGCTCTCACAACATGGCAGCCAGCTTCCTCTGGGGTGAGTGGTCCAAGAGAGAGCAGGGTGGAAGCAGCAAAGTCTTTTATGACCTAGCCTTAGAAGTCCTACTCTATAATTTTTATGATATGCTACTGATTACACAAGTCAGCCCTATTCCATGTTGGAGGGGACTACACAGGATGTGAATGCTAGAAGGCAAGGATCATTGGGGGCCATCTTGGGGGCTGCCTAACATAGCCACCTACTCCTCATTTTTTACAGATGAAAAAACTGAGGTCCAGAGAAGTGAGGATCCCAAAGTCACATAGCTGTAACATTTCAGTATTTACTTTTCTTTCACCCCTACCAATCCTCACCACCCACAGTTTCTTATATTTATTTAAAACACCAAATGGTGTTTATCTTTGGGGAGATTAGAAACATTATTTCCAAATGTGAAGCCAGTTTCCCTGATGCTTCTAACAGAGGAAGCCCTTATAAATGCAGACAGCACGCAAGCAAAGTGCATAGCCTGAGTACTGAGGAAAGTTTTTCCTTCACTTCCTTGAGTCCTTAGGGAGGAGGTGCTCTAAAAGCAGGGAGAGGAAGGCAAAACCTCTAAGGAAAGGCAAATCCAGGAGTGAACTAAAAATCCAGTGTTTGAGGGATAAATTTTAGCTTTTGTGCACTGTTCTCTCTCCTCGGCTTGTTCCCATATGCAGTGGTTTTCCTGCTCTCTCTCTCTTGATTTCTGAGGTGAAAACCAAAACAACACCACGAAAAAAGCAGAGGGGATTACAAAAACTCAAACCAGTGGAAGGGAAAACCCTCCTCAGAGGTTGGGGTTTCATTAATCCCAGATGAAAGAGAATGATCCAGCCCCAGTAACTCTCTAGCAGAAGCACAATTTTTTTCTGTAAAAACTTATGTTTCCGAAAACACATAAACGCACCCACGCCCACCTACACACAAGTTTTTAAGCACGAAACTCAGAATTGTGCTAAATATTATCAGTTCTTTTCTTTTCAGGATCCTCTTTGAAACAGCCATCTTCTAAGAAAGGAAACAAGAAAGAATCCTATTGTATATTCTCTGTCTCTTTTCAATCAGTTCAGAAACGACAAGGCCTGTCATCTCTGATCAACTTAACTAGTCAGGAGACACGACAACTTTCTCCCTGCCTGACCTATTTTGCCTAATGGGCCCACTCCTTTGCCCTCTGACAAGCTACCTTCCCTCCTGAGTTCCATTTATAGCAGGGCTTTATTAATGGTTAAATCGTCAGGAATGGATCTGTCTACCTCACAAGGCTTATTTCCGCTGTTCAATAAATTAAGCCATGGGATCCAAGAGACTGCCCATTTCTGCTTTACTTAAGCTCAAATTCCTCCCAGCCCACAAAATACTGTGAATTGACAGATGAGAGCTCAGTATGAGTTCCCACTGCATGCCCAACGGTCTGTGGTCACTTGGGAGGTATCTTGGATTTACTGCTCCAAGTAATGCTTGTGTGGCCCTCAGGAAATTTTCCTCAGCCCTCGATGGAAGTTCGAGATCTGAAACTGAAATGCTTCGATGAGGAGCCCCTGGGCCTTTGCTAATGGAGAAGGGCCTCCTTTCTAAATCCTCAGGCAAGAGTTGTTGAACAAGTGCTATGAGCTTCTTATATGTTTGACCCTCTCTTCACCTCGAAAGAAGGTTTGCAAACTCCACTCATCCTCTATGTAGTATTGTTGCTGGCACACAGGTGACCTCACTGAACAATTGCAGCATTAACGGTCCACAGCTGTCAAAGCAACCTGTGCACTTTGCTACTCAAAGCCTTTTCTTGTTTTCAGTTGCCAGAGCCTTGCAGTCAGCAGATCTTTCAAAAAAACAAAAAACAAACGCACAAAATGGATCAGGTCACGGCCCTGCTGCACATCCTTCAGTGGCTCCCCATTACCCTTCGGGCCTGCATAAAGTGGATCAGACTCACCAGGCTTTTCTCATCTGGCATTTCTGCCCACCCAGGACATTCCTTGCTCCAACCCTAGTGAACTTCTCTCAGTTCATGGAGGTGCCATGCCGACTGCAGGCCTTTACACGTGCTTAGAATAGTCTTTTTCAGTCTTTCTCTCCTCCCCTACCCATTAGCTGGCTAACTCCTACCCACCACTCAAGTCTCAGTAAAATACTATTTCTGAAAAGCCTTCCCATTGCCCTGTAAACTACATAAAGCATCTGTAGTTTCCTGTGTTTGTCCCATCTTAGCAGCACCCATCACAATGGAGGACTGGATCAGCATCACTTATTTCATTGTCTGACTTTCCGTCTAGATCTTAAGTTCCATGTAGGAGGATAAGTTGTCTGACTTGTCCACTAGTGCAGTGGTCCCCAACCTTTTTGGCACCAGGGACCATTTTCATGGAAGACAATTTTTTCACGGACTGTGGTGGGGGGATGGTTTGGGATGATTCAAGCACATTACATTTATTGTGCACTTTATTTCTATTATTATTACATTGTAATATATAATGAAATAATTATACAACTCACCATAGGTTGGGGACCCCTGCACTGGTGTATCCACTGTGCCTAATACATTTTCTGGCATATAATGTAACCCAAATAAGACTGGGAATTCTGGTTTCCACCTTTAAGACCATTTAAGCACATTCAAGCACAGAGCCACATCCAAAAGAAACATAAGTTGATTTCCAAGAATGGCCTCAAAAAGGAATGCAAATCTTCACCTAAGAAAGATTTACATAGTAAAACACACAGTAAAACTATCTAAAAGTCCTCTCATTATCGGCCCAAGATCCCTTCATCCTAGATACTTCTTACCTCAAATCTCTCTTCTTTCTTTCCAAGAAATCCGATTTTCCACTGAGTCCCAAGCCCTTCTTTTTGTCCTGTAATTTAGACTCAATCCACTCCTTTCAGTTTCCCTCTCCACCCATTTAGATCTCCCTCAATCATCAGCACCACAAAGAGTTTGAAGCCAAGATAACAAGGACTGAATCTTGTTTGGAAGGTAGAGGAGGAGGAAGGGATGTGTAGATTTATAAGCTTTTTGTGGGTCTTTGTCTCAGAATAATAGTAATAGTGCACATTGACTATGTGGGAGGTATTCTACTAAATGCTTTAACGTTATCCTTACAACCATCCTGTGAGCTTGACACTGTTATTTCCCTGTCCTTCAGAAGAACACTGGGACTCATGTTGTTAGGTAACTTGCCCAAGGTGGCACAGGCAGGAAGCAGGAGAACTGGGCTTTGAAGGCAGAGTCTGCCGTGAAAATGTCTCCACAGCAGGCACTCAGGAAACATCAGTTGACTGTAGAGACAGGGTCCCACCTGGGAACCAGCTTGGAGACTGGCAAGGCAAAGGGAGTTAAAGCAATTTTCTTGATGAATTGATTGCAAACACATGTCAAAGCTTTAGTTCAAAGTTGCTTAAAGAGGCTTCAAAAATCCAGTTCAAAAACTTGGAATAGGAAAAAATGTGGTTAGATAACATTTTGAGACCAGTTACAAGTGATCATTAAACACTGTTACAAGGCGAAGTTAGCGAGGCAGGTAAATCTAATCTACAACATTTATTCAGAGCAGTCCAAGGTGAACCAGCCACGGGACAGTTCCCCAGTGGTGCCAGGCTGGGCTCTGGGGGTGCGGCCTGTGGGAGAGCAGGCTGCCAGGCGGAAAGGCCAGGCCTGGGGTTTGCCGCGTCAATTTTTGTGGCAGTTTTAGATTTTTTAAGTCAAAGAAAGTTTTTCTTATGCTTTGAAAATTGATGATTTAGGTATTAAAAAGAAAAAAACCTTAAATTTAAAAGACACTAAAGGCCAGTGAGTTGGAGTCTCAGGGTAGGGTAGCAGTTTCCCCTGAGCAAAGCAGTAAGACATTGGATTGTATTTCCTTTCCCTGGGGTGTGGGGTACAGGATGTCTCCCGAATCTGGTGTGACCTTGGTCCAGAAGTTCTGTTTATTCCTCTCTTCTCCTGGGGTGGGGATTTTTGTTTGTTTGGGGGGCTTTTTTGATGTCTTGTTTTCTTTCTCCTCCATGCCTCTTGGCAGGCGCTCATTTCTGTGGCTGTCAGCCAAAGGGAATGTTCTGGAGCTGCCAAGAAGGGCGGAGACTTGGGTTGGCTAATTCCCGGATGAATGTCCACGCACAGTGTTAAGGAGACAAGAGGAGCTATTTCGCTTGGACTTTGTTTCCCCACCTCATATGTCATGGGTTTGCCCAGTGCCACCACAGGCCTCTGCTGCTTGTATCAGCCCTGTCACCACCTGGTCCTTCATGAAGAGCAGACACTTGGAGGTGGGGTTGGGCACAGGGAAGTCACCACTGGGAGGGCAGGCTCCCCAGTTTTTGGTTCCAAGCCAGTTTCTGTCCCAGGTGCCTAGTGCACACATAGCCCAGTCAGCACCTGGTGGCAGGAAGCCACCCCGCTTTAGATCAATAACTCGGACCCACCTTAGAAGGGTCCCTATCTTAGATCAATCATGCAGACACTAAGGCACATTTTAGAATCTCTTGTCTTAATGATTATGTCCATCTATCTGTCTGTGTTTTCTGCGTTGTGTCTTGGATGTAATCTTCAGAAATAATGCACACTAGCCTCTGACAACCATGAAGCAATCTGTTACGTGTGGGTCTGAACTTGTAGACTCGGTGCCAATATCAAATAAATCTATAACAAAAAATTTAAAAAAAAGGATGGTTCTTAATCTCATGAAAGTTGATTAAGAAATCACTAATAGTCACTAAGATGATTTATCAGCAATACCTCCCAGAAGGGACCACTTAACACAGCAGAGTACAAAGCTCTGCCCTAGCTCAGGCTTAGGATCATTTTCTCTCACCAGAAACAGCTCTCTCTACCTCAGCAGTATTGACATTTGGGCTGGATAACTCTGTTGTGAAGGCTGTCCAGGGCCCTGTAGGGTGGTTAGCAGCATCCATGGCCTCTACCCACCAGATGCCAGTAGCACCCTCCCCCTCCTGGTTGTAATAGCCAAAAATATCTCCGCATTGCCAGATGTCCACCAGGAGGACAAATCACCCCCTCCACCCCCATTGAGAACTACTGCTCTAGACCCTTCATTCTCAAAGTGGTCCATGGACCAACAGCAACAGCATCCCCTGGGAGGTTGCTAGATATGTATGGTCTCAGACCCCACATCAAACCTCCTAAGTCACAATCTGCAGTTTCACAGGATCCCCCAGGTGATTCATATGGACATTGAAGACTGGACCATTAGCAATAAAAAAATTGGTTTTTTTTGGGTTGGGGCAGCCCGAGCTTTGGGATGTTTAAAAACTCCCCCGGTGATTCTAACGTGCAGCCAAGTTTGAGCTCCTGTTCTAGGTGGTTTAACCTCCCCTCGCCAAACATACACCCCTGCCTTTGGGAATGATTTACAACAGCCTATAAACAAGATCCCAAATCTCCAAAATTTTGTTCATTTATGATAGCAAAATTGATTAAGAACCTAAGTGTCCAATAATAGGATTCCAGTTAAGCCAACTCTGGTGCAGCTACCTGATGAAATACTATGGATACTATTTGTGATATAATAAGTAATAGGTAAAAAGAATAGAAACAGTAGAAAACTGGAAAAATGCCTCAGTGGTGTAGTAAATTCTGAGAATGCTACATGGTATCGTCGCCATAGCCAACACCCACAATATACATTTGTATATTTAAAGTTCTGAGGAGCCCTAAAACTAAGAAAGTGGTTCTTTGCTTAACCCAGTATTTCTCAATTTATCTGATCATGGATTGTTTCTTTTTTTCCCTCTCTTCGCCTCCCTTTCTTTCAAAAGTGAAACTTTTTTTACTATCTCTTGGAGATAGTATTTCTCAAAAAAAAAATGAACAAAACCTTGAGCGTATGCTGGCATATATGGTAGTATTTAAGAGCTATATAAAAATGAAAGCCATATATGGGTATATACATAGTAAAAAAATTCATCAACTCCACTTAAGATTTCTGCATTTTACTCTATATATTTTTAAAAACACTGCTAAATTCTGGGAAGGCAAGAAATATTTTTAAATTAAATTTTGGTGTTCATTAGAACAAGTGCACAAATACTGAGTAAGTCAAATTTTTGATATACTACAGATATATTTCTGTATCAGTTCATACAAGGCACCTCTAATGTACTGTCAATATGTACAGATTACTTATCCTATTTATACAAGTTCTGAAAAAGAATTTAGTGGAGGGGAATGAGCTCCAGACAGGCTTTTCATCCCAGATCAGCCATTAACTAGCTGTGTGATCTTGGACAAGTGACTTAACCTCTCTGGATCTTAATTTCCTAATTTCTAAAATGAGGAGCAATACTAAAACTCTTAGTTCCATTCATCTTTGAAAATAGCTTTACTATCTTGAAAGATTATAAAGCTTTATAGTTGAATCTGTGCCTGATAGTACATCAAAGGCCATATTTTCTATTTGATTACTGTGTCTTTGGATCACTCATTACAATCATTATTACTGTAAAAACAAAGTCAGTCAACTTTAAGGTGATCTCTATGACAGTGTGGTTTCTAGAAATGCATTATCAGAAGGAGGCCTATATTTGTTTCACATGTTCTGTTAACTATATGTCAAGAAATTGGTTTTCCATTTGGTTGTTCAGAACCCCTGGCTGCCACAAACCATTGCTAGACAGTTGTAGGAGGATTCTGGGTATTTCTGATGTAAGCACCATTGTCTCTAGGCTTCCAATGCTAAGGCATAAACAACATAGAAGGATTTTGTCATATTTGGAAAATCTGAGAACCTCTTGGCTAAGACAGTAGTCTCCTCGACTTGTTTATCACTTTGTCTACCTCTAGGTGTTATTTAGCTCTGCTTTGGTAGGGAACTCTTGGGTCAGTATTGCTCCAATGAAGTCTGTGGCTCCTTTAGAAACAGGGAGGACTAGGTTCTGATGGATGGAGAGAAATTTCCCATAAAACCCAGAGCCACTAGTGGTGACTGGTCTTAGATGACACCCCTTTCCTTCACCAACATCTCACCAAATTAAATGTTGTATCTCAGTCTCCAGCCCCTAACTCTGACTCAACATCCAATACAACAAACTCTCAATACAATAGGATTAAAAAACTCCTTTTGAAGTTTTTAAAATGAGATTTACTTGGATATGCAATTTGCCTTTTCCTTATGGTTACTCAAATTCTCGAGGTCCTGCACATAAAACTACTTTAATCTGGATTTCAGGTGCAGATTTTGACCCAAACAACTGTCCTGCTCTTTGTGCCTTCCTCATCTTCCCTGTTTTTATGTGAGTTATTGGTAGAAACATCTCAATTTTCACTTCATGAGTTGCAAAAGCCAATTTTGGTGGATGTTTTATCACTTAGGAAAAACTTTTCTAATTTTTTACTTAGAGTTTTGTTTCTCTGATTTTATGGGTGGCTGTTTTGAACAAAAGAGAGTTCTGGGTTTGGAGTTGCTTGGCTGCAATTTCAGGCTGAGCACATCCTGTCTCTCTGTCCTTGGGTGTGTGATATTCCTTACGAGCCTTAGTTGTAGCTTGCACCTCCTTCGTTAGGGTAGTAGTGATGAGTACGCGGGACAATGTGTGTGAATGTGCTTCGTAAACGAGAGGTCTCCACAAATGCCAGGCTTTTGTCTTATTTCCGATGCCCTCTAACGAACTCCAGAACTTTAACCAGCTTGCTCTGGGTGCGTGGTTGGCCACTGCATATGGAACCGGAGCATGAGGCACCCCATTCTCTCAACTGCTTTTGAGTGTCACTGTGTTTGTGGCTCTATGATTTATCACCGTGTAGGAAGAAGTAATCATTGCACTGCCCCTGAGTGTCTGGTTAAAGGACCAAATGCAGACAAGTGTTGAGTGCAGTCCATTTCCCACATGATGTATGTAGGGCCACAGTGACTATGAGTAATACAGCTATAAATGGGTCATAGCAAGGCACAAACATCACATGCTCCTCAGTCTGGACTTAGGGTGACACAAGGGAGATATTTGGTGTATCATCCTCGCATCAGCCAAGGTGTGCCCTTCCCAAATGTAAACTAGAGGTTGGGCTTCTGTGTCTTTTTTGATTTGGGTACAAAAGGTGTGCAGCATAACTGGGTGCTCACCTTTCCCATCATTCTCACAAATGTCCCCTACAGGAGAACAGGACACAGGAAAATAGTTGACAGCTCTTGTCCAGGCAGCAAAGCAGTGTGGCCCTGGAGACAGCCCAACACACTTGCATTCCAGCACCCAACAAACAAGTGTGCTTTACAGCATGGGCAGTTTTAGCTTTGGATCCCCTCCCATTGTTTCTCATTTCTAAATTCCAGCCCTGACACAGAGCAGAGAACCCAGGTCTCTGGATTCCTGAATTTTGTATTCTTGTATCATGCAGGCATCCCAAGCACACGCTGAGTCCCACAAGGCCAGGGATGGAGACTGTGGCCCTCTGGGGGCTTTGTACTCTGGGAAGGACTGTATCTAACCTTATCTGTCAGCAGAGGCCTGTGTCCAGGCTTGCTGGGCCCTCTTCAATTCTACTGGGATGCTGGAGAGGGAGGGGAAGCTGGGGGGGGGGACAGGGTGACCTGCAGGAGGACAACTGCAGTGGCTCCTCTGTTCTATCTGCTGCCTTATGCCTGGCTCCTTCTACAAGGAAGAATCAGGTTCACTTTGTAGATTGAATGAGGTAACTGTGTAAAGTCAGTGGTGGAGTGCCTGGCACATAGTAGGTGCTCAAAATTGGCACCACGACCATCAGCTATTTCTTCACCCCCATATGAAGCACAGGCTGAAGGCACTGGCCCAGTGTGCCCCTCTTCAACCAGAGTTTTCCAGGCTTCCTTGGCTCTCAGGCATAGTGAGTGAAGGGGAAGAGCAAGTTCCCCTGGGGCTGGTGATGCATAAAGAATTCCATGCATTTCTTTTTCTAAATAATATGGTCATCTCACAGTGATCATAGGTCTGGGCAAACTGGATTGAGATTTCCCTGTGTTTACAAAACTGTCTCAAAGCCAGAGAGGCCCACAAGCTCAGCCCAGTTGTGAGGGGCATCTTACGGCTTTTAAACGCAAATGGCCCATCCTGTATTTTTCAGTATCGCCATAATTTCACCTACCTGGGGCAGATATATGATGATATATCAAGCCTGTCATATAAATGGTACCCATGTCTGGGTTGCAGATGGTGCTTCACAGTCTGGACACTTCTTGGAGAAAATTACACCTCGTAGAACATGCTTCAGTGACAATTTGCTATGGATCATCACCCCGTCCATGCTGCTCAGAGAAGCTCAAGGAATGTCTTGGCTTCAAGGGAAGCTTGTCATAGGTCTCTCACTTAGCCAGAGAGACTGGCCATATGTCACCCAGCACAGTGACCACAGCAGTAAAGTGACTAGAGCATACCTTGGCCATGATGGGGCTATGGCTGTGGCGTAGGGCAGAACTGGCGGCATGGTGGGGACATAGTGCATCAAATCAACACTCCTGGTTTACTGCATCTATGACCCCTTGTTCGTTACTGCTGCCTCACGTTGAAGAATGTGGGTTTGGCTGTAACTGTAACCCTAGTTCTTTTCCTGTTTTTATTTCTCCAGTGGTCCAACTCATCAATCCCTGGGCCCCTGCTATGTTTCAGGTGCCATGCTAGGCAATGGGATATAATGAATAGGACATGTTAATATCCTTCAGAAGGTTACAGCTTAGTGGCAGGACAGCTATAGCAGAAGACACACGAGAGAAGTGAGATGATGCATATAAACAGATGATTACAATCCAGCATGTTACATGCAGAGTCATGGGGAGGTGGGATTTTAGTCAAAAGTTATAAGCAAAGAGGGAGAGGCCTGAAGGCTCCTGTCATGTAACAGAAGCAGTAAGTGGTCTAGTGAACTCAGACTGTGGGGTGCATGAGAAAGAATTGTCAGAGATGGGACTGGCATGGTACTCCAGGATGAGGCTGTGAAATTGCTGGTCATGCAGAAACCCTAGGTTGGAGTTGGTATCTTACTTCCTCTTGGTGACTGGCTTGGACCAAAAATTGATAATTTCTTTAAAAAAGGGAAACAACTTAAATGTCCACCAACAGATGAATAAAGAAAATGTGGTATACACACACACACGCAGACACACACACACACTGGAATACTTTTCAGCCTTGAAAAAGAAAGAAACACCACAATATGTGATGACATGGATAAACCTTGAGGACAGTGTATGCAGAGTAAAATAAGTCAGTCACAGAAAGACAAATACTGTATGATTCCACTTCTATGAGGTAGCTAAAATAGTCAAACTCATAGAATCAAAGAGTAGAGTGGTGGTTGCCAGGGGCTGGAGGGTGGGGAAAATGGGGAGTTGCTAATCAACGGGCTGAAAGTTTCAGTCAAGCAAGGTGAGTAGGCTGTAGAGATCTGCTGCACAACATTGTACCTATAGTCAACGATGATGTATTATACACTTAAAAATATATTAAGAGGGTAGATCTCGTTACGTTCTTTCGACAGTAAAATAAAATGCTAGAGAAATATGAGAGCCTATGCTGACTGCTGTTGATGGCACTTTCAGTTTTACAATCATTAATACCTTCCTACGTTTCCCTCTGGTTCAAGAACCATCCAAACTTTCCCTGTTAGTGGAATGGAAAGAGCCCCGGAGTCAGGACACCTGGGTTAAAACCCCAGCTTTTCCATTTACCAGCTATGAGACTTGGAGCTAGTCACTTTGCTTTTTGAACCTCTGTGTATTTCATCTCAACAGTGAGTACAATACAACCTGCATCACAGCAATGCTTTAAATGTTCAATGAAACAATGGGCTTTGTGATCTCTGAAGACATACAAAGGAAAGCAAAGCTTTTAAATAGATCTCTGCTGCCAATTTCTCCTCAGGGCTCACTGGCCAGAACTGGGTCCCCATGGCTACCCTTAGCTGTAAGAGAGACTGAGAAATAGAGTACAGTATTTGGCTCACCAGCCTTTGTAGCAGAGAAAAGCAAGGGCTGTGGAGAATGCCAAACCATAGTTTCTGCCCCAGCAGCAGGAGGACCATTGTCTGTGGAGTTTTCTTTCTCCAATCATTGGTGACAAAAAAAGGTAAGCATTCTATTTCTTAGAGAAGATTCAGCCCCCTTCACATAAGCACACAAGGAATGACCACCAACGACTGGTGGAAAATCTGTGTGTAAATAATGCTCAAGAATCCCTGCATTACAAGAGCTTTGAAAAGAAATGGCACCATATCAATTAGCTATTGCTGCATAACAAACCACCCCCAAATCCAATGCTTAAAACAAAGTCATTTCTTATTCTAGCTCATGTGTTTTTGGCTCAGTTGACCTAGGTTGGGCTCAGCTGATCTTGGCTGGACTCACTGATGCATCTGCTGGTCATCTAGGAGCTCTGCTCTAGCTGGGGCCTGGTTGAGGCCCTTTAGCTGGAGTGGCTCTTCTCCACGTGTTTCTTGTCCTTCTGGAATCAGAAGGTGAGCTCGGACATACCCTTGTTACAGCAATGGCAGAGGCACGAGAAAGTAAGCAAAAACATGTGATACCTTTTGAGGGGTAGGCTCAGAACTGGCACATCATCACTTCCGTCTCATTCTGTTTGCCAAGGCAGGTCATGTGGCCAAACTCAGGCATGAGGAATTACACCTCACTCACAATGGTAGGAAACTACAAAGTTACTTGGCAATGGGGATGGATATAGGGAGGGGTGAAGAATTGGAACCATGAATACAAATTTACCTCAGGCAACAAAGGTCTTTCCAGTCTTAAAAATAAGATTAGCATTATACTCTAATCCTTCAGAGGGAAGCCATCTTAATTTAGTTTGGAGTTACTGAAATCACTAGAGCCAAAGTTGATAGCCACACCTTCAACTCATAGTTCACTTTACATTCATGGAATTGAGAAATGAAGTTTTTAAGTGAAAATGGGGTCTTCAATTTTGACTCATACTTATCATATTGATGTATAGACTGTCCCTAAAAATATCTCATGAAAACTAAAGTAATGATGAACCCAGAGGGCACTATCTAAGTGAAATAAGCCAGACACAGAAAGACGAATACCACATGATCTTATATGCAGAATCTTAAAAAGTTGAACTCACAGAAGCAGAGAGTGGAATGGTGGTTGCCAGGGGCTGGTGGCAGGCAGGAGATGGGGAGGTGTTGGTTAAAGGGTACAAAATTTCAGTTAGATGGGAGGAATATGTTCTGGAGATCTATTGTACAGCGTGGTGACTGTAGTTAATAATGTATCCTTGAAAATTACTAACAGATTAAATCTTAAGTGTTCTCACCACAAAAAAATAAGTATGTGAGGTGCTGGATATGCTAATTAGCTTGATTTAATCATCTCACAATGTGTGCATATATCAAAACATTGCATTGTACACCGTAAATATATACAATTTTTATGTGTCAATTACGCCTTCATGAAACTAGGGGGAAAAACTAATGATTCGTTTGGTTTTTCTTTTGCAGGCTTGATGTGAAGAATTAAAGAGAAAGAGGATGGATTCAAATGAATATAGCTAAGAAGTTTTATATATTTGTATGACGACTATGAACGTCCTGAATGCCTAAGGCCCTAGCGGAAGTGGCCTGTTTGTACATTTATCTCTCCTCCTTCTAGTTGGCTGCATTTCTTACTTTAATTTATCTTCATTTTTGGCATCTCGCAGAACAAATCAGTCCATGAATTTACCACCCAGATGGCGTGGTTTTGAGGAGGGATGTGATTTTATGGAGAGGGATATGGCAATGTGTGTGACAATGATTTTGACGGGAAGTTCTCTAAGCTAATTCTCACAGTATTTTGGTCAATATTTGGAATGTATTTTAGTTCTTCACCTTTTAAATTATGTCAATAAACTTTTTATGAGTTCAAATAAATATTTGAGTAAATGTAAAATGTGGATCTAAACTAAATTAATTTTCACATCTTCAGATAGCTACATATTCCCTAATATGAAGAGAAATGAGGTACGAGTCAGCCAAATCCCATATTGCCTAGGCAGGGGCTTCTCATTCTGAACTATTGGGTACCATGGGTAAAACTGTAGCTGACTGGTCACTGCATATTAAGTTAAATATGCCTGAGGAATTGGGTGTCATTGATATTCTCCCTCCAAAGATGACCTTTATGGTGAGTGCATTTTAATTCCACAGAAGCTCAGAAACTCCCTTGTCCCAGATGGAATAGAGTTCATTATGAGGCACTATAATAATGTAAAGCTGAGAGATCAGAATGAGAGAGAGACAGAGAGGGGCAGAGCAGCTGTCCAAAGATGAAACTTGTCTCCTGCTGCTAAGATGGAGAGTCGCTTATGTTAACTTAATCAATGTCCAACACAATCATAGACCAAAAAGAATCACCCATGCTCCTCTAGAGTCTTAGGATATTCTGAAATGCCCTGGCAGCTTCACTACATGCAGATTTGAGGGGCCAGGTTATCAAGATCACACTGTTTGAAAAGCAAGCATGTCACCTACCTGGTATGCGGAGACTTCGATACCATTTCTCGGGCTAAATGACTTTGATCCTTGCTTCAGAGCTAGCCATTGTAAAAAGTCAGATGTACTTCTGAACATCCCAAGCGTAGATTACTTTCTCACTTTTCTGTCTCGTAGAGATCACTTTCCACAAGCAGGACTATCACTGCCTTCACATGACTGGCTGCAGAGTCAGTGGTGCCTGATGTGTTTAGGCTTTCCTGAAAGGGCACCCATCTGGTCGTAGGTCCCAGGCATTTCACAGGGCTCTGGTTTATCCTGGTGATCTACATCTGATATATACATACAGGGTGGGGAATATCAATCAGAACAAAATAACAAAATATGCCAGCCTGATTGTCCACCAGCAGACCAAATGAACAGGTTCTAAATAATATGGCTTTGGGTTGCCTCAGGCCATCTCACTGTGTCCTAACTGGGGTATTTGGATAGGGTGACAAAATCTACCTCAGTGTTCATTTTGTTTAAATATAAATTATCTATGTTCAGTTTCAAAATTAACTTCCAGTTTAATATTGTAAAAAACTGTCTTCAGATTTTAACGCAGTCTCCCAAGGCAAATTTGCAGCATAATACAAATTCATTAGACAAATTCCATGGATTTTAGTTTTAAATTTAATATGTATTTTACTTTGTTAAGGCTCAAGTTCACTATGTATAGGATTTAGGAAGCTCTGTATTCTATCACTCATTGGACACCACATAGAGTGTAATATAGGACAAATTATGAATTCATCTTTGCTTTTGATGAACTTATAATTTTAAAAATTCACATATTTCATGCTAAATGACTCCTTAAAAACCCATATATCACATTGAAACAGCCTTGTATTTATCTTATAGGGTTGTAAATAACCAATCATTGTGCAACATTTCCATGGGGGAGAAATAAGGTACAAATAAGTTGAAGATTCATAAGGGGGGGGGGTGGAAACTAGAAACAACATTGTTTTGAGTAAGTAAAGCCTAAGTACCATACCCAGTTTTTGGTGTGCATGCTGCAAATGGTACGACAATCAGATACTCTACTGCAAGGTGAGTATCTTTGAGTACAATACAACATTCACTCCACTCACATTTCCTAGAGGCCTACTATGTGTCAGTCTCTATGCTAAATGCTGGGGGAACACAGAGCAAATTCCTACAGAGAATCACATTGCTTAAAACAACCCTCTGTACCCCTTCTTCTCCCTCCCCCATGTATGGGATTTTCCTATATCGTGCTTGAGGCACCAGTGAAAGGAGAAGGCCCTGCTGGGTCCAGGACCTCATGGGACACTGGAAAGTTTCTCCCTTTGGAGCAGAAGCCATCAGGAACACACAAGGCTCTCCAGAATCATCTCAAGCAGTGATTTTGTATGATCTTTACATTTCAACAGCACAGATTAGGAGGTAATTAGCTTTGTTTCCAAGGTTACTTACTGAGTAGCTGAATGACGGTAGTAGTCTAAAAGTTAGGCCCAAGGCATGGAGGATGCTAATTACCCAAATGAATCCCTCACTTTTAAGTAGAGCAGTTAGAGGATTTACAAAAAGCCTCCCATTATGATTAGGGCCATGTAAGGAACACTGCTGATTTGAATGTACCATCCTGTGAAATCCCCCTCTCCTACATTCCTGGGCCAACCTAGAATTAGGGTTACCCCCTTGACAATGAGAACAGGGCTCATTTGGATTTAAGGACTATGGGTTGATCAATTAAAATTAGTTCCCTTTGAAGGCCTGTGGCATTATCTCATTGTTTTGCAATCTGGCTTGAAATAGAAACTGCATTTAACTTGATAATTGATGCTCCCCTGGGCTTTTAACCTGCTGCTGAATGTATGCATCCGTGGCCCATCGCTAGTTCTTTGCCTCGCATACCATTAATGAAATTTCGGTGCTTCTCCGAAGGAGAGGATATATCATCATAACATTCAGGCACAATCATGTACTCATTCTACAAGCCCCACCTAGAGAATTCACTAGGGGAGAAAGAAACCTACCGGCATGTTGCCAGACTAAGAAAACTGTTAGAGCTCATGTATTGAGTTCATTTTTTCTCTAAGCAAATGACCAAACTTGTTTAGATCCTACACTGAAGGCAAATCATACTGTCAAAAAATATATATGCCGATTATAAAAAAGGGGATTCAGCCGTAAAATAAGATTCCAGCCTTAACAACATCATCACCTAAAGGTGTTCATCACAGAAAGAAAAACAACCACAATTAAGCAATCATTTTCAGATTCCAGGATGCTCTTGGCCTCACATCCTTCACCGCATGCTTGTTTATTAGAGGAGAAAAATCAATCCCTTAACATTTGACTTCTCCCAAGCAAAACAATTCAGTGACACCACTGACTAGGAGAAACCGCACTATCAGATAACAAGGCTCTTTTTCATGACCAGCTCTTTCCCTGGTTCAGTGAGGCTATATTAAGATGCAGATTCCAGAGGGAAGGAAAGCTTTCCCCTCAGGCTTCAAATGCCTGCAGACAAGCTGCAAAGCAAAAGCAGGTCTTCTCTGAAATTGAATTTTCAAATCTGATTGTGAGTTGGGAGAAGCGATGGGTAGGGGAGGTACAGGCAGGTTTAACCCCACTGTGTGGGTGGCTGATGGTCTCAGGACATACAAAATGGGGGTCTAGACTTCTCTGGAAATTATTCCTGCTACTTAACTTTGCTCACGCATCTATGGAGCACCAGACAAGATACGGTCCTGTAGGAATTTCTTTCCTGAAGTATTTTGGAACACACCAATATCCAATCCACCCACCCAGGAGAGCCACGCTGCTTTATGGCTAATGGCAAGCTTTAGGCCAAAAAAATCCGGGAAGGCTTTGTCCTTGATTTATGGTTTTGTTTTGCTTTATGTTGTGTCCTCTGGCCCTGGCAATACACAGAAAGATTCTCGGGCTCAGGTGATTCTCACCCTCCTCACCCAGCTAGAAGTGAATTTTCCTACATTGAGTGAGAGGGAAGAAGCATCAAAGAAGCCAGACACATGCAACTTCCAGAAGGCCAGACACCCATCAGGGCATGGAATTTCTGCTTGGTATTGGAAATTAGGCCTTTGCTTAGTGTTCTAAAATCATCTGGTGGATCCAAGTTTATTACATTAATAATTTCTTTAAAATGGCATGTTACATTTATTTAAATGTGCAGACCAGGAAATAGGAAATAACATAGCTGTCTTTAGTGATAAAATAATAAGGATAGTGCATAGGCCAAGACTCAAATCTTGAAGGAACAAACAAGAAACTCTCCAAACTTATTTTTTCCAAATCTTGAATTCATTGCCAGGCATCGTGGCTGTAATAATGATGGCCCAGGAGAAGGGAGGCAGGGGAGGTCCATTTGCAATCCAGGCAAACCACACACACAGGGTGGGGACTTCAGAAGAAAGAATTAACCAGGAGAAACGGCCTTTAATGAGAGACCCACTGGACTCCAAACTCTGTAGTTAGATCCTGGTCTACTGCAGGGACCCAAACCAAAATACTCAACATTTTAGCCCTACTATGCTTATTGCTTGCTTATTTCTCTAGACTTTTCCCAACATATTCTCTTTACCAGCTTGGGAAGAAAACCACCCCCTCTCCGTTTTGTAGCATTAATTTCCTCAAAGAGCGTGCTTCCACCAGAGGCTTTACCAATATCTGCCACTCTGGAATCATTGGTTCCATTCGGCCTTGAATAGAAACAATAACGTCTATTGCTGGCTAGAAAATAAACCGGAGGAATTGGCATGCTTTTCACTGAGAGGTCATCAGGAACAGCACTGGCAATGGCCCGTTGTAGCCCCCAGACCTTTCGTTTAGAGGCTGAACAGAGGCAATGATCTTTAACAGATGCACCATTAGGCAAGACCTACATCTGAAAGCTTTGTTGATTCAGACATTCAGTAATTAAGTTGTGGGCCAGCGAGCACATTATCTGCACTCAAACATGTCCCTGATCAGCGATTAGATGGGTAAACATGTGACCTCACTGTCTCCACCGAAGGATGATTACATAACAGTTTCTGGTCCTGGAACATCATGGTTATTTGCCAAATTTTGGTCCCAGTAAATAAGCTGAAATCACTTGCTATGGTCTGGGAATCAGATTTTTAGGACAACAGACTCTTCCTCGGAAGGCCTGATGCATTCCATTTGATTACCAGTGTACTGGGAACTTTACAGACACCCAAACACCAGGAGGGTGCGTCGTAGGGAGGTGGGAGTTGCAAAGAATGACTAGGGGGCAGCCCGGTGTCACACAACTTTACCCAAAGACATGTCAAAGAACATCTGCTTTTAAAGCTTCAGAGCTTTCTTGCTGCATAAGAGGTAGTAAAGAGGAAGGCATGCAGTAGGGTGAGGGGGAGAGGGAGGTAGGAAGAGAAACAGAATGAGAAAGAGAGAAGGAGAAGGAGAGGAGAGAGGAAGGAAGAATGATCGGCTCCTAGAGCCCTTCCGTAGGTCACCGAACAAGATTCGGTGGCTCCTTTGCAGTCTAGCTGAGCGAAGTAGCTCCTCTTGTCTCCTTAACACTGTGTGTGGACATTCGTCGGGGAATTAGCCAACCCAAGTCTCCTCCCTTCTTGGCAGCTCCAGAACATTCCCTTTGGCCAACAGCCTCATGCACAATCGAACACTCATCATCTATTTTCTTCTGAAGGGTAAGGAGTATGTGTGGAAGCTTCCAAGTGCAGGTGGCGAAGCCAAATGAGGGACTAGAAGATAATCTGCCTTGGGGTGACCTGCGGCATCTAAATGTCACATAGTCTCGATGCACATGTGACCTGGAACTGCCCTGGAGTGACTCAGGCACTAGCCATTCCTTAATCCCTATTTGCTCTCCTTCCTCCAGTGAGATTAACATAGCCACAGCTCTCCCCTCTGCTTGCAGCTTCTTATGGGCCAGAGCGTGGTCTCTCCGCTCAGACTGATGTGCATTTTGCTCTTGGCTGCCATATTAGAAAGAGCAACAATCACTGAAAATGGCTGCACGCGTTTTGAAAACAAAACCTATGGCAAAATCGATAGGCAATGAGCCCCGGCACAGGGCCAGGTGCCATTGGAAGAAAGAATACTACACTGTAGAGTCCCTTCGCCCAGACACTTCCAAAGGGAATCATAGTGAATAATTCCTGGTATTTTCCCACTAAAAATTAGGGAGGGGCATAACACCTGCTGGATGGGGAAGTGGCATACTTGTTTTTCAAGTACAGAAAGGGCCCCCATTTTGGAAAGTATTGATAATGAAAATAATTTAAAAAATAGAAACTCTACAGAACATCCTATGTCACCTGATCTCACAAATTTCTCTCTCTCCTGCTTATTTTCCAAACTACTTTTTGATATAATGACATAAAGCCAGGGAGGCATATATTTATCTATAGATATATAAATAGATAAGAACATTACATGCCTATCGCTAGCTCTCCATATACAATTAACGTACAGGATTACTATTACTACAAATGGCTTGTTTTTATTTTTAAAATAGCCGTGTCTCTAGAGAAACAGTTGATCAGACCCAAATGTCTCTTTTTTGTAAAAGCAGCATGTTTTCATCTATTAAGATTTTTTGAAAGTGGCAATAAAATATCATCATGGTTAAACCCCATAGTCCAAAAGCACCACAGACTTCCCCTCACTCTTATTTGAACACAATGTGTAATCTGTATCAATGATTTAGTTACCCGCTATGCTCTGCAGTGAAAGTGGCAAATAAGGTAATGGCATCAAGAGGGAATTAGGAAATGAAACTATCAGCAATGGAATGAGGTTGAACAGATTGTCATATGATGTCCTGGGAAGCCTCAGGTTGAAGGGTGGCAAGCAAGTCTTTTCAGTTGAGTGGCTTCCATGCCACGGTGATTTGGGAGTAATGGTAACATAGAAAAGGCAGAAGGCAGATTTATCACTGGAAAATGTAAAAAGTATCTTAACAGTGGCAGAGAGATCTAGGTATCCCCCAGTGTGTGTTCTTCCCTTCATCCTCAATAGTAAAACCCCTGAATTTTAACTGGCTGCATGGCCACTCTTCTTGCAGCTTGAGGTGGCCCTGTGACTAAATTCTGACTAAATTCATTAAGCAAAAGCAGTGTTTATAATTCCTGGTAAGTATTCTTGAAGGGAGAGGTCAGATACTTCCTTTTTTTCCTCTTTCCTTCTAGCTGCAATGCAGATTTAATGGCTGGAGCAGGAGTGGCCATCTTGCACCATGAAGTGGAAGTTATGTGTTAATAGAAGCCTAGGTCCATAAAGCCACAATACTAGACTTGAATTACCTACATTTGTGAGAGAGGAAAACAAAACTGCTTTCTTGTCCTTGGGCTTTATGTTACTCACAGGTGAACCTTATTTCAACTAATACAAAGGCTATCCTTCCTTGGAAATGAATATGAGATCTTGTGGGGTATATGCTGGAAGAGATTTTCTTTTCTGACCAGGAACTGTACTCATTTCTTATATTTAAAGGTTCAGTCATTTTGTGTGCATCCCTGCTTCCCTGTACAGAAAGGACAGAAACTTGCTTCCATGGAGAGCTTGGGCAAATGCATTAAGGCAGCCCATGCAGGCATTTGCATATGGACAGTTTAGAGCTCATTTAGAAACCATTCGAGGCTGACAGTGTGGCAGCAGCGCCTGAGGCGAGGGTCAGTGCTGGGCAGTGGTATGATGGCATCCCAACCAAGCTCCTCTATGGCGTGACTTGGTGAGGTTCTGTCATGCTCACCCCTTTCTCTCCTACTCTTTTTCCAATCCCACTTCTCCAACACTCCCACTGAGTATGCAAACTATCCAACATCCTTCCAACAACGCGTCACCGTCTACTACCTGTGACCATAAACTTCAACTCACAATAGAAGTTGACATCTGGGCCTGAGTTGCAACAAATAGCCTTAGGGAAATGGGAGATATCTAGAATGAGTTATTTGTCCTAGTTGGGGCTGAAGGCAGTGTGGGACTCTGGCAGCCACTGGAAAACTAGCACATAATCTATGATCACCTGGAATAATGCACTTATTGAAGACTTGTTCCCTGCTGGGCTGCCCCATCTCCACTAGTAGGGTCAAGAGCGAAACCCGTGCTCATGAGGTGGGATCATTTCTCTCCCGGCAGGAGAGAAGAGGCAAGCAGCTGCAGACCCCATTTCTCCCAGTCTCCCCTGACACTCACACCCCTTCACCACTATCTGCCTTAAGACCATGAGGACTAACCTCATTATGTCCTAAATTCTTCTTCCCTCACACAGCACAATAATCCCAGACCACCATGGCACCTCCACCTTCCGAGCTTCCATCCCACATGGCTCTGCATACTCCCTATTCGATCTTCACCTCCCAGCCCTCCCCAACTCCTTGGAGGCGCCCTTTGCAGGCCCCCATCCTCAGTCTCGTCTCTCATCAACCCCTGAGCACTATATTCCCTAGTGGAGCATGGGGCTTATTCTCCTGGAAACTTGGCTTTCTCCTGAGGACATTCCCCTGCAACCCTCTCAAATAGGAGCTGTTTTCTTTTTACCTCCATCTCTCATGTATCACAGGGCATGAAAATGGGTACATATCTCTTTTGTTCCTCATTGCCAGTTCCAGACCATTTTCCCCCCTGCCTCCCTCAACACCTCCCCCCTCCAATTCGAATCTCATGTCATCAGACTCCATCCCCACCAGCCTTTCTTGTTGCAGTTTTCCACTGTCCCTCATTTATCGAGGAATTTATCTTGGCTGTTTATTGTTCTCTCCAGCACTGTTTGTTTGAGGACTTCTGAATATGCATATTCCTTCCTATACCATAGCTTTGCAATTCCTTGACCTGTCTCTAGTTGTCCACCCTACCTCAGCCACTCTCTCATGTTCATACATAGACCTTGGTCATTACTAATAACTGCAAGTCCACCTAATCTCAGTTTCAAACATCCATTTTCTGACCACCACCTCCTATATTTACAGCTCACTTCCTTTAGTGCCCAGACTCCAACAATCCAGCCCTATTAGGCTGTGTGAGTAAAGAAAAGGACAGGCAGACTATTGGGTTTAACCAGGGTGGGAGAATGAAGTGGTTGACCGAGGAAATTAAGCTGGATAAAGAAGGAAATGAAGATCTAATGTGGAAATATCAGTGAAAAGATGGTAGAAAAATGTCAAGGGATTGCTGGAGGCAGTCCTTTGATGAGGTCATTCCTGTGCCAATTACCCATTTATCACCTCTCAGGTCAAAATCCACCCTCCTTTGCCCTGCTTTGTGATACTAGGGCTGGACCCTGTAAACATTTCTCCTTTGCCACTTAGTACAATGTTAAGCATTGCCAGTAGAGGGGTACCAGTAGGACACTGCAGAAGGGAGGGGGCTTCTCTTTCTGATTCTCCGGTGCCTTTTCTTGCTTCTTCAGCATGCAGTGGCCAGTGAAATGTGAGACTCACCATCCAGCAAGTTTCAGTGCACCCCACTGGTAGTTTCCCAGCAGGCTCCACAAGCCTCCCAACAGATGGCTTCCCAGGGAGTTTCATTGACACCCCAGGAGTTGATTTCCTGTTTGCCATATTGCATCTCAGTGAACTTCTCCACAGTACAAGGGACTACGGTCATACTCTGTCTTAGTCCGTTCCTGCTACTATAACAAAATACCAAAGACCGGGTAACTTATAAATAGAAATGCATTTCCCACAGTTCTGGAGGCTGGAAAATCCAAGATCAAGGTGCCAGTTGATTCAGTGTCTGGTGAGGACCTGTTCTATAGATGACATTTTCTCAGTATCATTATATCATGGAAAAGGTGGAAGGGATGAAGGTTGTATTCTCACACGGCAGAAGCGATGGAAGGGCCAGGCAGCTCTCAGAAGTCTTTTTTATAAGGACATTAATCCCATTCATGAGGGCTTTGGCCTCATGACTTAATCACTTCTCAAAAGGCCCCACCTCTTAATATTATCATATTGGGGTTTAAGTTCCAACACGTGACTTTTGGAGGAACACATACATTCAAACCATAGCATTCTCTCTACCAATGTCTGAATATCAGCCTTGGTGGATGGGGCTTTTTCCAGATTTGTTCCTTTCTTGAGTGTCCTGCCTTAGCCTAGAAGTAGTGGCTGCTCCCTGTATCTATCACTCCTGTATTCTCTACAGCTCTCCTCACCATTTAGTGCCTTATCTCCTGCTACTGGTTAATAATTCTTTATATTAAACTTTGCTTGTTGAAATTACTGTGTGATTTCTGTCTCCTAACTGCATTGTGACTGATCCACCACTAAAAGAAGTGACTCAATGGAAAACCAATTCTCACACTCTACTCCTCCTGCCCCTAGAGTCAGATCAGCATGTTCTGGGAGCCAATCACCAAGACACCCCAGAAGAAGGAGGCTTACATATCAAAATAATCACAGGTTAATTTATAATCAGCAAAAATCTGGGAAATATATGTGGAAATGGGTTCTGAGGGTGGTAGACTAAAAAAAAAATGGAAAAAGCCCTTTATATTGGACTGAATTAATCAATATGGATCCACTTACCAGAGAGTCTGGATCCAGTAGGCTAACTTGAGCCAGAAAGTAGTTCTAATAGTTTACTTGGTTTGTTGGTTAAAACCTGGACTCAATTGTGGCCAACCTTAAATGAAGTTGCAATGCAAGAAATTCATTTTCAGGGACTCTAAAGACTTTTGAACATAGTAATGCTTGAGTTGGTTCATTTACACATTTCTACTTATGATATCACTTGGGAATCCTCAGAAAACAATCCCTTCACCTTGGCCTTGAGAAATAAATTGACAATGAGAGTGCCTCTCCTCTGTTGGCTAGAATTACTGACAGGAGATGATATGTAGAAATGGGCTTCCTGATGTCAATGTGTTATGAATATCTCAGAGTGGCAGAGGCCAGGAAGCACTAAATTCCAGAAGCAAGATGCTCATGGTTACTAGAGTGAAAATCAGAAGGGTCTGAGCCACAGGGATCTGTGGCAGTAATGGATTGATCATGGGATCCCCAGGTATGAAGATGCTGGGTAGTCTACTAGGGCCTTATTTGACTTTTACAATACCACCCCACCCCCTATATCTGGTGTAGAGAGGTTAGACATGTGCCAAAAAACAAAAATGCCAAGTGAGACTTCTCACCCAATTCTAAAACCTGAGTCCTTCAACTCAACTCCTTAAGTCAAAGAGAAGCTGTGTGCTACAAGAAGGGACCCTGCAAAGATTTCCCCAGCACTTCTTGGATCTTCCTTCTAGCCCTCACCAGCAAGACTCCACTGCAAGACTCATTTACCACAGTAAATGTGCACGGGGGAAAAGGAAACTCATACATCTTTGGGGGATTATTGGACACTGGCTCTGAGATAACACCAATTCCTGAGGATCTAGAAAGTTACTGTGGCCCATTAATCAGATGGGCAGAAGATAAATGGAGGTTGGACAGGAGTCCACATAATGGTATAGCCTGTGGGACACTGAACCCATCCCCAGGTTGCTTCCTCAGTTTCTCAATATTACTGAAACATTTTCAAACTGGTTGTGGCAGATCATATTTTCCAAAGATGGTGGCAATGATATCTCCCATCCTAATGGTGTTCTGAGTGTGACTTTTTGACTCCCCCAGTGAGAGATAGAGTCTATTTCTCCACCTCCTTGAATCTGGGTAGGTCCTGTGATTGATTTGATCAACAGAACAGGACAGAAGTGACACCCTGTTCCAGGTCCTGCTTCCTGACTCTTAGAAGGCAGCTGCCCTGTTAGAAGAGCAACTACTCTGAGACTACCACACTATGAGAAGCCCAAGTCACATGGAGAGGCTCTAGAATACAAGATGTCACATGAGACAGAGGCAAGTCAAGTGACAATTGGTTTGACAATGATGATTGGCTTTCTCATATAGATTACAGTACATGGCAGACATCTTCCATAACTTGAATGAGCTAAAGCTGCAGTTTCAAGTTTTTAATGAAAAGCTAATTAAAGCATGTGCTGAAATAAAAGTAATTTAGAAATATTGTAATGACAAATACTTAATGAAGAGTATTTACTAACTCTTCAAAGTGTATTAGGCTAAAGAAGATGCCTGTTGGAGAAAGAGGGACAAGTAAAATTAATAGTTGTGTGGTAAGTAATGTCTTTGTGGCATAGTTTCAGAAATGCAGAAAGTAAATGATGCAAAGAATAGGTGACAATTTATTTCTCGAGTCATATTATTCTAATTATTTGCTTTTAACGGAATTGAAACACCTATGAGCTGGGAGCTGATACATCATTAAAAATAATTTTTGTTGATAGATCATTATGCAACATTTAGCAGGTACTTGGAAAGAGTTCAACAAATTGAGTGACATTGGTACAGCAAAACGCCATTCCTATATACTTATTTATATGGGCAAGGTTTCTCAGTGCTTACATCTATAATAATGTGCCAGTAATATCAAAATAAGGCAATATCAAAGTAATATAAAAATAAAGTATCAAAATAAGGCAGCTGCTTTCCAAGTATCAGGAAGCAGGAACTTCCTGGCCAGTTAAGGGTTATTCCTGGAACTAGCACAGTGAAAATAGGAATAAGTGTGGAATTGTTGCTGAACCCCATCTCATTCTAGCAGTAAGTTACCTTCATCCACAGATACATGAACTGATTTTTAAAAATTAGCCCCATCTATATTAGTAAGAAATGCAATTTCAATTAAATTTGATTTTTTATGTTTAATGATATTTATCAACATTTATATTTATATGTATTTATGCTGTTTTGGTCAATTGTGTGCAAATAATAGCTAATGATAAAAATATTCTTCTGAATTGAGTTAACACTTAAATTTAAAATTCCAGGTGATAGAATGGTAACTATATCAGGTGATGATGGATATTAATTAGCTTGATTGTGATGACCATTTCACATGGTATATCAAAACATCACTTCGTATACCATATATGTACAATTTTTATTTGTCAATGATTCCTCAAAGCTAGAAACAAGAAGTTCCAGATGATATTATATTCATATGCACACACACACTGAGAAGTATGATAGAGTACAAATAAACTTGTAAAAATTATTAATATATACTTATTAGCATTAAATTCTATGGAAATTCAAGTTCAACAAGAGAAAGGTGAAAAGTTTATTAATGTTAAGTAGGAACTTGCTTATGTATTTTTAAAATGGATCAAGTCATGATATGTTTTGATTGTCTAGACTTAAGTGATGGAGAAAATGTTAATAATGCAGATTAAACTTAAAACCGGGTTGTGTCTGTAGCCATTACATTGTGGATAGCACAAAAATTTGGTGAAATAGTCTTCCAATATTTGAAAACTTCTTATTTGATTCAGTAAAGCAGTAGCTCATATCATTGATGAATAAATGTAGTTCTATCATATCTTCATTTCTTTAATTTCATCTTACTTGTTAATGCAAAGAAAATTACCGACCAATATCCATGTCAGAATTAACACTCATTACGTAACAACATGAGCAACTTCTTGGCTGAATTGGGTAGTAAGCCCTTTATTTGTGGTCTGGTTCTGTCTAATCATGGTTGAATTGCAACCGTGGGCTGGGTGGGGGGTGAACAAAAACAATCTTTGACAATCAATTGGCTGTATGGAATTTACAACAAAGAACATTGTATATTTTATTATTAGTTGTAAATTTTGCACTAAACAGTCTTTTTACATCAGTAAAATTTAAAATGAATGTATTTTTCCCTTCTCCCCACCCCCACCCCACCCGAGAGCTGGTTGTTAAACACCTGCCAGCGTACCACTGCGGCCAGAGGGGGCCGGAGGTAATGGGAACATGGAATGGTTAAAGGAGAGGAAAATCAGAAATACCGGATCATCAGGAGCAGAGCCAAGGACTATAGGCTCTACATAGATTTTTCTTCCTTGCTGTGCCATATACCTATTTTCATGTTTTATTGTAAATGATTTCCCTTTCTTCTGCCTTCCTTTACCCCACTATTTGCGAATAGAGTGCACACTGGTGGTTAAAGATTGTGACAGAAATATTATCCCTCAGATACCTTGGATGAAGAGCTAGAAGAAGTAACTGGGAATAGGGTATGTTGCATTATTTGAAGTGGGAACATATATGTAATTTTTTTAGATGTATGAGAAGACGAGTCTTCAGGGATATTCACCAGCCAAAGGGGTAGAGAGTTCTATACACCATGTATCCTTTTCTATGTCTGGGGAACAGTCCACAGTGTAAGTCTTGGAGGGGAGAATAGTCCTGCCTCCTACTAGGGAAACTAAAATATGTGCTTTCCCCAACCCTTGGGGGTTAGATTTTTTTGCATATTATCTAAGCTGAGAAAAACTATATCCTTCCGCTCAGGATTTCAGATCTGGAGATGGAAATAGGGAACAGTTCAGAATCCTTTGCAGCTTTAGCCACAGCAGCCAGCAGCCAGAGGTAAGAGTCATGGCTCAGAGGTGGCTTCTTTAATAGACTCTTTCTATGATGTAATTTTAGCAGTGGATCCAACTGCCTGGCTTCCTTTGTTTCCTGCCCATTTTCAGAGCCGATTCTCCAAACTTCCTCTTAACTCTGTAAGCTAGTCGATGAATTGAAATAAATTCATTTTCTGCTTAAGGTAAGTAGAGTTGGTTCCTGTTGTTGGAGCTAATAAGATATGACCAGAAGGAAGTCTTTTAAAGGATCATGCTGTGATTCCAGAATGCGGGCATTTCCTAATGGGATAGGAGCTAGAAATCTGATTCTGGGAAATTGAGAAGACCATAAAGGGCTGGGGATGTGTCCAGCTGCTTAGCATAATATCCATGGGCAAGGAGTAAGACAAATTGCTCAGAAGTCCCTACTGTTCTTGTAGATTTATTACAGGAGAAAAAAAAAATCCTCTTGATAATGGTTAAATCTCTTTCCCAAATTCATGCATTTCAACCATTTTTTTTGCAATAGTCATAGCTCTGTGTCATTTTTACGACATGGTTGGCCAGACAATTTCTGATACCCATCAACATTCCCTTTACTGTATTTGAGGACTTTGTAGAAAGCAACATTATCCAAGTTGTCACCATCACGAGTCATCTTTGGCAAGCTGACAGTAAGGCTACATGTTCCGGGAATAAATTGACCACCCAAACTTGCCAGGTTTCTCATCTCCCAACTTATGGTTTGTGTTCAACAATCAAAGTTAATGTCACTAAAATTGTTTATCAATGGGGTAATAGCTCAAAACTGCCTTGGCAGTTATATTAGCTTTCTATTGCTACCTTAAGAACACCACAAATTTAGCAGTTTAAAACAAAGCAAATTTATCATCTCATAGTTCTGGAGGTGAGAAGGCCAGGTGGGCTCCCCTACTTCCTCTGTTCTAGGCCTCACAGGCTGAAATCAAGGTTTCAGCTGGCCTGACCTCTTTTTTGGAGGCTTCCAAGATCATTCAGGCTGTTGGTAGAACCCAGTTCCTTGTAGTTGTAGGTTTCAGATCCCCTGATTTTTTTGGTTGTCATCCACTAACCTCCCTGAGCTCCTTGAGGCTGTCTGCATCCCTCATCATGTTACCTCCCCCGTCTTCATTCCAGTGAGGGTGCAGAGTTGTTATCATGTTTCAAATCTCTGACTTCCCCCATTGTCGCATCTCTTTTACTTCCACCCAGAGAAGGTTCTCTGCTTTTAAGGACTCATGTGATCAGATTGGGCCTCCTTGAATAATCCAGGATAATCTCTCTATTTTAAAACCCATAGCTTTAATCACATCTGCAAAGTCCCTTGTGCCATGTAATTTAACATATTCACAGGGATTAGGGCATGGAAATCTTTAGGGGGACATTCTGCCTACCACAGCAATCCTGTCAGTTTTAGCTGTGGACTCCAAAGACAAGGTTTCCTACCACTTCTATTAAGCTCTGGCTATTTGGGTTCTTCAGGTGCCTAGAGGATACCGTTCATTCTAATTTGCAGATTCTCAGGAAATTGTAGAATGCCATAAACTGAATGTTTGTCACCCCCCCACCCAAATCCATATATTGAAGTTTTAACCCCCAATGTGATGGTATTAGGAGGTGGGGCCTTTAGCAGGTAATTAGGTTTAGATGACTTATGAGAGTGGGGCCCCCATGATGGGATTAATACTCTCATAAGAAAGGGAAGAGACCCCAGAGTTTCTTCTCTCTGGCATGTAACAATACAGCAAGAAGATGGCCATCTGCAAGCCAGGAAGTGGGCCCTCACCAGGAACCCAATTGGCTGGCACGTTGATCTCAGACTTTCCAGCCTCCAGAACTGTGAGAAATAAAAGTATGTTGTTTTGTTGTTTAAGCCACTTAGTCTGTGGTATTTTGTTATAGCAGCCTGAGCTGACTAAGACATATGAATAGCATTTTGTCTGTTGCCTTGTGAAAGTAGAATCAATAAAACTTTTCTCACTTGGCTAAAAAAATTAAGCATCCTGAGTAAAGCTTGTGAAAGAAAGAGTGAAGTATCTTTGCCTTCTAATCTTTAGCCCCTTCCTATCTCCCAGATTACCTGGAGCATAGAAAGCACCACCAGTGAAGGTAGCTGCAGCTGAGACCTGCATCCCCATTTGGAGCTGTTTGTCTCTGGATGTCTCTTCCCACAGACTCTATGGAAGCGCTTTGCACTTTGGAGCCTCTGCCTGTCAGCTCTAAAGGGTTCAGGCTTCAATAGACAAAGGGTGTCCCTCACCGCACTCTCAGCAGACCCAGGGAAAATCCCTCCGGCAGTACTTCAATAACACTGTGCTTTGGAATCACCTTGGTGCTTTTAAAAAGTACCCATGCCCTACTCCATGCTCCAAGGTTTTGGTCTAGAGTGGGGCTTAAGTTATCAGTATTTTTAAAAAAACTTCTCAGCTGTTTTTAACGTGCAGCCAGGCTTGAGAAGCACTGCTCTAAGACAAAGGGGCTGTAGGCTGTCCCTGGGTAGCTCTGTTTAATAGATGAGTAAATTCCAGCTCTCAGGAACTATGACATTACCTGTGTTTCGAGAACAAAAGGGAAGGAATAGTCATCAGGGCTTGACATTTAGGCAGGGAGCACACACTATCTCAACACCTCTGTTACTTTGTATGTAACTCCCCTTTGCATAAGAGGAGTTAGCCTGGGATAGAAATTCTGATGAGGAACTATGGAGGGCTTAGACATGATTGAGGTAAGAAGACAGGTCACATACCTTGTTCAGCGTGCAGATGGCATCCCCATGCCATCAGCTGGGAACTGGCCAGCCAGTTAATTAAGACAGGCTGACATAATGGAAGACTCATCAACCATTGCCTCTGACACTGTCTGCTATGGATAGTTCAGTTATATCTTGCAAGGAGTCAACCAGGCCACAAATGAGAGAAGCAATACCTTCATCATCTCAAAAAGGATAATAATAATAGCTTCTATTTTTTGCGCTCTAACTGCCATAACAATTTATGACAAACTTAGAGGCTTAAAACAACATAATGTATTATCTTACAGTTTTGTAGGTCAGGAGTCTGGCATGGGTTTCCCCAGGCTAAAATCAGGGTGTTGGCAGGGCTGGGTTCTTTTCCAGAAGCTCTCAGGAAGAATCTGCTTCCAAGCTCATTGAGGTTGTAGGAAGAATTCAGTTACTGGTGGTTGTAGGGTCCTATAGCAAGTTTCCTTGCTGGTTGTCAGCTGAGGGCCATTCCAGCATTCCTTGGTGCACGGTCCCCTTCCTCTGTCTTCAAAGCCATCAACAGTGGGTCAAGTCCTTCTACACTTTGACTTTCTCCTGCCTCTTCCATCATCACATCTCTCTGACCTCCTCTTCCGCCTCCCTCTTCCACTTTTAAGGACCCATGTGGTTACATTGGGCCCAGCTGGGTAATCCAGTACGCTCTCTCTACTTAAGGTCCATGACCTTAAGTCTATCTGGAAAATCCCTTTTGCTATGTAAAGTAACACTTTCACAGTTTTCAGGGATCAGGACATGGATATTTTGGGATCAGTATTCTGCCTACCACAGGCTTTGTTAGGTTTTCCTTCTGCCCCTGTGGCATTTTCAGTCTTTTAGTCTGGCTGCTCTTCCTCTAATCTATTTTCATGTTGGCTTTTCTTGGGGCTCAGTCCTGGCCCATTTTCTATTCTCTCTAAATTTTTCCCCAGGTGAACTCGTCCATTCCCCTGGCTTTAAATAGCATCTATATGCAACATCTCAAATTAATACCCTCTCTCTTCTGTGCCCCAGAATATTTCCCCCAATGGCCTACTTGACAGTGCCATTTGGGTGTTTCACGTGCATCTCAAAATTACTGAATTCTTGGTCTCCTTTCTCCACCTCCAACCTATTCTGCAACCCCTTCCCCTCTTCTTAATGGCAGCATCATCGCCCACTTGGTTATGCCAAACACCTGGGATTCATGCCATTTGCTTCCCTCTCTCGGCCACTTGCTCAGTCATCACCAAGTCCCGTTGTATACCACATCCTTCCCATCACTTCCCTCTACTCCATAGCCACAGTAACAGACTGGGCCGGGCCAGTCTGAGTTCTCCATTAAATCCCTGGCTCCTCTAAGCTCTGAGATAGATCTTTTACACATTTTAATTGGAAGTAGCAATGGCAAAATGTTAAGAGGTTATTTCCGGATGGTGGAAATGTGGGCGGTTATTTTTCTTCTTGGTACTTTTTTGTACTTTAAACATTTCTATGGAAAACTCAAAACAAAATGTTCCATTAAAAAAACAAAACAAAACAAAATGTTACCTTCTCAGAAGGGCTTCCCCCTTTCCATCCCCACATTATTGTCTCTAATAGCATCCTGTTATTTTCCTCTCTCAGTGTCTGTCACACGCTGTAGTGGTATACATTTTATTCGTTGGCTTGTTTATTGTCTTTCTCTCTCTCTCTCACTAGCTATAAGGTCATGAAGGCAGCACCACATTTATTGTGTTAATCACTACATACCCAGCACCCAGGCCTATGCCTGCCACACAGTAAAGGTTTCATTTATCCAGGTATCTCTCACTACCTGAACTCTCATTATCCAGCTGTTCACTATAACAACTTGCAAACATTTTTATTCCAGATTTAGTACCTGAAACAAAAACCTATTATTGCACATTAGCAAGCGAATGCCAGAAAACCTGCTCCAGTTGCAAGCGAGTTCAGGTAAGAGGATGCAGATTGTGTTGCAGTCCTATCTCAGCCACTGCCTCATAGGGATACACGTTGCCTAAATGTGCATCAGCACCTGGAGATCAGCACTCCCAATTATTAAGTGAAAATGTCTTCTCAGAAAGTAGAACTCAGCTTATGTTCATCATCATTTGGAGGAAAGGGAAGAAGAGGGGCCATGAATACTCTATGCTGAACTTTCAGGGGAAATTATAGACCATATCCACAAAACCATTGCTATAGCAATTGAGTGGGATCATGACATCACAGGAAAAAACACGTTCCAGAAATGCAATGACAAGCTCTGTCTTATGCTATCAGGAGCTATATAACCTTAAGCAAAGGAAATATGAGATGTCCATTTTGAGAGCTTTTGGTCTCATGCTGTTTCATCTACAGCTTCAGAGGATGGTTCAGAGCCAAACCCACTTCCAGAGTCTTGCAAGCCAATCAGAGAAAGCTATCTTCCAGTTCCTTGCATTTGGACTTGGAGGACGTGAGGCTTCTATTCATTCTTTTTTTATTTTTTTTGAGGGCTACCACACCAGGCTAATTTTTCTATTTTTAGTAGAGACGGGGTCTCGCTCTTGCTCAGGCTGGTCTTGAATTCCCGACCTCAAGCAATCCTCCCACCTCAGCCTCCCAAAGTGCTGGGATTACACGCATGAGCCTCCGTGCCTAGCCTCCACTCATTCTTTCACTCACCTTCAAACCCCAGCTGTGACTGAAGCTTCTATGTCCTTCCACTGGCCATCAGACTCTGCTCAGGCAACTCTCCCATTAGTCAATAACTATTATTTGAAAATTGCCTTATTTCATTTCATTTTTCTAAGTATAATTTGCATTCATTATTTATAGTATCTTGAACATATTACTTCTACTATGGCTACTTATATTTCTGTAATATTCATTGAATGTGGAAGAAAGATGAAATTCATATACTCTATGACAGCCCTCCTCTTGGCATCCTGAAACAGCAGGATCAGCATCAGGGAGTGTGTTACAGACTAATTCTTGGTCCCCATGCCAGACCTACTGAATCTGAAGCTCTGGGTCCCAGGATTCTGTGCTTCATCGAACTCCCTAAATGATTCTGATGTGAGCCAAAGTTTGAAAAGCCCTACTCCACCATATAATGGCGTACTGCACAGAAGTAGTTAGGTACAGGAGTTGGTGTTTTAAATGTTTTACATTATGTAGAAATCCTTGGTGGATGGTTATATATAGGTTTAAGAGTATTTTAGTAACATTTGAGAAAATTGGTTGTGGCTTTTTCATGGGCTGGGAATACATTATTTTTGCCATTTAAAATAATAGAGTGTAAACTCCCTCTGTATGAGAGTTTGCTATCCACTGTGTTTTCAGGAATGGATTAGGTTCAGATAGCAAGGGAGGTCTGCATTCAGAAAATGGATGTTGAGAGATTGAAAGGCAACAGTTAAGAATTCCTTCACAGCATGAAGAGCCTGGCTGATTGAAAAGCTGCCCCCACTTCCTTGCCTCGTTTGTAGCTGTCTCATGACAGAATGTATACATAGACCAAAGGGGAAAAATCATGGGGTGGTCGTATGAAAAACTTGGGAAAATTATGTACAGTTTTTTTAATATATTTTAAGAAAAAAAGATTCAAGGAAACACCAAGGGAAAACTCAAGGCTGTATAGAATGTCAGTTCAAATTCTCCCTCCAGAATTATGATGGAGAGAGAATGGCAGTTTGCAACCAGAAATGATATGAACCAGATTCTTTGATTAACCGAATTTCTGCACCATCAACCACAACCAGTCAAGGACATACAGGTCTATTGGAAAACTCTGTTCCTAGTGGAGCACCACTTGGCAACTTTCCAAGAGCAGACGTCATTAATCCAACAAGTCTACACTCCAGCCTTGCCATTTCTCACAATAGTTATGAAGCAGTCCACTTCATGTTCAAAAGGAGTTAAACAGCATGGAATTATCCAAGAAGAGAATTGCTTGTGGTGACAGATGATCCATAAAATCAGCTTTACCCTTCTGTTTCAAATATACATAGTTCAAAACATACACGTTTTCCTTAACTCTGGGAAAATCACTGTAAGAGTAACTCGCAAATGCTTCTCCACTACAGGTAAATTATTAATACATCTGGTCTGGAATACTCACAAAAGGATCCCAGATATGTAACACTGACTGAACAGAGGCATACAGAAAATTTCAACAATATTGCTTTTAATTATGCATTTATAAACCATGGTCAGGGCATTCAAATTTTGAATGACCATCTTTATAGCCCTGAAAGATTTCAGAATTTGCTCAGCACACATTGAGTTACTAGAAGGAATCAATAGTAACTTTGAAGTAGAGATTATATTGTTCAGCAAACCTTGATTGCATCAATAGCTGTAAGGAATGAGGTAATGTGATGTGATACTCTTTGTCTATCTCTACCCGAAGAGTCTATCTGTCCTAGAAATTCTGGAGGTGGGCTGAGGTTAGTCCTACCATAACCATTGAGGCCATATGTCTTGATATTGACAGCTTACTATGTGTTCACTGGATATACGAGGGCTGTCCAGAAAGTATCCAGCCACATAACTGTTCTTGTTATATTAACAATGGCTGGACAATTTCCGGACAGCCCTAGTACACAATAGAGGCAGATAATTCTACAAAATCACAAATTAATATAAGAAACTGTGTATCTTATAAGGCAACTTCTCATTTCTTGGTACAGTACGTGATCACCATTTCGTTCCACTTAAATCAACCTAACTCTGCTCATAGGCACGGAATTTTTCTATCTGTACACTTGCCTCTCAAATTATTTCCCTTATTTGGAATATCTTCCATTCTCTTTCTGAAAACAGGTACATCTTCTCTTTCAAATTCTTTAGAAACTTTTTCTTTTCCTTAAAATCTTCCTACACTAAACTTAGCTGGCCTAGTCTTGTCAAAAAATACTTAATGAGCACTTACCATGTGGTGGGCACTGAGCTGGGCTCCAGGATGGGCCAGAAAGCCTCAAGAGTGGCTAGTCCAGGGGCAGATAGAGAATTCAGCAAGCAAGAATCATACAGTGTCATGGGGCCCAGATCCAAGCACTTGTGAAGGGCATTTATTTCCAGGAAGTCCAGGGAGCTTTTTCCTGATGTCCCAGATTGTTACTAGTGCCTATTCTGAAAGACAAGACACCAAACACCCCACATTCTAAAGTCAAGAAGTTTTCACAGATTAGGGACAGACACCTCAGGGCTTGCTGAGAAGCATCAGATCAGACCCCCCTGTCTCCCGAGTCTGCATATGATGGCCAAGAGTGGGAGAAGTTATAGGCCTTTTGGGTTAGTGCAGTGTTGAGAAGGAGGGGCTAGTTTCTCTCCTCTGTGTGTGTCGAAGCCAAGACAATCACTTGTACACGAGCATTGACAAGAAAGGTGGACTTACTTTTTATCTTCCAGTTGGATTCTGGCTTAGCCACTGGACTTGTTAATCTGTTCCTGGCTTCCCTGAACAAGAGCAAAAATAACAGGCAAAAGGTGACAGGGCTAAGCAAGGAGCTGGCAGCAGACCCACCTGCCTACACACCATTTAGGGTAGGGAGGATTTGAGAGCTTTCTGTGGGTTGAGTGGACACCTGGGAATGTAGGTGGGCTTGAGCCATGTTGTTGCTAACAGCTCCCCTCCTCAAAGGGGTCCCCTGCAGAAAGAGGCTAAGGGGTAGACTGTCTTTGTGGAGGTGAGTGGTGATGATGAAAGTGGTCCAGGTGAAGACTAGTCTCCCAGGGCAGGAAAAAAATGCAGTGGGGAAGACCCACACTGGTCCTCTGAAGGACCCAAATATGTGTGCCATGAGACTCAAGTGTGAGGAAATAGGGCATCTATTGCTGGCCTGGCAGAGTTAGCTGGAGAAGAAGGGAAAACCAAATAAGAGGAATGTCAACTTCATCGGTAAAGAAAAGGGACATTTACTGTTTCCCTTCACTCTTCCTCTGCCCTAACACATGGAGAAGTTAGTCCTTACTGCAGGGAGAAAGGGAATGTGTGTAAAGAGTAGACCATGCACCATCCTTCACTCCAAGCCTGCCCTGTGTGTAGAGGAATAAGATGAGTTTTAAATTGACCTTGAGATTGAAATTTGAGAATGAAGAGGACTGAATATTTAAGCTGAATGGAAATTGTTCTGCTAATCAAAAGTGACCAGTCCTGATGGTTTTAAGGATC
The DNA here is from genome assembly GCA_023783475.1 of Daubentonia madagascariensis. NCBI lineage: Eukaryota > Metazoa > Chordata > Mammalia > Primates > Daubentoniidae > Daubentonia > Daubentonia madagascariensis. The sequence goes on from JAKFHU010000522.1 coordinate 527,919, forward strand.
TGCTAGCTAGTAAGTGAAGGAGGAGGTAGTAATTGGACAAAACAAACAAACAAACAAACATAAAAACCTAACAAATTGAGACTCCTAAATAAACCAGTTCCATCTATTTAAAGGGCAAGAGAAGGCTTCTCAGTGGAAGTGGTACCTTGTGAAAAATGTTAGTGCTGCTTATTGATAATTCTGGTTTTCACCACTCTTGCCACATGGAGAGATTTTATGTTTCTGCCTGCTTGATTTTAGGTGGAGCATTGGCCTTGTGACTATTCTGCCAATGGGTTGTGAATGCAAGTGACATGTGTCACTTCTAGGCCACAGCAATCACTGGTTGCTGTGAGACCCTGCTCTTCTTTTCCCCTGCTACAGTGACTGTGGAAGCACATGCCGATATGGAGGTGCAATCCTGAGCCATCCCGAGGAAGAAAGCTGTCCTGGAGAGTTGGCTAGGCCTGCGAAGGACTTTAGGTGAAAGAGAAACAAATCCTTGTTATTTTAAGCTACTGATATTTGGACATGTTTCTTCCTGCAGCATGACCTGGCCTATCCTGGTTGATACACAAGCTAACTGAGACCCAAAAGATGAACTGTAGTCAGCCAGTGGAAGGAGGGAGGGGGGAGGATGAGAAGAAGAAAGTGGGGTAAGTGTTGCAAGCAGTATGTATGAAGTCTAGGGGGTGAGAAAGAAAATGGTACATTCTGTGACCTGAGTGAAGTACAGAATGCTACCAGTGGTGGTGGTGGGTGGTTTGGAGAGATGAGGCACCAGGAACAGATCCTGAAGGGACTTGTTATCCATATTTAAGAGTTTGGATAACTTTTAGATCATGATTTCTGTAAGGGCCAGGCTACAATTTGTCATTCCCAGGGAACTTACTGTGGGGTTCAGTTTGGGACAAGCAGGCAGCAAATGCTATAGATTGCTTTGCTTCCAATTTGAATCCTAACATTGTTTTTTCACGGATGAAATTTTACTTCCCTTACTAATATTTTTAGGGTCCAAGGAAGGGTATCAGAGATATTTGCAAATTGGACATTAATTTGAAAAATAAAGTGGCTGGCACACTAATGGAGACTTCATGACCATTTACCAAATAGATGAGGACATGAATAAATAGAAGGTAGTTTTAATACGGCCACTAAGCCTAATGCACCTCTTTGTTTCCCACATACAAGTGGGAAAATCTCCATTATTTTGATTTTGACTAATGCTTCCAATGCTGTACTTATTAAACCATAGCCCACATGTTATATACATGCTTCAATAGTTCATGCAGTTCATAAGAGATTAATAAAATATATCATACCAATGTCACCATAATTCTGCATAATTCTGCTGAATTGCTCCCCCTCAGTAGAGCTGATATTCAATTTCATCAGATTCCATACACTGCTGATCTTCATAGCCTGGTTTGTGAAATTACCTCATCCTCTAAACAAATATTAATGAGCAATCTTTATCCCCCAAACCTGAAAGTATTGCTCAAACCCACAAAAGCTAAAAATAGAGAATTGGCCTTTTAAGTACCATAAATGCCAGATGCAGGAAGAGAAAAAACATTAGGCCCATGGCTGAGAAATTTTATATATGTTTAAAAATAAAAACTGGAAAGGAGAAAATGTCAAAAGAGTGATTGTTACACAAAGTTCCACTAGGCAAGTTATTTATGGTGCATTCTCTAAAATTCTTGACCCTGGAATCAATTTCTAAATCAACTGGAAACCAATGTCATCCAGAGTGTAACCTATACATTCTCATCTAGAACCGGCTGGCATCTTTCCACTGCTCTCCAGTCATCCTCTTGTGGGTTATGTTTCTGGATGTGGAAAAGGGAAGAAGGGAACTGTCCCTTGTCATTTGCCTCCTTCCCAGGACAGTTTTAAAGAGATACTTATCATTCCCACAGTTCAAACCAGGTATCCATACCAATGCTTTGCTTTTTTTCTTCTTTAATAAAACATTTTTATTATGGAAAAATTTGAAATATGTAACAAACAGAATAGCATAATAAACCCCTGCATAGCCACCACTCAGCTTTACCATTACCAACTCATGGCCCATCTTGTTTCAACTATATCCCCATTCAGACCTCCCTCCCATAAAATTTTGAAGTGAATTCCACTTTATTTGTAAATATTTCAGAATGTAGAGGGCTTTTCTGTTTGGATAAGAAATTCACCACCCTTCCTCCCAATTCTCTCAGACGGTGACAACAGAAAGTTACGTGGTGGCGCTAGATAGGGAGTCTACTCTTTGTAGGCTGCTCTGGGGGCACATAGCTCTTCATGCCACCCCTGAGTCACATCTCAGGAACTCTACCCTTATTTTGCAGGCAGGAAAAATGATGAACCACATGCATCACTTAACCAGCCTCAGCCCTTTTCTGGTCCCAAATGTTTTTCGTCAACTGGAAGTTTTTGCAAATTTTTTCATAGTTATATTTCTGTAGCTGATTTCTGGTTTAATCCATTGTAGTCAGAGAACTTACTCTGTATGATTTCAGTCCTTAATTTTACTGAGACTCATTTATGCCCCAGCATATTGGTCTATTTTGGTTAATGTGTAATGTGATTTCCACAGTTATTCTACAAATGTCAGTTAGGTCTTGTTGGTTAATAGCGTATTTAAATTTTTTATATATCTACTGATTTTTTTCCTACTAATTCTACCAATTAATGACAGAGAAGTTTAAATTTGTTCAACTAAGGTTGTAAATCTAACTCTCCTTTTATTGCTGTCAAGCTTTCCTTTACGTATTTTGAGGCTATGTTACTAGAGGTGTATTCACATTTAGGACATTTGTGCCCTCCTGTTGAGTTTACCTTTTTATCATTATGAATTGCCCTCTTTATCACTAGTAATACTTCTTCCCTTAAAGTCTACTTTGTCTGGCATTAATGTAGCCAGAGAATTTTCCTTTCAGTATATCTTTTCTATCCTTTTCTTTTTAACTTCTCTATGCCCTTCTATTTAAAGTTCATCTTTTATAAACAGCACATAATTGGGTGTTTTTAAAATCCAGCCTGCCTTTCTTTGTGTTTTCATTGGAGTGTTTAGTTCATTTACATTTAATGTAATTATGATATAGTTAGGTTTAAGCCTACCAAGTTGTCTCCCTCCCTATCCTTCCTCACTGCCCCAGAACTCAGCAAAAGGCCTGTTGGAGAAAACTGGTGGGGAAAACTGGCCATATGTTTGGGGCTTCTCTTGATTCCAATGAGTCATGCCAGCCCACACAGCTATTAGAAGCTTCTTTGATTTTTTTTTTACCCCCATAATGTCTCTCTGCATACAGCAAGCCTAATCCTCAGTCCTTACCCACACTTGTCAAATGCCCCCTGGGAGGAAGGAGGAAAACAGTTGCTGATCTCTGCTCACTTAGGAATGATTCTTCCCTCTCTGCAATTTTATTTAATGAAAAGAAATGGAACACAGACTATGTGGGACACTGTAAAATATTCTAAATTTCCATATATATTATACCTATATTCACAAATTGTTTAACATTGCTACATTTGTTTAATCTTTCCTCCTCCCACTACCTGCCACCCCCCCATACACACACACACACACACACGTTTTATTGTTTTTACAGAACACTGAAGTAAGTTTCAGACATCATGGCACATTATATCTAAATGCTTCAGCATGTATCTCCTAAAAACAGACATTCTCCTACATATCCACAAGACCATTGCTAAGCCCAAGAAATTTAATGTTGCTACAATAATATTATGGAATATACATTTCCTCTTCAAACTTCTTCAATTGTCCCCCAAATATCATTTATATCTTTTTTAAAAAAAATCTAGGATTATAAATTACATGCGGCTCTCATGATTTTTAAAATCTTTTAATCTAGAATAGTCTTTCCATCTTTATTCATCTCTCATGATCATTGACATTTTGCATTTGTCTAATTATTTCCTCACTATTAGATTTAGGTTGAACATTTTTTGCATGGATGCTATGTAAGTGATACTGTGTCCTTCCCACTGCATCATATCAGGAGGCACATGGTATCAGTTTGTCTCATTACTGGAGGTGCTAAGCTTGATCACTGTTTAAAGTGGGGTTCACCAGGTCCCTCCAGTATAAGGATATCTTTTTCCCTTTGTAATTAATAAGTAATCTGTGGGGTGATACTTTGAGATTGTGTGAATATCTTGTTCCCCAACAACCTCTCACTCATTGGTTTTAGTATCCATTGAGGATTTTTACCTGAATCAATGATTATATTGTTAGCTGTGAAATGGTGATTTTTGAATTCTATCATTCCTTCTATATGTCTAAGCTGACATCCTTTTGTAATGAAGAGTTTTCCCTTCTCCCACCTTTATATAGTATCACTGTGGACTCATTGATTTCCTTTTGTTATAATCCATTACTATCATTAGTCATTGTGATCCTCAAATTGTCCTAAATCTGGCCAGCAGGAGGCCCTTCCAGCAGATGCTGTGTCCTTTGGATGTGTCCCCATTGTTCCTTGAACACTTCCTTGCTTTCTACACCACAGGATGCTCCAGGCTCACCTTGACCTTTCCTTGCTCCATCCCTAGAATGAGCCATTTCTTCAAGGAGAGTGGTGGTCTTTATGGTGGTGTCCAACAGTCAGTGGTGCACGGTGTGTCCATACCCAGTGGCAGCACTATTGGTGTCCATAGGGTTCCAGTGCCAGACTGTGATTTAGGGCATTTTTCCTGTTGCATAGCCTCCCACACCTTACTTTCTGGCCCTGTTGGGGATTTTATGAGCCACCCGATACTATTTAATCTTTCCTTGTGCATTAGATGAACAGAACGTCTGTTGCTTGCAGCCAAAGACTCTGATTGATACCACCACCAAATGATTCACATAATAAGCCCGAACTTCCTGGTCTTTGGGTGGCAGCAGATAATCTGGAGCCTGTGTAAAAGTGTGATGTCATAATGGCTCATAAGAGCAGACTTGATAGAAATGAATTTAATAGCACTTTTCAGTTCCTTGGTACTTTCAGCATCATCTTTAATATCCTTGACATGTTTGAGAGATGTATTATTTTCCTCATTTGAAAGATGGGAATTTGAAGTAAATGTTATAAGAACATGTATTAGAACGGACTTGTTTGAAGATAAAATGTGTACTGATAAGTCTAAAAATAAATTAGAAAAATATGCCAAAATAATTTTTTTTTGGTAATCACTTCAAGAAGTTCAAGCAACAAGAGCATCCAAATGTTACTAAATAAAGCTAATTGTCCTTGACTGGTCATTTATCTGCAGAGAGTTTTACACTGAATTCATGAAGATATGCCAGTAATAAGTGAAAGGACTGTACTGAGAATATAATAAGAGGAGTCTGGAGTAAAAAGAAACAGGATATAAATTACTGAGCTAGAATGTTAATTTTAAATGGTGGTGGTTTGTCACAGTCAATTGAACTAAACACCTGATCCACATTAACTTCACTCTCTCTTTGTAAACTGCTCATAACTACTCTGGACATTTTCATATGCTTTGTCTTGGCTCAGTCATTCTCCATGAAGGTGAACTACCTGTAGGTGGCATGTATTAAGTGCACACTAATCCAAGTATTAGTATTAGTTATTGCTTGCTGCAAACAAATTAGTCCCCATCTTAGTGGCTTAAAACAACACACATTTATCATCTCATAGTTTCTGTGGATCAGGAATCTTGTCTTGGCTTAACTGGGTCCTCTGCTACATGGTTTCTCAGGTTGTTGACAGAGGTAAGGATTCCTTAGCTTTGCCTTCTTTTATGAGAAACTCTTACTTCCTTTGTCAGGCTGAATTTTCCAAAGATGGCCTCAGCAATAACTCATATTCCACATGCTCTTTCTTCTGTAATATGGTCTTACCACTTCCCCCATTAAGAAGTGGGGCCTATGGCCCCTACTCTTGAGTGTGAGCAGGCTTGTGACTCACTTACAAACAATGGGATGTGGTGAAAGCGATGCTGCATGACTTTTGAGGCTATGTCAGAAGACGTGAAGCAGTTTCTGCCCTGCTGCTGAAACACTTGATTTTGGAGCTGTGAGCCACCATATAATAAGTATGACTACCTCAGAGCTGCCATCCTCTGAGGAAGCCCAGCCCCACGGAGAGGCCACCTTAAGTGCTCCAGTTGACAACTTCAGCTAAGGTCCCAGCTGACGGCCAACACTAAGCACCAGACATGTGAGTGAAGAAGCCTCCAGATGCTTCCAGCTTCCAGCCATCAAGTCACCACCAGCCATAGAGTTTTCTTAGCTGAGGCCCCAGACATTATAGAGCAGAGACAAGGAATTCTAGCTGTGCACTTCCAGAATGCCTGATCCACAGAATCCATGACCATAATAAAGTGATTGTTTTGTGATGCTAAGTTTTGGAGTAATCTGTTACACAGCAATAGTGACTGTAAGACTTCTCCCAGCTGGAAGACTTCCCCCCTCTCCCAATCCAGGGAGGTTTAAGAAACAAAAAGGCTCTTGGCCTCTTGGGTGGAGTCTATAGTTTATGAAGCATTACCTTTAGAATCTAGAGAGTTAGATGAAGTGATGAAACCCTGTTTAATTCCCTACACAGCAATTTTCAGAATCAGTAAAGCCAGCACAGTGTATTAGTTATCTATTTAAGTTATTGCTTGCTGCATAACAAATTACCCCCCATCTTAGTGGCTTAAAACAACACATATTCCAAGTATGCTGATTTATCTTTACAAATTATATGAATGTATGTATTAAATTACCACATGTACCCCCAAACTATGTATATCTATTATGCATCAATAAACAGCACCACCCATTTATTATCTCACAGCTTCTCTGCACGGCTTAACTGGGTTCTCTGCTTCATGGTCTCTCATGAGGCTGCAATCAAGGTGTTGGCCCAACCTGGCTGTTGGCTGAGGTTACTCTTAGTTCTGTGCCATGTGGGCCTCTCCCACATGGCCACTTGCTTCATCAAAACATGCAAGGTGAAAAGTCAATCGACAGAGTCTGCTAGCAAGACAGAAGTCACAATCATTTGTAACCTAATCATGAAAGTGATATCCCACCACTTTTGCCATATTTTATGAGTTAGAAGCAAGTCACTAGGTCCACCCACATTCAATGGGAGGGGCTTACACGAGGGTGTGACTACTAGGAGGTGGGGATCATTGGAGGCACCTTAGAAGGCAGCTGACTACATCAAGGACATTGTTACGGTAGGGTGTCAGGGGCAGTCCTTCAAGAATGAGCTATTTCTAGGGGAATGGAAAACAACTTTTGGGCTTACTGTGATCCAAGGTATCTCTGGATCATTTTTCCTTGACCTTCTAAAATGTGAGCACCTTGGGGAAACTGGGATTACTGAAAATTTTTGTTGTTTGAGGACAGATATTTCTTAAAACATACATTTAAATAAGTCCATCATCACAAAAAAAGACATTAGGGACTCAATTTTATTCAACCCAGGATCACATGCACAGAGAGGCGGGGGCAGGATAGAGGGGTGTCCTGTATTAGTTATTGCTGTATGTAAATATAAAATATTCATCAGTTTAATAGTATTGTCACTGATCCTCCTGGGATTCCTTCCCACCATCTTCCCACTACCCCCTGCTGCATTTTTAATTTACATATTTTCCTGCTAACAAGCAATTACCTACAATTTCTCCTGAAGAAGGGCTTTGTGCTTAATCAGGAATCTCCTTTATTAGGTAAATTGCTTAGTTTTACCCTTTGAAGTATTCCACGAACTTTTCCTATGCCAGGTTTTCCTTCTCTTATGATTGTATTTTTCTTTAAAGAGACAAGCCCCACAGCTGTAAGTTATGGAAGATGCCAGAATGAGAGGAGGCTGCGGCTTGCTTAGAGGGCCTCCAGAAATCTAGAAGGATACCTTATCCGGTTGGTTGAGAAACAAATGGTATAGGAAAAAAATGGCAGGGAAATAAGTTGCCTTCATCCTAAGGAAACTGTCCACAGTCTACCACCAGCATGTGAGGGTCTAGTGGAGTGACGCTGAGGTGGCTGGTTCTGGGGGCTGCAGTGACACACCAGAGAAGGCAGGAAGTAGAGGCCCTGGGGCAGGTGCATCAAGGACATCAGGAGGGCCCTTGGAGGAGTTCAGGAAGGGTCAGTTGCAAGACCTCCCACCTATCCAGCCATCACAGGGTAGGATGTGAAGGCTCTAAACTGCCAGTGAGAAAAGAATACAACCATCAGACACTGGAAAAGGGGGAAAGAGTACTAATGTCCTTATGGCTCATAGCAGGGAATCAATACTGTCTAAAATTGGAACAGGCAGTTTAAAAATTCCAATTCCTCCCTTGAGCCCAGGAGTTCCACATTACAGTGAGTTATGATCACTCCACTGCGCTCTAGGCTGGATGACAGAGTGAGACCCTGTCTCAATAAATGAATGAATAAATAAATAAATAAAAATTCCAACTCAACCACTTAATACTTTTTTATTTTTTGAATTTTAATTTATTATTTTTTAAGAGACTCGCCCAGCTGGAGTGCAATGGCACGATCAAAGCTCACTGCAGCCTCCAACCCCTGGGCTCAAGTGATCCTCCCGCCTCCTGAGTAGCTAGGACTATAGGCGTGCGTTGTACTATTAGCTTTGTACTAATCTAAACGATTATAATTCTTCAAAGTAAGCATGTATTATGCTGACAAAAGAAGACTAATTCTTCTTTTAAAAGGAAAGAAGTAAAAAAGGAAGACAGCAAGAAGGAAAGAGGAAGGGGGGGAGGGAGAGGGAGAGAGAGAGAGAAAATTTTGGAAGCCAATTAATATGCCAAGATATTAACAGTAGTTTATTCTGGATGGGTATATGTGGACAATTTTTATTTTATCCTTTATAGTTTCTTGGTTTTTTTTATTTTTTAGATTTTCAAAACCAGTTTAGTGTGTTGCTGAGGACATAGGAGATTGTGGTCTTTTTGGAGCTTTTTTCTCCCAAAGGATAATTGTGAAGAGTTGAACCACTATTAAGGGAGAGGTCGTAAAATATTTTTACTTTGCAAAATGATCCTCATAACGAAAAAGGTTGAGAATGAGTCCATGGCACAGCCTCTTTTAAACCACTCATGCAAAATTCCTGAGGGAGTCTGTGGGTAAGTTTTATGGGACAAGAGAGTAAATAATTGATAGCTAACATGTGTCACTTCTCATTGAGGAATCACATGCTTGCTGAATATGCTTCCCTTAGCAACCAGGTGACCACCTGGGGTAAGACCCCTATGAAGCTCCAAGGATATGAACATGTTGACTTAGAACCAGTCATATGGGCACGTTTCTATTTACATGTGAAAATGCAGTGGCCTTAAGTTTTATATTTAGAGTTACCCTTTGAGGTTTATACCTACAGAACTTGAAGATATTCAGATGTAAGCCTTGTGTAAATTTTAAATATTCCTCTTGTAAAAACTAAGTAAATGTCAACTTGGAAGTTTCTGGTATTGTAACATTTTCTTTGAAGAAATGTTAAGCTTATCATAAAAGGAATTCTTGTGAGAAGAAAAAATCCAACTCTGTACTATTTTTGGTAAGGCCACTGAAATTTGTGAGAGGGCTTTTGTCTTGAATAGATTTTAGAGCATAAAAATCTTGGTAAAAAACCCCTTATGCCTATTTCCAGTTTAACAAATTACTTCACTATGGAACAATAAATCAGTTAAAAAGTAAATGAAATGCATCAAACAAATAGAAAATTATTTTGTAAAATTCCAGCACTCAAATCAAAGCAACAGCAGATTCATGATAGCAGATCAAAGGCTGTGGCATGGCAATAATTTTCTCATAACCAATGTCGAAATGGTTTGAAAATTTAATATATTGCCAGGAGAGGCCACCAAGGAGTGAATGAGTCTCAGAAGCCATCACTGGTGTCATCCAATCAGAATGTTGGAGCTGGAAGAGCCTCTAGCTGGATACTAGAGGATGAGAAGTTGCTTCTAGCTGCAAACGCAAGAGAGGACTAAGACAAGCTGTCATTTGAGCAAGGTCTTGTGGGAAATCTTGAGTTTCCACATAATGGGTGATGAGTTTCCAAGTAGGGGAATAGCTCTTATTTCCTATTTGGTGGTGGAAATTTGTTGTAGCAATCCAGATATTTAGCAATTTTGAGAAATTCAGTCTTTGCGCTAAATGCATCAAAAACTAATGATGCAACACACATCTGGTTGGCTCTGGGGCCTGATTTCCTCCCTACTTTTGGGAACTTGGGAAAAATCTGGCTCAGTAGGTCTGAGTTAGCTCAAGGGACAGACGGGCTGAAAGCAGTTACCGGGTCTGAAGGCTCCCTTTTTCTCACAAGGCCACTTGTCCAACCAGGAAGCTTCCACTATGTTACATAGGGGCATCAATGTTCCATGGCCTCCTGACCCTAGAACTACAGTACATGGAGCATGACAGGGAGGGGAGGGGCGTGCCCTCTCTACTGAATTGCTGGCTACAGTCAGCAGTGGGATAATTCGAGTTCAGGGGGATTGCACTTGCTTTATCATTCCTCTGCTTATTGACCCATCAATAGATGCTATTTTTTTTCACACGCACCATGTATCACTAGTGGTGTGTGTCCTGACCTCTTTACTACAATGGTCAAACACTTGATTTTCTTTTTTTGGAGGTTCATCTTACAGATACATTTATGCATACCACAAAGTAAATGGTGCTTATACAAGTATACGGCAATTTTCCATGTTCCCATCTAACATAGCTTGCTCAAATTTACAAGCAGACTGATGTTTCATCTGATATGTAATACGAGTAAAGATGGTTAATGATGGCCATGAGCAGGCACAGAACCTGAAGTTTTCAGAGCTTTATTTCTTTTATCAGCATATCCCCAGACTAGTTGCTCAGAAATATGATCAGCTAAGTTTTCCAAATGGCTAGTCAAGGAAACTGTCTCCAAATCTTATAACCCTACATTTTAAATCTTTCTGATTTGTTACAGTAATATTAAGGCAAGATACTTTGTTATTATGGATTATATTTTAAATAATATTTATCATTTTCTCTCCAATATAAAAACAATACATGTCATTGTAAAGAATTTGGTATATGTAAAAAAGCACAAAGAAAAAAATATATCCCCTGTGATACTGCCCTGGATATAATTACTCATTTTATCTTAATGCATATCCTTCCAGCCTTTTCTTTCCCTAGTTTTTCTGTATGAGTGCAGGTTTAGTTAGAATAATATTGTAATCACTCTTTTGTAATCTGATTCTTTCACTTGACAATAATATATTATGACCATTTTCCTATGTCATTAAAAATTCTTCTAAAAATAATTTTAAAGCTTGCCTAGTATTCTACCATTTGAATCTTTCTTGAATTTCACATATTTAAAAAAATTTTATAAATAATATTATAATAAACATTCTCGTATATAACTCTTACATACCCATCTCGTTATTTCTTTAGATTAAATTCCTAGATATAGAGTTGGCTAATGAGTATGAGTTAGTCTGATATAGCCTGATTATTTCCCCCTTGTAGATGCTTTTTGTTGTCTTCCTAGATACTTGAATTTTTTCTTTATTTCAAAGTTGAAAAGCTTAAAAAAGAACATGTCTCAGCATCGAATGTTCTATATCATATTACCCTAGAATGAAATGTAACTTTTCAATCAGTAAGTTTATTTACTTCTTTATTTCAAGGGGATTTTCTTATATAATACTGATGAACATACTTTCTGTCATTAGTGGGCTTCTCCATTTCAGGGACATCAATTATTCTTACATTGGATCATCCTTATCTGTCTTCCACATATATTCACTTTTAAAAAATTGTCTTCATATCTTATCCTTTCTTCTATATTTATGTTATTATCCCAAGTATTTCTCTGTTGCCATAATTAGTTTTTCAGCTGTCCATCTGTTCATTGCTGCTTCTACTTTAGGTATTAGTATTGAAATGATATTAGTTTGGCCCTTAATGTTTCTCTTAAAGCTGCAATCTCTCATTTCATCCCATTCTGCTGTTTTATCATCTCATCTTTGAGCTCTTATCTTATTAAACCCATGCTCTTATTAAGTTTTTCTATAGCCTGAAGCAGTTGTGAAGGATTTCCTTCTATTACTTGTGTTATGGCTTCTGCTAAGCTGGGTTCTTCATTTAGTTGCACGGAGTACACTGGATCAGTTATCATGCTGACAGTCTGTTCTCATAGGGGATATCCTTGGGATTCCTATTGTTCTCCTTAATTCAGTATGTGGCTTTTGGGTCATTATTTCTATCAGAGAGAGAAAGTGAGCCCTACTGGTCACTTTTCCCAATCCCTTCATTTCTTCCCAGCATCCATTTCCATTCTACTCAGTTACAGGCAAAAAAAAAAAAGGCAAGTCATTCCACTTTCCTCACATTTAGGGGTATTAGTAAGAATTCCTAGGATATGGTTAACTCACCAGTATGGCATTTGAGGGTCTTTGACCATCAGTTTTGGGCCACCAGTTTTTTAAGTACATAAATGTTAAAGTATTTAATTTTAAGAAATGGAAATACATGTATTTCCATTGTTTTTCCAGTTGTATCCAACAGCAAAAAAAAAGTTTTAAAAGACACTTTAATATATCAGAAACATTATTTTCTTCCATTTTTCAATAGCTGGCATAATCCCAATAAACCCTAATAAAATGTATTCCTTTCATATGTTATTAATTGGTTTTATTTCTGTGTAACCAGTATTTTTGTTTCTAAAAAACTTTTATGTTAATAATATTTCTGTGAAAAATTAAAATTCTGATGACAAAAATTACCTATAGCTCTATGAATATTAAAAGCATTTGAGAAAAATTACCTATAGTCCTATGAAAATCAAAAATATAGATGAGAACAAAATTACCTACATTTCACCCAGCTATGATTACTGATAATATTCAGGCTCATTCCCTTCCAGACTGTTATATTTATTTGCATATTCAAATACACACACCCATACCCATATATATATGTATGTGTGTGTGACACACACACACACACACACACACCCCTACCTTTTAAAAATGCATTTTTTCTAATCTAGGAATTCCACTCATGGACTTTATCCTAAGGAGCTGATCACACAGGAGTGAAACGAGGTTTGTTCAAGGATATTCACTGCACTTTGCTTTATAAGAGTGAACACCTGGAAGTAATCTGAATACACATTAGAAGAGGATTTGTTAAATTTTACTATATTCATGTAAAAAACACTATGCAAACATCAGAAAGGATATGTGTATCCACATTTGTTTATTTGGGACTATCCCCATAACATATAGTTAAGTGAAAAATGTGGCTTCAAAAATAGCCCATGTGGCATGATCCCACCCCTGCAAAATTGCTTATCATAAATCCATGTGAATATATAGCTTACCACAGTCACGTTAATGGTGGTTGTTACAGAATGGAAGGACTTCAATATTATTACTTTGTTATTCCTTTGTGTTTTAGCCAAAATTTTGAAATCTCTTTGAAATAAGATGGGGAAAATTAACAACATAGCTTATTTAAGGGGAAAATGTATATATGTTAGAAAAATACTAACAATATTTATTATATATTATTTTGCAATGAGTCAATTATAAGAAATGTGGTTTTATACCCATAAAGACAGGAAGATGTTTGATCTGCTGCACAATTCTTAGTTTGAACATTGAAACAGAAGCGTCATTACCAGGACACAATAGCTTCAGATGCACCCTCCAATTAATGGTCATGGATCATTACAAAATCAACAGGCAAAAATTAGTTGTATTCTATACAGTAACAATAAATAATCTGAAAAGGAAATTAAAACAATTCAATTTACCATAGCATCAAAAAGAATAAGATACTTAGGAATTAACTTATCCATGGAGGCAAAAGACTTATACACTCAGAACTACAAAACGTTGCTAAAAGAAATTAAAGGCATAAATGGAAAGGAATCCTGTGTTCATGGATTAGAAGATTTAATATTAAGATGTCAATACTGCCCAAAACAATCTACAGATTCAATTCAATCCCTACTAAAATCCCAATGATGTTTTTGTAGAAATAAATCCTAAAATTCATAGGATTCTAGGGACCCCAAATAGCCAAAACAACTTTAGAAATTTTTTTAGATTTAGAAAAATAACAAAATTGAAGGACTCACATTTCTTGATTTCAAAACTTACTACAAAGCTACAGTAATCCAAACAGTGTGATACTGGCATAAAGACAGACATATAGATGATTAGAATAGAGAGCCCAGAAATAAACCCTCAGATATAGGGTTAAATGATTTTTGAGAGAAATGTAAGACCATTCAATGGGAAAGGACAGTATTTTCCACAAATGGTGTTGAGAAAACTGATATTCACATGCAAAAGAATGAAGTTGGACCCTTACCTTATACCATACATAAAAATTAACTCAAAATGGATCAAGGACCTAATTAACATAAGAGCTAAAACTATAAAACTGTCAGGAGAAAATAGGGGGAAAGCTTCATAACTTTAGATTTGGCAATGATTTCTTGGATATGACACCCAAAGTATAGGCAACATAAGAAAAAATAGATAAATGAAAATTAAAAACTTGTGTGTATCAAAGGACACTTTCAACAAAGTGAAAGGGCAACCCACAAAACGAGAGAAAATATTTCCTAATCACATATCTGATAAGGGATTAATATCCAGAAAACATAAAGAACTTCTACAACTCAACCACAACAAAACCAAACGACCCAATTCAAAAATGGGCAAAGGACTTGAATAGATATTTCTCCAAAGAAGAATACAAATGGCCATTGAGCACATAAAATGATGCTCAACATCACTAATCATTAGGGAAATGCAAATCAAAACAATGAGATACCACTTCACACCCATTAGGATGGCTATTACCAAAAAACCCAGAAAAGAACCACTATTGGGGAGGATGTGGAGAAACTGGAACCCTTGTGCACTGCTGGTAGCAATGTAAAATGGTGTAGACAGTGTGGAAAACAGTATGGCAGTTCTTCAAAAAATTAAATACTTAAGGAGCCTGGATAGCTCAGTCGGTAGAGTATCAAAAAATTAAATACAAAATTGCCATAGTACCCAGCAATTCCACTTCTGGGCGTATATACACAAAGAACTGAAAGCAGAGACTTGAGCAGATATTTGTACACCAATGCTCATAGCAGCATTATTCACAATAGGCAAAATGTGGAAACAATGCAAATGTCAATTGACAGATGAATGGACAAACAAAATGTGGCATATGTATACAATGGAATATTATTCAGCCTTAAGAAGGAAGGAAGTGCTGACAGTGTTACAATATGGATGAACCTTGAGGACATTATGTTAAATAAAATAAGCCTGACACAAAAGGACAAATATATAATTCTACTTATATGAGGTATCTGGAATAGTCAAATTCATAGAGACAGAAAGTAGAATGGTAGTTACCAAGGACTGGGTGGGGAGGGGGGATGAGGAGCTGTTTAATGGGGACAGACTTTCAGTTTGGGATGATGAAAAAGTTTGGAGATGGATGATGGTAATGGTTACACAATAGTGTGAATGTACTTAATGCCACTGATGTACCAATGTGAATATACTTAATGCCAATGTACATTTAAAAATTGTTAAAAATGCTAAAGTTTATGTTATGGATATTTTCTCTCTCTCTGTCTCACTCACACACACACACACACACACACACACTCACGCACACACAGAGTCAGGTCTGGCCAAGCAGAGCTGAAGTGCTCTGAACAATGAAATGGCATGTATTTTGGGTTTCTGGGACCAGTCTGGGAGAGAGGATGGAGGTAGTGGCGGGTAGGGCAGAAGAGGAGAAGGAAAGGAGACAAGGCCAGCAAAACGGCATGGTGGCCCCTGGGGAGGATGAGCTGACAGTTTAAAAACAGCAACACCCATTGGCTCTATCTGCTACTCTATACTTTGTTGCTTCTCTGTGCCTGTCCCACCCAAATCTTCAGTAAGCTTTCTTAGTCCATCACAGATTGTATGGGAAATCAAGGGGGAGAATAAAAGCTTAGGCACTGTGTTCCACAGGTAGGTGAGGGTAGAGTAGGGAACAACCCCAAGAAGCAAAACATGAGGGAGTTAAAGGTGTCAGCAGAAGCAGGAATTGGAGCAAGCAGTTACTAAGAGAGATGGAAGCCCCCCACATTTCCTCAGAATTATTGAGGCAACATTGGGCTTTCCTGCCATCTATGGGAAGGGAGCTGGTGCCATTTTTACTGAAATAATAATATTAAAGGAAGCTGGAGGGTTTGGGGCCAGCTAGGTGGCTGAGGCCCGGGTTATGCTCATTGACTCATGGAATGGTGGTGAGTGGTCCTTCTACAATGGGCAGACTTTGGAAGCACTGCTCTTGTCCCGTGTCCTCATATTCTGGTGGCAATGCACTCTTTGTAGGGTGACAGGGCAGGGAAGATCTGGCTGCTTTAGTGGGAAATGTCTCCTGCTTGGAGTCCAAACTGAGACTTCCTGAGTAACGACATTAAACATTGCTCAGAAAACAGTCACTTGAGCAGTTATTGTTTAATGACCATTTCTTACCCATGATTGTATAGGTAACTCTTAATAGACACTTTTGAAGAATGTTTCTTAAGAAATAAAACCCTGGACAAATGGCACAAGATTTTGAGGCTGTTAATATTATGAATGTCTTTAAGAAGAGTATAAGCAGTTGAGAGCAAACTATCCTGTAATCTCTCCCCTGTTGGCAAGACCTTGTGTAGAATTTTTCCCTATTAAGTCATGGACCAGCATCATTAGAAAGGGGTTCTGAAAATAGCAGAAGTAATTGGCACAGTTGACATGTTGGTCATGTGTCAGACACAGGGACAATTCAGGAAACAGTGTAGTATCTCTATTGAAGAGTGTTGGTTTTAAAAAAATGCATTTGGAGTCCCAGGCTCTGCAACTCCTTAAGTAGGCGTGGGTGACTGGAGACATTTACTAACACTCCAAGGCTGTTCCATGATTATATTTCTGGTTGTGCTCAGATGATATATCTGAGCCACTTCCTATTGTAATGATTTGGTTTGAACTATGTAGCCACTTGAAAGATGCATAAGAGACTCTGACGCTGATGTCAGAACATTGTTTCATCTTTCTGAAGAAGGTCCAACCATCAAAAGTGATGGCCTTGGTTCCCTGAGTGGAAGACAGCTGGCTCTTTGGGGTCAGATACTAGGAGCCAAACCATTTCATTGTGGGCTGATTTGGGGAACTGGTGCAGGGCGAGATTGGCTGACAGTATGTTCTGCCCCTCTCTGGGAAACCCATCCGCCAGGACTGAGGTCTGGATCTTAACAAGAGTCACTTGGGAGCTGGCATTGGATTCTTCTACTTAGCTTATTGTCTAATGAAGTAGAAGCTGCAAAGATCTCGTCAAAGGGACCATGAAGGCTGAATTTTCTTGAGAATCTAGAAGACATACTGAAGCACCAACATGATATGGAATCCATTAAAGCTTTAGCTCTTCAAGGGCAGGACCTCTGGCTGATTTGCTCATCATGGTACCCTCAGTGCCCAGCACATATCTGGAACACAATAGGCATATTTTTTGAATGAATGAATGAATTCTACATAAGTGGTTCTTGAACTTTAGAGCAGTGCTTCTCAAACCTTAGTGTGCATCAGAATCCCTGGGAGGGCTTGATAAAACATAGATGGCTGGGCCCCAGCCCCAGGGTTTCTGAGTCTAGGGCTCAGGCTGAGAATTTGCATTTCTCACAAGTTCCCAGGCGATGCTGCTGCTGCTGGGTAGCTGACCACATGGACTGCACTGCTTTGGAGTAAGAAACACCTGGGGAGCTTGTTAAAAAGGCTGCCACCTCCCACTCCCACCACACCTAGAGATCCTGATCCAGTTGGTCTGGGTGGGCCCCAGGAACCTGCATTTTGACAAGCTTCATGGATTCGGATGCTGGTCGTCCCCAAACACACTGTCAGAAACACACCACAGGGAACTGCCAAATGGCTCACATTTCTCTTATTAAGAATGTTATCAAAGTCACCGACTGCCCCTTTGGAAATCAAGTCAGGTACAAAGCTCAGTGGCAGCCAAGCTCTGGCAAGCCACATGCACACACATGAAAGTAGGACCTCGAGTGTGAGCTGTTGTAGAGTGAAGAAATGGACACGAAGCCATCCCATGTAGGAAGGAGAGAGAAATATTACAAGAAAGCAGCTGAGCACAGCTTCAAGCCATGTGAGGTATGGATGGCAGCTGAGGGTGGGTGGTAGTTGTGGGCAGCAGCCAGCCTGGGGGAGGGGGGAGGTGATAACAAAGAACATAGTCAATACCATGGAGCAGAAACTTCAGGTAAAGCTCACATTTAGATGATAACTGTAGATGGGACTTAAGGGGCCAATGGCCCCAAACTGTGGCATGCTCGGTTTGAAAGGACCCTGGAGTTCATTTCCACCTCCATAACAGCCCTGAAAGACCAGAGGGGTGAAGGTTGAGATGCCCAGTCTTAGTGTCAGGCTGTCTGAACTTCTGGGCTCAGTTGTGCCATTGGGCCCACATATCTGTCTACACAATATATTTATTGTGTTTTGTGAATGTCTGTAAGCAGATCACGGATGGCCCTTTGTGGATGTAGTATGTGCTGCCTGCCACCCCCCAAAACATCAGCTGTATGTCTTGGGTGGTGTTCCCCAAGGCAGGGATTCCTCATGAGATGAGGATTCCTATGAAAGTGATTTGGTAGGGAGCATTCCCAGAAGGAATAGGGAGGGGGTGGCAATGTGAGACAGGGCAGGTGAGGGCATCAACAAGTGTATAACGCCAAGTGGGCTCGCACAGAAGATGATAGCTTTGGCTCAGTCCATTAGGGGAGCTCTGGAAATGACGTGGGCCCTAGCTGGAAAGGGAGCTGGGGTGTTTGCATACCTACTGCCACCCCACCCATCAGTCCTTGCTTAAGGGTGGCCCCCAGGAGATGTAAATTTGCAGGCACTTTTGCTTCTCTTCACATGCACAGGCAAGGTGGACTCCAGCAGCACAGGTGTATCTGACCACAAAGGGATGCAGGTGCTGGCTGCTGGGAGCAAAAGCCACTGGGATCAGTGGGCCCCCAATGGTAAAGGCATCGAAGGGATATGTGTGAGGCTCTGACAAGGTCTGCTAAACCGTGTTACCTTGGACAAGTTCCCTCTCCTCTCCTCCAAGCCTCAGGCAACTCTTATGGCCGGTCACATTCTACTTCTTCTACTTGTATGTTTTCTTTCAAGGTTCTAAATTGGTAGCAGGTTCTTATTTATACTATGGCAAAATGTCTCTTTGTAACTTCTGCCTACCGGTCCCAGGTCTGCCCTCTGTGGGCACGAGACTGGTTCCTCTTGCCCTTCAGAAAGTTGAAAATAACAATCATTTAACCCCCAGAGGGTTCTTTTCTCTTAACCTAAAATCTTCAGCTTCTTTACCTGCTGCCTATATGAGAAAGAGTGTTCCCAGACCCCACCTCCTTTGGCTGGCCTCTTTGGGCATTCCCCAATTTGTCCAAGAGCCTCTGAAAATGTGGCATCCTGATGGAAAATGGGGGGGCTACAGTTACCTTCTGATCTGAGTATTCAATTAAGTCATCATCTTAAGCCTCAGTGATCCACTGTTAATACTGTCATCTTGGGGTTATGGGTAAGGAAAGGCAAAGAAGCCCACGATATATTTTTAACTCATGTAACAAGGAGCAGCGGCCACTAATTTTTCCCCTCTGGGTCTCTGACTTCTGACCTTTTGGAGCTAGTGGACTTCCTTTCTTTTTTTGAAAAACATTGACATCAAACCCAGAAAAATTTGCTACTGAGAATGGTGAATTCAGAATGTAGCAAAAATTATTAACAATCCTCTATGACAGTGATTCTCAAACTTTCATGTGCATCAGAATCATGGGGAGGGCTTGTTAAAGCAGATTGCTGGGCCCCACTCCCAGTTTATGATTCGGCAGGTTTGAGATGGGGCTGAGAATTTACATACTCCTCTATTACGTTTCCTGACTGGGCTCTGGTATCACAAGTTTTTAGAAGGCTTTAGTCAAGAGAGGGAGAGAAGGAAAAACTCACATCTCTTGTATGTACTGTGTGCCAGGAACAGTCATATATATATATATATATATGAATATATACACACACACATATATGTATATTATTATGTATATATATTATTTTAACAGCACTATGAATGTACAGCCAGTATCTTCCTTTTAAAAATAATAAAATGACACAGAATTTAAGTCATTTGTTTTAAGGTCACATGGGGCAAATCTGGAATTGGAGCCCAGGTCTGACTCCAAAGCCCAGTACTTCCCCATCCACCACACTGTTTCTTAAACTGTCAACTGGGCCACAATGTCAAAATCACTCATAATTAAAGCACGCACGCACACACACACACACACACACACACAATATGCCCTTGAAATCTTTTTGCTTGAATTTCATGTCACAAAGATAAAATACATTTCACATACACACACAAAAAAAATGGTCTCAGAAGGAGGTGCAGATAATATGGAACTTTTCCTACTGCATGTCTGTTATTGTTTGTGATTATGTTTTCACAATAAACTTAGTTAATGTGTCAATTTCTAATAATAGGCTCTCCATGGAGGTTGCCAGAAACCAAGTGTTGGACTGAAAGGAGCCAGTAATGATAGACGAGAAAGAGCTAACTCGCCAAAAAACTGCATCCTAAATATTGAACAGGCGAATTTTAGAGTCGTGTGGTTTTGAGAAAAGGTTTCCAATATTATCATTATACAAAGTCTTTTTCTTCCTCAGAAGTACATTACAACAGATAAACCTTGAAAACATTATGCTAAGGGAAAGAAGTCAGTCACAGAAGACCACATATTGTATGATAAATTATACGAGATATCAAGAATCTACAGAGATAGAAAGTAGATTAGTGGTTGCTTAGGAATTGGGGGGCTGGTGGTATAGGGGGTTGACAACTAAAAGGTATGAGGTTTCTTTTTGAGGTGATGAAAAATTCTAAAATTAGACTGTGGTGATGGTTGCCCAAGTCAGTGAATATACAAAGAACCACTGAACTGTTTACTTTAAATGGATGAATTGTATGGTATGTGGATTATATGTTAATAAAGCTATTACCAAAACGAGTACATTACATTTGTAAAAAAAATTAAGTTATACATGGAAGCTCATAGTTTGGATTTTTAAAAACACATACCAATTATTTTAGAGGTGAGAACTCTGGAATTTAGATTTAGCTAGGTAGGGCCTATTCAGGGAAAGTGGAGTACTAGGGCTGACTAGCATTGCAGCTTTGATGTAGGAAGTGAGGTGGGTGCTTGGAGGACTTTAGTTCTAGGTTCCGTCACAGGATGTGCAGATGTATGGAAGGGATTGGTGACAGCAGTTCACAGTTCTGACCGGTAGGCGGTCCAGGGCAAATTGCAGGGTCTCAACAGGCATGCTGGGTGAGTAGTCGGGCCTCCAGCATTAGCCCAGCCATACAAACTGGGGCATGGAGGGGGTACTGGGGAAAGAGGCCAGAAGCCACCTGGGGCACTGGGGCCTTGCATCCAGGTGGGAGGAGTAGCAGTATGTATGACTGGAAGCTGAGAGCCATGTAAGTTGGACCAGAGCTGTGTGCAGGCAGCCCCAGGGGCTGGATGAAGTACTAAGGCTTTCTCAGAAGAGTGGAATCTACCTGGAATCCCCAGTCGGGGGGCACCTATGGTCACTGACTTGCTTCCTAGGGATGTAAGCTCATGGCCTTACCAGGATGTGTCTTAAATCTCAGCTGCATGAAGGAAAGCAGGAGAACAAGAGAAAGGGAAGTAACTGTCCCAGTCAAGTTCCTTTTAATAACCCTTCACTCCCTCCCCGTATCTGTTTAACTCAACATTACTTATGCCAAAGACCGTGATAGGGGCTCAGATACAAAGACCAAGAAACAGTCCTTGCCCTCACAGAGTTTATAGTCTAAAGGGGGAGGGCAACTCATAAGCAGATCATTTTCAACATAATGACCACATCCTGTTAGATCTGCCCATCACTATTTGGGTCATGAGGCATGCTTCCAGGGAAGCCAATTGCTATGGTCTGAATGTATATGTCTTTCCAAAATTCCTATGTTGAAACCTAATCTCCAATATGACAGTATTAAGAAGTGTGGTCTTTGGGAGGTGTTTAGTGCCCTTACAAAAGAGGCCTGAGGGAGCTTGTTAGCCCCTCACCCCTTCTGCCATGTGAGGACACAGCTAGAAGGCACCATTTATGAAGCAGAGAGCCCTCACTAGACACCAAATCTGCTAGTACCTTCATCTTGGATTTCCCAGCCTCTAGAACTGTAAACAATAAATTTCTATTGTTCATAAATTACTGAGTCTAAGCTGTTTTGTTACAGCAGCCTGAACAGCCTAAGACACCAACTTTAGACACACATCTACAACAATTTTAAAAAGCAAACACTGAAATTTTATTTAGCATACTTAATATTGCACAGAAATAAAAATACTGATATTTTCCAGAA
This sequence comes from Daubentonia madagascariensis, assembly GCA_023783475.1. Lineage (NCBI taxonomy): Eukaryota > Metazoa > Chordata > Mammalia > Primates > Daubentoniidae > Daubentonia > Daubentonia madagascariensis. Next base: position 550,372 of record JAKFHU010000522.1, read on the forward strand.
ACATTACTCAAAGGACAATGATTTTCTTAGATTGACAGTTACATTTTCTAAACAAGGCCTTATAGTCACATCTAATATAAAAATGCCTTCGGTTAACATAGTTCATCATATCCTCAATGGCAAAATATTGTAAGGTAGCATGTTGGGCCAGCAATTAACACATACTTTTTAGGTAAAACTGGATTTTTGATGTTAACAGATTAAAGACTCTCACAGCATCTTTAATTCTCCAGTATGACATTTTGGATTCAACCTGAGTATGTGGTGATGGACAGATCTGATGGGATGTGATCCAACTTCTGGGTAAAAATATGCTGTTTAAAAAACCATACTTAAACAGCTTTAAGTTGGTAAGGTGATAAACGTACTTTATCACCCTGAATATTTGGTTTAAATAAACTGTGTGTTGCACCATTTTATTTTTATCATACATGAGGTCACATAATATAGTGGGGAGGGAGCCCTGGATTCCGGTACAGACTCCGTAATTCAATATCCAAGTCATCTAGACAAACTGTACTCTCTCTGGGGCTCATTTGCCACATTTGTTTAAAAGGAAAAATAAGAGGTTCCAGAGAAAAGGGATAAGGTTTGACTAAATGATCTCAAAAATCCCTTCTAGCAAAATTCTATTAGGTTGAGTAAAGGCCATTTAAATTCAAAATGTAGATCTGTGCAAAGTGAACCAAACTGGTATTTTACTTTTGAACCAAGAATTTTAATGCTAAAAAAAAAAAATCCCCACATAAACAGCACCGCTTCTGAACCCATCTGTAGCTCTGACATTAGGAATTCAAATTGGAGTATTTTTACCCTCCAGAGTTTAAGCCCATAAAGCCCCTGCCTGCGCTTGGCTAATTTAAGTCATAATACAGTTCCATCTTTGACAGCAAAATCATCTTACTAATATTTTTATGCATTTAAAGAATTACTTCTAATTAGTGACCTTGTAAGTACTGATGACACACCAGGCAGGAAATGACAGAATTTTATCCTTCCTTGGACTTTTTCCCTCCTATGAAATGTAACCCCAACTGTCACAAATACAAGTTATTTAAGATGTCCTCAAAAGGCTCATCTAAAACAGACTGCCAGAGGGGTTGCATTAGAAAATAGAAATATCAATTCTAGATGAAAGCAAGACAGACAGAAGGCCTCAAATTGGCAAAGAAAAAAGTTATACTTAGTTATTTAAGAGCAGGATGGAGGAGATGGAGGGATGCTTTCCTAACGTGTCAAGATTGGGATGGTTTTAGTCATCGTTTCTGTGCTGGGTGTTTCTTACAAACATCACTTTATGAGGAGGGGCCCTACAAAACTCTAGCTCTACCGAGCTTTGCAATCTTACTGTCCATTATTTCGTCATGGCATTGAGGATGTAGCAGCCAGTAATTAGATCAGAGCGTGGAAAGTCAGGGAGAGAAATTAGAACGAATTATTTTTTTAAAGGAAGTGGTCATTCAATGGCAGAAAATCCGAGTCACCCACAATTTCCTTGTCCATGTTGCAAAGGGATGGGTCGGGCAGGATCCAAGAATAGGAAGGGAGAGAACTCAGCTGGGGTCGGGAGCGGGCGTGGGAGCGAATTCCCGAACGCAGAACGTGAAACAAGCCAGCTCGGGAGACGCGAGCTGCCTTGGGAAGGGCGCTGAGTAGGTCCAGCATCTCGCAAGGGTGAGTCCAGGTGAGGGACGTGTTACCTAGCGCCGCTGGCGGGGAGCCTGGGCTTCGCCCGGCGTGGTTCCCGCCAGTGGCTTCTCAGAGCGCAGCGGCCTACTGGGTGTCAGCGCGCAAAGTAGCCGCTTAATCCCCGCTCCCGCTGGATTAATTAGGGCCTCCTCAAAGCAGAAAGTTGAGCCAGGGCTTCTTTCCCAGGCACAGGGGCACCGGGAGGTCGACACTCCTCTGGCCCAGCCAGGCGCCCCTCTCCGGACACCACCCGGCCGAAGGGCTTCTGCGACTCGTGCCTCTCCAGTGAGCCGCCACCCCACCCTACCAGCCGGGCTCTAGGGACCCTCTGGTGACTGGCCGCCAGTTGGGTCACCGGAGTCAAGGCCCTGGCCCGGGCCGCTTCTTCCGCGCCTGTGCCCTCGGTTTGCAGCCAGCAGTCGGGGCGCAGGGCGGGGCGCGCCGGGAGGCCGAGGCGGCGCGCTATTCCTGTCGCTGTGAGCTACCGGCATGTTATGTGCGGCACCCAATCACGCCTCGGACCGGCCGCTCTGACCCGCGCCCTCCCCTCCCTAATCCCCCAGGCTTTGATTTGATCCTCCGCGTGGAACAAGCTCACCCCCCTCCCCACCCGCCCCGTAACCAGTTGTCCCCAGCCCTCGCGGGTGCCCGCAGAACTCGTCCTCCTCGTCCACCCCTGGGAGGTCAGAGCCTTTGCCCCGCACTCCCGGGACGCCCCGAGTCGGGGCTGCATCTGCGCCGTCAGAGACCCACTACCCCCGGAATCCACCGGCAGCTCTGCCCTTCCAGGTGATGGTGTACGGCCACCGCCGCCCTTGGCGTGCAGGTGTGGGCTCTCCGAATTGGGCTGGGGAAGGGGCTTTGGGCAAAGCTCTAGCAGCCTCGGCAGCTGTGGAAACCAAACCCCACACTCCCCGGAAGACTCCAAACTCCGCGCCCTTCGCTACTAGGAGCTTCTGGAAACCGTTCCCGGACCGGATTTGCTCTAAGAGGGGCACCGGACAATCTGTGGATCTGGATGAAGAAGACCTAGATTTTAAACTGAGCAGGCAAAAATGAGCCCCTGTTAAGGGCTCTGCGGCTCGCGCGGGGGTCCCTGGAGTGCCGTGCTCCGGGATGCCTCCGGCTCTGCCCGATTCCCGCCCTGGGCATAATGAGTTACTTCCTGTCTTACTGCAAGGCTCATGGCGGCGCGCTGCTCACCGGCTACCAGGCCCTGCGCGCCGAGGGCTTCCTGTGTGACGTTATACTGGAGGCCGAGGGCAGCGAGTTCCCGGCGCACAGGTCACTCCTTGCGTGCTCCAGCGACTACTTCAGGGCCCTGTTCAAGAGCCACACTCGGGAATCCCGGGCACGCGTGATCCACTTGCACGTGCCGTCTGCGGCTGGCCTGCAGCGCCTGCTGGACTTCATCTATACCGCCTGGCTGTCGCTCTCCATGGACACCGTAGAGGACACATTGGAGGCCGCCAGCTACCTGCAGGTCACCGAGGCCCTGGGGCTGTGTGGACGCTACCTGGAGCGCCAGCTGGCTCCAGAGAACTGCTGCTTTGCCGCCAACGTGGCGGCGCGCTTCGGCCTGGTTCACACGCTGGACGCGGCCGAGCGCTGTATCGTGCGCCACTTGCGGGAGCTGCTGGCTCGGGGCGCGGGCTCGGCAGGACTGCTGGAGCTCAACCCCACGTCGCTGAGGGCCGTGCTAGGGGCCCCCGACGTGGCGCGGGTGCCCGAGGCCCGGCTGTTGGGCCTGGCGCTGGCCTGGCTGCGGCAGGAGCCCGCGGCAGAGCGCCAGGCGCACTGCACAGCGCTGCTCGAGCGTGTTCGCTTCGGCCTGGTGCCCGCCGACATGCTGCGGCGCGTCTACTCAGGCTCTGGCCTTGTGCTGCCCGCCCGGGTGAAGGGCCTCATCATCCAGGCCCTTAACTACCACACGGCGCCCTCCCGCCAGCCGCTCATGCAGGGCGAGCAGACCAGCGTCCGGAGTCCCCAGACCCGCATCTTGTTGGTTGGGGGGTGCAGGGCGCAGGAGGCAGTGACCGAGGAGGTTGTGGCCCCACGGGGGCCAGCTAGGGGCCGGGTCGCCGCGGTGGAGCCCGAGGAGGAGGAAGAGGAAGAGTTAGAGGAGGAGGAAGAAGAGGAGGAGGAGTGGGAGCTCACCCAGAACGTAGTGGCCTTCGACGTGTATAATCACCGCTGGCGCAGCCTTACACAGCTGCCCACACCGCTGCTGGGGCACAGCGTGTGCACCGCGGGCAACTTCCTGTTTGTCCTGGGCGGGGAATGCCCTTCTGGCAGTGCCTCTTCCCCTGGCAGTGCTGCTTCTCCTGCGGAAGGCCCGCGGGCAGTCACGGCCCAAGTGCACCGTTATGACCCGCGCTTCCATGCTTGGAAGGAGGTGCCCGCCATGCGGGAAGCTCGGGCCCACTTCTGGTGCGGCGCCGTGGGCGAGAGGCTCCTGGCTGTCGGGGGCCTGGGCGCGGGCGGCGAGGCTCTGGCTTCGGTGGAGATGTACGACCTGCGCTGGGACCGCTGGACGGCTGCCGAGGCGCTGCCGCGGGCGCTGCACGGCCACGCCGGGGCCGTCGGGGACCGTGGTGTCCTGTACATCTCTGGGGGCAAGGCGGGGAGAGGTGAAGGCGGCGCGAGCAGCCTCCGGGACTTGTACGCCTTAGGCCCTGGGGAGCGAGCGTGGAGCAAGAAGGCGCCCATGAGCACGGCCCGCTTCGGGCACCATATGGCGGTGCTGCGCGGCGCGGTGTTCGTTTTTCTGGGGCGATACGAGCCATTCTCCGAGATCGAGCGTTACGACCCTGGCGCGGACCAGTGGACTCGGTTGCGGCCGCTACCCTACGACCGCTTCTCCTATGGGTTGGCCGTGGTAGAGGAGACCGTGCTCCTGCTGGGCGGCCTTAAGTGGCGGGACTCACGCCAGGTACCTACCCGAAACGTGGTGGGCTACGACCTCGACCTGGATCGCTGGGAGGACATTGGCTGCGCGCTGCCCTGGGCCTGGAGCGGCCTGCAGTGCGCAGTGCTGCAGCTGGCCGAGGGTGGGGACGAGGAGAGGGAGGGAGAGCCTGGAGAGGCTCTAGATTTAGTGCTGGGCTAAATGGGTTAGTCCACTCTCCCCCCTACCCCGGCAACAGAGGGGAAAGTCTTACAGAGCAACAGATGGGCTTTCCCTAAGATATGGGACTCTGGGAGCAGAGTGGCTGCTGAAGGTTAAGGAGGCAAACAAGGCCTTGGTCAAAGAGGAACATTTCCCTTTGAGCTGAGAATGGGAGACAGAAGGGGTCAAATAGAAGGATATATGAATCAGCTTCAGTGAGCTGGTGATTTTTAGAAAGACTCTTGGTGCTAGAGATGGACTTTCAAAAATAAAATAATGACCTTATTTTCCCTCTTAAAGTGTTTCCTTAGGTGCAAAACAGTGATTATTTTGTGCCAAAAAAGCTAAAAAATGTACTACAGAAAGTTATGTACAAAACTCAGAAAATTGCTGTCTGTAAAGGCTGTCATAAAGTCCTAGAAGATGGCATTATCTGAATAAATAGTGGAGGGGAAGTGCCTTGGTTAAATAGCATGAAATCATTGTAACGAGAACTGTGATTTTATGATCCAGAGCCATGGTTATAGTTCTGATGTGATGGTTTGATATAAATATGGAACTGAGAGGGAAAAAAAATCTCTAAGAAAGCACTTATTTTTTCTAGAAAGTATCCTCAGTTAAATTCTTCTGTTGCCAGTCCCCACCCCTAGGCCGCCTTTGCCCTGGCTTTAGGCAGCTCATTGGTTTTAAGTCATATTTCAGCAACCCTTAGCCATAATAATCAGGCTCCTCCAGTTGAGTGGAATATCTAATCAAACCCAACCCAACCCTTTTTCTTTCATCCTCTTTAAATGTTCATTCTGCAGGCATACTGTAGGTTATATTTTTAAAAATTAATTTATTTTTGGTGGTTCCCCTTATTTCCCCAAAAGAATCACAGAAAAAGGAAGGAGGAGTAGGTGAAGTTTTAAAGTTTGTGTCAGGTAAATGGGAAATCAGTTTGATTTTTCAGGGTCCTAGAGAACATACTTGGGTACTCTGAACAGGTACTGCTTCTTGCTTGTGCCACCAATGAGATGGCAAAGTTAGAACTCGTAACTGGGGTGAGGGGGTGGTAGCTATGTGATTAAGTCACAAAGAAATGTGGTAAGGACTTTACATGAATAAAGTAGGTGCTTTATAAGGATTCATTAAGAGCTGAATTTATTTGACTTCAGTTTACAGTGCTGCCTCTCTCCTAGATTTGAAACGAATGCAATAAAATGTACAGATATTATATAGTGTTAAAAGGTCTCTTTCATGCTAGGCTAGCCACGAGTCTTGTAAAATTCATTAGTTTAATTTTTACCCATTAAAACAACAGAGCTGACTTTACAAAAGTAAAAGCTGCTTAGTAGCAACAGAGCTAGTCTTCCCATCAATTGCTTGCTGTTTATAGGCCACAACCTGGCCACCATATACATGACATGTCGTCCAGCTGGTACAGATATTTTTAAGTGAACATATACGTTTGGTCTAGTAAACATCAATAAGTCTAAACACCTGTAACAAGCACACTTCATTTTAGGACAAGAGGTTTTTTTTTGTTTGTTTGTTTGTTTTTACATATACAAAATCCCACAAATTTAATGTGCATCAATATCCATGCAGTAAATAAATGTTTTTACAAATAGAGGTTTTTTTAAATGATAAAAATATTACACTGGACCCAAAATTCCATACAAACATTAATACATGATTTCTTATCCATTTTGGCTAAATACAGGATTACTGAAAATGTGCTGTAGAAAGGCCACTCTCCTGTACAGTTGTGCAAAGTCTGCAAAACGATAGTGATTCAATGGTGTTTCAAAAGCAAAGAAAATGATCCCCGCTGTGGAGTTTTTACTTTTTCCTCTACAGCAAAAATATTCACTGGCATATATCTGAACTCTTAAAGATGAAAGTACATTCACTGAGCTGTACAGGCAACAGTATAAAGCTGATTAGAAGTAGATTTTAGGATATAGAATAGTAAAGGAGGGTCCCTTCCTCCTGAAAAAACAGCAAATTGTGACTTGTACGTTATGCAGCCAGACACTAAAAAGCAGCACAGTCATTTTCATGCTGTGATCACTTTCAAAAATGAGATGCTTATAAATGGAAATATATGAAGAGGACTTTTTCATAGACTTCATCCACTCTCTAAAACAACTTATGAAGCTAGGAAAAAACCTCCAAATTGTTTCTCTCATATAATTCAATGTGACATCTGAGTGACCATCACCCTCTTGCTTCTTAGGAAAGAAGTATGCTTTTATTTCTCAACATTGTTTTCTATATTATAATACACATCAGCCTGTAACTAAACATATTGTACTTCCCTGCCTGAAGTATAATTACAAAGTTTAGTAAATGGACTAGGGGAAAAATTGGAAACTAACTGCAGAGTTGATTCATTTCAGTTTATATGTTGTCTTTTAAGAGCTGGAGTTTAAAAACATGAGTTTGGGCTGAAATTATATATATAGCTGTTAGCTGCCTTTCTGGGTGAGTTAAGTCTTTTAAAAAATCCATTCTCAAATTCTTCTGTACACAATCAGCATTTCATCGCTACAAAAATAAAGGAAGATTTAAACCAAGAAAATAAAGCAGCTCTATTTTCAATTTTGGTCTTAGTTACAAAAACATCTTACAAAGCTTTGCCCTGATACACCATTAAGTGTTCTCATAGATTTGGAATAGTATTTCCATTAACCAGCTTTCACAAGTTAATAGACTATTAAGACGAATATTAGATACCTGAACTTTTCTTATGTTGATGCTCTTCTATTTTGCTTAGCTCTTGTATGCTCATCTACATTTCACAAAAAATAAAACTACAGCATTAAACTTTGTGCAATGCTTAAGAAAATTCTTAGAACATTTTAATAAATATAAAAAAGGTTTAAATTCTTTCCCACCCACAAGGATGTCTGCACCTGAAAAAATGTGATTTACTTTTGAAGTCTTGTTTATTATAAAATTAACTTAAAGGGAGAAAAGATGACCTTAGATAGAAAACTGCCTTTTTGTGGTTTTACTACTTGAAGACCACCTGTATTTAGAATTGTTTGCAAAAGTTAATTTTAAGTCATTAAAGACAGTTGATTTTGCACATGGTAAACATAAGCTGAGCACTGATTGCATACAAAATATACAAATGCTCACTAAAGATAGTGGTATTATGACCGTATCTGGTTTGTTTCATATAGTTCGGTGACATTAAAGTATAGCTTGTCAAGTATCCCACACACTGATAGAAAAACTACCTCATATACTTGTTCAGAGTGCCAGCAGGTGCTAGATGGCCTGAAGGCAGAATACACTTACACATGCGTTTCAATGTATGAATGAGTGTGTGTTAGAGAGGAAGTGATTACATCTACTTCAGAAGAAATACTTAGTGGGTCATTTGAGGTGGTATTTTGACAGATATCCAAGAAAAGGTCGAGGTACATCTGCTTCCACTGTTGGAATTCTTTAGATGTCAGGTCTGGATTGTCCAGGACTTTATCGATAATGGCTACTTCCCCTTCTCTGGCCTGAAAAGCAAAGGAATTCAGCAGTTAAGATGGGGACAAACTTTTATTCAAGTTTAAAATAAAAAGTTAATAGGCAAAGAATTAAGCCCATTAAGAAACACCTTTGGTATACTCACACTCAGCTATTTAGACTCAAAGCCTGCTGTACTTTTTTCTATACCCAAGGTATGCCTCGTTTTGCCCATTCTGTGTGGTTTATTTTTTCTCTTGGCCTGTCCCATTGTCCATCTCTGCCTATGGAAATCTTCCTCATTCTTTAAGATCCAGTTCAAAAGCCTTTCATTTTTTGAAGCCTTCCTTAAACATTTGGAAAAAAAGGTTTTTCTCCCTCATTTATGTCCCTAAACTATTCCACTACTGCCACTGAGTGGACTTAGCACATTCTATCTCTTGAGTCACTTTTGTATCTGTCCTCTCTCTCCTGCTTATGGTAAGCTCCTCATGCTTGAATGAGCGTGGCATGGCCCTCCTGTTACCACAAATATATAATTCTTGCTGTATGAATATTATGGCTCCCTTCCTGTAGCATTAGGGGCCTGTAATGGAGAATGGCTCTCCCTTCCATGTTGGAGGCTGGGTCTCAGCTGAGGACCAAGCTTCATTTTGGTATAAATCACCAAGGTACAACTATTGCCTGTGGAAGAAATGAATCTCCCAGGAGGAAGGTGAGACAGAGGAGAAGGAGTTAAGACAGTCTGAGAAGCTCAGTCCTGCCTTTTATGGAGCCAAGGAAGGGTTAGGGAAGTATAGGAAATGTTCTGCAGGAAGTGAGAAAGCTTGCCTCTGTGCCAGCCAGAGATGAGAGGGAAAGAAGACAGCAAGGTGCCTAAGAAGTTGTTCTGGTCTGTGAGGTTGAACAGAATATGGAAGAGGGCTGGGACTGAGGATATTGTGAGTTGCCCGTGGTGGGATCCAAGATCTGTGCTTGGTGAGGGGGCCTGTTAAAATTCCAGGAACAAGACACAGCCATGGTTGCTTGATTAGTTGTCCTTCCCTAATAAAAGATTTCATTCCCTATTAATTTTCCATGACAAAAAGTATAGTTCATTTGTACCAATGAGGGATATTTCTTTATAGTGACCTTTTCATTATCTTTCTTTGCCCCAGAGAGTCGAGCACAGCATCATGTACCTGGTGATTCATCAATACTTACTGAACTGAACATTGGCAGTAGTTCATATTTTTTGTCACCGGAATAAAATGCTTTGGGGGAATCTACAGAGCATGAAAGAGAGGGCCAAGGGGCTGTGAGAGAGAGGGAGAGGAGCAGGTCTTTGAGATCTGTGAGAATGACCTGCTTCAAAATGCCTACCTGCCTTTTAAACCAGGAAGTTTAGAACTGAATGGGGGAAACGGTGGAAGCTCTGTAAGGTGGGAGGGTGAGGATAGCTTTGGAGTAAGGTTGGTCACTGAAACTATTCTTATGAATATTATAGCTCCCTTTAAAATTCTGGTCTTAGTTACCAAAAGTCCATTAATTGCCCCATGGATTTGCAGTAGTATTTGCACAAATACCAATGAAAAGCTAATTGACTCTGAAAACTTGGCTGCTTGCTACCTGAAATTTTTCCAAATCATTAATTTTCTATATTTCAAAATTTAAAAACCTCAGCAGCATGCTATGGGTCTGAAATATTTCCCAAGGGAGCCCTTTGACCTTTTGTTTCCTGGATATACTGTGGTACCTCCTCTGTTTGATAGTTCTTTTCTGTTTTTGACTTTTTAGGGGCACAGGGTCTGCTCAGATGGTTTGCGTGGCAAGCCCTCCCCAGATATACACTGTGAGGAAGGCTCCCTTGTCTGCTTCCTTCTTTAACTTCCTGCCTCTCAGCTGCCTTGTCCTCACCACCTCCTCTCCAAACTGGGGGTAGCATAATAAGAAGACTGAAGACAATGCAAGCTCTTACAAAAATGTGTAACAGGAAAGTAACATGTGAATTGGGAACTGATAACATAAACACACCAATTATAAAATTTCTACATGGAACATGAATCATTGTAACTTCACTCTAAATGCCCTGTAGTTCATGCAGGAAATAATCATGAAATATCTCAAACTGTTTTAGCACCCACTACTGCGTTGTGCATGCATTCTGTGTTCTTTTAATAACTCTAATAATTACACTACATGGTATATTTATCTTAGGAAATAGAAAAACTGAGGAATAACAGCATCCCTGCATTTTTGGAAAAAAATTTTAATCACATCCTGTTTTCTTCTAGAACTAAGTCACATAACATTTAATCAGTGCTTTGAGATTAACTTAATGAAAAGTTAAGATGATCTCCTCTTTATCAATATACTTATTATAACATAGGAATGGTTCAGCTTTAGATTCTTCATGTTTACCTGTTCCTGTCCCCTATCCCCCCCCGTTTTACATTTCTTAACCTATAGTGTCTGCTAATCTACTTTGAGTTCAAGAATAAATCTTTTCAAAGAAATTTCTCCATCCATTTCATATCTTACCTTTAAAGTGCTTTTGAGAATTCTCAGCCTGTGTAGCTTTTCATTCATTACAGGATCATTACATCTTTTTATAAATGATAGCTTGTATTCCATCTTGGTTGAAATACGATGTTCTCCTAATGGTGACAGACTAGCTTGCTCCAGTGCCCTGTATAAATCTTGCAATGAGTCTCCTAACTTTTCTTCTCCACTTTCACCTGCAATGTCCACAGAGAGAGAGAGAGAGAGAGAGAGAGAGAGAGAGAGAGAGAGAAAGAGAAATGAATCCACTATCATAAACAGTTGACACCCTAAAAATCTACTAAAAAATCAAAACTATCTGGAAAAACAGGATAATGAATGACTGGGAAAACACTATTATATTAAAAAAACAAAAAAATCCACAGCTGCTAGTTATATTGGGTAAGATTAGCTACAAGCAGCTAATTGTTTTACAACGATCAAACAATAGGATTCTTCGATTAACCAAATATTCTCTTGATAGCAAATCACTGTACACATGTTGAGTTCATTATATTCAAAGAATTAGAGTACAAAAGGTACACGATATGGAAACAATCCTGCACATAATTTAATATTTTAAAACATTAATGAATATCCCTTATCATTATACTCATAAGCATAGAAATGCTGGTTAATAGAACCTGCCTGGTTTAGCAGTACTGAATGAACTGATTTTTACATTTTTCCAGACTTCATAAGATAGAATGGCATTCATTGGAGTATATTTGATTATAAAAATCTTCCAATTGTGCCATAGAAGATTATTAGGTTTCATGTGACTGCCATGGTAATGCTTGGCACATTGTAAATATAATAACAGATCATAAATTATCCCAATAGTAATGTTTTAATTAAAGTGAAATATGGGACTGTTTATATAGGGAAAAAATCTGGCACATACTAAGAGAAGCTACTTAGCATTTGTAAGACCTGGGGAAAAAATACTCCAATTAAGTCTTTTTGAATAAAAAATTGGAGACTGGTTCAGTAAGGATGTTAGATCTTAGATGGGAGATCTCGAAACTCCCATCTTGCTTTTACTGATGTCATATCTTTCTCAACAATGATAAGGATGAACTGGGATTTTGCTTGGAGTGGTATATTGGAGTAGGGCTATATCATGTTTCTTTTAATACCTACCTTAATACTTAAATATTAAGTAATTATTTTGGCCCAAAAAGTAAATATGGAATATTCATTCCACCATGGTCCGTGTGAATATTTTAGGCTTTCCGACATGGTTTCCTAATTGGTAATAATACTGGTTAACATTTAGATGTGCCAGGCAGTAGGGTAAATGCTTAACATTTATGATCTCATTTAATCCTCACAACAATACTAAGAGCAGATCTATTTGATCTTCATTTTATAGCAAGGAAGCACCTTGCTCAAGGTCACACTTAGTAAGTGGTGGAGCTACAATTCCAACTGGGCAATCTGGCCCCAGAATTCATGATTTTAATAAGAATTCTATACTGCCAATTTTTTCAGTAATCATTTGAACTATGTATTTAACAGTAGATGCTAATGAATGTGATACTCCCTTGAAATGCAGCATTCCAAAATATTTTCAAATGAGTGTATCTAAAACTGCCAAAAAAGCCCAAAACATACAGCACCTTTACTTGAAGGGATCACCTTTAGGATTAAAAAGTAGCTTTGTTTAAATTCCATATTCAACTTTTGCCTCTGCTACTGAGGTTAGTAACTAATAGTCGGTATGATCATTGAGTCCTCCCATTAGAAAATCCCTTATTGGCATATGCTATTGCTAAGTCCTCTATAATGAATTTTAACTTCCTAACCATATATCTAAGTTAGAACTATAATCTAAAAATCTAAAAATCCCTGTAAATAACAGGTTTTTAATTCTCTGTTGGCTCATCCTTGAATGTTTTCAACACCTAGAGGATTTTGAGGGACGGGGAATGGAAGACCGTAAAAAGGAAGAACTGCTTTGTGGGTTAAGAGCAAGATGGAAGCAGGAGGGAATTTTAACTGAGAATGACTTGGAAGGAGGAAGGCACAAAATCATATGGTCATTTAGAATAACTAAAAGGAGTTGTAAAAACAAGGACACGTTTGAACAGAATAATTCCATTTCATAAAATCATAGGCCAGGAAAGGACCCTGAGGAATTATTTAGTACTTATCACATTTTTTTTTGCCTCAAGGCAAGGCTGCATCTAAAGCCAGAGTAATTTCATAGAGTAGAGAGTGGGGTAGAAATGGGAGGCCTAAAATATGTGAATTATAGTAGTTAAGGTATCAGGTGGCCTAATGTATTATTACTTTTTCAGTTCTAGAAAGAAGGTGAAAGAAAAAAGGGATTCAGATTATAGTTTTAGGATTTAGGGGAGGCAGAAGTATTTTTACATAGTAAATATTTATTTTAAGAGAACTTTCTCTATCATCTCACACTGTAGGGAGTATAATTTTGTTTAAAATAACATTTTGACCCAGTTTTCTTTTTCCCCAATTCTTAAAGTTTGTGGAATACTGGGGCAGATGAGTGATTTTTATAAAATTTTTTTAAGAAAGATAAGTGAAGATTCAGTATAAAAAGTGACATACATAGCTATTAAACAATAAAAACTGATAGTTTCCCCCCCTTCTTGTTGTTAAGGGGAAGAAAAGCATTTAATCAAAAGACAACATAATTCTACAAAGAATCTGGTTTGACGGCTGTAGGAAGAATTGAGTATGGATTTATCTCTGGGTAGCACATTTGAACAAGCAATCACAATGAGACGAAACACAAACATTTCCAAGTATAGTAATGGTATAGTGTGGCTCCTATTAGAGATAAGCAAGCCGCGCACACCCCATCTCCTACACATCATACACATATGCAGCACTGCACAAGACACAGCAGTGGGATGAGTAAGGATGAGGGACTGAGATGCCAGGCTACCACAAAATGCCACCAATTACTTAACATTTTAAGACTAGACAAAGAGTCCTTTTATTTTCAAAGGAGGGGGGTGAGGGGCAGAGTCACATTATAAATCTGATTCACTGTGCCCAACAGTCAAAACAACACAGAACTCAACATTCAAGACAAAAACAGACCTTTATTTTCTTTTATAATTTTCAATTTGTTTCCTTGATTTTTCTCAGATGAATACCAAATAAGTCAATTGGGACTACTGTTGCAACTGAAAATATGAAAGCACCTTTATTTTCTTCTCTTTTTGCCCTCTTCTTCTTCATCTCCTTCTAACTTCTCTTCAGGCTTCTCTCTTTTTTCAACCCTTGCTTTTTCTTCTTTTAGCAGAGGCTTGCTTTGGAGGAGGTGGCAAGCACTTGGTGAAGTCTGCTTCCTGATTGACTTTCTTTCAACGTGCCAGTTCAGCCATTGGAACACTGGCTGAAAACCAGCTCTTTTGCAATTTGAATGAATGTTTTCTGAAAGTTGGCAAAGTGTAGAGACCACATTCAAATCACAGGACATATATAGGAACCTTCTGCGATTCCTAATGAGGAAGTGTATCACTGCTATAATGAAATTTTAATCTGTATCTGATTTATTCAGGAAATCTGGGTCTATGCAGAAATAAATTTCCCCCAAATTATATTTACATTTACAACATGTAAATTGTCCTGTGTCAGATTATATACTTTTTAATTCCAATTTTATTAAAGCAAAGAGCACGTGTTTCCTTTCCTATATAAAATTTCATTGACTAATGCATTAGAAAATTACAATTAACTTATTAATGAATTAACTTGTATTCTGTGCCAAGGCAGGGCCATTTCTGGCTATGTCATACTTGGCAGGGTGAAAGAAGATCCTCTTTATTGTCTTATTTATATTCTGTTCCACTATGAAATATTGTGAATGTAGGAATGTAGTGAGCATCATAATAGTTCATTGTTTTTTTCAGGTTGCATATGACCTCCAGGTAGTAGTGAAAAAGAAAAGCTCAAAGAAAAGATTAGCTAATGAAAAATACTAGTTTGTTGGAATCTCCTGCAAATTGCTATTAGCAGATGATAATGCATTTTTCAAATACCAAAAAGTCTTTTTGGTTGACGTATTTCCTTATATTCAGGCTCAGTGGTTTCCAAACTTTTTTTTTTATTGTGCACGCTTATCAGTTAAAACACTTCTGTTTTATAGAACAGAAACTTATATACATGTATTACTCTATTAATAGATAGGTGTTATAAAACATACACAGAAAAGAAATTCAAAAGGATGAGATATAAAACTCAAGGAGAAATTCCAATGTTTTTTCTTCCTGTACCTTAATGGACCCGTTTACCTCCTTCAGAGACCTAGACTGTGACTTTCCCATAAGCAGAATTTGTCTCACTCACGTTTGCATTTCCCATTCTACCTGGCACAGTGCCTCATGCACCCAACACGTTCAGACAGAGGAGGTTTTCTCTACATTACACACGAAGTACTCCCAAGAGTGTTCCCTATCAGGTGACTGTGTAATTATTAGGACAGTCTGTTGTATAATATTGTTTATGTTTCCTTGGTGAAAATTAAGAACAATAAAAACTTGGGGACCTAAAATTTCACTCTAGTATCCTCCACATTTCTCCACCCCTGTAATGATAATGTTGAAGGAGAGTAAAAAATGAAAACAAATCAAATGAGTATTCCAATTGGGCTCTTGAAGAACTAAACCAACAATGGATAATGAGTTCTGGGGTACATATTTTGGAAGGGAACTGTGCTCTTTTAAAATTGGACAATGATGTCCTCATGGAAACAGCTGTTCCTTCCATAACACAGCTGTGTAATGAGCACAGAAGGTTGGGAAAGATTAAATCACAAATTGGAGAGAAGGCTGGACATAGTAGTATTAGTCACCAGTCAAATTTGAGAAGCATTCATTTTTGTACAACTGCAGAGTGCTTTAAGGCTTCCAGGCTAATGGTATCAAGCATGTGAAACACTATTCTTGTCACAAAGGGCAATTAACATTTGCATTGAGACCACAGGAATATTTTCTATGAATATTAATTTACTAGCATACCATTATGAACAACTTATTTATATGTAAGGTAAAAAACTTTTAATGGATTTAATATCTTTGTAGGTTTTATGCTAAAGATGCTTAAGTATTCAGGGGTTACACTATAATTTGAATTGTTTTACAATTAAATACTAGCTCTTTTAATTCATGCTTTTATATAAGTCAATAAGCTATGCCTAGCCTTATAAAATGGGGGGGGAGAGGGCAGTTTGTTATATCCGAAAAAAGCATAAGATTTAAAAAGCTGGCTTTTAGTCCTCCCTCTGTAATCAACTACCTGCTTCTTACTTAGAAGTAATTTATTTATTTTCTTTTAGGCAAAATAATGATACCCAAACATTACTATTGGGCAATAATTTCTCTGATGAAAAAATCAATTTTAGTGAGAGAAAAAACCCTTCTTTTAAAAGGACAGTTTAAGTGGTTCCACCAACATTGCTAAGTGTATTTTTAAAGCAGAACATGTAAAGCCCATCATTGTAAAAATGACAACGTGCTTCACCAAAATCAAGTATGGCCCGTACTTGTATCTGTTAATTCCTTCTTTAAATCTTACTTCCATAAAGATATAACAAAAGAGATAGAGCTAAAGTTTATTCTATACTTCTTTCTCTGAGTATGTAGTTCCTGCCAAATTATGTGGTTTAATTAATGATACAAATATATGACAGTAGTTGAATTTGCAGAGTACTAGAGTAGTTTTTTGACAAATAGTTCAGATGGCAAAATCTTGGTGTCCTTAGCATTGATTTATTGACCCAAAGAAGGGAAGGTTCTTTGAAGGACAATCACAAACATAAACGACAGGGGCTAGATTTACCCACAGAACTTAGAAAATTTAACCAGTAAGGACATGGATATGAAGGTACCTGGCTCTTAGGCAGGAATTCATAAAGGGGACAGTTTAAAACCAAAGCTAAGAGATGATTATGTTTGAAAATTAGTGTGGAGTCACCATATTCCTTAATGAGAAAAAAACTAAAATTTTTCAGATTATAAAATTTTACTATGACTTAAGTAGGGAGAATGACCCATGACAATCCCATAAATATTAAATGCCAATAAAATGCTTTTTGAGGGATTTCTACATACCAGAACCATCATTTTTTATATATACTTAAAAAACACATTAAAATGGTTAGAGCACAGAGGCAGTTGTAAGGCAGATCAACGTGATTTTATTCACAACACAAATTCCATTTGTGAGAAAGAAGCATTGATTACTTCTCTTTAGAAAGATATTTACTATCAAGCATACTTAGCAAATTATTTAGCTATCTAAAAAGATCTGATACCAATTGGTCATATTTTTATTTTTTAAGTAATTTATAATTTTACAGGTATTCACATTATGCAATACCACACACTGCGGTGACAGGAAGAAAAAAACATTTCAAAATACATTGTTAAATTATCTGTTCATTGCACAGTATGAAATATCCATTAATTAGCATTGAAATTATTACAGTGTATCTTATCCAACTAAAGGAAATTTCACATCCACTACAGAAGAAAAATAAGCAATACTGAGCCATAGGGGACCCAGTTACATAGTATTAAATAATATCTGAAGCTAGTTCGAAAGACATCCAGACAAAATACTTTTTCAAAAATGAAAATCACAGCCTATTGATTTGAAATATTTTACAGAAAAGAATAGCTCATGCCTGCCCTAAGAGGCAACACCACTTGCATACAAGTGCCAAGAAATAAGGAGAAAGTTAAGATTTTAGCTAAGGATTCTAATGAAGCCTGACATTAGGAATTTTCTTCATTAGTGTCACCGAAAGCAGTCTCTGTGTTGCACCTGAATACACTTTATGATAGAATAAACATATTAAATTTCAGAGAAAATTGTGTATACCTTGCCTTAATAGATTACACTTAATTTAGTACAATACAGCACGTCAAGTTTTAAAAATGCAAAATACACGTAATACAGAATTTGCTTCCTCTGCTTTGCCTTAAAGAGGCCACCAAAGAGTCCATTAAACAGCCAGAATTTTCTAGTGTTTGGAGCTGATCCCTCTCTTTTCCTGTGTCAGGAGAACACAACTGAGGTGTCACCACACAGAGCCCTTCCCAGTCAAGACCCTTTCCCCTTCTGTTCTCTCACAGAAATGGCAGTTTTCTGTTACTGTGCTCCATCTTGATTGGCTTTGATCTTATGCTAGTCCCAATGTAGAAAGCTCGCATTCTTCTTAAGAGTGGCCTGCCCCTCTTAATATCCCTTTAGGGAGGCCCTCAATCCAAAACACTTGATGATCTAAGCTTTTTACAAGTCTGTTTTCTGTTATAAACAGCAAGGACGAGGCCATTTTAGTTGCTTGCAAGAGGTTGATGTTGAGTCTGCGCCGTGCCGACTCTCTCCGATCTAAATTCTCTAAACATTAGCTTATCAATCTGTGAGTCCAATGGGTTGAGTGCCAACAGAAGTGGATCCGATTTGGCATGGAGAGGTTCTACCAACTCTCGCAGTGTATTAGCCTAATATGATAAAGCAGTGATACAATATGATGAAAGACCTGCGAGTGCCATTATTTCCAAAGCATATTAGTATTTGTATTAGAAATACCATCATGCAATACCCATGAAGAGAAAATAGAAAAATATGGCTAGAATTGCATATGGTTTTAATACCATGTCTTTCTGTTGGCATGCAAGTCTACTTGGCCATAAATGGGACATTTTTTGCTTTAAGTTTGGTTGTTTAGAAATGCTAATCTTCCAAATATACACAATAACACACAGTGCAGATAAATCTTTTTTCACCTCTATACTTGTCTATGCATATCTATAATTTTAATCAGAAAAGTTTATGTTAAAAATATTCCCCATACACATGTAAATTGACCAGTCTTTCAAGAAAATTAAAATGTATCTCTACATAAGATCTTTCCTCACATTCACTCAATCAAGATGTATGAAGAAAAGTTTTCTGGTCTTCTGACCACAAGGCTATTTGACTACCCTGATATATATATATATATATATATATATATATATATATACACACTACCCAATTGGTGAGATAGAATAGCCTAGCTAGTATTGCTCCAATGAGGAGGCCGCATGCTGAACAATACAAAGTGCAGATAAATGAAAAGCTGTAACAGACTAAATGTGATGAAAGGGTGACTTTACACCTGAGCATAAGCCACCCAAGGAGTTAAGAAACTGAAAGAGACAGAAGTTTCTGAATGACCTGAGAAACTAAGAACGATTTGGATAAAATAAATTGCAGTCTCTTTTAGTTCATTTTATTTTGGATCTTGAGGGATCCAAATATTGTCAATAGGCACAAATCAGCAATATTTTTTATCTCTAGCCTAGGGCAGATTTTTATTTGCAACATTTCTAGTATCTTTTGAGTTATATCAAGAAGGAGGAACAAATGGGGAGAGGGAACAAAGAAAGCACGTTGTTCATTACTACATCTCTTAGAAAATGGGGAGGGACACATGTTGCCCATAACACTGGTATCTAGAAAACAGGATGCAGCATTGTTCATAAATCAGCAGAACTAATTTTTATCTATCACATCATACTCTTTTTGCAGAAAAGGGGGTGGGAACTCAGTAATCTTCATATGTAGGTCGAATGAAATAAAACACAGTATCTCATTTTAAAAAATATTATAATTCTGGAATGCTAGTTCTAGCTTCTACCACTTTGTTTCATAAGGTCATAGAATTTCAAACAGCAAAATCAGAGGCAGTCTAACCTTGGGCACAAGGTCTTTTCTAAATTTAAACTGTTCTTAATTTATCTATTCAATTCAAACATTTTGTAAATTGCCTTGAACACATCCTTCCTTTCCCTGCAGACACAATGTTACATGAGTGGTTTAATTTCTAGTACACATTCCTTAATGCCCATTTAACCCATACTAAACTGAACTAGAGCTCTGGTAATCAAGTCATGCTTAGTTACATTTACAATATTGTTTCTATAGGATTGCTGAATTCTACTCTAAGAGCTGGGAAACATCTCCTCAGTTTAGCTCTTTGCCAGAGTGTAGAATGGTGAGGGAGAATCACTATTTCAAAATAGCTAGAGCTAGATACCAATCTCTGTATATTAGCATAAGAGAAGATAACTCCCTAGGGCAAGGGTATCTCTTCAACTAGTGGTGGTCAGTAGCACTGGCTACAGAATCTCGGGTGTAAGGAGTGCTTGTTAAACACAGATTTCTGGGCCCTACCCCTTATCTACTGAATTAGAATTTCTGGGTGTGGAACTCAGGAATCTGCATTTTAAACAAGCAACCCAGGTGATTCTTGTGCCCACTGCAGTTTGAGATCTCCTGCTTTAGGCCAATCACAGTGGGTAGGGCTAGTTGGAGTAACACCAATTTTTGTATCGCATATACAAGTAGTTTCTAAGTCAGAAGCCCTGAGGTTGGGGACTTCACATAGCATTTTATTTTTAGCCCCATCACCAGTATAACACTGTATCATACAGTTCAGATAATTTCAAGGTTTTTTTGCTGAGGAATCTAATGGAAATATCTTGGTCTACTGAGATTATGGCAAAATGAAAGAGGCCTTGGTAAACTGTTTAAATAAATTCCTTAAAGCTATACTTTTATGTAGTGTTAAACAGCTCATATTTATTTTTGAAGCAAACAGAACTACAAAGATACTCTAGACCCAACCCCATTGTATGTTTTGGTGTGTACGTTATGAATCTAATGCATTGGCAAACCAGATGGGTCAGAGGCAAGGGTGCAAAGGGCTGCTGGTATATGGCTAATCTACATGAAACAAACCTACTTCATGATACCACTCCATGAAATTATATCTTTCACTTCTGTGAATCTCATGTTTATGTGTCTTTAACATTTTGCAGGTCCCTTGCTGATTCTCAACACTTTCCTTTCCTTTTCCTTTGTGTTTTCATTGGGCTTTCTCTTTCTCTGTGTTCAACTCCCAATTGCTACCCTTCTCTTTTGTAGCTGACAACTTCATTTGTCCCCACACAAATAGTCAAAATAGTCAAATCAGTTAAAATTATTTATTATAGTGACAGACTAATTTTATTCCTATTTTCTAAAAAGACAAGTGGAAATTGTATGTTCCTTCAAAAAAAAGGCAGCAAAAACATAAATTATATGACTCTTGATTATTTTCTTTTGCCTGATATCCTAACTATAAAAATATTCCCTACTCCTGTTAATAAAATAAACTTCACTATTTACCAAACTTTTAACCAATTACATTTCGAAACAACAGCAACATATCTATACTACCCCAAAGAAAATCAGTAATGTTTTTGTTTGGCATATTACTTAACAAATATTTACTAAGCTTCCACTCATCACTGAAACCCCCAATTGTGAGCCCACCAGTTTAGCTGGATAAGAAGAAACAGAGCTTGTTTCCCTGTTACTATACACCTAGAGATCTGAACGATGAACTCATATGTAATGTCATGTTGAAGCATTACAGAAGGACTTATTCCAGTGTGGATCCATTTCCCATGCAAGTTCTTTGAGACACAGATTGAATTTACATAGGATATTTTGAGGAGGATGTTTCTTTCCCTTTTTATTTTATGAATTTCAAAACTGCCCCACTAAGCACCACCTAAAATAATAAGCAGAAATAGAAATTCTGGAAACATAAGTTTTAGAAATGTAATCTGGCTTCTATTAGTGACCTGGTAGGAATAGCTGATGATACTATCATCAAATGCCTGAGGATAAGATTATAGAGTGGGTAAGGATGGGAGCACAAACATTTGCAAGACAATGACTAAGTCTGAATACAAAACAGCTGAAAAGAAATCTTTTCCTTAATGAATGAAAGAAAATATTTGAAAATGGAAATGTGTTTAAGTCAGATGAACACTTACAAAGATTCCTACTTCTGTTTGAGTTCTAAGAGAGAAGTCAGTATAAAATCAGTGAGCTTGAGGGCAAATTTAAGGGCAAAGCCACAGACTACTTGTCTTAAGCTGTTTGCAAATAACAAAGGTCACCAATAGCAGATATCCAACTCTATCAACAGTAACAAATGAAGAGCTCCTGGGAGAGTAGAATTGTTTTGTGCTTATTTAACATAATTATCTGGAGCTTCCCCTTCATCTAAATGTATGTATTTAGATTTAAGTTTTTCTTTCTGAAAAACAAGGATATCTAATAAGGATATCATGAAATGGTATTCAGTGATATTAACTTTTCTCAAAGTAAGTATTGGAAAGAGTGGGCTCATACATTGATTCAGAATGTTTGGACTAAAACGGAGACTTGTTAATTGTGGCTTGAGTATTATCTGTCCAAATTTTGAGGGCCTATTTTCTTGTAAAAGGTTGAGTTCAAAAAGATAGGATATCAGATTTTTAAAAATTTGTTTGCTTGTTTTTTATTTAATACCTTAGGAGAAAGGAATTGGAAGATCTCTGTTTTTACTTTGTGAATGAGAAGCAAAATTTTCATGGTAAAGTATTCTTTTTCAAAATAAAGTGACAAATGGTAAAACATAATATAGTTTGTGCTTATGCTTATAGCACTTATAGGGCTCTTTAATTAGCAATTCCAGGTAAAATAAAACATTTGATAAACCTAGCCATAGGCAAAATGATAAGAAAATACCATTTGCAGATAATTCTAATGTTCCTCTAAACTGGCCAAATCACAATTCTATCCTGCATGTATAATTCACAGGAGATGGACTATTTCCTTATGAAAATGTCTTTCCTCTTAATATACCTACTGCTATACTATGACCCTAGAGTGCATTTGTGACTTCATTGGTTGTCCCTGAGTATACCACATATGCTGGCTTTTTCTATCTACATTAAAAATCACCATCTGAAATAAAGGCAGACCTAAAGTACTTTTAAATGAAGCTTATATATTGGCAACAACGGAAAAGGTCTTTTAAGTTAATAGTCACAGAAGTACTCGATATGTTAATTCAATTTACCACTAGTTTATTTTCAATGAAGTGTCTATAGATATTTCATAAAAATATACTATGGAATTTTGACACATTATACTGTCATCACAAATGTCAACATTCAGAACTCAAAATGGAAAATGGGAGGAATTAATTTTTATAGACATATATTGCTCAGTAAGGACTTAATGGGTGCCTATGGGTATATATATATATTCTATATCAAATGTCAGGAATAAATATACAAAGATGATAGTCTGACCTCAAAAAGTTCATGATGTAGTTGTCCAACCTCTTCCCATTTCTGTCTTAAAATCTTATAGTTAAGAATAATTTGATTCCGCCATCCTAATTCATCCATATTTTTAAATATTTCAGTAGATAATGTCATTTTGAGATTATTATAAAAGAATCATGATAAACTCCAATGAGACAACTTAGTAAAAATAGCCATTTGTGGTAAGGTTTTCTTTCAGCAATGTAGGTGGATGGCAGCCCATTGGCAGATTGGGTTGCTTTTGAAATCTATTTTATAATTAACAATTATTTATTTTAAGATAATCTCTTTAAGGTTTCTCTGTTCCAGTTGAAATAGCTATAGAGGTAACTTAGCTGAAGTCTGAGACATGAACCCACTACAGGAAACAGTAGACTTTTTTAAAATCCCCAAATACTTAGAGAGAAACAATGCAGGTTTTTAATGTATGAGAATTTTCTACCACCAACTTGTATGTTGATATTAAAAGGATGTAATTAGATATATCATATTCAGTCTGGATGATAATCAGTGTGAAGTAACTTAGTGATGAGAACTGCCAATCTGGTGAACAAGTGAGTCACACAACACTTCATCTGTGACAATGTCTGGTCTGCCAAAATGAAAAGGCAAATTGGGACCACATTTATCTAAATAGTTTTCTTCCCTATTTCTTTCAATAAGTTCTTATTTGGTTCTTCTAACCCCATTAGGACATTCTCTTTCCTACCTGATAAGTACTCTGAAAAGCAATTCCAACCTTACCCACCATGTGATTGGGTGGTAAAAATGTCTTCAGAACGCTGATTATACTTCCATGAGCCAGGTTACTTAATTTCCCTATCACACTTGACTTGAATTCTCCAAACTGGATATTCTAGTAGAATAACAGTTAAGGGTATGTGCACCTGGGGAGTTGGGGTTATAAAGATACATTTAGTATGTTCACTCCATCAGAACCTACTTCAGGTAAACAAAGGACTTTGCCTTTATGTTCTTTTACCAAGTTGCTGAAGTAACTTGATCTATGGTCAGTAAATTTTGATGCTATGCAAATTGTGCTTTTACTGCCCAGCCTCTTTAGGAAGCAATCAATGGTACAACTTCCTAACTCTTGAAAATTTGATCTAAGATAAATGATGACATATATATTTTTCAAATTAACAGTAACATAGATCTCTGTGAACTTTTGTCTTACAGATCTAGTCCACCTTATCCTTATTCTCATACTAAATTCATATACTATCCTCCAAGTACTACCATCTTGATTTTGGTAGGATTACTTTTTTTATTAGAAGAATATCATTCAGTATCAACTACAGTATCACATCATCCCTTGAGACTAAATTAGGGGGAAAAAAAGAGGTACTGACCTGCAAAAGTGAGTGAAATTCTAAATTCTTTTCAACAAGAGTACAACAGGGGTGTGTGTGTGTATGTGTGTGTGTGTGTGTGTAGGGGGGTGAGAGTACAGTAAAAAATGAGTGATTATTATGCTAAAAATCTAAAGACATTATTTCCTCTCACGCTGTAACATTCTTTATGATTGTAGAAGCTTGGAATGGACTTCTGCTTACTCTTTCTGACTGAGCTTGCAATATTACAAAAATGGCAATATTGATTTTCTTCCTTCAATAACTTCTAAATGTTAATGCCTTATTAATAACCTCCTTGGCATAGCGGGCTGACATTTGGGATCATTTGCTCATTAACAACTCTGGCAAGGAAGAGCTGCTTTGGGGGAACTGCCAATTGAATCTAAGGACAACCAAAAATACCTTCCCCAGCAAAGAAAGTGCCAAGACAGGCAAGAAGAAAATTTGAGAAACGTTTATGAGAATGTAAAATCATATCTCAACAGTTATTATTTTTTCTTCATATCAAATTAGTTACAAATCTAATCTCTCACATTAATCAATGGCATTTTCACATTCCCTTTTATTTCCTAATCTACAATTACATCATAGATTATTCTCATAAATCCCCACTGTTAAAATCATCTGCATATTCAAATTATTATATTTTTAGGTATTCACAATGTATTGTGTACATGACAAGAATAAAAAAATTAATTTGGCAAAAATCACTATAAAATCATGCTTATAAGAAATACAGCATGGATATAAATAAATTAGCATAAATGTCCATCTTAACTAAAAACTTAGAGTAATGAGTATTCATACCCAATCTTAGCTGTCTTGGAAATTGTTGGTTATTAAATTTTGGATCAGCAAACTCATCTTGTGTTTGGGATGGAAAACTGCTGAATCTAAGATCATATGAAGAATATGCTTTAAAAAAATTCCTTATTATATATGAGTTTCATTTTTCCCAATGAAATTGTATGGCACTGCCCTTTTAAAGACAGTAAGTTTTCACTAAAGACTTAGAGATATGCTGACTCTGAATGTTCTTAAGGAAAAATACAAATGACTTGATAGCTACTGCAAAAGGTTTCCAGCTATATCTGTGTTTAACATTTAGCATCACATGTTGAATTTCACACTCACCAGTGTAATTACAGAAAACTAGAATTATACAGCAAATTCATTAGAGTGAGAGTTTCTCTGGCAAAATTCAAATGCTTGAAATGTCAGAAAGTTCTCTGTATCATACAACTTAATTTGTATTCAAAATAGCAATGAACTGTTAACTTCCTGCTAGCAAACAAAACAATCCGATTATATTAATAAATTTGTTTCCCGTCTGTAAATTAATTAATTTATAGCACCTTTATGGTGCTAGCTTATTCATAATATATTTTAAAAAGTAAGGACAATTCCATTTTTCATTGAAGTCAAGATTTTTTGGAATTCCTATTTAGTATATTTATTTTATTAAACAAGGACCATATTGCCTTCTCTAGGGTGAAAAACACAGCAATCAAAGTAGAGATGTCATCTTAAATCACTTTGTAGGGATGTGCAAATCAAAAGGTGAATTTGGGATTCCCAAGTTACACACACACACACACATATATATATGAACAAATTAAAAACATTGTACTGGTCTGTATGATCTTCCATAGATAATTCATCAGATCTGGATATGCTATAACGGTATTTCTAGTGATAAATTATATCAATCCTTCCTTGTTAAGTCCATGTACACTTATGATCAAGGTTATAAAATAACTTTTCTCATACTGATTTTACTGTGAGTACAGAACTAATCTAAAAGATAACAATATTGGATTTAGAAATAAATTTAGAAAATCCCAAGCTAAAATTAAAAGCAGCATTTTAAGACCACCACCAAGTGAACGTTAAATGTGTTTACTACTATTTAGGAATACTGTCACATAATTTGATATGAAATATTATTCCTTAGTAATTGACTATGCAGAGTACACACCATAAATACAGTACACATGAAACCAGAACCTGACCAAGGAAAATGTCATGATGACATTTTCTTTCTCCTTATTGTAAATCTTCAGCACAGGACTAGAAAGCCTGTTTTCTCTTTGTGGAAAATCACTAAATACTTCAAAAACAGAAGCAGAAACTCTTCTTTAACCAAACAATATACTTTAATTATGGAAGGCCTTGGTTCCCAAGGCCTTAGTTTTAGCTATAGGAGGAATGGTTTCAGATCTTAGTTGTGTGGGCATATCTGGTCTCCATGGTGATGAAAAAGTCAGCCTGGGAAGTGGAAAAAACTGTGATACGTTGCTCCTTATAGAAACAGCCAAGCTGAAATCAAATGCAGCTTCTGTATTTAACACGGACAAAGCCTGAAGCTCCACTGAACTGGTACTTTACCTCAGGAGTTGCCATGGCAACCTGCTAAGAAAGGTGGGTTACAGATACCCACATCAAATTATTTAATATTACTAAGACATAAAATCAAAAGCCAGAACATATGGGTTAAAAGTAATAAATTTATTCACTAGTTCTAAATTTGCTTTTCTTAAACAGGAGCTAGGAGTTTAATGGAGGCATTGCTGTTTTTGCAAAATATCATAAAATCTAATTAGTAGCCCTTTAAAAATAATCCTAAGAAATAGCACTGAACAACTTTTACTCTTCTTCAATTTAGTGTAAACATTCTGAAGGCAAACAAATTTAGCCTCTTAGCTCAGTAATGATACTAACATTTGTATTTTACTTTGTACTTTATAAAGTACTTTCATATGCAATATCTTGAAAGAAGATGCAGAAAATGGGAGAATTTCACTAAAGTTCACTTTGGTAATGACTTTTTATTTCATATTACATACTGCATGAGAAATTAGAAGTTGGAAACAGATTAAAGTGTAAATGTTGCATTCTTTAATAGTTCCTTTCAGGTCACATGAACTGACTCTTCAGATTTGTAAGAGGTGATAGGAAGTAATGTTTTATCATGAGAGAACACACAGTAACCCACGACACATCAGATCTGGCATCTGTGAGTAGGGATTGGTAAAATCAGTGGTATCTCTGAATTTTACTCCCAAATCTGTTGTTTTTCTAACCCCCAAATGATAGATAAATAAACAGGCAGGAAGATTTGGATTGTTTCTAAGAAGATGAATAAAGTGGAATTTGGAATAAAAAATTGAAATAATAACTTTGGCCACTATACGAAATACTTTTCAAATTGGTCCCCAGACTTAATTCTTGGGTAGTTTTTAAAAATATCCCGATATTAACAATTAGCTATAAAAGGAATCATGTCAAAGTTTAAAACACTAAGAAAGAGTTTTGACTCAAGTGATGGAATCATTTCACTGTTTATACATATCATGTTACATGATTTTTGGACACTAAAATTGGAAAGTACATTACTTATGATGTTTATTAATAAAAGGTAAATTGGTGTAAATGTGATTGAAAGATTAGAGCAAAGTTTTTGCTTTACTTGATTGAGCATATTAATGGTGATCATGACCACCTATAATAAACCTAAAAATTTTAGCTCCTTTTATATAGGTCTTATATATATATATAGAAAAAGTATCTGAAAGGAAACATTTTGCTAAATTTTAACCTGAATTAAAATGATAAACAGAGGGGCAATATGTAGTTGAGAGCATTCACTCTGCTGTCAGAATGCTTTTGTCTGAATTTCAGATCTGTTATTAACTAGCTGAGAGTGCTGGATCATGTTATTTAAACCCAGTTTCCTCATCTAGAAGATAAGGATGATAATGGTATTTATCTCATATGGTTGTGAGGATTAAATGAGTTATATTATGCAAAGATCTTAGAATAAGGCCTGACACATAGTAAGTACTCATTAAAAATGTTAGCTATTGTTTGTAATAGATTATATTCAATAAACCTACAGAATTTAAACAAAATGCATCACACTATAGGTGTTTTGGTTTACCTTATGGAAGGCAATTCTATTTTAGTATTTTTTTCCATGTGAAAAAAATATCTTCTCTTTCTATATGAGAAAAGAATGGAAGATTCAGATTTATGGGCATGCCAGGCTTTGCAGATTGCAGTTCAAATCCAGACTATGCGGCATACCTTTATAGAACGATAAATAACTAAGATGTCTCACTTTAACAGAACAGGTATAGTACACAGGAAAGATAAAGAGTCTTCCTGAGACAATAGTGAAAGTAAAAGGAAAAATATATATAATTCAATCATTCCATTCAGAATGCCCTTGACATCCAATTTAAAATTATTTTATACAAAGACTGATTAGTTAATGATGTAAGCTTGACTGAAATGAGTTGAGATTTGCTTTAGAATGAAGTTAGTAAATTAAAACATCTTAATTTTCACTTCTTCATAATTCCTTATATGTTCATTGAATATATTTCATTGAACTGAAACATATAATAAATAAATCCTATTAATATAAATGGGATTTATTTCCCACATCAATGGGTGTTTCCCTCCTGTCATTAGATTGCTTACTTTATGCACTAATGTGGCAAAGCGTTCCATAGTTTTTCTTACTTCAAGATACAAACATAAAAGAGGGATATTAAAGAGTTGCTTTGAAATAAGTGCCCTCTATGTTGAACTTGCCGTCAAATCCAAAAACATCACGCATTTGAGTTTGCAATCATGATGAACCATGTCACCTCTGAAGTATTATAGCTTCCTCTCCTTCCATCTCTTTCACTGTCTAATCTTTGATCTCATTAAGAACCCAGCCCCCTCCTGAATTCATTTCCTTATCCAATTTGGACCCCTCTGACTAGACCCCTCAATTCCCTCACCCTCTTGGATATGTGTTACATGTACTCTTTCCAATGTCTGCTTTCTTACTTCTGTCTGGCCACTGAGCATTGCTAGAGAAAATTGTATATCCACAATGATTGGCACCATTCTAAAATTGAGTTTTCTGACTTCGGGCCATTCAGGGCTACTTGGTAGACCTCTTGTTAGTGCTAGGTTAGCTCAACATCCAATCCCCCATTAGGGGTGCTCCAAGCTTCCATTATACTCTTCAAGACCTATTCTCTACCTGTGATCTTTCTCTGAGCAGATAGCTTTTTGCCTCCACATTTGCAGAGGGGGTATCATTTCTCTCACATGGATTGTTGAAATAGTTTTCTAATTGGTCTCCTTATCACCCATATTTTTCCCTCACCAATATATCTATATTGTCATCAGAGTGACCATTCTGAAACTTATATCTGATTATGTCATCTTCCTACTGAAGCTCTCCATCATGTTCTTTGGGATACAATCCAAACCTCTGGGCATGGTATACTAGGACCTTAATAATTTAGTTCTAACTAAATTAGTTCATAATTCTTTGTTTCATCTCTACTCATCTACACTAAATTCCATATTTCTCTAAATTATTCTTTGTTTTTCTTCCTGTTTACCTTTGCTGATGCTATTTTTTATTACCTAGAATGTACCCTCCTTTTCTTTTCTTCCTGGTAAAATCTTATTCATCCAGCCTAAATGTCACATCCTCTGTGAGTCCTTGCCTAATTTGACAAGGTAGAGATAATCAAGACCTTTTAAGTGCTTCCATAGAACTTAATATGTTCATCTTTTAAGGCACTTAATATACTATACTGTTACATTTGGATGTTTTTCGTTCCCATTATATGATGAACTTATTGATTCTGTGATTTAAAAAAATCTTTGTTTTTCCAGAATTTAGCAGAGTGAATACTCAGGATTAAATCACCAAAATAAATTTTTATTTAATGTCTTAGTATATGGGGTGCAAGCTGAACACTGAATAAAGACTTCTCTTAAACATCTGTGTAAAATGCTTTACCTCACTAGATTTTAAACTGAAGTGAGATCTACTTTAAAGTCTTTGAGGTGAACTATGTGGCACGGGGCGGGGGGGGGGTGGGAAATCTTAGGAAGATAGGTTACTGAGGTCAAAGAATGCTATTCCTGGCACTGCTATGTCAAGGAAGAATGATTTAGACCTTATAAGAAGTGATAGGGTAACCATTGCTGAAGGGTGTTTTCTTTGAATGACCTAGATTATCAAGATATTCATATGTCATTAATATTAGGAATAGATGAGGTAACCGAAAATCTTACTAAGACTCAGGATGAGATTTTAATTATAAATACAGCCTATAAATACGCTCTCTGAAGGTCCTTCTCTGTTGACAGAGACAGATTAGAAGGAACTACTACAAAACAAATCTTATCTTACCACCTTGCTACCTTGGGAAGATGTTGGAAGGGGTTGCAGCCAAATTGCTTGGTATGGGTTTATTGCTATGTCTAAAAATTTTTCCTTTAAACAGATATGGAATGGCTAGGTTTCTGTACCACATAAAGCAGGCAAAATAGATATCATTATGACATAACCATTAGTTGCTGTCTTAATATTTTAAAATGCCATATTACATATATTCTTATCTCTGTATTTATACAAAATACTGAAAATTTAACAGAAAAAGAGTAGCCAAATTTTACCCAAATATTTGAATGATTTACCCATCCATTCATTCCTTTTTGACTTTTACAATATGACATGCTTTTATTTTAATAATCTTTTCTTGAAAAGTGAGTTGAGTTACTTTTCATTCTAAATAAGCATTCTCCAATCACTAAAAAAATCCGATTTCTTATAATATCACTGGATCAATAAGATGGCTTCTCTAAAAAGTCACTCATTCCATTACAGACAATTAAAACATAGGAATTAGTATTCTACCTTACTCAATCAAATGTAATGGATTATATTACCCATATTTTCATTTAATTGAACCACAACTACCTGAATTATGAGCTACTGGAAATAATATACAAGTATGTCAGATATCCTCGATTTAAGATAAGCTCTGATTTTAGAAATTGAGCAATGAATAGAATAAAAGTTTGGTTAGGTAGATAAACTAATACATTATAATTCTACTTAACTTGAAAACCAATGGAACAAGTCATGATAGAAACTTAGGGGCAGCCTATTCCTTTACATAACAGAAAAGGATTCCAGATTGCCCCCACTCTTTAGCTATAAGAATTATGACTTTATAGGTAAAATTATCATCATTTTAATTCCACCCAACTCAATTGCAAGTACAATAAAAGGTTTGTGAATTTTTAGGCACTGTTAGATATATGACCTGTCTGGTTTATGATTGCTTTTATGATTCACCTTTAGAATCATAACTAAGCCCTGCTTACCAGACTTTTGCTGATTGTCAGGTAAAACAAACTACATTATATCTTTTTTTCTGTTTTTTTTCTTTCTTGCTTTGTTTTAGACTTAAGACACAAAGTGAAATAGAGTATCTCTGCAATTTTGTGAAAACAGTTTATCAACTGGTCTAAAGCTCCTGATTTGATGTCAATTATCTTAATATGCTAAAAAGGTAGTTCTGAATATCAGTAATGCATAGGACTTCCTTACACATTTCAGAAATTGAAGACTGATTTTATGCCACCAGTGGAAATATTATTGATGTTTAAGCAGTGAATCATTTGTGTAATTTGGCAGTCTCACACTCTAAAAACATGAAAGTCATTTATAAACTCACTGCTCAATATAATGGGGGACAGGCTAAATATTAGCTGGAATTATAAAAAAAATAGTTATTCCATTCTTTTTTTATTCTCCATACTATAATTAATCAGAAACCAATCTTTGGACACCTATGTCTTTTTTCTTCCAACAATGCACAGTATTGTGTAAGCCATAAATCTATGAAATAGTTAAAAAATTTTTTTCTTTTTAATAAACATGCTGAAAAATCATAATAATTTTTTGCTTTTTTTAGTTTAGGGAGAATTTCTTAATCTGATATTCTTTTTCTGTTATTTGTTTGTTCTGAGACAGTCTTGCTCTGTTGCAAGTACAGTGGTGTCATCATAGCTCACTGCAACCTCAAACTCCTGGGCTCAAATGATCCTCCTGCCTCAGCCTCCTCAGTAGCTGGGACTACAGGTGTGTGCTACCATGCCTGGCTAAATTTTTTTTTATTTTTTGTAAATATTTCGCTATTGCCCAGGCTGGTCTTGAACTCCTAGCCTCAAGCGATCCTCCTGCCTCAGCCTCCCAAAGTGCTAGGATAACAGGTGTGAGCCACCACGCCTGGCCCCTGAAATAGTTTTATTTAATATTCATTTAATTTGGGTTCCAAGACAATGAAGCATATGTTATATATTTTGTTTAGTACACACATGCTCAGTGAACTATAGGCAATTTTTGAAGGGCTAAAACTCAAGTTTGTTTATTTATTTACTTTTACCATCAGCTATGTTGATTATTCAGTTGGGAGAGGTATATCTCTGGCTATGTGTGAAAATCTCAAGGAGCACTGACAATTTGGCTTAACACTACTTTTCATTAAATCATACATTCTGAAATGTTACTATGTATTCTCTAAAAACATAATAAAAGAGATCACCTTCAAGAAACATCCTTGTCTTATAGACTGGCAGCAAGTATCTAGCACTAGACAGATTATAGCAAGATAATCTAATAAACAGAAATACTCAAATGTCACCTCAATTTTTATAACTTCTTCAGAGCAGGAATTAGTAGTACAGTTTTATACTACTGAGATATTATTACTTTAAATGAAAGGGCTTAAAATGAAGAGGTTTGAATGTAACTTGTTTCTATAATTTGAAGCTATTATTTATAGGGGCTGTAAGTTGGGGCACAGTATAGAAATAATCATTCTAAGGAACCACTGAATACAGCTGACTAAAGAATATGGTTGATCAGAGATAGGACTTGGGTCTAAAAAAATAAGCTACTAGAAATCTTTGGTAATCTCATTTTCTAACTCTTAACTAGATTCTGTAAAAGTCCAAGGTCTGTAGGGTTCCAATGCTCTATACTGGCATATTCTGGTATTGATTGAGGGACGCAATAACAAAGGATTAAAAATATTGCAAATTATCTTAATGAAGTCACAATTTTTATAGTGTCACCTTTCCTATTTTTGCAGAATAAAAGCTGGGTCAATTTCTATGAAACCCTGTGAAGATGGAAAAATATAAAATGATATAATCCGAGCTCCAATACTTTCTGCTTAAGTCACTGATATACTAACTATAGGATTTAATGCATTAAAATGAGATTACTACATGTAAGTAATTACTGAATGCATTAAAACCCTGATAATTTCATGTCTCAGAAATATAAAGAAATGAGTAAAACCTATTTGGGCTCTAACACTGAACAACAGGGAAAAGCTTTAGTTTAAGAAGGATTTCTATAAAATATGAAATGAGAGGCTATTAGAAAGAACAAGTAGAAAATAGTACCAATTGCTTGTAAGAAGAGTGCTATGAAGGCAAATGTTCAGCTGATGCTTGTGAAAAAACTGAAGATACAAATAACCTTTTTAAAAGAAAAACTAAGAAAAAATAAATGACAAAAGAACGAACCATATGGCTTTAAATACATTTTAGCCTTTTCCTATAAGGAGAAAAGTCTTCAAACTAGGACATTTAAAAAGAAATGCTTCTGGACACGAGGGACTACCAAGAACTACTTTGTGGTCCCTTTGAACCAGTAGTTATAATCTTAGCAAATGAATGACCTTTTTGGAAATTATGTTAGGCATACTGTCAGAATTTTGTGAGACTTAAAGTTTAAAAGAAGAGTTCTCTTATCTAAACAAACAAAAATTAGCAATGGGTTCTACAAAGAACATATTGATAAACCTGATATAAATATAAAGTTTTAGAATAGACTACGATTGGGAGGAGTTTTGTTTAATTTCGATTGAAGGACTAACATGGATTCAATAAAAATGAAGCATTGTAAACTGGCTTTTTTTTGGATAGTATCTCTAGGCCGGAAGATGAGAGGAAAGCCATAGGCAGTGTGTCTTACACAGGATGAAATTTTGCATGATACCCTTATAAATAAAAATACTGTAATGTGGACTGAATGACATTACTATTAGGTGGATCTAGATAAGGACTTTGAATGACTGAATGAAATTAACACATAAAGTTTCAAATTTAATGCTGTAAGGCTCAGTTCTTGGTCTTTTCTTCTTTAAAATGTTTTCTTTTAAAACGTGTTTTCCTTAGTCAATGAATCAGTTAAAAACATAGAAAGGATGCTTAGAATGTTGGAGGATTATTCAATGATAGGAGGGATTAAGATTAATATCAGAGATGATAAAACTGAGATTCCAAATTTTGTAACAGAGTTGAACACTTCTGGGTGAAACCTGAGAAGTTAAAAATTTAACAGAAATAAATATAAATATAAATAGTTGCATTTAGGTTAAAAAATAAATAAGTGTGGGATGCTATATACAGGTTGGTAACATTAAAGCATTATATGAGCCAACAGTGAGCAGGTTAAAACTAATGTAACCATGTTAACAAAAGTATAGTGTCTAGATTGCCATAATAGTTCCAATACACTTAGCATGGGGACACTAAAAAGAAACAAGGTGTCCCAATGAGGGTAGCCAGGATGGTGAGTTATCTAGAACTAATGTTATAGGCATAAAGGTGAGTATATGCATTCAGTTCAAGAATAGACAACATAAATTATGTTTGATAACACAATTCCATTGTAGAGTTTTGGACATATACAATGTGTAGGGCACTACGGTGAGAGCAAGTGGCAAGGCCATTATGCTGGAGAGAAACATAAAGCCTTAGAGTTGGAAGAAGACATCAGGTTTGACATTGCAGCTAACTTGGGAATCCCTGACTGGTAGCTAGTAACTTAGCCTCTTCTTAAACATACTGAGTGATAGGAGCCCACTAAACTCACAAGACCAGTTATTCCATTTATGGGCATGCAATAATTGGAATGTTTTTCCTCATATCAATCTAAAATCAGCCTCCCTTTACTTTTGTGTCTTCTGGAACTTCAAAGACTATCTTATCCCTCTTTCCACATGACAGCCTTTCAAATACTTGCTCTGTATTTTTCTAATTTGCAATTTTAAGATCCACAATGAGTAGAAAATTTATCAGAAGTCTGTTGTATCAATACAAGGAAGAACTTTCTAACTAGGGCTGTCCAACATGAAATGCCCTGCTTTTGGAGGCAGGAGTTCTTGAGTCCCTAAAATATTCAAGCAGAGGCTCAATAACAATTTTTCAAATATATAAAGTGTGTTTCTGTTTTGGGTGGGAGGGTGATGTTAAGTGCCTTAAAACTCTTAAGTTCGATGGTGAGGTGAAAGAGCTACTATTGCATATTTACATACAGCATGACAGATATGCCCAACCCAATAAAAACAGCTTATCTGTTAAATGAACCTTTTACCTTAATATAAAGCATTTTTAAATGGGTTCTATAGTATTTAACAGAGAGATACCACTGACAGTAACACATTAAAAAAAAAGATGCTCACAAATTTAAAGAAGCATTGAGAGTTAAGGCTAACTTTTTACTTAATTCTTCAGCAAAGATATTCAGCATTTGTACAGAATTATTTTTGGAATGGAAAACTTCTTTCCCACCTCTAGTGCTGAGACACAATCCTTTTAATTAATAAAAGCCCATCATGAATCTTATAATTCAAGATGCTAAATTAAGAGAAGGCTGCCCAGCTTCTACATAGGGTATAAAAAAGACAATAGAGTACAAAGTGAGGGGTGGGGATTATTGTTAGAATCTGCTGAAGGACTTCATTAAAGCCACAGTGATTCTAAGCTGTCCCTCCTCCCCGTTCTTTTTAGAAAAGGCATGTGAACACCTGTGTGTTGGCATTGTTAAAGAACAAGGAGAAAACTGAAGAAATGCTAGAAAAAAAGGTGTAAAGTTTAGATTTAGTGATATCAAAGTTACGGGCTATTTTCTTTCACCAAGAGTCTCAAGATGTATGCTTTAAAATGTCCATTTCGTAAATTACAGCATAGACCCTAAATTAGGCCATGGAATGGTCTCAACAAACAAAACAACAAAAACTTAAGGAAAAATTATAGCAAAAATAACCAATAACATCACGGATGAGAAAATTTGGAGGTCTTAAAGGAATAGATCTGAGGCATTAAGTCAATACATTCTACAGATGATTTATCAAAAAAGAAATAGCACAGTAAAAATAACAGATTCAAAATCATAGAAGATTAGGGATTTTAAATGTGGAAGAAAATGAAAGACTCTGTTCAAAATGTTAAGGTTCACACTTCTGAGATAGACAGTCAAAATACAGTATAATTTTCTTTATTTAGCACTCTGCCAATATTCCCTATATTAATAGGTTTTTCTGATAATCAAATTCCATAATGGTTGTACTATAAAATTAGGAAGCACCTTATCAATTATCAAAGAAATATTAATCTATAGTCAGTATAGTATGATGTTCATTTCATTGATTTTTATACATCTGATTTGTACTAATCAGTACAGCTGAGTAACCAGAATGCATATTCCCCACCATAATGTTTAAAGGAATGAGCCAAATCAGAAATAAGCTCTTAAAGTGATCTCATCTATTTTAGCCAGTCTCATAAATTTTGCATAAGTGATGATAAGTACCTTAAAATGAAAAATATCTGTGCCATCTCTCAAAGAATCATTTTTATAAAATTACAAATTGGTTACTAGGGAAAATTATTGGCACAAAGTAACAAAGATGCTGCATATTTTGAATCATTTGCTCTGTTTCATGTTATCAGAAAGAAAGATCTGTCTCATTTCTTAAAGATAATTTACAAATTTCTTTTGTAAGTAGACTTACGGAAGAGCTAGATAGACTCTTAACATGGTACCTAGCATGTAGAAAATAAACAACAAATGCCTGTTGAATGAATTAATACATGCTTAGAACTAGATTATATATTGATAAGCAAACCAAAAATACAATACAGAGATTTAGTTTATATTTTAGTAGCTAAATCTAGATATTGAGATGTTAGGGAATCCATGATTAAGAACGTTAAAGAATTTATAGCTCTAAAATGAATCAATGAGTTTGATAACTGTAACTCTTATTTTTGATTATTCTAAAATTTCTGTGAAATAATCCAGAAAGTTGATTTTATTGGTATACTTTGTGTTTGTAATAGAAACAAATATACATGAAATTGTCACAGTACATCCCAGAGACAAGAACCTTCTAGAAGTTCTCAAGTATGAGGTTTAAATATTAAAATATTTTTTAAGATCAAATGCTACTTTTCCATTTAAAAATACAATCATGGGCCCTTTTTCCTTATTAAATGACATATTGGTGGGAGTATTTTCTTATTAAAGTAAAAAATTTCAGAATATAATAGATTGAGCTATTAAGACCAAATCTTAGGCTAAGATGTGCCTGTGGCTAAGCATAAGAAAGTCTGAATGGCCAGAAGAATGGAACTAGTGAGAACATTGGAAAAACTAAGGGAGGTAGTTTAGTAGAAGGTTTAGTGTTTTATAACTTGAAGCCAAACTGGTCACCAGACTTAGTGGCTCTGAAGCCCACGTCCGAGTTCTTCTTTCTGGCTTTTGAAGGCTAGACTTTTTTTTTTTTTTTTAATTTTTAAAAAATTTTTCTAACTGGCTCTGGCTTAGCTGTATTCATCACACAGCTTTGGGATAAGCTCACAGTACTGCAAGATCTCCATAAAGAAGACTGGGCAAAATTCATACAGCACCAAGGCATTAGGCAAGTAGGTAAGAGAGCTTTTGACACATCAGTCTAGGTTTGTGTGTGGGGGTATGTGTGAGCATGCACATGCAGCGGTTGCCATTTCTTTCTTCTCACAGTTCTCCTTCCATCATTTTTGAAAAGGCCAACTGTTAAATTTTCTAGAGTAATAAATTCTGGGATTGGGGCTTGGTTCTGAGGTGATTAAGTTATCTCAAAAGATTATTGCTTATGCTATAAACTGAGGCCATATCAAAAAAGTTTCAGAGAAAAAACTACCTGATAATCAACGAAACCATGCTTCACCTCCCTACTCATATTGAGTTATAAGAAAAAGATACATGAGAAAAATAAATTCATACTAGAATTGATTTTTAAAACCTTACGGTTGACAGTAGTTAACTCTGTAGAGTAAGAAGGAGAGATGGTTGCTTTGTAATTTCATCACAGCATTATTTATTTATTTATTTTGCAATAAGCAAGTTATCACTTTTGAATTCAACAACAAAAGAAAAATGTGGGGAAATTTAAAAACTCCCAAGGTATGTTTTATGGTGCAATCCTATTATATCTCAATCTATCATCTTCTGGTAGTTGGTAACCAACCACAGGAGGTAAATTTTGTACGCTAAGGAAAAAAAATGAGGCATTTGTGACCTTCACCTTTCTCTGGTAAGTGTGAGCAAAGTAAAAAAGGGACTGGATTTAGGATAGGTTCTTGTAAACAATATGCTAGAAAGCACTTATTGAGAAACTAACAATATACTATTACTGAGCTGAAGAAAAGTGGTTTGTTTTTTTGATGTGTGAATATAGTAACAGGTAACAGTATGGCTGAATCTGATCATCTTTCTTGGTTAAAAACCATGTAAATCATAACTTGTCTTACCTATGCTAGTGAGGGGTTGTCATCCTTTTACTTTTTATCTGGCCACATGTTCTGCTGATGTGACTCTGTAGCATCTAGAATTCATTCTTTGGTCATTTAAATTTGGCTTCATTACTTATTAACACTTTTGAGATTATTTTCCTGGCTGATGCAGGGCTATTGGTTATTTACTAAAGTATAAGTTGCAATTTCAACACTTTTTACAAACTGGTTAGGATAAAGTCAGGTGATGGATGACTTCCAAGGGAGATCCAGGGCTGTGAACCAAGCACTGGTAGTGATTTGAGTCATCCTTCCTGCCACAGGCAGCAGATTTTGTTGAGAAGAACAACTGTCTACGGGTGCTGGAAAATCTGGTTTCTAACTGATTTATGACAATGAACTAGTCATTTCACATGTCATATTCTTGTGGCCTTTATCTTTGAAATGGGAGTAAAATAGGAGGAAAATGGTTTCAACCATAGAGAATGTGACTATAAAAGAGTAATAATGCAAAAAGCAGTGAATCTAGTTATTAGTGTCTCGGCTTTGTGTTCACCAGCATGAACAGGGTATGCTGAACGCATGGAGTCCTGGCTCTCCCTTTACAAAATACCTAAAATGAAGAACTCTGCAATGTTTTGATTCCTGTTTTATGTCACATGATAGATAAAACAATAACTTTAGCTCTATTATGTAATAAAATGGAAAAGAAGTTAGTAACAAAAGGGGTTAGCTATTATTCATTCATTTACTCATTCATTCATTCAGTAGTGCTTGGCCTCCTATGGGCTATATACTGTTTTAGGGGCTGGGTGTACAAGCCAGGAATAAAATCTCTGCTCTTGAGAAGCTTAGATTCTGGTGGGTACAGATGGAAAATAAATCAGTGAAGAATATTTAATATTATGCTCATAGTGATAAAGCTGGGAAAAATATAAAACAGGGTAAAGATACCAGAGGATAAATGGTGGTGGTGGGGGGCATCTGAGTCAGACTGGGTTGTCAGAGAAGGACTCTCTGAGGAGAAACTATTTGAACTGAGACCTGAATAGCAAAATCTATAAATAAATATTTCAGTAAATATATCTGATAAGGTTATTGTTATTTGGAATATAAGGTTTCTTTTGAGTTCCCAACTGTCCAAAGGCAAAAAGGAAAGGAGTAGTGAGTGATAAGAAGGTAAAATGAGGAATATTAGCTCCTAGAACATGGCTAATATGTTAGCTTGAAACATACAAAATTGCTGATATTTCATTGTTTTGACCTACGAAAGCAGCATTTCATATGGTTCAACTCAATGTCTGGACCTGAACAAAGATAGGCTACATACTTAAGTAAACATTATTTAATGAGGTTTGCCAGGCCTAATTCATTATTTAAGTATTGTAATTGCCCTCTTTGCCTAAATCCAAATCTACTACATAAAATCAATATACAATTATACAACATTTATTGGACAGACTTACAATGTGACAAATACAGATACTAAGCGATTTTTGGCATTACCTCATTGAATGCTCACACAACCTCAAAAGCTAGGTACTATTATGATTTAACAACGAAGATATTGAG
This sequence comes from Daubentonia madagascariensis, assembly GCA_023783475.1. Taxonomy (NCBI): domain Eukaryota; kingdom Metazoa; phylum Chordata; class Mammalia; order Primates; family Daubentoniidae; genus Daubentonia; species Daubentonia madagascariensis. The sequence goes on from JAKFHU010000522.1 coordinate 590,688, forward strand.
ATCTAGAGGTGTTAAATAACTTAATTAATCATACCACTTGTAAGTGGCAGAGTGAAAAAGCAAGGATTTGACTGAGGAATGTCTTCAGAGGCTGTACTCTAGGCTAGGATCACTTACTGTCTATAGGAATACATGCTTATTCATTTCATGAAGCAACAATAATTATATCAAACTTACTGTATTTTTGGGGTTACATAATATTTATCCCCTCTTTCATATATTTAACGTTTCAATAGTGCCAAAACTTTTAAATGACATGATGTGATCTGGGGCATGTGTTTGCATATACATATTAAAAGAGTGAAACACGGAACAAATATATTTGAAGACGTAACATACATAGTAATAGAGCTGCTCATGCAGAAAATAATAACAAGCAGTCTGGTACATTTCATTTCTTCATGACCTTAAAAACAAATCAAGGTAGTTTAAACTATTCATAATTATATTTCCCTTGCCATTTATTTAGGCATGGACATGGGATGCAACCTTGGTCAATGAAATCTGGAGATAAGTCTACTTGGAAGGATCCAGGGAAAGTTTCCCTTGATCTTACAAAAAAAGCTAAAGATAGGGCCTGGTCTCTGGCATTTTGGATGCTGTCTTATAAGAAGTGAAGCTTGGAGGTGTTGGCATTATAGAAAAGCCAACTGAAGGTCCTGACATTGGTGAGCCATGAAATTCACCCCAGAGCAGCCTCACCTCTTGAACTTTCTGTTTTTTAAGATAATAACTTTCCTCATTATTTAAGCCAAAAAATGAGGGAGGTGTGATTAGAAATCCAACCTATAACCAGTGTCAGAATTATAGCTAGAGTCTACTTTATATCTAGTCTTTAATGTTTAATGTCTCCCTAACAGTACTTATTCAAAATCAGACAATATCGTATTAAAATAATATTTACCTCTAGATTTTTCTGTTTTTTTATGTATACTTGTTACACAATCAGCCAAGGATGGTGCTCTCAACGTCACGAAAGTGACATATTTAGGTTCTCTGATATTCTTTTTCTGACTTTATCACGTCTTTTTATTCACATTGCTTATATCCTTCTCTACCTACTCCTTTTAGACCTGAACTATTTCAGACATTACTGATGATTATGCTCTTTTAAATTCTTTGTGTGTGTGAATAATTTGTCTTGACAATAAAAACAGCGAAAGGTGTTGCAACATTTTTCTTTATTTTCAACTTGTTCCTTTTTTTTCCCTTCAACACTAGTTCATATTATGGGACTATCTTCTCCTTGCCCGCATATCTCCTACTTGAATGTTCTTAAAAATAAAAATCATGGCCTTTAGAAAATATTCAGGAAATTACTCTAGGATCCTTAAAACAATTGAAGAGGAGTAATGTATCTTCTGCACTGTATTGGTAGTCATTATCTAGCCTCTCTGCCTAGATAATTTAAGATATTAGGCTACTGAGGTGCATATTCTATGAAGTTCCTAAGTTATTAATAGTGTGCAAAGGTTGTTAGATTTTAGAAAATAACTTTATTCATATATTTAAAAAATAAAATAAAAAATAATTTAAAAATATTTTTCTCAGCAGATCTCATTTTGAAAGTGTCACTACTACCTTAGCCAGATAACCTAATGTATACAGTAGCTACAAGGTAATAGATTTTATCCCTCCTCCCTGCCCAAAAAAAGACCTAGGTTTTGCTTTAGATTTCCAAGACCAAGTTAAATATATGTGCAAACTAAGTGAGAATACTGGTAGGTAATCACCAAGACAATGAAAAAGAGAACATTATAAATTCATTGAGTAAATGAAGGCACCAAGAATGTGTGGCTAGGAAAGACTACCCTTACAGCTGCTAAGGGGGAAGTCATCAGGATTGAAACTTTTGAAAACATCTGAATTGCCTAGTATGCACAGCAAAGGAAAGGGAGGTATTCTAAGCTGACTTCAAAATGTATTAACTAAAACAGTATTTAATGTTATGGCAGATGATTTCTGAATGAAGTATATATTTATATTTTGTCCCATACTTTTATGATTTATAGTCCTTGAAAGTTGTATAGGGTGACATAAGTTATAATTTAATTTAACTGAGGTATTATATGGCCCATATCTAGCAAGGTTTGAAACTGCTAATTGGGATAATAGGAAATTACTTGTCTTTTCCCAAATGCCAGTGAAGTAGGTCAAGATAATTAATATGCAAGCTGACTTTTCAGTCAAAGGAAAACAAGACAGGTCTCATCTGTGTACTTTTAGTACCATCCATTTCAGACTGAAATGAGTTCAGCCTGAGAAAATCACAGTATGACTCAGTTAAATAATTGAATTTCAAAATAAGACAAAAGGTAGTTCAACCATGAGAACACAGATTGAAGTCTGTTCTAAGGAAGGCTAAATTTACACTTCATAAGCAGGGCCAAATTCCACTTCCATAAGGAAAATTACAGTTTCCATAAGGAAACTGAAAAACATCTAGGGCATAGATTTAGGTACATCTTACTTCTTAGATTGCTCTGTTTGCTCATAAGCACTATATCATACATATCATATTATATAAGGAAAGGTAAAATATAAATAAGAAAAAAGTTTGGTTGATGACATAATTCTTTACCCTTAAGGCATACGACAGGCTATATTTTCATGTTTTCTTCCATTACTCCTTTTACCCACTTGCCTGATGCTTCCTATTTTTAATTTCTTGGTAAACTGAGAAAAATGTTTGGAGCTAGTTAAACTTATTTCCTCTGCAATTCTGTACTTAATTTAGTACAAATTCACTTCAGCAGGTCAAACTGAATGTTTGCCTCAAGCAGGATAGTTAGTAACATACCACCCATGGACTTTGATTTTTACAAGCACAGGTTTGCCTGCTGACCTGTGCAGCGGCACAGCGAGTGCTCTGTGTTGGAGGGCGTGCATGTAAGTCTGAGGCTGATATAATGACCACAGCTTTGTTCCTGTGTATAATTTTTGCTCTGCTGATATAACACCAAGCAGCTTGATTTGAATAAGCAGTGTGAGTACTTAGTCCTAATGGCCAATCCAGGGCAGTCATGAACATGACATCCCTTAACTAGACCTTAAAGATTCTTTTGAAAACACCGGTTTTTAAAGTTGATGCTTTCAAAATGAAATGTTCATCAAATTGCACACTCCTAAATATTAGAAATAGCAATGCAGAAAAGATAGCATTAGAAAGGCGAACATATGTTCCATCGAATAAGAAGCATCTTCCAGGCAAGCACGAAATGTACTACTCTGTTGAGAACAGTTTGAAGTACACGGAGACATCAAGTGGTAAGGTTTATGGAAAAATACCCAGAAAGAAATGGGGCCTGAAAGATAGTGCAAGGCCACCTTCAGTGAAGCAGATTTGACTAAAATAGCATGGACTGCCCCACAATTTTGAATTGTAAAGACAAAATGTATAATACCAAATTTACTGACACACTTGCTAGGGCTGTTATGCCTTATCACAACTATTTTACAAAGAGAGAGCCCACTGAAAAAGATGGAAAGTACTGAATAACTACCCACTTAATTCATTTGAAATGTGAAGAAAAAAACCACTGACTTGGGAGTAAATCTATGTGGCTAAAAATAAATCCAACCCACAGAACAACAAAAAAGAGACTCCAGAAGAAAAAAATTGAAAGCCTTCTAACTAGAGATGGTCTTTGGGCTACTGGAAACCTGGAGGCAGGGTCAAGCACAATGCTGTGTTTTCCTTTCATGTCCTAGGACACACCTGCTCTTTTCTAGTCTCCTCCTACACAATGACCAGAACGAACTGTCAAGTGCCTAGCTTATCCGAAACAAGACAGCATCAGTTACTCGACCTGTAGGAATGATGGAATGTTTTTTGAACAGAATTCTCTATTTCAGAGGGCTGTGCCTAATTTCAACACAGTTTATTTTAAAATGGCTGAAATAAAGTGTTTTCTCCAATATGTTTGTAAAATAATAAACAAGCCTCATATACTTAGTCACAGCAGTTGTGTAGTACCTGAATGATAGTTGAAATAAAGTTTCTAACTTATCTTTAGTTAAATTTTAGAAAATAATGTATTAATTTTGGTAGTCATTAGAATATTAAACATCTATTATTATGCTTTCCTGAACTCCTACAGAGGCCTAGCATAGCTCCTAAATATTTCTTCCTTAAGAGTCTTCCATAATCTCTGATAGATGTGAATGTTGGGAGAGCTTGGCAGGTAATGGATGATAATTACTTTTCCTGCACCAACAGTATACCTTTTATAATGTTTCTCGTGTAGATTATGGCTAAAATATACTTCACATGGAAGATGATTATGAATTTTATTATGAACAGTTCTTATATTTTACTGGTAGAAGATTTAATTCTCATTAAATAATGCAATGAAGATCCATATCCTAAAAGGAGATCCATTGTATTATCTTGTCAAAAATTTCCAAAGTGACTATCATTTTTAATAAGCCAAACTTTACATTGACATGGGGCTCCTGACCTCTTGGTAACCTGTGAGCTTTGTGTTGTTTTTCCAGTTGTGATGAAGAATGTACTAATATATCCTGTAAACAAAGATCTGTATACTTGCAAAATGGGCTGAAGGTTACATTCTGTTTGTATCCTTTAAAAGGAGAAGTCTAATGCCCTAGGGGTACCAAACTAGCAATTGTGGTTTCATCACCATTGGCTCAAGTTGTCTGCTCTAAGTGGCTCAGACTACATTTTGAATTAAGAGATGCAAACAGTTTTATACTATTTCTTCTATACTATATATTTTTTTTTCATTTTACATTGTGGACTTACAGCGAAATCTAGATTTTCTTTCTAACTAAAACGGTTGAGTTATAGCCTTTCCCTTAAACTAGCCTGGGTTTGATATATCACATCAGTTATAAACAGATGCTTGGTATGACATGTTGAATAAAGCACTTGATAACTAGAAAGCATATTCTTACTGCTTATAAGACAGAGGGTTACTTAGTTGGCATCTCTCTTAAGAGTTGATTCACATAGTAATTGAGTTTTAAGGTCAACATACATACCAAGAAAGTAGATGGATGCTTTTGGCAAACTGGTTTCTAGAAACAAGTTCAGCTATTTAGAGTTGATAGAAATGCTATGTGAAATCTCTCCTTGGAAAAACTGTCTTTTTGGATTTTTTCCTTTAAATCTTTTGACAGTGAAAAGGGAAGATATATTTGTGTATGTGTAGGTGTGGGTGGGTGTATATGTCTCTGTGTGTGTGTATTCACTAATCTAATCAAGGCTCTGCTAACACCCTGCTGAAGCATTTATGGTTTCTTAACCCAACTCAGGGGCAACCACTATGGGCCAACAAGATGATGCATGCAAGTGAGAAGAAAGTGGATAAGAGAAGAAAGAAAAAAATGAATACCATTAACCTTAAAAAGCAGATGGGTAGTTGGAGAAAAATTTATTTGCCCCAGATGTGGGTGTCCTGGGATATAAGTTTCATTACTCATCATTTTTTTTCCCAAGTTACTGAAATTCTGAAAGTAGGACACCAAGGGAAACTTAAGTTACCATACAGCAAGACCACTATTTTAAGAAAAAAGGGAAACAAAATTCTATTTTCTTCAAATAAGAAGTTTGAAAAGGTGAGGACTTTGTGTACATAGGCTAAAAATCTCCAGAAACATACTTACTTTTTTCTCCTATGTTTTCCCCTGCTGCCTCCCCTTCCTCCTCCTCCTCCTCCTCCTCCTCCTCTTCCTCCACCTCTGGAGGTTGCACGTCATCCTGTGGGTCACAGGCACTAACTGGCGCATTCAGACAGCAGTGGTTGAACCCACTATCTCGAGGCAGAGTAAAACTTCGAGGCTTGCCCCCATTTCCATTTAGCACTTGCATCCTCTCACTCTCAGCTAAGGGGTATGGCCCATAGTGATCCTGTAGGTGGCACTTCTGAGTTGGAAGGGTGGACTGCCTCCTGTGCTCTGGGGAGATGGCCGCGGAGTCAGAGAAGACAGAATCCTCCAGGGGCAGAGTCTGAAGATAGTGTAAGCCTGAACTGGTCAGTGGTGTTTCAATTAAATCCTGCCAGGAGCGGCGCTGACTGGCTGTCTTGCGAATGGGAGACACTGCACTGCTCCCAGTTACTTCCTGGCGAAACTCCTCATGGGAAGACTGAGACTGAGAGGTCTCTGTGGAGGAAAGCCGGCTGTGTTTTGCTTCCACGTAAGGACTGGCGCAACTCATCTGTGGAAAGGAGCCTCTTATTAGTCTCTACCCAAATAACAGACCACTTCTATTGCCAAGTAACACATTTGGTTTTCACCAGGTGATATTTAAGTGGATGAACTCGTACATAGTCAAGTTAATGAGTAGGCAAGTTTGCAGATGTCTCAAAGTTAGGCCCCAGCTTACATTTTAAGAGACAGAGACATGGATGTATTGAAATGCAGCTATAACAGGCTCTCGTGAAAAATCTGACATATTAATGTACAATTTTACAATGAAAGTATGAGAAAATGTGCTTACATAAGACATATTCAGGAACTAAAAAAATTCCAAAATTTAAAATTCTCTACATATTTTGAAATCCTGAGTAAGTATTGTCCCCAGATTCATATTTCTGGCTTTTATGTAACTTGTGGGTGAGGACAAGGAGAGAGTCTTTTGGATCTGAGAACAAGTTGCCTATAAACAGACAGAACCCTTCCTCCTCTTCATAGGGGAATGTCTTCTCCTATGGGTGCCACAGTAAAGCTGTCTTATGGTCTTCTTAATTCTATGGCACTTTCTAGAGGGTTAAAAATGTAGGCAGGATGAGATTATACCCTGCTGGGGATTAGCATTAGCCTTGAGCATAGACACTGCAGGGTACATAAACACAAAAGAAAAATGGAATAATTTTATCCCTAGAATTTAAAATTTGGGAATATATGTTATAACACAAAGCACAACTCAGAAAAGGACTGGCATCAAGTGAACACTGTGAAATACCTGCAGGTACCCCAAGTGCCACAAGACTTTAGCTTTGGGGGCTAACATACCAGTCCAGTCTCCTTTCTGGCAGGAGGAGCCTGATTTGCTAAATGTGATCATTACAAACGGGGCTGAGGTGGTGGCCAGGACAAGCCTGGCTGTGGTGAAGGTGCAAGCCCCTGCTCCTGGTAAAGTAGAAGTTACTTGGCATCTTCTGTGGGAGTTACCTTCCCACATGTTAATAATAATGTGAATAGTTTCCTTCTTGAAATTCACAAGTTGCTATGTTTAAAGAGTTGTTCAGTGAAGCTGCAGTTTCCCTTTCTTCCTCTTTTATAAATATTTTTAAGGAATTATTCAGATCCTGATGTTTTAGAAAAAGAGGGAAGATATGAATTGCCCCCCTGGAGTAATACAGAGGTTGAATTATGTTGGCTATTGTTGTCACCTAAATTCACCTTCCATTTCTTTGTGGAAGACTCAGTCTCAAGACAGGCAGAATTAATCCTTATAGTAATGTGACTATGGAACATATTGTATAAACTGGAACTGAGTAACTGAGACACTCTTGGTAACTCTGATGGGAAATGAACAAAAAGTGGGACAGTCTCAAGCAAACCAGGACAGCTGTTTACCCTATTAAAAGATCAAAGTACAGTCTACACACAGAGTAATTTACAGAGGTTTAAGAAGTCTGGAGCACTATATAAACATATACATTAAACCAGACCCCCTGGCTGTCTAAAAAGCTACATGCCAAAACATTCTCAATACAGATGTAATATTAATTTTTATGAGTTGCTTCTAAAGGATGTAGGAATGAACTTTATTAGTATGGAATGGGTAAGGCCAATTTATATATCTTTTTCTAAAAAAGCTTTTTTTGTGGTTGATACCTCCATGAAGGCTAATTTGACACAAACAGTATATTTTTTTAAATAAAACTGGACAGATACTTATTCTGCTTGGAATCGGTGGTGACTGTGTCTACTGACTAAATATTCTATGTACGCTTAAAAAATTTTCCTTACTGGTTTTAGACCCCTAATTCTCTTTTTCTCTAAGAAACCTGAGGTTTGACGTGCAATCTACTACATATTTGTTTTAACATACAAAAGGATATTTCAGGTCAAAAAATTTGGTGATATATTAAGTATATTCCTGTTGTTAACTTACAGAGGGTGGCCGTGGATATGTATCATAAGGGGGTGGCGGGCTGTCTTGTTTTGGTGTTGATGGAGTATCTGCTTCCTCCTTGTCACTCTCACTCCAGTAATCTGAAAATTCACACATGGATACATCACATTCTATTAAATGTTTTTAGCCATATTTTTTAGGAACATACATTACCATTTAACAAAAAGAAATTTAAATTCCACTTCTATGCCATGCCCCCAGCACTTACCTAGCCCAGGCCCACCAACTTTTATTTTCAATTGGGTTTTGAGGGGAAAGGAAGAGTACAATCACCTAATTCCAACCTCCTTTTAAAGCAAATGATTACATGCAGCTGTAATTTTAGAGAATTAAGAAAAAGACACTGCATAAGCCAAATCAGGTTTAGGGTGCTTTAGATTCCAGGTCAAATTATTCTGAAGCTCCAATTAATGAATATCACATGATGCCTCTTAAAGGTGTATCATTTTATCCTAAAGATGAATACTCAAAGAAAAGCAATATATACATTGCTGTAGATCTCTACACATATAAACAGCTTCAAAAATAATGCTCTCAATTCTCTTCTCTGGCTTCAATTCACTGGTTATCTAACAATCACTGTTTCCAGAGTCATGCTGACATGAATCTCTATAACACCATACTCCCACCTCTCCTTGGAAATACATGGCAAACCCTGATTCTTGCCAAATGCAAAAGGGCAAATCTGTTGATGTGGGCTGCAAGCTCCAAACTTCCAGAACTACTTAAAAGGGTAGCAAATGTAAGCCGCTAGACAATGTGACTTGGCAGACCTCAGATAAGAGGGAGGGGGAAGAGTTCTGAGGGATACATTACTAGAGTGAGTCAAATGCAGCAAAAGGGCCAATAATCAGAATCTATTCTACTAATATCTCAACTACCCTCTAAATGTTGGGTTTATTCTTTATGTGATTTATAAGAAAAAACCCAGAAGTATTATCCATATCAATTTTAGATAAGAGAAGAGAAAAGGTATTAAAACAAAAGGTTCCTTATTCTTATGAAAGTTTAAATCAAAAAGAACCATCACAAGGCTTAACTAATATTCAGATTTAGGGGAAAAGTCACAGTACATGTATTTACAGGAACCCCTTTCCACCCAGGAATTCCCACTTCGTAATTTTTTATATATTTTCCCTGCAGTGCTGATTAATATTAAGTACAGTTAACATTTAAGAGAAATGACTATATGCTGAATAGAAAGTAACAGAGCTGGGATTTAAACTAAGAAATTGCCTTACCCTAAAGCTCTGAGGACTAAATTGCTGGGACTTTTTTTGTATAGCATAGCAGGAGAGTTAGTTGTGAAGTATACTGATGACCATTTTATCCCCCTACCTCCTCCTGCTACATACCTCTGGCTATTGTGAACAGAAACTCTTCAGCAATGGAGATCGGGAATGAATTGTCCATTATGTTCAGGCCTCAAAACACAAGGACTCTGAAAATTCTATTCCTACTTTAATTATTACCTTTCAGTAAAAGATAAGCAAGGACTAGTTAATCTAAATTTGATCTGTTTTTTTTTCCATTGGATCATGCCAATGACAGTACACCAAGTCTTTCCTCAAATAAGAATTGACATAGCAAATGCTGAACCTAGCAAACACTGGTGGAAAAAGCATGAACTATACATTCAGGCAGGTGTAGGTTCAATTCTTAGCTAGACAAGTGCACTTACCATCTCTGTGCTCTTATGATGGTTACTTAACTTCTCTGAGTTTGTTTTGTCATCTGTAAAAGGGGCCTTATAATAACTGCCTTTCAGAGTTGTATGTGTGTGGGCACTAAATAAGGCAACACATATTCAAATGCCTTGCACCTTGAAACAATCAATCAATATTAGGACCCCTTATCTTCTTGGATGCATTTGCAGTAGCTGCCAGGACAGTCTGACCCAGATCACATAGGCAATTAATGCCTGGTGTTCATCTTCTCAGATATTAGTTTTTTTCTTGTAGCAAGCCCCAGCAATGAAAAGGGAAACCTGGAGCCCTGGGGCCTTGGCTGGGTAGTTCCGTGAAAACTTGAAATACTACTGGGAAGTCACCACTGGAAGTGGAGGGAATGACAACCCACCCCGCCCAAGTAAAGATCACACTGCCCTTATTCTTCCCACTATTTCCAGGAACTGTGGCACCTCTGCTTAGTTTCTCCTTGATGTTTGCACTGATACCTTTTTTTTCCCCCTGGGACCACAGGCACACACCACTGGGCCTGGCTAATTTTTCTATTTTTAGTAGAGACAGGGTCTTGCTCTTGCTCAGGGTGGTCTCGAACTCCTGAAATCAAGCGATCCTCCCGCCTCGGCCTCCCAGAGTGTTAGGATTACAGGCCTAAGCCACCACACCAGGCCTAGCTCATTTTTTTTTTTTTTAAATTTCAAAATATTATTACGGGGATACAAATGTTTCCGGTTACATGTATCAATTTTGTTATGCTTGAGTTAGGGGTATAAGTGTGCCCATCAGCCAGATAGTGTTCACTGCACCCGATAGGTAGGTTTTCGCCTATCCCCTCAACCCACCTCCCCCCTGCTTGATTTCCACTGAGTTTTACTTCCATCTGTACACATGTGTGCTCATCGGTTAGTTCCAGTTTAATAGCTAGTACAAGTGATGTTTGTTTTTCCATTCTTTAGATACTTCACTTAGGATAATGGTCTCCAGTCCCATCCAAATTGTTGCAAAAGGCCTTAATTCATCCTTCTTCATAGCTGAGTAATATTCCATAGTATACATATACCACATTTTGTTAATCTATTCATGAATTCATGGGCACTTGGGTTGATTCCACATCTTTGCAATTGTGAATTGTGCTGCAATAAACATTTGAGTGGAGGTGTCTTTTTGATAAAATGATTTTTCCTTTGGGTAAATACCCAGTAGTGGGATTGCTGGATCAAATGGTAGGTCTACTTTTAGTTCTGTGAGGAATCTCCATACTGTTTTCCATAGAGGTTGTACTAATTTGCAGTCCCACCAACAGTGTGTAAGTGTTCCTTTCTCTCTGTATCCATGCTAGCATTTATTGTTTTTGGACTTTTTAATAAAAGCTATTCTAACTGGGGTAAAGTGATATCTCACTATGGTTTGCATTTCCATGATAATTAATGATGTGGGGCATTTTTTCATATGTTTATTGGCCATTTATCTATCTTCTTTTGAAAAGCTTCTGTTCATGTCTTTTGCCCACTTTTTAATGGGGCTGTTTTTTCCTTGCTGATTTGCTTGAGTTCTTTGTAGAGTCTGGTTATTAGCCCTTTAACAGATGTATAGCTTGTGAGTATTTTCTCCCATTTTGTAGGTTGTCTATTTGCTCTGTTGATTATTTCCTTAGCTATGCAGAAGCTTTTAAATTTAATCAAGTACCATTTATTTATGTTTGTTGTTGCTGTGATTGCCACTGGGGTCTTCTCCATAAATTCTTTGCCTAGGCCAGTATCTAGAAGAGTTTTTCCAACATTTTCTTCTAGAATTCTTATAGTTTCATGCCTTACATTTAAGTACTTTATCCATCTTGAATTAATTTTGGTGAGCGGTGAGAGATATGGATCCTGTTTCAATCTTTTGCATGTGACTATCCAATTCTCCCAGCACCACTTATTAAATGGGACTTCTTTTCCCAAGTGTATATTGTTGTCTGCTTTGTCAAAGATAAGTTGGCTGTACGTGTTGGTTTTATACCTGGGTTCTCTGTATTGTTCCATTGGTCTTTGTCTCTATTTTTGTGCCAGTACCATGCTGTTTTGGTTACTATAGCCTTGTAGTATAGTTTGACGTCTGGTAATGTGATGCCTCCAGATTTGTTCTTTTTGCTTAAGATTGCTTTGGCTATTCAGGCTCTTTTCTGGTTCCACACAAACTGTAGAACTATTTTTTCTACATCTCTGAAATATGACGTTGGTATTTTGATGGGGGTTGTACTGAATCTGTAAATCACTTTGTGTAGTATGGACATTTTAACAATGTTGATTCTACTGATCCATGAGCATGATATGTTTTTCCATTTGTTTGTGGTGTTTGTGATTTCTTTCCTCAGTGTTTCATAGTTCTCTTTGTAGAGATCTTTCACCTCCTTGGTTAAGTATATTCCCAGGTATTTTATTTTCTTTATAGCTATTGTGAATGGTATTGAGTCTTTGATTTGACTCTTAGCTTGACTGTTATTGGGATATAGGAATGCTACTGATTTGTGTACATTGATTTTATATCCTGAGACTTTGCTGAATTTATTTGCCAATTCCAGGAGACTCTTGTTGGAATCTTTGGGGTTTTCTAGATTCAAGATTATATCATCAGCAAAGAGCAATATTTTGACCTCCTCTTTCCTGATTTGGATACCCTTTATTTCTTTGTCTTGCTGATTGCTCTGGCTAGGACTTCTAGTAGTATGTTGAATAGAAGTGGTGACAGTGGGCATCGTTGTCTTGTGCCAGTTCTTAGTAGGAATGCTTTCAACTTTTCACCACTCAGTATGATGTTGGCTGTGGGTTTGCCTTATGTGGCTTTTATAATCTTGATACATGTTCCTTCTATACCTAGTTTGTTGAGGGTTTTTATCATGAAAGGGTGCTGAATTTTGTTGAATGCTTTTTATGCATGTACTGAGATGGTCATATGGTCTTTGTTTTTGCTTCTGTTTATGTGGTGAATCACATTTATTGATTTCTATATGTTGAGCCATCCTTGCATCCCTGGGATGAAGCCCACTTGGTCATGGTGTATTATTTTTTTTGATGTGCTGTTGAAGTTGGTTTGCTGGTATTTTATTGAAAATTTTCACATCTATATTCATAAGGGATATTGGTCTGTAGTTTTCTTTTTTTGTTGTGTCCTTTCCTGGCTTTGGTATCAAGGTGATACTGGCTTCATAGCATGAGTTGGGGAGGAATACCTCCTTCTCGATGTTAGGCAATCATTTCGGCAGTATGGGTACCAGCTCTTCTTTGTAGGTCTCGTAAAATTTGGCTGTGAATCCATCTGGTCTAAGGCTTTTTTTTGTTTGAAGATTTTTTATTACTGCTTCAATCTCATTGCTCATTATTGGTCTGTTCAGGAGTTCTATTTCTTCCTGATCGAGTCTTGGGAGGTTGTGTGCTTCCAGGAATTTGTTCATTTCCTCTACATTTTTGAGTTATGTACATAGAGATTTTCACAGTATTCACAGATGATATTTTGTATTTCTGTGGTATTAGTTGTAATATCTCCTTTGTCATTTCTGATTGAGCTTATTTGGGTCCTTTTTCTTCTATTCCTGGTTAATCTAGCAAGAGATAATCAATTTTGTTTATCTTTTCAAAGAACCAACTTTTTGTTTCATTGATCCCTTGTATTGTTTCTTTTGTTTTCCATTTCATTAAGTTCTGCTCTGACTTTCTTTCTTTCTTTTCTTCTGCTGGCTTTGGGTTTGGTTTGCTCTTCCTTTTCTAGTTCCTTGAGATGTGTCATTAGGTTGTTAATTTGTGATCTTTCTGCCTTTTTGATGTATGCATTTAAGGCTATGAATTTTCCCCTCAGTACTACTTTTGCTGAATCCCATAGATTTTGGTAGTTTGTGTCCCCTTTGTCATTCAGTTTGAGGAATCTTTTGATTTCCAACTTAATTTCATTATTGACTCAACAATCGTCCATCAGTAGGTTGTTTAATTTCCATGACTTTGTGTAGAATTGAGTGTTTCTCTTGGAGTTGATTCCTAGTTTTATTCCACTGTAGTCTATGAAGATACATGGTATGATTTCTTTGTTGAGACATGTTTTGTGGCCTAAGATATGATCCATTTTGGAGAACATTCCATGTGCTGATGAGAAAAATGTATATTCAGTAGTTTTTGGGTAAAATGTTCTATAAATGTCTGTTAGGCCCATTTGTTCTAGAGTCCTGCTTAAGTCCAGTATTTATTTGTTTTCTGCTTGGATGATCTGTCCAGTTCTGCCAGTGGGGTGTTGAAGTCCCTGACAATTATGATGCTGCTGTTTATCTCTTTGCTTAGGTCTAGTAGGGTTTGCTTTATGAATCTGGGTGCTCTTGTGTTAGGTGCATAAATATTTAGGATTGTTATGTCTTCCTGTTGAATTATTCCCTTTACCATTATATAATGACCATCTTTGTCTTTCTTTACTATTGTTGATTTAAAGTCAATTTTATCTGATATGCAAATGGCTACATCTGCTTTCTTTTGGTTTCCATTTGCATGGAATATTCTTTTCCATCCCTTCACCTTGAGTCTGTATGAGTCCTTGTGGGTTAGATGTGTTTCCTGGAGACAGCAGATACTTGGAGTGTATTTTTTCATCCATTCAGCCAGCCTGTGTCTCTTGAGTGGGGCATTCAGACTGTTCATGATGACTGACAGAATCAATATGTGGGATGCCGTTCTGTTCATCCTGTCAGGTAGTACCTTATTGCTTTGTTTTACCTCTTATGCTATTGCTTTGTATGAGCTCTGAGCTATAGCTTTTGGGTGGTTTTGCACTGGTGGGTGCCTGTTGTGCTGATCCATGTATAACACGGTTCTCACTATTTCCTGCAGGGCAGGTCTGGTCTTGACAAATCCCCTCAGTGTTTGCTTGTCTGGAAAAGTCTTTATTTCTCCTTCATATATGCAACTTAGTTTTACAGGATACAAAATTCTAGGCTGGCAGTTGTTCTGTTTAAAAAGCCTGAAGATGGGGTCCCAATCCCTTCTGGCTTGTAAGGTCTCAGTTGAGAAGTCTGCAGTTAGCCTGATCGGTTTTCCTTTGTAAGTTACTTGACGTTTTTGCCTCACGGCTCGTAGGAGTTCCTCCTTTGCTTTGACTTTGGCCAGTCTGATGACTATGGGTCTTGGTGGTTGCCTCTTTGCGATTAATCTCCCAGGTGTTCATTGAGCTTCTTTTACCTGGATGTCTAAATCTCTAGCAAGACCAGGGAAGTTTTCCTCAATTATTCCCTCAAATAGGTTTTCCAGCCCTTGTGTGTTTTCTTCTTCACCCTCAGGGATGCCCATGATTCTTATATTTGGCCATTTTACATAATCCCATATTTCTTGTAGGCTTTGTTCATTCATCTTAATTCTCTATTCTTTATTTTTGACTGACTGAATTAATTCAAAAGAGTTGTCTTCAAGTTCTGAGATTCTTTCTTCTGCCTGGTGTATAAGTATTCTTAAAACTTTCCACTGTGCTTTGTATTTCCTTAAATGAATTTTTCATTTCTAGAAGTTCTATTTGATTTTTTAAAATATGTCAATCCATTTAGTGAATTTTTCATTCATTTCCTGAATTGTTTTTCTGGTTTCTTTGAGTTGGTTTTCCATTTACTCTTGGATTTCACTGAGCTTCCTTATAATCCATATTTGGAATTCTTTATCTGTCATTTCAATATTTTCATTTTGGTTGGTATCCGTTACTGGAGAGCTAGTGTTCCCTTTTTGGGGTGTCCCTTCGCTCTGATTTTTCATACTTTTGGAGATCTTTTGTTGATTCCCTCTCATCTGGGGCAGCTGTCACTTCTTATTTTTGGATTTTCTTTTGTTTAGATGGAGTTCCCCCCCACTTGTAAGGGAGTCTCTGTAGTATATCTTGGGTAAGAAACTTTGGCTTTGCTTGTGGGTGCTTTGATGGGGGTCCAGGTTCTGGATGGATACCTTGGTTATAGACATCCTTAGTGTGGTGGTTTTCTCAATTGCTAGTTGTTTGTAGGCTGTAGCAGTGGTGAACTGTGTGTGGGCAGATTCCCTGTCTCTCTTTGATGAGGAAGGATGGAGGTCTTTGAGGTCCTTTCTCTTTCCCCAGCCCTGTGGTCTTCTGAACAGTGTGAATTGTATTGACATGCCTAGTTTAATCTCTGAGACAGGAAGTGGTGCTTGTGGGTAAGAATCAACCACACCCCGTATGACTAAGTCAGTTAATGCTTTAAAGGGCTGTACAAAGTGACCTCCCTGTCAGTAGGTGGTGCTCGCTGGAAGGAACAAGCTGCATATTGTTTTTGGGACCTGTGACTGGCTCTAGTTCCTCAGGAGAACCACTTGAATGCCCCAGGTGGTGGGTGGGGCCCTGGAACTTCCAGGTGAGTCCTTATTCTCCACAACAGCAGAGGCGGGTGGGGGAGTGAGGCTGGGTGGGGCTGGGTTGGGTAATCCTACCCGCAGATTCCACAAAAGCTGGTAAGGTAGCTGTTTTGGTAGGGATCAAAGGTCCACTCCCAGCCTTCTGGGGAAAGTCGCCAGGGAGGGGCTGAGGTGGTCCCATCCAGCCAGAAAGTCTGCTTGTGGAGGCAGGGGCCATCTAAGATCCACAGTTTTGTTATGGGGAGCGAGTTTTACTCTTCTCTCTCCTCCCCTGCTCTGCGATTTCTCTTTGGTGTCTGCCCGCAGGCAGGAGCTCAAACTAGCTGAGCCCCCCAGCGTGGCACTGTGGGCTGGGAGCTTCTCTGTCCAGGATCCTGCCCTGGGCTGAGAGCACAGCTTTCCTGTGGGAGGAGGGGTGCTCTGTGAGTGTGCTGTGGCTGGCACCCACAGTG
Source organism: Daubentonia madagascariensis (assembly GCA_023783475.1). Taxonomy (NCBI): domain Eukaryota; kingdom Metazoa; phylum Chordata; class Mammalia; order Primates; family Daubentoniidae; genus Daubentonia; species Daubentonia madagascariensis. Next base: position 607,297 of record JAKFHU010000522.1, read on the forward strand.
AGCTCTTTTTTCAGTTCTGCCCACATGGGTTCCCTCACCTCCTGAGATTAGTTCACACATCTCCCCTCTGTGCCCCCAAGCAACACAATTGAGTACCGGGGGTACAGGATCTGGCCTGTGGGCCTGTCCCCGGGTCCCCAAAGATCAATCCCTGACCATGCCATGGAGATGCATGCTGGTCCCTAGTTGCCTATGGGGTGCTCAAGTAGGTTTGATGTTCCTCTGCTTTGGGGTGTGCCCTGCTCTGATGGAACGCAGGGCAAGCAGCAACGGGGAGGGCTGGTGAGCAGGGAGCTCACAGTCCAAGCACCCCTTAGTCCTCTGCAGGTCTTTAAGAGGAAAGGTTTCAGCCTCTTCTCTATTGAAGCCACAAAAGAGGGGAAGCAGCAGCTCCTGAGAGTCCCGGCTCAAGTGTCTCTCTATGCAGCCATGGGTGGGGGAGGGGAAGGAGAGGAAAAGAGTCTGAATGGAGGAAAGCTAGCACTCTGGTCGTCTCTCTTCCTCTCTCTGGAAGGCAGCCCAACTGGAATGTCCAGGCTCTGGGGTCACGCAGATCCCCACAGACCACTGGCTCCCTGTGGTTCCCGCAGTCTGGGCAGGAGTTGGGAAATGTCTGCATGGGAACAAGCAAGACAAAAACTGAGGGGCTGAAGCCCCATGGGGAGGACAAAGGCACACAGTGGGTGGAGAAGTAATATGGTTCTGCCATCTTGGCTTGGGTCTGTGGTGATGGGAAATGCCCCAAGTGGACTGGCAGCCTGGTGCTTTGTCCTCAAGAAGCTCCCAGTTCACTAGCAGCAGCAGCTTTTGGGCTCGTGACTATAGAAAGGCTCTCTAGCAGCTCGGGAGCCTGCTGACTGCCAGAGATGTGAGGGAGGGAGAAACAAACCACTCCACCTATCCTTTTCGCTGGACTCCAAGCCTCTTGGGGTTGACCTCTGCTGATATCTTGTTCCTTCTTTTTCTGCTCTGCAACTTCTTCCCGTGGAATCTCTGGTAGGTTCTGGTACTTTTCCCTCAGTATTACACCTGATCTATGATTGTTTGTTTGATTTTTCTTTTTCATCTAAAACTTTTCCTTCTTTCTGAGACGATCTGGCAGCTGGTGTCTCTGGTCAGCCATCTCCCCTTGCCCTGATACCTTGAGGTCTCAAAGAGCTAATACCTCAAGTGGTCCTTATTAGCACATTGAGAAGGAGATGATTATCATTTTATAAAGGGCTCTATAGTTGTCATTCAAGTGACAGGGTTTGGAGGTTCTCTCTATTTCCGTCCCCCCAGCTAAATTAGGAAGAATTTTAATCCTATTATTTGATGTAATTTTTAGTTTATTAAAAAGCACCATCAATCTAAAATTTTCTTGGGTTGCCTAAGAAAAGGCTGAAATACCACTTACAAATTAACTTTTTTTCTTACACTAAGCTATGTGTCTTTGAGAGGGTAATGCCAGAGAAGAGACTACATAGAAAATTTAGTTAGGCTTTTTTGGGTTTGTGTGGAAAATTACAGACACACCATTTCTCAGAGGCTGAAACTAGTCTGATTTTTATTCTAAGAGCATATTAAATTATTTTTCTTAGTTCTCTCTGTATCCCAAAAGACATGGATACTTTTAATGTCTCTTGGGGAGGGGGGATAGAGTGGGGATGGTTAATGGGTACAAAAATACAGTTAGATAGTTAGATAGAATGAACAATATTTGACAGCACAACAAAGTGACTATAATCAGAAATGATACACAATTTTATAAGTAACTATGAATAAACAGTACCATCACTAGGAGAGGAAAACTTCCAGTTTACTTTCTCATGTTGACACAAAAAGATAATTTGAAAAAAACTGATATTTTCATTTAGAACTATCATAGAAATACAATATATTTCATTCATTTTTATGTGATTAAAGCTTTACAAAGACCTTATATGTGATTGAAAACAATGCATTATGAATGTCTGTCTTGAAGCTGGAAAAAAATAGAATGATCACTATACAATTAGCCAAATTGTTATCTTGGCCTAATTTACTGCAACCCTATTTTCTCTAAGTACAACAATGAATACTGAAAGAGAACCCTACATCTTTTATACTTCTGCAATTAAAGACAACATAATATTCTCTCTAAGTGTCTAGCTATAGGAGTATGCTATTTCTTATGTTTCATACAGTGTAATACATTGGCCAACAAAATCACACTAAATGAACTAAAATGCCAATACTTCTACAGAATGTAACTTTTACTTAAGTCAATGAAAGAGTCACTTCTAAGCTGCACTGGGTATTTAAACACAAACAGTGTTTGGCTGCTATTCCTTTGCATCTTGGTGAAATATTCCCAATCCTCAAAGAGCTATATTTTGTATGAAGCTTAACTTGAATACTGAGAATGGTACTCAGGAAATGTTAAATAACTCTAAAGAAGTGTGGAGCGAACATGTGCATCTAGTAGTTTTCTATGTAGAATACCATGAGACCTAATCATGCAGAAGGTAGGAAGTCTAATATGTTCCTGACCCACGTTAAAGTGCCTGAGGAATGTACACTCTATGTAGAAATCAAAATTATTTCAGAGATTCTGATTGCATTGAATTGTAACTATTAGCTTCTGCCTATGATTTCATACCATACTCCAGTAGACACTAACATATATACTCACATGATAGACCAGGGCAGCATGAATCCACAGAATAAATACTCTCTGGAAACTGCATGTGCATTGTAACTTACCAGTTCTTTCATCCATAATGAAATTTGGTTATATAATACCAAGTACAAAGGAAATTCACTAAAATCAAGACCAAGCTCAGCTTCAAAGTAACGCCAAGTGATAAAATACAGAAGCCTGAAAATCCAAGCTTCCTTATTCATGCAAATTGACTTTTTTCAAAGATTCATTTTCCTATCAGTACATTGCCCACAATTCTAATTCTTGTATCTTAAAAAAATCAGAAAAAAGCTATAAGCATTTTAAAAGAACTGTTTTATGCCTTTTAAAGAAATGTGAAAAGGAAGACTTATTTTTTCTAGTACTCTTACCACAGACTTAGCCCCATGAATACCCCTGAGGCATGAAGGTGGGTAATAAACTTTTAACCATTAAGAAATGTCTTAATAACTGGTCTGACACTTCATAGTCTTTGTTGAGATTTGCCTATGCACACTGATTTGATGGAGATGGCTTCCATATTATGTGTAGAATTATCCATGCTGCTCCCACTTGGGACATTTTAATTACTTCCTTGAGTCCACACTCTTCCCGTCCTGCAAGAACCACTTCAGAAAATAGAGCCAATATAATGCCTTTCCCTATTCTCCTCCTGGAAGGACTCTCTCCAGCTTCATTGTCACGAAACTTGGTTTGTACTTTATTACGTTTCGCTTTCTATATTGTACTAAGAGTATCTTTTCTACCAGAATGCAATGTAATTGCAGAAAGGATAGGTGCCTAGTTCACCTTTACATAATTAGAGTGCTAGTTGAGGGTCTTACACAGAAGCACTTAATATTGAATAAAATGGCTTCTCTCCCTCTCCACCACCAACTGTACATCAGGCTCACTGACCACTTTCTCCAGCAAGCATTTCCTCATTAACTCTGTCTCCTCTGCAGGCTTTTTAAAAAAATTTTGCATTCACTCCATAGATTTTTTTTATCAGGTGTACACTGTGTAAAAATTAGTACTCATTTGCTTTTATGTTGCTCTGGAATTTTTCTAAAGTAATGTCAAGTATGCATTTTTGAGGTCCTCAATAAGATGATAAATTCCCACTGGCAGAAACCATGTTTTGCTATTTTTTTGAGATTTTCATGCCCTATCTCCTCACCCTACACCAATCTACCAATCCCCATTCCCTTACCCCATGGCCCAATCCAAGGGTTGGTAAACCTCGGCCTGCCTGTCAAATGTGGCCCTCTGCATGTTTTTACGTGGCCTGTGGACCAAGAATGGTTTTTACATTTTAAATGGGTTAAAAAAAATGAAAAGATTATTTTTTGAAGTGTGAAAAATTATATGAAATTCAAATCTCAGTAGCCCTAAATAAAATGTTCTTGGAACATAGTCATGATCATTCATGTGTCTATGGCTGCTTTCGTACCGTAACAGCACAGTTGAATGGCTGTGACAAAGAGTCTATGTACTGCAAAACCCAACAGATTATTTGGCTCTTTACAGAAAAAGTCTACTGACCTCTGCCTAAACATTTGCTGACATGTTGGTTTTGGGATTTGGTTGTCTTCTTTAGACCTCTATAACTTTAGTTTTTAAAAAGTTTTGGCTGAGATCTTACTCTAAGTCTAAGAGGAAACAGAAAGTTTTTAGAATCTCCACATCAACAAACTGGTTATGCCCACTGGAGACACAACTCCAGTTGTGTTTGTATGTGTGTGTTTGTGTGTTAATCTATGGAATTATTTTAACTTGATGTGTCAAAATAATTTCAAAAAACTGTTTATGCTTCCAAGGGATGCACAATAAACATTCTTTGGGAAATGGGAAGCCACCTCAGAATGGTGACCACAGCTTTTGTTCTTAAGATTTCAATTCTGCATCATGACATTGTGTTTTATAAATCTGAGGTCAATACCATGGCAAATTTCATAAGATCACAGAGTGACATAGTAACAGAGCTGAAGAATATAACCCAATGAGAAAGAAAGGATCATTTACCTGATCTCTTTGCATAAAAGACCACTTAAATGTATACGAAACTGCTAAATAGGAAAAATAACTCACTGCCAAGGACCTGGACTTGGGTCAGTACACGGTACCTATTATAGGCTTTTTCATTTTTAAGATTTTGTTTCTCCATAGGAAACAGATGGAAGGAGAGGGCAACAAATAAGAGACAACTCCACATCAGCTGCTGCAGAAATTTGAGAGTTCAGATCCTATCTGTTCAAGTTACTAAACCTTACCTATAAGATGCCATGGTCTAGATTCAAAGTGTCCACAAGAGAAATAACCACAAGTTAATGTATCCATTTTTTCTCAAGTGGCAGCAGTGAATCACTGTATAAGATAATGGCAAGAAACAAAAATTGTAACATAATTGTAAAAAACAATGTATTCCTTTACCTTGCTCTTGCTTAATCCTCTCTCTTTCTGCATATCCTGCAGTCAGCATATTAATTCTGTTAAGCCACCTGAAAAAAATAAATATTGAAATCAATAACATTGAAACTCAATTTCTTATACTATACCTCCTAGAAATATATATTTTAAGATGTCTAAGAATATATGGAATAATCCTACATATAAGATATGTTCTTTGCTACTCTTAATACATGGGGTCTTCAATGAGCTATAATTTGCTGTAGTATAAATTGCTCCCTCACCAAAGATGCCATTTCAATAGGAAAGTCTTGGGCAATGCTGTTAATATCGCTAACATAAAATGTTTTGAGATGATCAAAGCCATATTAATCCTGTTGCTCCAAATGTAGAGGCACTCCAAATATTCCTACTGCTCTGTTTCTTCAGAACAAATACTCCTTTAGAGATATTTAAACAATATCAAGGTTAATTTATCCTGATGAGGGAGAAAAGTTATGGACCTTGCCTGTCAAAATAATAGTTTAATTATGAAATAATAGTTTTGATAAAGCTCATTTAAGTTTAATGATCCAACAGGAAATGCATCTCAGGAGTACTTCAGAAACTTGTCTCTACAAGGATATTAGGTTTTCCAAAGACACAATGAGCATATACAGTTTTAACCTTTGTATAGATCCTGAAAATGTATTTTCATGAATAGTAAGTTAACAATAAATCTTAGTTTTTCTTTCCTCTTTCAATAGTGCTGCTATTGCCAATGTAGGGACTGCCTGAAGCAAAATACGGTTTCAGTCTCTTTCTTTTGTCCCACCAGGGCCCTCCCTGTGTTCATTAGTCTAACTATTTACACTACATCAGATTATCAAATCATTAAATCTTTAAACAACATCACAATCTCCCATTTCAGTCAGTCCTGAGCCATGATCCATATACTTTCCCAAATCAGAAACTGAGGAAAAACTCACCTTCCAAACCAGCTTGGATAAGTATAGTTAATGTCATTAAATTGTGGAATAATCTTATCTATATATATTTCTAAGAAAAACTTGTGCTTAAGACCTTTTTCTCCTAAAATCTTATCTCCCTTGTCAAGTGTAAGATGACATTCTTTAATGTAACTCATATATTTCATCATTTATGCCAAGTGGTGTTAACTATGTATCAGATATTTAGAATATCTTGAAAAGGGAGGAAAGTTGTACCTTTAATAGACAAAATCCCCTATATGGAAATTTAAGCATTAATTTTAGAATAAGTCACTTAAAGCTCAACTTTATTTTGGCAAAACCTACAATGTAATTATCACCTCAAGTATGTTTGGGAAGTGAAGAAGGGACTGGAGTAGAAATGGAATAAAGATTATCAAGTGAATTCAGTAGCATGGTATACACACACACTTTCCAGAAAATTATAAACTATAAGTCAAGAAATCAACTTCTTGACAACCTTTTAAAGATGACTCTAATCATTAGTAAAAGGTCAAAATTAAAATCTAGTCTTTAGTTCATTTGTAGTGAGAAAGGGGTTGAATTTGTACTACAAGGCAAATCTTACCATTCCTGAGAAAAAGATCGGCCTGGTACTTCTTGGGTAAAAATGATGATAATACCATTAGAGGAAAACTTATCATTGAATTTTAATCCAGTGCCTTGTATTTACTACTTTAAAAAATATCATTGAAATTTCATTTTATCAGAAGTCTAAATAACAATGAGGTTCTTATGAGATGAATCAGGAAACTAAAAAGGGGCTTCCTAAATTTTTCAATTCAACAACATTTATTAAGTGCCTGCTATGTGCTGAATGATGAGCTATGTTTTAGGGATACAGAAATAAATAAGACATAGTTTCTGCCTTCAATGAACTCTAGAATTGCTAAATTTCATAAGACAATTGAAAATTTATACTACTTTTCAGAAGGAAAATTCTGTTAACAATAAAAAATTTTTTAAAAGTATGTGGATACACTCAGACCACTGCATAGAGCCACAAAAGACTGAATACTACACAATTGTTGGTACTGTTTTGGACAAACTTATCCTTTAGGCTTCAGCTAGAAGATACTCACTGATATACTTGCTACAGTTATGATTTAGGATATTTAGGCTATTATGAAACCAGGCATATTTCTGATCCAAGAAATATTTATTATATTAAAAGCCTATATGTGCCAGGTACTGTTACAGGTACTGGGGATACAGAGATTAAAAAAAAAATGCCTGCCTTCATGATGCCTATGTCTTAGTGAGGGAGACAGACAAAGAGGGATACAAATAAACATATTTGTAGTAGCAAGTGCTATTTTAAAAAAACAAGCAAGCAAGGTAAAAAATTAGAATGACAAAGATACTGGGGATGAGAGGAGGCTATTTTTAGGTAAGATGGTCAGAGATACAATATTGAATTTAGAATCTTCTCAATATATTGATGGGAAAGATCTTTAATATTAGATCTAAATTCAGTAACTCACCATATCATCAATGCTTTAAAACAAGAAAATATACATAAGGGGATATTGGGCCTACAGTGAACATTCTAATGAGATGTCCAGAACTGGCACAGAATAATATGTTGAGAGAGAAATAAGAGTAAGAACCATGAGAAAAACGTATAAATAATAATAACCAAATAGAAATCAGTGAGTCCTTACAATTACAAGAACATATTGTACTGACATGGTAAGGAATGTATAAACCAAACAAATTCAATAGTATAAGTCTTCATAATACTTGAGAAATATGATATTTTGTTTTTTCCCCCACAGATTTCACAAAACCAGAGAAAGATCATTTTTTAATGTTTCAGTGTTCATTTCTGATGGAACAGATATATGGCAGTGAGGTGCTCAAAAATGCTTTTGCCTCACAATCAAACTCACAGCTGCTCAAAAACAGAAGGTGAGATTTAAATATATTCTATGCGTGTGTATATATATGTATACATACACACATTTATTTGGGTGTGTATGTGTGTGTGTGTGTACTCAGATTTTATAGAAGAAAATTAAATTTGTGAATTACTTTTTAACTCCAATTACAAGGTTCCCTCACCACTGGCATTATAAATTTTTTTTATTAGGAAAAGGAAAATATATTTCTCTGTATCATGGTGTATTTTCATAAAAAGTAGATATGATGATGTTTAAAATATTATGTAATAATCAGATAAAGCATATATTTACTATAATTATAATTATTTTTATAAATATATCATCTCTTGAACACTTAGGTACATGCTATTAAAAGATTACATATAGAACAAACCAACACCCAGATCATCTTGCTATTATGTAACAACCAGGTGACTGAACAAAGCTGTAGGTGGGTACTTCTCCCCATCATTAATTCTCTGTGAATATTTTTAGCACTGACTCTTTCCCTCTTCTATTAACAAGTAATTTAAAAAAAATCTGCCTATTGAAAGTAGACATTAGGAATAGGACTATTAAAAAAAGGAAATGCAAAGCAAAACAATAAAAATCCATTATAATTAAATTTAAAAAACAATTCAGTATTTTGGAACAATTTAATTCTGAAAGTTGTAGTACACGATGGCAAGTCTTACATAAAATAGCACTCTTAAATGTATAATGTGAAAATGACATTTTTGATTAGGTTCATTTTTTTTCTTTGACCCATTGCTTGGAAAAAGCAACAAAATGAACCATATGGGTTTGGTTTAGCTTTTGTGATATACGGAGCCAGATTTATCCAGAGGAGTAATAGGGAAGAGCAGTGACATCAGCATCCTTTTGAAGCTATTGCTAACATGGGATGGGGGAATGGAGGCCAAAAAGGGTTTTATAGTTTATAAAAACGCATTTTTAAACAGGCAATTTCTCATCTTAAAAAGACCCCACCGATTAGCACGTTTCAAGAATGATTAGATTGAGTTAATTCTTAGAGGTGACTGGGTTCTAGTGCATCCATTTTGTAAGATAGGATATGCTCATATATGCCACTTATTTTCAGTTTGGTTATGATATAAACCCTTTGCATTTATCCCAAGGGTATTGACCTTAATATGAGATAAAATGGATAGTAACTAGAACAGAATTATAAAATAATGAAAACATAACATAGAGGACCACACCCCTCCCCCTCCATGTGCATGTGAATAAACATTTTCATTTTGAGAACAAGGAGAAACAGCTCTTCAAATTCTGATTGCCTAGTATGAAATTTCAAGAATGGTAAGTTATACAAATCAAGAGAAGATTATGAAAACTACATGAAAGTTTCAGTTCCTTTATTAATAATAAAAGATTTAATCAAATACTCTTGACGCTTTCTTTGCCATTTCCTTGTATTTATATCCTTGCTTTAGAAAAACCATGCTTGTACTCTCAAGTATCAAAGAACAAAATTACTTATAAAAGCACATTAAGTGTTCATTTAGTGTGTTCAAGCACATTTATGCTACACAATTTTGTGCTTAAAAATACCTGGATACAATTTTTTTAGAGACACACAAAGAAAGGTAAATGGGGTAAGAAGCCAAAGTATATAAAATATATATATATATATATATATATATATATATATATATAGACAGCAAACACTTATATAGCACTTATAATTTAGCAGGCAGTGTTTCAGGCCCTTTATGTGTGCTTATTTACTCCTTACAAAAGTCTTACTGGTAAGGATGATTATTATTCCCACTTTATTAAAGGGCCAATAACCCAGCATAGAGAGGTTAAGTTTCTTGTCCGTCTCATAGCTGGTAAGTGGTAGAGCTGAGACTGGGATGGTTATTATCCCCACCCATCTATTGTACAGATGGACAATAATAGGAATGAAGAGGTCAAGTTCTTTGTCCAAGGTCACAAAGCTAGTAAGTGGTAGAGGTGTTAAACAGTCTGGTTCCAAAGTCCATGCTCCTGACCACTAGGCTATTGTTGTCTCTCCCTAATTGTAGGCAGGTTATATATGCAATATGTACTGGCTGTTGAAGTTATAGAAAGGAGAAAATTTTTCATCTTAAACCCAATTTCTACAATTCTAGAAAAGGAAGAGGGGAAAGAAAAAAAAGACCATAAAACTCATAAAAGCTAAAGCAGAAACACGAAGCAGAATGTGGTAGATGATGGGGAAAAAAATAGGGAAACAGGTTTTCCCTGAGCCACCACAGAGCTATCTAATCAGTTGGCTGTATGGCTGTATTGTCCTGTCAGGTGATAGATGAAAGGTGACAGAAAGAAATACTAACTTTGCTCAGGCCTTAATTATTGAGATAGATATGCTGTCAAAAATAATCAGCACTAGAAAAAGTCAGTTTTTGTGGACATCTTTTTTTCTCCATCTGAGAATAAATATTAAGACATATTCTTGAAATAACTTAAAAAATCCTTTTGTGGTGGATTTTTTGGGCCCGTATATGGATTTGGTAAACTTGAAAAATAGTTAATAAGTTTATTTTGGCTTTTAAAATGCTGTTCTTTAAAATTAGGTATATCTGCATAGAGCTATAGCTGGGTCCATTTTATTTTAAACCGATTGATAAAGAAAGTTCAGTGACATTATTTTCTAAGTATTACTATAGAAAACTTAGAATTCTAGGCCTAATTGATCTCTACACACTTCAAAATTTAAGTAATACTTTACCTGTTCATATCATCAAGATGTTCAGCAGCAAAATAAAAGCTTTTGATTTTAGGATGACAGGCTTTGAATGCACTGCAAAAGGAAACAAAGTACATTTTTTTATTAAAAATTGGGAAATAAGTTCAAACCAAATAGTTTTTGTGGGTAAAACTGCCTCAACATCTAACCTTACTTCATATATATAATGCATCTACCATGATGACAGAAATCAGTAAAAATTCAATTTTCTGGCCACAAAACTGCTCTCCTATTACCTCAATTTGAAAGCATTAGATGAACAAACTGTAATTTAAAAGCTGGATTTAAAAAAAAAAAAACCCTTTCCCTTCTCCCCCTCTCCCCAAATAAAATCAACTTACTATTTCTTGCGGCATTCACTGGCTCTATCAATTTTAAATTCAGGCAGACTGATGAATCCTTCTGCTTTTTCATCCTAAAGAGGCAACACTGTTGTTTAGGATATTATATACAAAGGTTTGAAACTAAAGACACTGTATAAGTATGCCTTAAATATCTATACTAATAAATCTGTTCATTTAATTCCTCAAATTTGACATTTTAGAGATTAGAATTCCATTCTTACCTGTTGTAGTCCATAAAATGAAGGTATATCTTGAACACTTAGAATACTACTAATTAAAATATGTACAGAACTTTTAAAAAGTCCTTTTTTATTAAAATGAGGATAGAAAATTCTTTATGTTTCATAAGTGATTTTCTGGTCAGAATGTATATATGCTTTTATAACATAAAATAACTGTAGTACACATTTGCAATTCACAATTTTCTATTATTTTTAATGTTCAGATGTAAAATATAGGGACATCTATGGATTCAAGTTCCCTACAGCAAATCTGTTACCAAAGCTGAATTAATTTTTTTCTAATTGTATCACAATTATTTTGTGTATTTAAGAGTTTACAAATGAAACAGGTCAACTTGATTTTCAAATAGCTGGTTAGGGTACATGCTGTATATATACATAAAGGTCATTTTTCACCTGGAAAATTGAATAAAATCCTCCTCTAATGCTGGATGGAAAAATAAGATAAGAGAATTATCCAAAATCTTACATTAGATACAAGTCATCCCAACTAAGCTACAACTACCTTTGGCTAAACCCTTTAATGGTTGTGCCCCTTCTCTTTCTCATGACCAAGCTCCTCAGATTTTTACTATCTCAAACTTTTATTTGATCTGTGCTATCCCAGTCCATAGCTCCTTATATATTAAAATCAAGTGAGATCACATTCTCATCCACTATCTCAAAGAGAAAAAAAAGATTCTCAATTCTCTTAGAATGTGTGTGCATATGATTTATTTCAATGCTAAGCTTCTATGCAAAACTTAAAAATTTGATGCTACTAATCGTGATTGAAATGTGTGTTATAAAAAGGGGCAGTATTAAATTTTTCCAAAATTTGAATTTTTTTTCTCCTAATCTTGGAGTAAAGACTATATTTTCAAATCCTTTTCTCAACTTTAATTTCTATGTTATGTTACTTTTGATGTCCTTAACTAAACAATTTTAAATATTTTTGGGGTAGTTATTATCTCCCCATAATGATGTCATGAGGGATTTTTACATTTCTCCTAAAAAAATCATACTTCATTTCTTAACACTGTCTACTATAGAATTATTCACTCATCTCTCACAAGGCTAACACAGCAACAACTTGCTGATTGAAACTTAGTTCAGTAAAAAGAGGTCACAGTTTTTCATCACTTAAACTTTGAAAGATACAATATAATCTAGTAAATAGCAGAAAAATCTACAAGCGACCTTACAATAAAGAGAAACAGAGAGATATTATATCTTGATAATACATGATTGGCATATAAAAAGTATTTAATATATTATCTGTTAAATGAAATACAGGTAAAATTATGATCTATTTACTATATTTAAAATAAAACATACTTAGTGAAATAGAGGATATTTTAGGTAATTGTGTGACTGCCACAAAAATATCAAAAGTAGAGAAAACCACCAAATCTTTTTAGATAGGTAATATAGACATTTCTGTTAAGCAGCAAAATGTTAATTCAAGATTTTACAAATGAAATAAGAGGTTAATTTGAAAAATATTACTAATAGTGTATGTTTACTGAGCACTTAGTATGTGCCAGGCATTGATTCATTTCATTCATATGATAGCCCAATGAGATAAGCATTATTATTACTCCCATTTTGCAGATGAGGAAACTGAGGCATAGTAACTCAGGTGGTGTGATTCCTAAATCTACTCTTTTAAACATAACATAACATAACACAACATAACATAATATAACATAACAGCCTGTCTGGGGAATATAAAGTTCTTTAGATACCATGTGTTATGATCATAGACATCATAATGTTGTTAAATTATATTTTAACAATTAATCTTCAAATGGAAATTGATGAATGTCTTAACATAATAGTATTTGTATAAGACTATTCAGCCAGCACACTCCATTAAACCAAGTACATTTTTTGATAAAATAAGGAAACAGTAGAAATCATTGTTAAAAAATACTAATAAAGTCAACTAGTCTACTCATGCATTTTTTTAAGAAAAACTGAAATTAATTCAGGTGACATTAATTTACTTAAATTACTAAAGGGCTTCTCCCCCCCTCAAAAAAAACCAAGCAGAAAAAAAGTAAAACTTTGAACAAAAGCAAGACATTTTAAAATCCATATCAAATTTCCACATATAATCCTTTTAGTTAAGCTATTGCTTGAAATAACTTGGTATTTTTAGTTAGGTATATAGAATTTTACTACACTTCATGTTTCAGATATGTTGCTACATTAGAATAATTGAGACTATCTGTCTAGAACCCCAAAATACAATCATTTTAAGAGGGTGGATTGAAAAATAACTAGAAGTCTCTTGAAGTGGCCTTAAGGTAATTATATGATTTTAAAATATGTCTCAAAACAGTGATTCTTTTGATTAAGGACAGAGAATGGATGAGAAAACAAAACATGCTTTCTCTTACCTCCTCATTAATATACCAGTATAGGGATGCATCCTTTAGGACAAACCAGTATTTCTTCCATTTCTGTGAAAAATAACTCTTTGCATCTTTCTTTTTCCAAAGCCAGCCCTCACAGTCACCACGGCCAAGATCTTTGCAAGAAATTCGTCTTTTGCTCTTGCCTGCTATAGGACCTAAAGAAAACAGTAGGTGGAAATGCTCTTTCAATTTTGTAATAGGTATGAAGGTAGAGGATTAATCTATAGATCCCCAAAATAAGTCTGGGTACTTAACAACTTTAAAAATTCTTATTTTCACATTGTATTAGAATAGAAAAACATGAAAATCTTTAATATTTACCCCCACATAAATGACACATAAATTAATCTGAAATGTGTAATCCCAGTCTCAAAATTTTTTGAGACCATTTGTTGTAAAAGGTACCTTGTATCATAACTGAACTGAGAAGTAGCTGGTCTTGGCAGCTCTGGCACTAGGGGGTTGTGCTCTTCCAAACCACCCTGGGCTCACGCAGGAGGGGATGAGTGAAGTGTGCTGGTGATTATCAAAGTGCAAAATAAGCAGGTAAAGATTTCATTTCCTTTTCTTACCTTTGTTTTTCTTCTTTGATTTGTGCTGCAGAGACGACTGCTGAAATGTCTGAAATAAAAGATAGGGGAGAATGTTATCTGATACTCAGAGTGTGATCTGGAGCATCAGCATGCTACACAGAACTCTCAAGAGCTCAATGATGACTCTACACCCGCATCAGAAAAAGTACTTTCTTTTTTCGAAGGCTCAAACCAAATTCATATATATTGTGTCACTTAACTTTCTAATCTCCCGGGAAACTGGAAAGGATATTATATTTACCCTTATTTTGTAGGTAGAGAAACCAGGGCATAAAGCACTTGTAAAACTAAGGGCTTTTACACACACACACACACACACACACACACACACACGCACCTTTGTACCTTTCTTAGGTGTTTATTGTGCTTTCTTAGACAATATCTCAGTTGATTCTCACAAAATCTTATGAAGTAGACAAGCAAATATGACTATCCCTTGTTCCCTTGAAGTTCATTCTATTACATTAGCCATGATCCCCTACTGATCTCCTACTCCCTTAGTCTTTAAATATTTCAGCACTTGGATCAATATTTTCTTCTCACGTCTACTTCTGTCACTATTATTGCTGACTAATCTTCATGTAGATGATGTCAGCACCTTAGCTCCTCAGTCTCTCATCTCCAATGATCTTTATCTTCCCACTCCTCAGCTACCGACCTCCATGACTATATGTTTGATATCTTAAGCATACTCCAGCCTCTGCCTCTAAACCTATAATTTACATAGTCCAATACCCCCATGCCATCAATTTTAAAAAAATCTTCATTGAGACATCCAATTCATTGACCTTACTGCCCTCTTGTACCTGTATTTCTCTCCTTCCACTTGGTTTCTATGGGACATCATTATAATCATTTCCTTGAACCATGTTCCCTGTACCATACCTGCCTAGCTAAACATCCATCCCAGTTAAACCCTCCCATCTGTTTACTCCATGCTAAGTACCTGAATAGCTTAACATGTCTAGAGAAAAACCCACAGCTGTATTGACTGATCTAGCTTTAAATTAATGACCTAAATCACTGGCTCCAGTCAAATAGTCTACTAAGCTAGATTGTTCACTGGTGTAATAAGATTAATTATGTTCACATGATTAGCTAGCTAAGTGGGATGAGAAACAGCATGTGTGCTTTTAATTCACAGATATTCCTTCAAAATGAATTTTAGGTTACAGTTTCTTCTTTTTCTTTATAAAGATATATAGGTAAGGGGCAACCAGATTTTGTTTTCATAAAATTTGGTGGTCTTTTAAAATATGAAATTCGTATTTTGTGACACTATTATTTATTATCTTTATTAATTAAATAACATTCTACTTATATAATAATTTTTTGTTTTATATATGATTTACATAAGTCTAATGAGTACAATATTATGAATGGGTACCAGTCCTAAAGATAAGGGTCAGATAATTGGCTGACATATAGTATATCTCAGAAACAATCACCCAAGTATCAAAGCAACATAAATATGTATGTATGTGGTGTGTGTCTATATACATATATATGGAGATATATTTTATATGTATGTATGTATGCATATATCAAACTTTGTAGCATCCATAGTTACAGGAATTCAAAGCAAATTTTGAGAGAAAGCATAAAAAATAAAACCCATTATGCTGTGTTGATTTTCTTGAGCACACTTTGCTTCAAAATAATAACTCAGGCTAGTGTGCTTAAGTATAGTTAGTTTACATATAGTTATTTTCCACAAATTGTTTTGCTGTAAAATTACTGATTGTTTTTTTCCTTTTGTGCTTCCACAAGTAATCATTATAGTTTTACAGCTCATTATTTTGAAAAATGACAAAGATGGAGGTGGTTTATTTTAAAAAAGCTACATGGATAACAGCCAGCTTGAAAGAATTGGGTTATATAATGTACCTCCTATGCTTTTTGCATGCTATTCCTTAGAACCCAAAGGTCTACTTAAGTAATGTACACAAAAACATGTTTTATGCTTTCCAGGTTTTCTTTTTAACAATATTACTTTTTCTTTCCCCATAAATATATTTTCAAAAAGATCATGATTACAGAATATAATCAGTGTATATACTATTGAAATCTGAGAACTCCTAGGCACTCAACATAGATTTATCCATCATTCAAAGAAGCAAAGCCTTAGATGTCTTTTGTAGATATTATAAATATTAAAACAGAGTTCTCTTAAGAGAGATTTCATTATTTTTCCAAGTGACTTAATATTTTCTGAAATGAAAAATTTAATTGACATATATGCTTTTGAAGGTAATGAGAAAATCCATTAAAACTCTACAGTCAAGTTTCTGTGCAGAAAAGAGTTAATATAGCAGTCCTGAGGCTGCTATCTCACAAGGGCCTACTTACAGGGTTGTAAGCATTCTTGGTTGGCATCTGGGAACTTGGCTGGTATACAGTTCCCTATACTGATATGAAGCTTCCCTAAATGATAAGACTGTTTTGCCTACCTGGGGCACTGAGTATCTGCTTTCCTTCTGGGAATCTGGAATTTTGGCAGTTGCTAGGCAGAGGATTTCTATGTGACCAATTCAATAAAATCCTTGGGTGCTAAGTCTCTAATGGGCTTCCCTGGGCAGAAACACTGTACATGTGTGACTGTATTTTTGCTGCTAGGGGGAGAGTGTGCTCTGTGTGACCTATAATGGGAGAGAGAGAGAGCACAGAAAGCCTACATACAGATTTTTCTAGACTCCACAGGTCTTTTCTCCTTACTGATCTGGCTATATATCCTTGCTGTGTCACTATAATAAATCTCAGCTGTAAGTTCAACTATATGTTGAGTCCTGTGAGTTCTTCTAGCAAATCACTGAATGTGTGGGTGGTCTTGGGGACCTCTGAAACAGCCTCATATGCAAAAAGATCCCTTACAAACTTATATTAGAAACTGTTCATTATTCATACATATAAATAAGCTCCTGACAGCAAACGTTTCCTCATGGCATCAGCAATAGTGTTATTAAGCATCCTTGAGGTGCAAATTTATGACCCTGTATAGTCTTTTCTAGTAGCACTGATGGAATTATTTATTCTCACTAACAGAAATTTAATTGGTACCATTTTTCAGTTTTAAGGATATTATGCAAAATGTAATAAGGGCAAGACATTAAAAACAGACATATGACTATAATGGATAACACAGGTGAGCATATAAGGTGCTACAACAACTAATTAAAAAAAGAGGCTTTGGAATCTTTGTATTCATGATGATGAATGTATGTCTCATGAGGGTGAAAATTCATAATATATCTTATTTCTATATGTTTCATATTAGTTTTCAATCACCCTTCTTCCAGGTTTATACTCAAGTAAGTATATCCTTTAGAAGTTTCACAGCCGTCTGTGAGTGGCAAACTATTCTAGTTTATGTTTGAAAATCCTTCACTCTTAAATAACAGCTTGGCTGGATATAGAATTCTGAGTTGAAAATGATTTTCCCTCAACAATTTGAATACATTATTTTCTTTTGTCATCCATTTTTTCTCTTAAGACATCTATAGCTACTCTGTCATTTGTTTATTGTAATCTGCCTCCAGTCTCTGTAACTTTTAAAATATTTTTCTCTATATCTCTAATATTCTACACTTTCACTATGATATGTCTAGGTTATAACTTATCTTACTTAATCCTATTTGGCATTCTTTGTGTTGCACTGAAAGTGTTGTTTAATTCTGGAAGTTCTCAGGCATTATCTCTTCAAATGGTCTTCTTTACTAGCCCCTCCTTTTTTTCCCTAGATATATATGTTGGTGCCTCTCAATTTATCCTCCATGTGTCTTTCATATTTTTTATTCTTTCATATTTCTGCAATGCTCTTTAGGTGAATTCATTTTACTGTCTTCCAATTTCCTAATTCTTTCTTTGATTGTATCTAGCCTAAAGTTTACCTTAGCTATAGAGTGCTTATTTCGCTGGCTATATTTTACATTTTCATGATATCTAGTTGGTAATGGCTCTTTTGAATATCCCTTGTCTTTGATCTTCCTGTTTCTACTTCAAAATTTATTTTAAGGACTTTTGTGAAGTTCTCATAACTTGCATTTAGTGAGGAAAGAATTGCTTGATTATTTAGTTCATTGCCTTTTAAAAAAGTATTAATTTTCTTTAGATGCTGTGGAATTTTAGCTTGAGTGGAAGGTTCTTTCTCAAAGGAAGTTTCTTTTTGCACTCATCCCTCCCTGTTTAAAAGTTATGCTGTCTTTTGCCTCCATTCCTTGGGTGCCTTCAAACACTAAGCAGGCCTTTTAGTGGTGGTATGGGTTGCTGTCCTATCCGTGCAGTCCAGGTAGAAGAGGTTGGCCCATGGTTCTGAGTATACATCTGTCTTTATTCCCTGTTGACACCCAGGAATTCAGTTTTATATACATCTTAGCTCTGGTCAGTAGTTGTATCTTTATTCAACCTCCTTACTTATGCGTGAGGAAATTCTGCTTTCCTTCCCAATTGGTTTCACCCAGTGAGTCAATCTTCAGGTTCCCAACATAGCTGAGGTCCATTTGTTCTCTGACACTCACTAGAGAAGACCCCCAGCCATCACCACCTCTTTCTGGACTCAGAGCCTAACAGATATGCGGCTTTAGTTTTCAATTGTCACTGAGCATTTTTGTTCTTTTTTCTGGTCCTTGGAGATTAGATCTCATTTTTCACTATGACCATATCTTTTTTTTAATTGCTATGTGTTTGGGATAGGGTGAGTGTGAGGTATGTGAGCTCGTAATGCTTATGGACCACCAAAAATTGATTCCTTTTGTAAACATTTTAAAAGGCCAATTCTCTTAAAAACTGTATCTTCATCTTATTTCCTAAACCATCATTCATTACTATCTTTCTAATGCCTTCACTAGCACTTTCTGTTTATTACAGTGAACATCTGGGTGAAAGAAAGTTCTTTGAACTTTCTAAGAATGTTCTACAAACTCTAAATTTATTTACTTATGAATTCATATCACTAGCAAGGACTTCTTGACTGAGCTAAAGACTGCCTAACTCAACAGATTTAACATGTACAAACCTTAGCTCATGATGTCTACCACTTGCCAACCAAATCTCCTCCTCTCCTAGTCTTCTATACCTTAGTAAAAGTTAATTCCATTGTTTCCTCCCTAGTGGCTCAGGTACAAAATCTTAGAGTCAACTTTAACTCTTTTCTTTCTCTTACACCCCATAGCCAATCCATCAGCAAGTTTTATCAGCTCTGTCTCTTCAAAGTGTATTTACAATATGACTTTTTCTCACTACCTCTACTACAACCATCCTGTTGTAAGCCACTATGATCTCTCACCTGGATTACTGAAATACCTCCTCACTGTTGTCCCTGTTTCTGCTCTTACCCCTTCCAATTTTAACATAAGAGCCAGAGTGATCCTGTTAAAATATGATTTGAATCATGTCATTCCTATATGCAAAACTCACCAATAGTTTCTCATCTCACTCTGAACAAACATCATATCCTTTCAATAACCTTGATGGCCCTACATGATATGTTCCCCTGTTACCTTTGCCTATTGCTCTCTCCCTTGCTCCTTCTGTCTGGAATGTTCTTTGGCTAAATAGTGTTGTGGCTCATCCCCCTACCTCCTTCTGGTCATTACTGAAATGCTTCCCTTTTAGTAAATTCTTCCCAGGATTCCCTATCTGTAATTGTTATCCTCACTGCCCTCAACATTTCTGTTTCTCCTTCTCCACTTTATTTCTCTCCTTAACATTTAGCACTATATAAAGAACTTGTATTTCTCATTTATTACCTGGACTTCCCTTCAAATATAAACTCCATTAAAGAAGGACAATTCTGCTTTATGTATTGCTTTGTCCCCTGCCTAGAACAGGGTCTAGCACAGAGTAGGTGCTCAATAAATATCAGTTGAGTGAGTGAATGTTGAACAAACCACTGGCAAAGAGCACAGGATATAATCTTAATTAGCTGATTGTTTTAACCTGGAGAAGTCCACTAATCTATGTATATTACTGAAAGTTCTGTTCTTCAATAGGCCACTCCTCTTGGTAGATAAGAAAAAGTTCCTTTTTATCCAATCTCCTTTAGCATTACTTGCACTGAGATTGTCTTAGTGCATTTAACAGTTTAAATATAAATTCAAGATGTGGCTGGCAAAAGTACATTAAATCTGTGTCAAAAGATATTTATGCAAATAATTATATGATGAATTATGAATGAATATGTTGAAATCATAATTCTATCTATAAAAATAGAATGTGCTAAAATAAAAGGCCATTATGAAAGTATTGTTGATCCTCTTAACCATGGTAATGCATGCAGTAGTATTCTGTTTGGCTATAAAAGATCTCTTTTTCAGACATTTGCCTGAAAAGACCATTTGTCTTTCATTTTGTCCACAGATGTTCTGTTCAAACTCCATTCCCCCCTCTTTTGAATGGGGAAGTGTGGGGGGAGGGTAATTTGGGTCATTCTTATCCTGAAATTTTCAGAAGCACTTATTTTAATTGTGGAAAAAAATGACAGTTTCTGTGTTACATTTTGAAAACTCAGCTACTATTAAATTCTTCTCAAGTTGTAAATTGCCACACTTATGGAAAAAATCGTAATCAAAATACTCTCTTGTTGCAATATAGCAACTTCCTCTTACTGTAATTTTCTGCAAAGTTCCAAGATTTCTTCAGTGACTAGTCAAATCAATAGCTTATTTCTTATACATAAGAAAAGAAGGTGCTTAGTAATTTGAAACACTTGGGGTAAGTGATAGCTGCTTTGATATATTTAATTTTTTTAATAAACAAAATACTTTGAGATTTTAAATATTTCACAAAGAAAAATGCTTTCTCTTAACTTTCCAATTATTATATGTAGGCAGAAAAAAGGCTAAATATGAACAAATGGGGTAAGATGTTAATGGAACTAAATATTAATTCAAGAAATCTTCAATGCACAAGAAATAACAGCATATAACTTAAGTCTGCTGTTGGTGGTGGTGGCCTTGTCCATTCTTATGCACCAAAGAAAAACTTGGAGCCAAATGGGGTGAGGGATGTGGCACTGCACACACACTACGTCTTTCAGTACAGTGGGATGAGGTAGCTCTGGGTTCTGTCAGTAAAGTTAACCTGAATTTTTATTGACTGCAATAAATATATCCTATACTCACGTAAAAATAAGCATGCTTTTAAAGTATAAACTAGTAGGTTAGCAGTCAAATAAGAACAAAAAGGCAGTAATTACGAGGAATCTAGAGAAGGTCAAACTACTTAGGTTGGGCAGAGTCAATATTTCATCAAAAGAATGTCATGCATATTGATTCTGAAGGAAGGAGGTGATGCTTACGCAGGATCCCATTGGGTGGTGAGTCCTTCTTTTCCTATGCAGTGGTAAGGTAGGAAGAAGGGGAGGGATTAGTTGGTGAATATTTGGGAGGGCTATCAAGACCCTTGGGAAACAAGAACTGTCACCCTTAGATCATAATCATTTATTGAGAGCTTATTATGTGGCAGGCACAGTATTAGACACTTTAATATAAGTTATCAATTTTAATCTTTACAATAAATATGTAAAGTGGTTATCATTAACTCCATTTTAAGGAAGAAGAAACTGAGACACAGAATGCATAAACAACTTGCTCATGATTACACAGGTGGGGGTAGTGTCAAAATTCAAATCCAGGTCTGTCAACCCCAAAACCTATGCTCCTAACTGCTAGGTGCACTACTGCCTCCCAAGTAAGTATTCTACAGTCATAATAACAATGGGAGAGAGAAGAAAAAATGCTTCTGACACGAAGATATCCACTTATTAAAACCTCCCACGACATGTGATGCAAGTACATTGCTATGTGACAAGAAAGAATTCTATAAAACAGAAAGATATTAATAAGGACAACACCTTTATATTAATGGAGATAATTCAAACCAGTAACATCTTATCAATCTCTAATTTTCATGCTTTGTAGTTTTCTTTTTAATTAGCAAGTTGTATTGCTCTGTGGGTTAGAAAAGATGATTTGCAGGGTTTTTTTGGCAACCACTTATCATAATATCTTCATGAGAGGAAGGCTCATGTTAACATCTTAATTTTGCAATTGAGACAGAAATCAAGGTGCAGAAAGGTTATAAGGCTCAGCCAAGGTAGACAAGGATGGGACTGCAATCACATTTTATTCCAAAGTTATTAACAGTGTTAACTGAACTTGGTACAATTAAAAAACCTTGGGTCAATACTGATGAGGAAATTATGGATCCAAATAAGGCAAGCCTGCCTTTCCATTAATCCTTCACACAGGAAGAATCTCTTAAAGCTGACTCATTGTGTTATGCAATTTTTCACCTGATACACTCTTGATTATTATGTAATGCTTTGAAACTACTCGGCTCACTTTCCTAAGGTGTGGTTTTTACCTACTGCATTCGTTTCTATGAAGGCAGAAACCATCTGCTTATGTCACCACTCTATATTCAGCTCCTAGCATAGTACCCGACACACAATTATCTATTGGAAGCATCAATCAAATAGTCACTGACCACCCATGTGTGTGGGACACTGAGGTATGGCATCTCATATGTAACCCGTCAGCACATCCTGTCCACTTATCTTCAAAATATATTGAGAGTCCAACTCCTTCTCACCACTTCCACTTTACCACCCAGAGTTAAGCCACCCTCATCTCTCACTTGAATTGACCAGATCCTATCTTGTTTCCCTGCTGCCACACTTACTCCTGGCCCCTTCAGTCTATTCTCAACACATCAGCTGGAGTGATACACTTAGAATGTTTATTTTTCAGTAAGAATGGTGTGTATAGTACCAATGGAGCAACACTGTGGTAGGAATCAGGAGACCTGACTTCTAGCTCTCCATATTTCAGTCCATATTCCAGCTCTATGACTGTCGTCAAGTCACTGAACTACTCTTGACTTCAATTTCCTCATCTGTAAGATCAGGGATTTGGACCAGATGCTCTTAGAATGTGTCATAGAGCACTAACTTTACATGATCCTCATTTAAAAATGAATGGAAAAACCAGCTAATTAGTTACTAATGTAGATCTAATTATTGATGTTTTAGGAATTATGTATACCTGTAATCATTGTCAGTCTTACCACTGAATACTAGATCACTCATTGAAAAGCACTTAGTTTATGTTTGAGTTCCACCATGTATGGAAATAATCTATCAGCAACCATGTTAGATACAGCTATTTTTGGGTGCCTGATTGATGTGTACAATTAACATAGATTTTGCACTTGAAACAGAGGCAGAAAGTTCTAACAGATGAAAAGCAGAATTAGGGCAGCTCCTGCTCCTGACACTCCTGTTTGACAGAAACTGTCAACATCTGGGTGTCAGAGAAATCAGGGTAGACTTGCCTGTCTTTTGTGACAAAGAACTGTTTATGACCAGAAAAAATGGAGAGAACCAGATTTGCTACCTGCAGGCTACTGAATGATAAGGAAATAAATTACATGTAAAAGAAATAGAGAAATAAATAATATAAATAGAATCACCCGTAATAGAGAATGTACAAAACCTAAGATTCTCAAATGAAATCACTATTATGGTATGATGATTTTGTCAGCAATGATGTGACTGAATCATAATTACTGAAAAACTTTTCTGGCTATTTACTTAATGGTTTTATTTGAAAAAGAATCTGAAATCAGCTTTCTCTGGTTCTCTTTATTTTTAGGTTTTCTCTGATATACGGCACATATTTTCTCATGGAATTTTTGCTTTGTCAATGTAATTTGTTGCAAGAATGCTAATTTTTACCTATATATATTTTTATGATGTTAAGAGTGTATTTATGTAAAATTCTCATTCAAATTTTGCTCTTACGTAATAGACAAGCTCTTCAAGACAACTACTTCAAATGTTTCCACATCTGCTAGTTTTGGTGGAGTTTTCTTGATCTAGACACTTTTTTTGGTAACAAAAATTTTTTGAAGAGAATACTAGACAAAAATGAAAGTTAAGTTTAAAAAGTTTGAAAAGTCACTACATGTGATCCATTTTATAATAAAATAATTGAGAGATATAATCCATACTCTTCTTTCTCTTTTATACAAAAGCACATAGTAAGATATGATTTTAAGACTAAAAAGCAAAATTGAAGTTTTTATCTAACAGAAGGAAAAAAAGAACTTGATGGGAAGATTTTTTCTTTTTAAAATTTCTGTGTTTGCAGCAAGAATCAAATCGTCATTATGCTGTCAATTTAGATGACATTTTTACAGCCCTCTCTGCAGTGCTATGCTCCTTTCATAAAAGAGAAAACTGGGTAAGAGAAAGAAAGCAACTTACGCAAGCTCAGATATGAAAAATTAGGTTTCTGGAGGGCCCAATGTTTGTTGCAACTTCTCCAGAACTGGTTACCTCAAATGCACCTAGATTACTTTTTGCTTGTCCTCAGCCCACTGATGAGGAAATTTTGGATGCATTATTTGTACATTACCATAGTGCCAGACACTGTATCAGATACTTTACATACATTGTCGCCACAGGGAATCAAAGCTTTTACCCAATTAAAAAATATATATGGGGGGGTTCACAAAGGAACAGAAAATATAGTATCCCCAAATATTTTATAGCAAATGAATAAGTGGATTTCATATGGCTACTTCTTGTAATAGCCATATAATAAAAATTGAGGATATGAATGCTAAAATGCAACTAAGTGAAGGAGATTCAACATTTGGCTAAGATAATATGGACTAAGTACACAGCCTTCTGGTATTCTTAGAGTATGCGAAGAAATTTTTAAAAGAATTGTCTAATGTTTTATTAAGTAGAAACCTCTTTAGGTAAATTAGGTAAATTTAGGTAAATTAGACATTTCACCCTAGTTATTACTTATATTAGTCATCTTTTGATTGAAGACAGATAAAAGACAACTTGAAGTTACATTTTCCAATATATGCCTCAGAAAATAAGGTTGTAGGGATGGTACTTTCACAGAAGGGGGCTACACTCTTGAGTCTACTCCAGATTTATGATAATTTAGGATTTTTATCTTACCACTGAACCTCATACATAGTGTCACTAGAGAAATTTTCAAAACAGGTTTTACCTGAGGCACCGACAGTGGCCACGGAGGAGGAAACCTCAGTTTGGTAGCTTCCTACTGCATCAATTTAGCTAAGCTGAAAGCAACTATGTATCTTCGAATTCCCTTCTCTGTATGTTTCTAGATTAGGGTTGGCTACACAATAAATTTGTGTCAATTTTGGAGACTACAAGTGAAGCAGCAGCCCTTATGCGCTGAAGGTTAGCACAGGGTGTCAATCACTGCTGCAGCTCACACATGTTGTTACTTTTCTGCTGGCTTGCCTTGTTGGTGTGGGTCAGCCGCCAGCTCTGCAACTCCTCCAGCTCCTCCGAGTACTGGACCAGGAGCTTGTGAACCTCCATGGTGAAGGGTACCAGCTTCATTGTGGAAGTTGGAGGCAGTGCTCTGGTTCGTGCTCATGGGTTCTAGTTTGTCTTATTCTCCCTCACTTCATGTTCAGATTTTCTTTTTCTTTTTTTTCTACCTAACCACTGGCTCTGCTGAGGCATCCTCACCAGCTCAGCTAAGATCTAGCCCTTTATTCCATGTCACTTAGTGATTCTGCTTCCCTGATTGAAGCTTAAATGATACACTCATTAATGCCCAAAGGGAATGTATACTATTTTAGTCATAGAAGGCTTCCTAATTTGCTCATCAGGATGTAAATTCCCTTAGATGCAAATGAACTAATTCTTTTTCTATATGGAGTTAAGAATAGTTACTATGTGCCCAGCACAGTGGAAAGTACTTTATATACAATGTATGATTTAGTTCTGGAAAAAAAAAAAAGGTGAAGTAAGTATTATTATCCTCTTTTTACTGATGAGAAACTGAGGTTCAGAAATGTGTTTAGATTCTTATAGCTGACTTAAAGCTCATGTTTTATAACTACAACATTATCCTTGGCCATCTGAATTTTAGAAAAGGCAATTTTCTTCTTTAACGTTGAACCCTTTTACCTGGAGGCTAAAACCATTGTCACTTGGTGTCACTCCAGGTTTATGATAATAACAGAAACCATGGGAAGACAACTTATTCTATTTACTATGGCAGGAAAGTTTGTATTAATTAATCTAAAACCAGTTGCATATAAAGAACAGGGGTTGAAACACTGATCTATTTCTCACCATTCCAGATTGCTTTGGATTCAAGTCTATTAGGATCCTGTTCCTGGATTACCCTAGTATTTGTAGAGATGTTAAGAGACAAATTGAGCAATATCATTTAGAACTAAGACTCTAGGTTGAGTTCGTGCACTTTGGCCCATTGACAACTGCTGTTAGAATCAAAGTCAATGAAAAGTCAGTCATAAAGGCTGTGAACACTTCAACATAGTTCTTGGAAAATTTATCTTCAAGAAACTAGAATGTAACAGTAGTCAATAATTGTGCCTTAATGTAGTTTATTAAGAGGAAACTTTGGATAAGATTTGGGTTTATACAGCAAATCATTAACCTATAGTTTTGTGGAATTAGTGCTGAAACCATCAAGGGGGTAATATTCTAGGAGTTAAGTGAAGAAAATAATTTGTTACAGGTTATGGTCCTTCAATCAGAATAGACTTTGAAGAATTCTAGGGGTAAGATCATTTCACCAATAGTTTTATTAAACTTGAAATGCTTGATTAACTGAGTTATAATGGCAAGGTAAAGTGAATAGGGTGATCATAGGATCGGAAAAGGCCTATAGCCTACAAAATTTGAGGATGTTTTCTGAGGCTATAAAGCCAGGAGACACACATTTACAACATAAAAGAGAATGGGACTTTAAGCTTTCTGATCAAAGCTACTAAAGGCAGGTATGTCCCCAAATAGTTTGTAATTATTGACCTTAGCAAACAAGCCAAGGGCCTATCATTGGAATTTATGTTTTATTTTATGTTTTTCTAAAGGCGACAAGGAATTTGTAATAAGATTTAAATTTAATAAATTTAAACTTAATAAATTCCTAATTCAATTATTCTGTATCCTGTTTTGCACAGTGCCTCACTAATTAAGCCAGATTTTGTGTTTTGCTTCCTGACAGTCATTATCTAACCAGGAACTAGCAGAATGAGACCCACATTTGTTCAAACATGAAGCTGAAAAGATTGGCTTCAGTTTATCAATAATGTTTTATACATATTATAGTGTGAGCAGAAATCTCTCTCAAGAGTGAGGGTGTATAAGTGAACTTTTTAATACTCAATATTTAAAACTTAAAAATTGGTGAAAAAATTTCTGAGCACTTAATATTTTCAAAATTAATAAAATTGATGAATTTAATCAGTCTCCTAGGAATTCCATTAAGTCACAAGTCTTATACATCAAATCTTTTACAGGCTTCCAGCACTTTAAAAGCACCACAGAACATAACAGTAAAAGCAAAATAGGTTACTCCTATACTCAACCAACACAAAAATATCAGTACTCTGGGTTTGGTTCTTTTTTTTAGTATTTCTATATTTACATTTTGGAAGTCTTTTAATGGTTAATTAAATTTCTTTAACAGTTATAGAACTATTCAGATTATATACTTAATGTTGGGTGAGTTTTGGTAGTTTGTGGTTTTTGAGGAATTGGTCCATTTCATCTAAACTGATAAACTTATGTGCACAGAGTTGTTTGTAGTATTTCCTTAGTATTCTTTTAATGTCTATGAGGTCTGTAGTAATACCCTCTCTTTTATTCTTAAAATTGGTAATTTGAATCTTATCTCTTTTTTTCCTTTATCAGTCTTGCTAGATTTTCAATTTTTAAAAATTTTTCAATAAAAACCCCATAGCTGTTGGGTTGATTTTCTCTATTGTTTTTCTGTTTCCATTTCCTTGATTCTGCTCTTATGTCTTCTTTCTGCTTATTTTTTTGTTGTTCTTTTTCTAATTTCTTGAGGTGGGAGCTGAGATTGTTAACACCTTTCTCCTTTTCTGATATGAGAATTTAGTGTTATAAATTTTCCTCTAAGCATTTGTTGTGTTTTCATTTTTCTTCACTTCAATTTTCCTTAGGACTTCCTTTTTTACCTATGGGATTATTTAGAAGTATGTTAATTTCCAAGTGGCTGGAGATTTACTTATCTTTTTGTTATTGACTTCTAGTTTGATTCCATTTTGATCAGAGAACATACTTTGTGTTATTTCAGTTCTTTTAAAATTAAGGTTTGTTTCATGACCCAAGATATTGTTTATCCTGATGAACGTCCCATGCATACTTGAAAAGAATGTGTATTCTGCTGTTGTTGAGTGTCTGTTAGATACCGTTGGTGGGTAGTCATTCAGTACTTCTATATCTTTGCTGATGTTTTGTTTAGTGGCTCTATCAATTACTGAGAGAGGTTGACGTCTCCAACCTTAACTGCAGATTTATCAATCTGTCTTTTCAGTTTTGTTGGATTTTGCTTCTAGTATTTGAATCTCTATCATTTGGTGCATACACATTTAAAATTGTCACGTCTTCTTAGTGAACTGACCCTCTTTATGCTTGCTGTGAAGGAAGAGGAGCATGACTGTTTTCATGCTTTTCACCTTGAGAACAGGCAGGTATTGTTAAAATGTTTGTCTTGTTGGGCCGCCCTTTTCCTGGTCCATTGGCTAAAGAGAGCAGGCTTTTCTTGGGGCTATATTTTGTCTGTGCCTATTGATGTTTCCAGGTTGCAGGCTTTCTCAGCACCCAGGCCAGGGTACACAGGAGGCAAGAAAAAAAGTCTGCGAACTAGTAACTAGATTGTTCCTCTGGTCTAGAGGTTCCTAGCCTGTCTGCCTTCTGTTTTCCAACTTTCAGAGTCTTCTAGTAAGTGCGTAAATGTATTTTATTCAGTTTTTTTTTTGGTTGTGATTAGTAGGAAAAAAATATGAAATGTGTGTACTCCATTTTGTCTGGAACGAAAAGTTTATATTTGTGAATCTTTAAACCCCCGAAGAATATTTCTATTCTTAATCCCCTAGTCTGGCCAGTTGTGAGCTGAAATGGCTTTATTCATGTAAAGATGTGAATTTTGGAGTCAGATTTCTTGGACTCATTTCTCAACTCTACTCTGCTACTTTCTAGCTTTGTAAGGTAAAGTCTATGTTTCAGTTTCTTTCAGTTCTGCAAAATAGAAATAATAATGATAATACCAACTTCATAGGGTCATTTTGAAGATTCAATGAGATAATGTATATAGGTTCTTAGCATAGAGCTTAATAAGTAATCAGTAAATGTTACCTATTAGTTGTAGTAGCAGTGGTAATATCATTATAGGCATACCTTGTTTTACTGCACTTTGCAATTATTGCACTTTGCAGATATTGCGCTTTTTACAAATTTAAGTGTGGCAACCCTGTGTCCAACAAGCCTATTGTAGCCATTTTTCCAACAGCATGTGCTTACTTCATGTGTCTGTGTCACATTTTGGTAATTCTTGTAATAGTTCAAACTTTTTCATTATTATTACATTTGTTATGGTGATCTGTGATCAGTGATCCTGAAAGTTACTGTTGTAATTGTTTTGGGGAGCCATGAACCAGGCCCATATAAGATAGCAAACTTAATAAATGTTGTGTCTGTTCTGACTGCTCCACTGACTGGCCATTCCCTGTGTCTCTCCCTCTCTTTGGGCTTCCCTATTCCTTGAGACACAACAATATTGAAATTAGGCCTCCAAGTGTTCAAGTGAAAGGAATAGTCACATGTCTGTCACTTTAAACAAAAGGCCAGAAATGATTCAGCTTAGTGAGGAAGGCATGTTGAAAGCTGAGATAGGCCAAAAACTAGGCCTCTTGTGTCAAGCAATTAGCCAAGTAGTGAATATAAATAAAAAGTTCTTGAAGGAATGAAAAGTGCTATGCCAGTGAACACATGAATGATAAGAAAGCAAAACACCCTTATTGCTGATAGAAAGTTTTAGTGGTCTGGATAGAAGATCAAACCAGTCACAACATTCCCTTAAGCCAAAGCCTAATCCAGAGCTAGGCCCTAACTCTCTTCAATTCTGTGAAAGCTGAGAGAGGCAAGGAAGCTGCAGAAGAAAAGTTGGAAGCTAGCAGAGGTAGGTTCGTGAGATTTAAGGCTATAAGCCATCTCCATAACAGAAAAGTGCAAAGGTGAAGCAGCAAGTGCTGACGTAGAAGCTGAAGTAAGTTATCCAGAAAACCTAGCTAAGATCGTTGATGAAGGTGGCAACACTAAACAACAGATTTTCAGTGTGGATGAGATAGTTTTACAGTGGAAGAAGATGACCTCTAGGACTTTCACAGCTAGAGAGGAGAAGTCAATGTCTGGCTTCAAAGCTTCAAAGGATAGGCTGGCTCTCTTTTTAGGGGCTAATGCAACTGGTGACTTTAACTTGAAGTCAATGCTCATTTAATTCCAGAAATTCTAGGGCCCTTAAGAATTATACTAAATCTACTCTGCCTGTGCTCTATAAATGGAACAACAAAGGCTGAATGACAGCACATCTGTTTACAGTATGGTTTACTGAATATTTTAAGCCCTCTGTTGAGACCTACTGCTCAGAAAAAAAGATTCCTTTCAAAATATTACTGCTCATTGACAATGCACCTGGTCACCCAAAAGCTCTGATGGAGGTGTACAAAGAGATTGATGTTGTTTTCACGTCTGTTAGTATAACATCCATTCTACAGTCCATGGATCAGGAGTAATTTCAACTTTCAAGTCTTATTATTTAAGAAATACATTTTGTAAGGTTATAGTTGCCATAGAGAGAGATTCCTCTGATGGAGCTGGGCAAAGTAAATAAAAAACCTTTTGGAAAGGATTCACCATTTTAGATGCCATTAAGGACATTTGTGATTCAAAGGAGGAGGTCAAAATATCAACATTATGAGGCGTTTGGAAGAAGTTGATTCCAACTCTCATGGATGACTTTAATGGGTTCAAGACTTCAGTGGAGAAAGTCACTGCAGATGTGGTAGAAATAGCAAGAGAACTAGAATTAGAAGGGGACCCTGATGATGTGACTGAATTTCTGCAATCTCATGATCAAACTTGAATGGATGAGGCATTGCTTCTTATGGATGAGTAAAAAGAAAGTGGTTTCTTGAAATGGAATCTACCCCTGGTGAAAATGCTGTGAACATCACTGAAACGACAACAAAGGATTTAGAATATTCCATAAACTTATTTGATAAAGCATCACCAGGGTTTGAGAGGACTGGCTCCAATTTTGAAAGAAGTTCTACTGTAGGTATAATGCTATCAAACAGCATTGCATGCCACAGAGAAATAAATCTTTTGTGAAAGGAAGAGCAATCAATGCAGCAAACTTCACTGTTGTCTTATTTTAAGAAACTGCCACAACCACCCAAACATTCGGCACCCACCACCCTGATCAGTCAGCAGTCATCCCCAACCAGCAAAAAGATTACAACTTGCTGAAGGATCAGATGATCATTTGTATTTTTTAGCAATAAAGTATTTTTAATTAAGGTATACATTAACACATTGTCTTTTTATACATAATGTAATTGCACACTTAATAGACTACATTATAGTGTAGATATAACTTTTATATGCACTGGGAAACCAAAAAACTTATGTGACTTGTTTTGTTGTGATATTCATTTTATTGTGGTGGCCTGGAATGGATCCCACAATATCTCTGAAATGTGCCCGTATTGGTCTTTGTATATTCCAGTGCCCTTAGAGTGGGCCTTATACATGGTTGTCAATACTAGAATTGTTAAGTTGCTGCTTAATTATGCTATTCTTTGGGGGCAATATAGTATGCTTACTAAGAATCAGACTGCTGACATTGAAATCCCAGCTCTACCACTTAGCTACTTACTTAATCCATGTGCCTCAGCTTCCCAGTCTGTAAAATGGGGATAACACCAGCAACTTCCTCACAGGGTTGTTATGAGGATAAAAAGTTAATATTTGCAAAGTACTTAGAATAATGTATTTCATAATGTTTATTTGTTAAATTAAAAAAAATAAAAAATGTCTCAATAGCTCTCCACCTCTCTCTTTCCTCCATCATAAAAAAATCCTCACAAATTGACCAGAATGATGAAAAGTGCTTATTAGAAATAAAAAACTAAATGTTTGCAGTTATATCTTAAAAAACTAAGACAAATCCCACAAATGTTGGAATGTCATGAAATTATCCAGATTTTTGAATACCTACTCAAAGTCTGTTTTTAATAAACCATCTAAAATCACATTAGTATTCAAGTTTATGAAAAGTATGCCTATATGGTGCCTGGATCCATAATCAAATTTTACTTGTTCTGGAATTTCAGCATATAGATTTAAAATAGATGATTATTTTGTACATGAATTTAGTTTAGTAGCTTTAATGAGAGAGTAAGTTGTCATAGGCATATCATATTAAGGAGAAATAAGTCCTATAAGATTTAAAGATGAGATTCAGAATAATTCAATCATTCTTTACCTAACACTTTTCTTACTACATTTGAATTACACACACACACACACATACACACACACACACACAAACTGCTGCCTGTCTTTTCTTCATATACTCTCAGGTCAGATGAAGGCTTTGGCAGCTAACAATTTCCATATTTTCAGACAGAATCAGTGAGTAGGTAAAATAAAGTTACGCTTTTTTGAAAAATGCCATAACATGCTTGGCTGATGGGCATATTGGGACCTCTGTAATGAGATGGCAGGGAAAGAAGAAAGCAAGAACTAGCTAGAACTGAAATTCTGAGCTAGAATGGAGAAGGAGGTGTGAGGGAGTTAATCCTGTTATATTGTTGGCCCCTGTGAGGCTGGCACAGGACATGAAGGGGGACTCTGTTTGCAAGTTGAAGACACTGAGAAAGGCACTGAAGTTCCTGTCATATTCGCCCACTCACTCGTTAATTCACTTAATCATCACATTTTTTATTGAGAGCTTATAAGGTACCAAATTTATACTAGGTGCTGAACTGTAGTGCTGAACTGTAGTGCTGAACAAAATGGAGAAATTGTCCCTGCTCATCATGGACATGGACATACCTGTCCTGCCATGTACAGGGGAGAAAGACACTAAGCAGATGTTCACATGAATAAATACATAATTCAAAATCACAACAAAGGTTTTGAAGAAAAAGTGCCAGGTGCTTAGAGAATATAATAGGAGAACTGCCTGAGTTCAGAGCATAGTGATCAGGGACAGCTGCCCTGTAATTTCAGGTTTAGATAGGAGTTCACTGGGGGAGAGAAGGTGGAAGGGGTAAAAGCATTCTCAGGAGAGGGAACAGCATATCAAAAAGGAAAGAGGTGGCAAAGAACTGGTGGATGATCAGGGTAGCTACAGCATAGTGAATGATCTTCTTTTAAATAAGTTTAAGAAAAAATATATAAACTGGAATATCAGATATGTGGAATTAATCAAAAAATAAAAATGTATATTTTACAATCCCATAAACTTCTAAATATTCTTTATATTATCATATGAACATTTCTGCTGTAACAGCTAAGAGGAATGAGTCAAACACTGAAGCCAAATAATATTTGCCTTGCTTTGTGTATTTTTATTGGGCTGCTTTTCAAAATAGACCAGTGGGGATTATAATCTAGGTCTCCTTATAAGGAACACTACATACCCCCCCACCACTCTCCCCTTTAGTTTGTTGTTTAAGGGTATTTAATGCTGATATTATCTTGCTATTAAATTTGTACTAAATTTTCTCTAAATTTGAAATTAAAATCTTTAGACTACATGGAGCTAGTATTATATCAGAGATAGCATCCTATGAAACTCAATACTCAATTTTCATAGTCCTCTTCCACTTATGTCCTATTCCATTAAAAATGGCCATATTATCCAAAGGAGTAATTGGTAAAAATGAAGATTACTGGTTTGTCATGGAGGTGATTGGATTACATCTTGATACCGATTTTGTGTTTTTAGGAAAATTTAACATAAGGAAAAATCTTTTCCTTATTAAATAAGTGTGTAAAAACAATTAAAAAGCCCCAAAATTCCTGTGAAATATAAAAAGCTATCATTTAAATGTATGTCGTTTTGTCTCCAAGGTCCAAGCATTTTTAACTATAATATTCTATTTTCCCAGCAATAGATCATGCTGAATAACTACTTGTGTTTTATACCAGCACCAGCTTTGTATGTTTTCTTCCCTAACTTAAAAAATAGTAACATAAAGCAAAAGAGAAATCTGGATAGAAATCATTCCAGGCACTGAAAATGTTATTAACATTAACATATCCTCATATTAACATTTTTTTCAAACAAAACTTTTTCAAAATGCACTCATTTATTCATTAAAGCACAAATTCCTCTGTGTATGGAATGCCTACCATGCACAAGGCAATAGGGTAGAGTGTAGAAAGACCCCCGGCATAGGTGATTTGCGTCCCAGTCCTGACAACAGGACTTACACTTTTTTTTGCAACACAGCTTTTAAATCATTTAACCTTTCTGAGTTTGAGTTTTGTTATTTGCAAATAGGGTTGTTGTGAGGCTCAAAAGACATAACAAATGTGGAAACTCCCTTGATAACTGTGAAAGTACTAAATAAGTGCAAGGAGAGGTCCTCAAGGGCACTTAAAAGTCTAGTAAAAAACTCACCAATGAAAGCTCTCTTTCTTTGAACATTGTTTATAGGCAATTATTTCGCTTCTTCTAAACCTGAGAACAGAGTTAGGAAGTACCCAGCCTTCTACTCTGGAATTGGTGGATCAGCATTACAAGGTAGGATCTCCCCTAGGGTTAACAATATTCCTTACTCTGTGCTGGCCCACTGTCAAAAATTAGTTGGGATAAATGTCAGTTATCTGGGAAATTCCATGTTACAGATTTAGGATACATCATAAAAGTAGGGGGCATAAGTGGACTCTGATTTCTTTCTTAGAATTAACTTCTAGAGTGAAGTTACTAGACCAGGTTCTTGATGTACATAACTAAATAATGCCCTTCAGAAAGGTGGTAACAATTCATACACCTAGACAATACAATATTCCTGATTACCAGTTTGACTCACTTTTTACTGTCTTCCCTAATTTAATAACTCAAAATCCACAAGACTCATCTCTCTATTTTCCTTCTTCACACAGTATACACCTGTCTGGATGTGCATGACAGAATAAACAGGCTGAGTATTTAAATGTGCCTCCAATGGCTTACCATTCCTCTTAGGATAAATCCAAACTCTTTAACAGTTTATACGCTCTGAGTTTAAGTGGCCTCTTCTTCCCTCTCCAGCTTCATCTCTTACTTCCAAATTCCCTCTCTAATAAGGTAGCTGTCTCTCATCTTCAAACCTTTGCATAGGCTATTACTTATGACTGGAACACCAGATTCTAGAGGAAGCTTAGTGTTCATACAGCTCTTCTGACTAGTGGTAATAACAAAAGTAGCTCCCTTCACACAGCAAAGAGTATCAGTTTCAGACTGACTTCAAATGTCTGGAAAAATAATAATTTGATTTTTCAGTCATTTAATGGAACAGGTTTTGATATGGGCATTAGTCTCTTGGAAAGGAAAAGGCTTGGGAGTATGTAGCTGGGGAGAGGGGAGGGAAGAGAATGACATACCTAGGAGTGCTAATGACTCTCTAATCCAAACAAAGAAAAATATTTTTCTACACTCTGGTTTTATGAGAGCTATAGAATAAGTAAATAGATGATTTAAGAGATATACTCAGAAAAACAACTCAAGTATAAGTTAAATCTTTTATATACCTTTTTATAACTAGATGGTATACCTTTTAGAGAAGGGGCAGATTAAATTGTTTTTGATACTTTAAGCATTAAGCACAGTTGTTCAAATTACTTACAAACTTGTAGTCCATATTTCTCAAGGGCTCCTAATAAGAAGCTATAGTCCTGTTGGTACAACAAACTCCTTTTAACCAAAATGGCCTAAAATGGGTTAATTTTGTTAGTTGAATGTTCTTAGTAACAAGATTCTCAGTGTCCACGTGACCATTGTTCTAGTTTTTCATCATCCATCTGGCCTAAACTTAATGGCCCTGCCTCTGACCTCTCAAATGATGCTCTGCACTAGAGAGATAAAGCAGGCCATCCGAACATGCAATTCCCCAGCTCAAAATGCTTCAACATTTTTCACTGCAGGAAAGAGCCTAAGTTACTTTATCACAAAATTCCTGATCTAATCTCTCCTTATGTCTCTGGGCTCACCTACTGACCCTTCCTCACCCAATTTCCCTCAATTTTTAATAAATCAGCAATTCATTCCGAGCCACGTGAAGTCCCCGGAACCTGCCATATTCTCACACATTTGTGGTGCACCTGCATATGCCTTCTCACTAAAATAGTGCTATTCATCTTTTATTCTTCACTCAAATGCTTCCTATTCTGAAGCCTTCTCTCATTTCCCCTGAACGCTAAGGCCTTCTTTCTTCCATGTTCCTTCTACACATTCTGTACCCACCCATTACAGCAGTTGAATTATACTGGGACTCTCGACATGTTTTTCTCCCCATATAATGGTGTGCTATGTCTTCCAATTTTTTCCTCTAGCACCATGCTCCACGTCCAGCACATAGTAGATGCTCATTTTTAAAGGGGATCATGACTATATTAAAAATTGTACCTTTAATTGTTGAATTTTACAGTTAGCCATTCATTGTATATTATCACACTGATGATAATTATTCTCCACTCTATTTTGTGCATATTATCTCATTAAAATCCAACTTGCTACAACATATGAACTCACTGAACATATGAACTGAAAAACAAATCAATAATCCATCATTTTTAAGGGCATAAACTTTAAAGTTAGGCTATTTTGTGATAATCGGCAATACAGTAAAAATAATCTGGAATTTATCCAAAAGAGTGACTTGCTAGTCCCCCAATAAAGGCTACATCAAAGAGTCTTTGAAATTTTACTTACATGGTATAGTGTAGTCTCTGGCACAGGAGTGCCCATGATGTCTTGTCTCAGTGCATCCATTTGCAAACTAGGTAGCAATGAATAGTGAGTTGGGCTATTACTCTTATCGCCCTTCTTTTTGGACTTCTTCCCTGTGTCTTTTTTGCTGTTTCTCTGAAACATGTATTCTTCCTGAGCAATTTTTTCATTGCTCATATATCGAAGTAGAGAGTTTTCTATACAAAAAGAGATAAATACACCAATATGAATATGCAAATATCACAAATTTACCACTCTTTTTCCAATTTTGCTATTAAATTTCATTGCAGAACTTTAACTGGATTTAATTTAAAAAATATGTAGTGAAATATAGCAGATCTTAATTATTTGGGATCATAGAACAATAAGAAGTAGACAGCCTACAGATTATTTCTCCAAGTTTTATCTCTGGACCAACTACATTAAAATCACCTGCAGAACCTGAATCAGAAATTCTGGGTGTGTGGCTCATAAATCTGTAACAAGCTCCCTCAGGAGGATTCTGCTAAAGCCTGATGACAAACACCGGCCTATGGCATGCTAGTTAGAATCTTTGGAGAAGTTAAAGCCCACATTACGAACCAATGGTCAGGAAACTGAGTTCAGGAAATCTATGCTTAAATTGATAGTCAGCACTGAGTATTTCACATAGCTTCCCCCTGCCCCAAGATGTCACTATAATACGAAGTCCCAAAAGAGTGATTCAGAGATGGCATGTTCTAAGCATTTCTCTCTTATTTTTTTTCTTGATTTATTCTATGAAACAAATGAGATTAGAAATTGAAGCTTGGAAAATGGAATGAATGCATAGATGTAAAGGAATTTCTGTCAGTGTTCCTGTGTTTATCAACATTTTCAGAAATGCTCACTCCATAAAACAAGTGTTAAGAAAACTAATGAAGCAGATATTCATGCTTGCTTGTCCATGTGGTCTGTGGATCTGCACAGTAATGAAATAAATTCTGTACATTGGCTAGAAATAACAGGCAAACGGGTCAAGTATATCATGAAGGAAGCTTAGTGAGCTTAGGTTCTGTGAATAGTTTTTTAATTTGATTTGTTTTGTTTTTCATTTACAACGTTATGGTTCTCTACTTCAGAAAGTAGAAGTAACAGCATGACCCATTGGGCCAACCATATCCATACTTGGTCAAATCCCATTTAGTAGCGAAACTTGCAGTTGCTCTCTTTACTGCTCACCTCAATAGCAGGATAAGTGAACATAAAAACTTACTTTTGGTAGATACTTCAAGAGTAGCCCACCCCCACGTAAGACGATAACCCTGAACAGCAAACAGAACAGAAAAAAAAGCAAGGCAGTTTTTTTCCCATTTCTATATGGTTTTCATTAGAGTCACTGGCCCAGTTTCCATGAACTTTTACCCATGTGCTTCGATTCTCATTTTGAAGTTGTACCAATACAAAGTAGTGAGGTTGCACTGCGGACCAATGGGGACTGATGACAAACTGTTCCTATTCACTGAACTTAATTCTTTTATGCAGTTTCACACTTCTGACTTTGTTTTCCATATATTAACTTTCAAATAAAAATCAGATATTCACTTTTCATACTGTACTTATCTACCCTGAATCCTTTAGAAGGCATTTAGAGAAGATATCCATTCAATAATAGGTCAAGATAGTCAAACGTTGGTCTGACTTGGTTTTGTTGTACAATAAAGTCAATGACAGAATAAGTTTTCTACTGAAGCCATAACAATCTATATACAAAGAACATTTAAATTTGCTTATTGTTCAAACAACCCAGCCTACACTGAAATTCTAGAACACTTACCTCTTCTACTATCTCTCTTCATCTTATTTGGATCTTCATAGTCCCCCACCCAATTATATTCCACTGGCATAGATATAGGTCGTAGCTTGCCTAAACACAGAGAACAAAGTTCACATCACATTGTTTTTCCTCCCCATGTCTGCTTAAACTTACACTGATTTTTAGCTAAAGTCTACAAAACACACTCACTCTTATGCAACATTATGGTTGGCATTTGTGTAGATGGAAAAAATGTGTGTTTTGAGCCAGAAGGTGAAACTGCCTGTGGCAATTGGCCAGGTGATCATGCAAACTTAAGGCACTTTTTATAATTAATAAAGAATAGCCTAGATTAGCTCTCTTAGGAGCCCTAGACTTTAAGAGTATGATCCTTTACAAAGAGGATCATTATTTAAGTGATTTTACTTCATTTTCAGTAACTGGATCTCTACCTTATTTCCTAATGCCCAAATGTCTATACCCTGATAGTCAACTTCCAAGATAGTAGCTCCTTGGGTTTAACTTGACCCATTTTTTCACGTTGAACACCACAAGGCTAACTGCTTATCTTTACTGCCTCCTAACTCTTATCACCATACATTTTGGATACTACTATGCCTCAGCAATATGGCCAGATTCTCTTTCATGGCCTACAGTTGGGTCTGCCCCTCAGCATTTCTTTTGCTACTGTGAGCATATCTAGTTTACAGATCCAAGTAATCACTGCTTTGGCCTGTCCCATTTCCCTCTAGGTCTGTATTCGTACTAAACAGCATTTCTCTTTAGCAAGGAGAACTCATGGCAAAGACTTCAAGAATAACTTTTTTGTGAGGCTGCAGTGTATTATTTTTGTTCAGCTTGAAATTCCTGAAGCACAAAACAGCCAAAGAATATTATTCAAAAGTTTTAAAAGGATGGCATGAGATAGTTGATTAATAAATTTTTAAAGAATGAAAAGCAGAGACTCACATAGGACTGGATCATAAAAATAATGACTATTATGACCATGATAACAGTACCAATATTTACATATCATTTACCATATGCCACACATACTGTCTAAAAGTTTTATAAGTATTAAATCATTTAATCCTCATAATTAGGAGAAACGTACTATCATTA
Source organism: Daubentonia madagascariensis (assembly GCA_023783475.1). NCBI lineage: Eukaryota > Metazoa > Chordata > Mammalia > Primates > Daubentoniidae > Daubentonia > Daubentonia madagascariensis. The sequence continues at coordinate 647,289 of JAKFHU010000522.1, forward strand.
TCCTTATTTTTCAGATGAGGGAACTAAGACAAGTCATGTAACTTGCCCAAGGACACACTGATAAGTGTGTAGGACTAGGATTCAAACCCAGGCACTCAAACACCACTTCTGTCATAATTCTTGGTGACTTCAATATTCAGTCTCTGATATTCTGGCCTCTCAGTTTCTTGAGGTTCTCTCCTACACCCATTCCTGTGGTGATATGCTTAATCTTGTCATCTGCAAAGGCTGTAATCTCTTCAAATATCCCACTCTGCAACTACCACTTTCTGTATTTCTTGCACTCTCCCTACAGTACTCCAAGTCCAACAATCCTTTCTCCCTTAATCTACTGTTCTTACCATTTTTTCAGTATCTCTCAGTCACCTTCCATCCTCTCAACTTCCCTCCTTGCTCAGCTAAATTTCATGATCAATTATTACAATCACTCCATGTATTAAAAAAATTCTGTTAGGAGATATCTAATTCTGTTCTTAAGGAAAACGTATCAACCTCGTGGCTTTTTATTATGTACAGGGATACAGTTTATTTAGTACATTTTGCTAAGCTCTTTTAAAGTCTGAGGATGAAGTAGACATGATAAAATTATTAATGAGCCAAAAATGTAGTATTTATTTAATGGTCTCCTTTCAAGGTGTGCAAACAACCTTATAAATGATCACTTAAGATTCCAAACTTCTTGTGGAGTTTATCTCTGCTCTTTTTACATAGAGGGAATATGGGTGAGATGATCCAGGTCAATATTTTCTGCCCATCAAGGGTTGGGTAAGGGTTTGAGGAAAGGTCTCTTTTTGCCATGTCTATTCTACCACTTTGCAAAATCAGTCCTCCAGATTTTCAATGTTATAAATGCTATACTTTTAAAATACTACAACTTATTTTAGAGTCTGGTTTTAGAAATGAATTCCATTTCAATATAGGCACTGAAACTGAAGCAGTTAACAGCTCTAGCACTATTTCTACATGCCACCAAGAAAATCTTCTGAAAAGTGAAAAATCCAATAAATAAACAGTTAATTTTTACTTGTTCTATATGTCATATATTTAAAAAAGCTAGTTTGATACTTTTCAAAGAGTTGACTGGTTGTTTGGAGTCAAATATATGTGCACAAAAACAAGAAGAAGAAACATACTTCACATATAGAATATGAAATACATAATTGTATTTTGGGTCATCTCTGAGATTTTAATGGAGCTAAGTCATTGAAACATGTAATTAAGCCCTTGATATGTCTGGTTGTATCATTAACCACAGGAACAATTTTGCAGAAGATTTTAACACTGACTTTCCCGGGGTGATTTTTTAACAGAATTATACTGTATATTACTAATATAAAATTGAAAGAAAATACATTGAATTAGGAAAAATACTGAGATTAAAAAGTCTTAAATGAAATTTACTTTTGGAGAATATCATGGTTTTGTTTTTATTAATTATAAAACTATAAATTTAGCAATGCAAACAAAAATAAGTATTTTTAAAAGTAAAGTTATTGTTGATTCAGGTATAACAAATAATGTTGCTTGTAAGTATTGCTTTTTTTGTAAATTTTTTATTGTGCTAAAATATTAAAACAGACTTAATAAAATAGTTAAACTAATAACATAAGGTAACATTCTCATATAAACAGCAGTTCTTGGCAGATTAAAAAACAGACCATGGCTTAAATTATTTCTAATTCCAAATATACAGATCACTGATTGCATCTTGGAAATATGTTTGCTCCTGCATGCATGTAACAGTATTTTAATATCACAAGACAGCACAGTTCAAGTAGAAAAAGAACTTTATGGTTTGATGCTATATTGCTGTTGATAAAAAACAAAATAAAACAGAAAAACAAAGCCAAGAGTACTATAAGCATTACAGTTAGACTTAAATCAAATACACACTATTATTAATATATGTATTTTTATGCTCATATGACTTTTTAAAGCATTAATACAAATTGATTTAATAAAATTAAATACATCTGACTCACTCCTATGTAAATGTACATAAATTAACCATAAATCTCTGAAAAATAATTTGGAAGATTTTAAGACATGTCTTTACATAATAATACTTACATTAGTTTTTGAAGTGGTAAAGTTAAGATCACTAATTCATGATGAAAATTAATAATGAGTCAAGAATACAGTCAAGAAAACAAGGATTAGAGCCTGTTAAAAACTTTTGCTGACCATTTCACCTTAAAGTAATCTTTTATTCCTCTAAGCATAGAGAATTTATTAATTGTAGAGTTCATCTGGCACACTATCATAAACTTTGTGATATCTCTGTGCTAGTGCCTCAGAGTACAACTATTATTTTGTTAGTTGGCTTCTCATATCTGTCGCATACCTAGAGCTTTCTAACTAGCATCTCCACAGAGGCAGAAATTGTGCACTGTATTTCTTACTATATTCTAATAAATGCAGTGAAGGTGAAAGATAAATATTTTTGGATTTTGTTTGAATTTTATTCTGAAATTGGTGACAAGTAGCTTTTTAAAAATTATGAACTATACTCAGCTTCAATTAAACAAATGGAATACAAAATATAATTGTAAGAATATAGACAATGATGGAGTATTGTATAATGATTTATCTATATTACTATATTTTAATACAAAATTGGTATGTTTTAATACTAGTATATAGACTTGCTTGAAAATAAACTACTTTTTACCTTAGATAATAAAGCATTTTAGGTAATATTACAAATGCTATAATTCCCTTTGGCAGAGTTAATTGCTCACTCTTCTGGGTTCCCTTAGCTTTTTCCTGGTGCCTTTGGTAAATATAGTGCTTATTATACTATATTGTATCTGTGTGTTTATAGGTTTCTTTACTTTTTGGTAGGAACTAGGTCTTACATATCTTACATATCTTTGTTATAACTTTCCCTGGCAAAGACTGACTCAGAGCAGGTACCGATTAAATTTTTGTTGAATACTTGAATGAAAGGATGCCAGACATTAGAGAGATCCCAAATTACTGGGTTGCTCATTGGATCCTATTTCCTCTGACCTTCTCAAGGGCATCCCTTGAGTAATCCTCCCTTCTTTCTCCTGCACCATAACCTGTTCCCTTTCTACTCAATCATTCTCATTAGCATATAAACAATGCTATAATTTCTCCAGCCTTTTTCCTAAAGTAACTCTCTTCACCCCATAAACCTCTACCCAGCTATCGTATTGTTTCTCTGTTCCCCTTTACAGGAAAACTCCTAGAAATCATCTTTGTATTATCAGCCCCCAATTCCTCTCTTTCTCTTCTCTCTTGAACCTTCTCCAGTTAAGCTCTTGTCCCCACTACTCTACCAAAACTGCTATCGTCAAGGTCACTAGGGCCTCCATATTGCTAAATCCAATAGACAATTCTCAAGAGTCCTTGACTTTTCTGATCTATCTGCAGCATCATCATGGAGGATTACTCCCTTCCTTCTTGAAACACTTTCTTCACCCAGCACCCAACATTATGACCTCCTCCAGTTTTCCTCTCCTTTTCTCTTCCTAAATTCACATCCATCCTTCAGAGCTAAGGAAAAATGTCATTTCCTCAGGGACACACTTCTTGACCTTTTATTCAAGGTCAGGTTTCTCTGTATTTGTTCTCATTTCCTCTCAAAGTTCTTTTTCATAGTGTGCCAATTATGGTCAAATAAGTATTTATCAAATTAGTTGCTTGAATTCTGTCACCCTTCTAGAATGCAAATTTCATAATTGAATAGATATTTCTCTTTTGTTTATTATGGTATCTCTAGCACTTAGCACAGTTCCTTAAACACAGTAACTGTTCCATATTTAACTGATTCCTTGTTAAGAAAGTAAATCGGGATCTTTCCTCAGACAATGGACCAAAAAGGATCCAATCTATACCGCTGGTTTCTATTTTCATAGTTTCCTTCCTCTTCCTTCCAACGTTCCATTCCCCTCCATTCTTTCCTCTTCCTTCCTTCTAAGGCAGTATGTCATCCTGACCAATCCTCTTCATTTTTCTGACAAATTGGGGCTTATAGAACTGTTTGGTAATCAAGTCAGAACTAGAAGTTGTCTCCTGATTTCTTATCTAGAAACATTCCCATATTAAGCTACCCAAGATGTTGAAACACCACTGAATTGCTGCCTTTTTCAATTGTATCACTTTTTAAAAACTCTCTCAAAACATGCTAAAGTCATTAAGTTTCAGGGTAATAAACAGCACCTGAGAAGCAATATTCTCTCTTACACTTGCCAAAGGTTTTTAAAAAAACTGCAAAGAGATTTCTCCGTAAGTCTGACATACCCTTTAATGCTCACAAAAAAGCTTTCTTTAGAGTCTGAGAAAAAGTATACACATAGACACATCTGTTCTGAATATTTTAGCCAATATTTTGATGAAAATGAGTATAGTAAGTATAGTTAAGCTATACACTTGCCACATACACCCATCAAACACCCCACATACCAGACAGAAAAATTACTTTCAGATGGTTGACTGCATTTCTAGGAAAACATTCTGAGGTTATTTAAGGTAGAGAATCACACATTTAAAGAGGAAGTAAAACTGAATTAAATGGAAAGTCAGTAATTTTTAAAGGATAATAGTAACATATCTGGATCTAAGAAAGTAAGTAGGAATGAGCACTTTGATCTTTAGGGCCATATTGTAAAAATTTCATTTCTGGATAAAAGAGTTTGGAAAAAAAATTGGCTTGTAAACATCCAATGTGATGATTCTTTAAGCATTGGCTTTAATGACTTGCAAATAATACAAATCAAATACAAACTTTGAATTGATTAACTTGAAATCTTTTCTGTTTAATAATGGAGAACAAAACCAATTAAAATCTCATTTCCAAGAATAAGCTACATGTTGTTTGTGTATTTTCCTACTGATTTGTAAAAGTGACCTATACTTTAAGTGGGAAATAACAAAAGAATTGTTGAAGGAGAAAATACTGAACTGCATCAAAAAATTAGTGGCACTTGTAACACTTGATTCTAAGGCTAATTATATTTTGAACCAAATTACCTTTTGTAAACATTCTACCAAGAGAAGGAACAAGCTATACACATTGGAGTTCACAAAGACAGGTTTTTCTTAGTTGAAATGTTGCCACTGTGCATAGACACAATTCCTTTACATTAGAGGGGTATGGGAGGAATGAAAAAGGATTTAGATGGTTTAAATACTGTTTCAGTGGCAAGAGTTCTGGGTCCTCCTCTGAAGGCTCTGGTGGGTATAAAATGAGCTATGCTAAAATACTTGGCTCCTTGCTGTGCTCAACATTGATATAGATGTGGACAAGAAAGATGACACAGGCATGAAAATATTATTTGGTTAAAAGCATGCAATTCTCAAGTTAAAGAACTGCAAATTAAAGCAATCTATTTAAAAAAATCAGTAAAGCAGTGTCTTGCAAATACTAAACATATGGAAGACAGTCACCCCTTCTCATGAAAAGTAAAAAAGACAACGATTAAGATTATTAATCGAAGATTCTCATTTGAAAATAAATGAAATCTACAATTCCTTTTACCTATTTTTCTTTTTGGGATCATATTTGTTAGTGAAGCTAGCAAATCACTAGCAAGAAAGGTAGAGATGAAAAACTTAAGACCCACCAAAATTAATTTCTTAGGATTTCACACATAATCAGTGTCGGTTGGCGTCAGTCTATGAATATAGACTTTCAAGTTCCTATCCATGCTCTTTTCAGTACATCAAATTGCCTCGGTGATGAATCATTCAAGACCATTGCCCTCCACAAAAATCCAATTAATTTTTATTCAAAATAACTTAATGACTTGTATGATTACTTCTTTTTGTTTCAATGTCCTCTCACTTAAGAGTTTGAGAAAAAGTATACACATATACACATCTGCAAGTTGCCAGCTTGCAACTCTTGCAAAATATTCTTAAGGCTGTGAGAAGAACTAATGGAGGATTAGAGCATAAACTGTGGATGCAACTTTGTGTTTACAGTCCAATGCCTTAACAACGATGAAAAATAAATTGGTTTGACATGATGTGTTACTAATAAAACAACGCTAGGTTGTCATATGTACATTTTAAATGGCTATATATTGTTTTAATTATTTGCTAAAATGTCTCTAGTCATTAAAGTCATCAGTGTATACTTTTTAGTCATCTCTTCTTGAACAACACTGAATATTACACTTGACATTGTCTATCCCCAGGGATCTATGTCTTCCATGATTTCTGGCCAATTGTTTTGCAGTGATATCAGTAATTCCACAAGTAGCTTGGAGTATAGAACGTTATGTACTGATCTTTCTAGTTAGTTTTTATTACTTTAACTTGGACTTTTATCACAAACAAGATTTACTCTAGAAAATGGTTTACATCTGGCTTTTCTGCAAGATAAAAATGAGGAATGAAGATGACATTCAACAAGTCAACTGCTGGGCAGGCTTCAATTTTAAGAATAGAGTTTTTTTTCCAAATGCTTATCTGTAAGTCAGCTATTTGGAACTTAAAACACAAAGAAATTTTATCATTGGTATTTGAGTCTTTAAGAGGAGCTGCAAAAGTCTATTTTAATATTTTCTAAAATATATTCCATCAAACACTAGCGCCATTGGGAAGTTAATAAGTATTATGTGACCCAAAAAACCCCAATTCAATGTACAAATACTTTTGGGAAACAACAAATTAACCCAAATTCAATAAGACTTTCAAAGCTGTTAGTATGCTAATGTGCATTTATTAATCTTCAAGAGGGGGATAAAATATGCAAAACTTCCCAATCTTATTTAACCACATAACCTTTTTCTTTCACAGATTCTCTTTTAGAACTAGTGATCTGAAGAAGATACCCAGGAAAATGCTGGATTACTTAAACCACATTATGATTTGAAAGCTAACACGAACAGCTCTATTTAAATTTCACCTAGCTGCTATTTATTACATTTTTTTCCCACAGGGGAAAATGCATTTTGATTTCAATAGGAATACATGTATTGCCTCCTGCTCCAGGGGATATAACGATTAGGTTTTCTACTGTAGAGAAGGATAGGTAATCCCAGACACTCACAACCTTATACTACTTCTGCCCAGAGAATATGTTAAAGTGTGAATAAATGTAGGTATATCTTTCCAGAGCAGTAACTTCCCAGGTTCTTGGAATTAAAAAAAATAAGGCAATCAGCCCTGTGTCATACGAGGTCTCTTTTATTTTCTAGTATTAATATCTGCTTTTGTATTCAATTTATCTGTAAATTGATTTTTCTTAAGTTAGCCAGAGTTTTTCAACAATGGCACTCTTGGCAGTTCAGGCCAGATCGTTCTTTATTGTTGGGAGCTGTCCTGGGCACTACAGGATGTTTAGTAGTATCCTTAGCCTCTAACTGCTAGATGCTAGGAGCAACACCATCCCGGCCACTGTGACAACCACAAATGGTCCCCAGAAATTGCTAAATCTCCCCTGGGGGAAATATTGGCCCCAGATGAGAATCACTGAGTTAGACTGTTTCTATTCTTGGATTTCCCATTCTGTCTACAAGGGGGCACTATTTCATCTAGTTCATATCTTTTTGTTGATTAATTCATTTGAAGAGTTTCTTTTTTTTTTTCCTTTTATAGTTGCATCAACCTTGTGGATTTGGCCTGCTAATCTTTCCATTTTATCCACACATTAATACTCTGGAACTTTATTAAAAATTCTTTTTCTTGATCTTACTGTTTTATCCATTACCTAGGACCTTGAATTCTTTCAGAGTGATCCTTTCTTTCTAGGTTTCATCCCTTTAAAAGTCTCCAATTATTTTATTTATTTTACATATTATTTTCTTCTTTCCTTTTAAAAGCAAATAATCTAAAACTTTAAAAAGGTGTGGGGGCTGAATTTTTTTCAGATTTCTGATGCTGAGAGATTGTAACTGGGCCCTTCTGGCCAGCATGTGAGCTGATAATTTCTATAGTGGAGCTTAAGACGACTTGGAAAAGGGCAGTTTGAAGTGTTACTAACTATTTTAATGCTCTTCCTTCTACTTTGGTTTGCAAAACCAAACCAAAAGAAGCCCAAAAGCTCTATTTATATTTCTTTTAATTGCTATAATTTAAATGGCTGGTTATTGGCTTGGTAGAGGAACCAAACACGAGGGTATACTTCTAGCCCTTTTGTCCTTTACTGAGTCCCTTCACAGAAGAAGAAGTGATGTGATTCATCAGCACTTGAAAATCTTTGGGACATATTTATTTATGAGCAGCAATAATATATTATACCATCTAGGCACCATTTCTTGAGCACTTTCTATGAGGCAAGAACTGTGCAAATATTTGACATATGTTATCTCATTTAATCCTCATAAAAACACTATGAGTAGGACTAATATTTCATTTTAGATAAGGAAACAAAAGTATAGGGAGGTTAAGTTTCAATTAAGCTCAAGGTCAATCAGCTATTAAATGCCAAGCTGTGATCCCAAATTCAGGTCCGTCTGACCTCACAAGTCATGCTCTTCTATTTCCATCAGTAAAATTGTACAAATTATGAAAGTGTGCCTTCCCTAGATGATTACTGTAATTTTTACATTAGGAACAGACTATTTTCTATTTCTACATCAAAATATTGCTGAACTGCTTTTCCATCAATTACATGGTCCCTTATGACCATCAGCCTGATGCTCAAAATTATTCTGTGAAGCTACCCAACTTGTAGTCCTTATGAAATTTATTAAATTAGTCTAAAGGAATAAGAATTCCTGAATTTTTACCTGATAAGGAAGATTATTTTTATTTAAAAATCACAGGAAAGAGAGCAGGCTTGTATTTAGAAATAAAAGAAGTGTGAATGCATTGTGCATATTTGATCCTTTAAGAAATAAGGATCTGTCTGAAATAATGCTATTAATTATAATTTAACTGCCCAAAGATTGAATGAATTTATAAGACAAGGAGAAAGGCAATGTTGAAGTATGACAAGAAACCCTGGAATCTACAGATGCTATCCTTACGTCACACTGATAATACTCAGTTTATGATGTCATTGCCCATAGGCCCTTCATCATACTGCTGTAAGTCATTCAAGCCATTTGCTATGCATGTGGATAAAAGGGACATGGTATTTGGTTTTCACTTGTCCCAGCCACTTGAGTGGAAAATGATCAGGTATAATGTTATAGAAATTAAATTTCCTCAATGCACAATGTGTGCAAATAACATTTATGAGAAACATTTCTAAAATACCAACTTGCATTTATTCATGTGCTTTCTGTGCAGTCCTAGATTTTCAATAAATCAGAAAATGTCTGGATTCCTATCTTCAAACCAACACTATTCTGTGATATTATTGTAAAAAATATGTTTTCCTCCTATTCATATAAAATATGACCACTCATGGCCACAAAGGGACTCAGCCAACTGTGTCTACCTTTTAGCAGGTTTCTATGCATAGAAATGTGCTATGATGGAATAGCAAGGGAAAGGAATCCATGAACAGCAAAAAGGAAAAGCTGATAGGAAATATTACCATTTTGAAAAGTTGCCAAGCAACTAATCTCATCAAATTTGAACCATTGCCTTTGAAGCCTGAGCAATGAGACCAAATAGTTAAAGTGATTTAATGCTATTCTTCCCCCCTTTCTGTTTTCACATTAAAGTTTCTATGTTATAATGACAATAATGAAAATAAATACCTAACCTACTGGGAACTAAGGCAATTTACAATGCATTGTCATTAAATTCTCACAAAAACTATGAGGCAGATATTATCATCTTCATTAAACAAATGAGAAAACTGAGGCCTAGAATAACATCCCCAAGGTCACATTGAAGTAATTAGATGGCAGACAGGATTACCAAGTATAGCTGATGCTATAGCCAATGCTAGTAACTACTAATCTAGCTTGTTTCCCCTCCTACTATCTGTGTTCCCAGAAATTATTCTTGTCTACCTTTTTGGGAACATAAAACCTATTCCATGATCTCTGATTTTAAAAGGACATACACATTGTTGCTCATTTTGCACTCCAATTTAACAGTCTTTTCTTAAGGTCTGTCAGGGCCATGCCTATGTAAATGTATGCTCATTATAGTCTCAGTAAATATAAAACAACATATACAAGAATATATAAAATCAGAACTAGTTTTGCTTGCCTGAAATCAAATTCCTGAATTTGAAAGGAGTAATGTAATTTTTATAAATTATTTTCCTATAATTTAGAAAATTATTTTGATCACATCTAGCTAGCTAGTACCACTAGTAGGGTCAACAAATATCCATGGGTACTTAATCCCAACTCCACAACTTACTAGTTGGGTAAGTTATTTAACCTCCCTATATTTTAGATTTCCCATCTGTAAAATAAGGATTTTATTAGGACATACCTCATAGGATTGTTGTGAAGATTAAAGGGGTTAATGTCTTTTAAATGCTTAGAACAGTGCTTGGCTTACCTAAAAAGCTCAACAGGTATTATAGCAAGTCCTCACTTAACGTTGTAGATAGGTTCTTGGAAATCACAACTTTAAGTGAAACAATGTATAACAAAACCATTTTTTTCTTCATCGTTGTAACAAAATGATGTTGAAGGAAATAATGTTATTCAAGGACTTGCTGTACATCATTTCTCTTAAAGTAGCAGTTTCTAAGAACCTATCAACGATGTTAAATGAGGACTTACTGTATTTACTTATTTTCTAGAAGGGCCATCTACTGTCCATCCATATTGTACTTGTCTAATTGCTTAGGGTCAATAACTGTACTCCTTTCAACTTACTCTTAACAATTAGAGGGTCCATGATATAAAATGAGAAACTTGGTTAAACAATATACTTTAAAAACCCACAATTAGGATGTTTTAAAATAATTTTCTTTACATCTGTGTTTCTTTGTCACTGTGCTTAATAACAGAGCTCCCTTATTTTTCTCTTACATATCCAACTTTAAAATATGAATGTACTCACAGAATATAGCAAGTATATAATTCAACTAAAAGCACATACAAAGAACTATGTCATATCTCTCATTTGCTTCTCAAAATCCTACCAAGACTCTCTTACAATCTTAATGCTAAACTCTCTTCGAGTAAACAGATAATTTGGGAAGTTAACAGGAGAGTAACGGTGGTTAAATTCATGTACTTCAAAATAAGAGCATTTGTGACTAAGAACTAAATTGAACACTCTAAGGATAAAGGACTTACACACTGCATTTTAAGGTATCACACAAGTGTTAAGAAGTTAAATTACTGTCATTTCCAGAAAATAGCAAATGTGAATGTTTTTACACTTCAGTTTTTTTTGCAGGATTGTATATTTTTATTATAATTATTTCCAAATACAAGAAGATATTATCACACTGGGGGTCTGTATAATGGCACTATTTTATAGGTTAAATAAAGAAGTTGTCTTCGGTTATTGCTTATGAAGGTTTGAGGCAATCTGTAAAGGGGCTTTTAGGGTCTGGGCTGAGAAATTTATTACAAAACCTCAGATCTCAGACCTAGCTTTGAGAAGGTTCTAGGTACATGGTGGAGGTGACTAGCATTTAGAAACCCTGGATGATGACTATTCATCATTTAAAACCCAGCATAAATGTCACGTCTACTTATTTGACTTCCTAGGCAGACTACAGGGCTTCATTTCTTGGGCTACTAAAGCACTTCGTGCACACTTTCCTACTTACCTGAAGTGACTGCAATGCATCTCTTTGTTTCTTACCTTTCAGTTATAATTGCCTTACAGGTAGAATTTATGGTTTTATTCATCTTTGTATCCCAGTGTCTGGCTGACTTTATGTATACAACAAGCATGGTTGAATGACTTAACAAGTGAATTAACTGTTGGGAAAGTTGGCTACAAATTCCTGTGCCTGACAGGTAGGTTTTATTATTTAAGATCTGATTTTAAAAAGGTAAATACATTAAACTGTTAGTTACTTAGAACAATCTTCGGGTTGTACTAAAGTATCTCCATTGAAGTATCTACAGGTATCTACATTGAAGGTTTAGATTAAACCAAACCACTATATAGTAAGATTATATTTGTTTCAGGTTCAAAAATTTAAAAAGCAAACTTTGGAGAATTCAAGATGGTTTACTAGAGGTGCCCCACATACACCTCCTTCACAAAGAGGGACCAAAACAACAAATAGATAACCAAATGTCAAATGCGGTATCTAGGGCAGAACACTGAAATTCAGGAAGGAAGTGACAAAGACCTTGTGAGGCAAGGGAAATTAACATGGCAGCAGAAAGAAGGAAAATAAGCACATGGTTGGCATTGGCTTGGAGCAAGGGGGGCTCTCCATTGTGGAAAAAAAGGTAAACAGAAGATGCCCAGCAGTCCACATTCACAGCACGTATGCCTGCAATTCTATCTGCGGGAGAGCCCCACAGTCCTCACAGGCCCTGAGGCCGGTGTAGCGAGCTGATTGGAGTCCACATGTCTACATTACTCCACAAAAGAACCTCATGTTGGGTTCCCCCTACGCCCTTGGGCCCAGGCTACTACAGCTTGGCACCATTTAGAGGTTGAGCCCCTGCCAGAGTGCATCTTGCCCAGGGGCTCAACAGCCTCTGTATCTCCACATCTCTGGAGCCTTGACATCATCCCACCACACCCACACAAAAGGCTGCAGGGCCATGACCTCTGCTGGACCTGCAGTGCAGCCATGAACCTGGCACCTGAGCCCATGCAATGCCTGGCACCCCAGGGAACAAGTGGTTTGGCACAACACCCCCAAGACAGAGGATGCCAACATGTGTGCTGCTCCCCAGAGCCTGACATCCAACTACCCAGGACTTGTCTCTGCAGGACCCCCACCTACTCTACCAGCACAGCTGCTGTGTGGCCCCCTCAGACTTGAGGACTGGCACTTGCATGGCCTACCATTGCCAATAACCCCACCCACTCTGATAAAGTAGCTGCTATGAACTGGTGTGCCACCCCCCCAAACCCCAGGCCAAAGGGCCAACTCACCCAAGGCCCACCACTGCTGGCACCACGCCCACTCTAGCAGCAGAGCTTTTGTGCAGCCTCCCCCACCCAAGAACGGGCCCACCTGGGGCCTGCTACTGCTGGTGACCTTACTCACTCCAGTGGCAGAGCCACTGTGCATCACCCCTAGGGGCTTGAGAACAGGCCTGGCCAGGTCCACTGTCACTGCAAGTGATCCCACTGACTTCAGCTGTGAAGCTGTTGTGCACCTCCCCCAAGGGGCCCAAGGACCAGCCTACCTGGGGCCTGCTACCACTAGTGACCCTCTCCCCGTCCAGCAGCAAAGCTGCTATGCATCTGTGCACACCCACCAGGAGCCCAAGAACTGACTCACCTGGCATCCCCCGGCCTCAACAAAGCCACACTGTAGCCACCACAAACATCTACAGCCTAGGCCACTAAGGCATTTGGAGATACCACACATGTTGACTACAGCTGAGGAAATCACATGGAGACTACACTACTGCACCTACCCAGAACCAAAGCCAAAGCACCCACCCAAATGACACTATAGAATACATCTACAAGACAATGTCTTTCCCTATGAAAGCAAATCCATAAAATTAAAAGAAGCGACTGTTCCACCAGATACATAGATATCAATGTAGGGACATCAGAAACATGAAAAGGCAAGGAAACATGCCAAAGGAACACAATAATTCTCCAGAAATAGATCCCAAAGAAAAGGAAATCTATGAAATGCCTGGAAAGGAATTCAAATTAACAATTTTAAGGAAACTCAGCAAGATAGAGGAGAATACAGATATACAATTCAACAAAATCAGGAAAACAATTCATGATCTGAACGAGAAATTCAGTAAAGAAATAGATATCATAAAGAATAACTAAACAGAAACCCTGAAATGGAAGAATTCAATGAATGAAATAAAAAATACAATCAAGAGCTTCAACAATAGACTAGATAAAGCAGAAGAAAGAATTTCTAAACTTGAAGACAGGTCTTTTGAAATAACCCTCTCAAATTAGAAAAAAAGAATTAGAAAGAATTAAGAAAGCTTACATGGCATATGGGACACCATAAAGAGATCAAATATTTCAATTTTGGGTATTCCAGAAAGAGAAAAGATAGGCAAAGGCATAGAAAACCTATATAACAAAATTGCTGAAAACTTCCCAAGTCCTCCAAGAGATACAGACATTCAGACATAGAAAGCTCAAAGTACCCCAAATAAAGTCAATCCCAAAAGGTCTTCTCCAAGACACATAATAATTAAACTGTCAAAATTCAAAGACAAAGGAAAAATTCTAAAAACAAAAGAAAAGCACCAGGTCACATATAAGGGAACTTCCATCAGACTAAGAGTGGATTTCTCAGCAGAAACCTTACAGGGCAGAATAGAATAGGATGATATATTCAAAGTGAGGAAAGAAAAAACCCCTGCCAGGTAAGAATACCATACCTAGCAAAGCTATCCTTCATCAGTGATAAGGATAAAGTCTTTCCCAGACAAGCAAAGAATGAGGGAATTCATCACCATTAGACTGGCCCTACAAGAAATGCTTAAGAGACTCCTACATCTAAAAGTAAAAAGACAATAATTTCCAACATGGAAGCACATGGAAGAATAAAACTCAATGGTAAAGTAGAAACACAAATAAGAAAGAGAAAGGAATCAAACCTTATCACTACAGAAAACCACCAAACAGCAATAAGAAATAAGAGAGTAAAAAAAAAAAAAAAGGATACACAAAACAATCAGACAACAATTATGAAAATGAAAGGGGTAAATCCTCACCTATCAATAACAACCTTGAATGTAAACAGTTTAAATTCCACAATTAAAAGACATAAACTGGTGAAATGGATAAAAAACAAGACCAACTATATGCTGCCTACAAGAAACTCACCTTACCTGTAAATACACACAGACTTAAAGTAAAGGAATGGAAAAAGATATTCCATGCAAACAAAAATAAAAAACGAGCATGAGTACACATACTTATATCAGATAAAATAGACCTTAAGTAAAACAATATAAAAAGAGATAGAGAAGGTTATTATATAACGACAGATCAACTTAGCAAATGGATATAATAATGTAAATATGTTAATATATGCACCCAAAACAGAAGCGCTGAGATATATGAAGCAAACATTATTAGAGTTAAAGGGAGTTATAGGCCCCAATATAATAATTGGGGACTTCAACACCCCCTTCTCAGCATTGAACAGATCACCTAGACAGAAAATCAGCAAAGAAACTTCAGACTTAAACTGCACTATAGACCAAATGGACCTAATAGATATATACAGAAAATTTCATTCAACAGCTACAGAAGACACATTCTTCTCATTAGCACATGGAACATTCTCCAGGATAGATCATATGCTAGGCCATGAAAGAAGTCTCAACAAATTTAAAAAAATTGAAATGTCAGGTATCTTTTCAGATCACAATAAAATAAAACCAGGTATGAATAACAAGAGAAATGTTGGAAACTGTGCAAGTACATGGAAATTAAACAACATGCTCCTTAATGACCAATGAGTCAATGAAGAAATTAAGAAGGAAATTTAAAAATTTATTGAAACAAATGAAAATGAAAACATAATATACAAAAACCTATGGGTTACAGGAAAAGCAGTACTAAGCATGAAGTTTACAGCAATAAATACCTATATCAAAAAAGTAGTAATATTTCAAAGAAACAACCTAGTTACTTAAGGAACCAGAAAAGCAAGAACAAACCTAAATTAGTAGAAAAAAAAGGTGAAGATTAGAGCAGAACTACACAAAATAGATTAAAAAATAAAAAGATCAACAAAATAAAAGTTGGTTTTTTTGAAAAGATAAACAAAATCAACAAACCATTAGCTATACTAAAAAGAGAGATGACATAAATAAAATAAGAAATAAACAAGGAGATATTACAACTGATATCACAAAAATACAAAGGATTATTAGAGACTATTATAAACAACTATATGCCAATAAATTGGAAAACCTAGAGAAAATGGATAAATTCCTGGATACATATAACTTATCAAGACTGAACCAAGAAGAAATAGAAAATCTGAACAGACCAATGAGTAATGAGATTGAATCAGTAATTCAAAGTCTCCCAACAAAGAAAAGTCCAGGACCAAATGGCTTCATTGCTGAATTCTACCAAACTCTAAAAGAAGAATTACAACAATTCTTCTCAAACTATTCCAAGAAATGAAGAGGATGGAATTCTTCTAAACTCATTCTATGAGGCCAGCATTACCCTGATACCAAAACCAGACAAGGACAGAACAGCCAAAACAAAAAACTATAGGCCAACATCCCTGATGAATGTGGAGGTAAAAATCCTCAACAAAACACTAGCAAACTCAATCCAACAGTACATCAAAAAGATTATATATTATGAGCAAGTGGGATTTATCCCAGAGATGCAAGGATGGTTCAATATACGAATTAATAAATACGATACATGAAGGCCAAAAAACAAATGAACATCTCAATAGACACAACAAAAGTACTTGATAAAATTCAACATACCTTCATGATAAAAACTCCTAACAAATTAGGTATAGAAGGGACATAACACAATAAAGGCCATATATGACAAATCCACAGCTAACATCATACTGAATGGGGAAAAGCTGAAAGCTTTCCCTCTAAGAACTGGAACAAGACAAAGATGCCCACTTTCACCACAGTACTGGAGGGTCCTAGCCAGAGAAATCAGGCAAGAGAAAGAAATAAAGGGCATCCAAATTGCAAAGGAGGAAATAAAATTGTCCCCGTTTGCAGATAGCATGATCTTATATATAGAAAAACCTAAAGACTCTACCAAAAAAACTACCAGAACTGATAAACAAATTCAGTAAATTTGCAGGATACAATACTAATATACAAAATCATTAGCGTTTCTGCACATGAACAAACTACCTGAAAAAGAAATCAAGAAGGCAATCCCATGTACAATAGCTACAAAAAAATACCTTCGAATAAATTTAACCAAGGAGGTAAAAGACCTCTACAAGGAAAACTACAAAACACTGATGAAAGAAATTGAAGAGGATATAACCAAATGGAAATACTTTCCAGGCTCATTGATTGGAAGAATTAATGTTGGTAAAATGACTACACTGTCCAAAGCAATCTGCAGATTCAATGCAATCCCTATCAAAATCCCAATGATATTCTTCACAGAAATAGTAAAACAATCCTAAAATTTGTATGGAACCACATAAGACCCCAAATAGCCAAGGCAATCCTGAGCAAAAAGAACAAAGCTGGAGGCATCACACTACCTGACTTCAAATTATACTACAAAGCTATCATGACCAAAACATCATGTCACTGGTATAAAAACAGACACATAGGCCAATGGAATAGAATAGAGAACCCAGAAATATATTCATGTATTTACAGCCAACTGACTTTTGACAAAGGCACCAAGAACATACACTGGGGAAAGGATAGCCTTTTCAATAAATGGTGCTGGGAAAACTGGATATCCATACGCAGAAGAATGAAACTAGACCTCCATCTCTCATCATACACAAAAATCAACTTAAAATGGATTAAAGAGTTAAATATAAGACCCCAAACAATATAACTACTAGAAGAAAACATAGGGCTAACACTTCAGGACATTGTCTGGGAAAGATTTTATGGCTAAGATTTCAAAAGCACAGGGAACAAAAAAAATAGACAAATGGGATTATATTAAACTATTAAGAAAAAGCTCTGTACAGCAAAGGAAACAATCAGCAGAGTGAAGAGACAACTTCTTGCATCAGAGAAAATATCTGCAAACTATTCATCTGACTAGGGCTTAATATCCAGAATATACAAGGAACTCAAAAAACTCAATGGCAAAAAAAACCACAAAACACCCAAATAACCTCATTAAAAGGTGGGAAAAGGACATTACCAGACATTTCTCAAAAGACATACAAATGACCAACCAGTATATAAAAAAATGCTCAACATCACTAATCACTAGGGAAATGCAAATCAAAACCACAATGAGGTATCATCTCATCCCAGTTAGAATGGTTATTATCAAAAAGACAAAAAAATTGCTGGCAAGCATGCATAGAAAGGGAACTCTCATACACTGTAGATGGGAATGTAAATTAGTACAAGCATTATGGAAAACAGTATGAAGGTTCTTCAAAAAACAAAAATTAGAACTACCATATTATCCAGCAATATGGGCATATATCCACTACTGGGCATATACCCAAAGGAAAGGAAATCAGTATGTCTAAGAGGTATCTGTACTCCAATATGTTTTGCAGCACTATTGATAACAGCCAAGATATGAAATCAAACCAAGTATCCACCAACAGAAGAATGGATAAAGAAAATATGGTATATATAAATAATGGAATACTATTTAGCCATAAAAAATAATGAAATCCTCTCATTCATGGCAACATGGATGAGCCTGGAAGACATTAAGTACAATAAGTCAGGCACAGAAAGATAAACACTGCATGCCTTCCCTCATATGTGGAATATAACAGTTGAGCTCAAAAAGAGTAGAATTATGGTTACTAGAGGCTTGGAAGTGTACTAGTGGGCTGGGAGTGGGGGGGTTTTGGGAGAGGGTGGTTAATGGATACAAAATTACAGCTATATGGGAGGAATAACTTCTAGTGTTCTATGGCACTACAGAGTGACTACAGTTAACAATAATTTACTGTATAATTTCCAATAGCTAGAAGAGAGGATTTTCAATATTCCCAACATAAAGAAATGATGAATGTTTAAGGTGATGGATATGCTAATTACCTTGATTTGATCACTAAACATTGTATACATGTATCGAAATATCACTGTATCCCATAAATATGTACAATTATTACATGACAATTTAAAAAAAGCTTAAATATGATAACAAATGAAAAAAATCTTTGCTTACTTCTTTCTCCTTCTTTTAAGCAGGTATACATTTCTTTTCTCCTAGGTTGTTTACAAAAAGATATCAAGTATCTATAGGTTATCTAAATTTTCTAAAATTTAAACAGCATTCTATTTTATTGGTGGAGATATGATTTATGCAACATGATGGCACTAGATGCTTTAAACTGTCGTCTGAAGGGACTAACAATTTATGGCCATTCAGGTAAGAACCTAGTAAACATATTTTTTAATAAAGTCATCAATTATTAATCAATGACTTCATTTGGTGACTATGATTACTTCTTAAATCAAACATTTATTAAATACTTAACATAAGTAGAAAATAGCCAGAAAATTCTGGGACATAGAAAAAGAAGAGTTGACACACACTACTGCCTATCCATTAATAGGCAGTCAATAAGTTCTTGTGGACTGAATGAATAAGAATAAAAAGTTCATATTATCTCATGGTGCAGGGGTAGGGATAACAAAGAAGGTAGGCCTCTATACTGCAGGTTTATGATATAATAGGGGAGAAAAGCAAAGGTCCAAATATCTTCAATATATGACAGTTTAAAATAAGTGCCACCACAGTAATGTAGTTAAGGAGTTATGCTAAAAGTATCGTTATTTATTCTTTTGACAAAAAACACATGTAAAGAGAATAACACAAAGTGAGACAAGTAGTCCTATTCTTTAGGATAATTTTGGGCAAAACTTCTCATTCATAATTATCAGCAAAGAGCTGTAAGGAAATAAGACATGTATAAGAAGGTATGTGATGACCGCTCTTTTGGGATCAGAGGGAGGCATATGGCCATGGTGGACACAAGTGAGGGGGGTGGGTGGGAAACGGCAAGTTAAGAACAACTTTCCTTCTGCTCAGCTCCCATTGACCAAGTCTGGACTAATTAGCAGGAATCCTGTCCTTCCCCGAAGTATAAGCTCCTCACTGAAAATGATTAATTTGAAGACTGGAAAGGGAGGAGCAGAGACTTCCAAATCAATTCATTCTTGCAATAAGACCATAGGCTTTACTACTTTAACTTTAGGCAGCTTTATCTCCAAATCTTTCAGATACACTATATCAGTTTTAAGTATTTGTGACCGGGTTACTTTCCTGATCATTCATGAAAAAACAAGGATCAAAGATTTTTTAAAAATCCTAGGTACATGGTAACTCTAGGCCCTTTTTGCCTTAAAGACAGTATGTCTGTCCTATTTTAAATCTACTTCCACTCAAATGCTAAATTAATTTTGCAGCTTCTTAAAAAAAATACAAAAACTGAGATGAGATTTTCCCCAGAAAACTCTATCTAAATTTTTAAATCCCTGGGTAATAAGGAGATAATTATATTTTAAGGAAGTTATGTTAACAGTAAGCATTCATTTAAAAAAGAAAAAAAAACACTTGAATTTTTCCAATTTGGCAACATCTAACATACAAGAAGTATATGTGATGCTAAAAAGATTTTCATAAATCATTATGAGCTGAAATGTTACCTGCTGTTCTTGCTTATCTTTGGAAAATCTAGAATAATTTTTAACATCATGCCTCATATTGATGAGATCCCACTTTGAAGCACATGAAGTACACAGATCAATTATAAAGATTCAAAAGCTATCAAGTAATTCTCATAACCCAAAAGCCTATTAAAGGAAATTGAGAGTCCCATGCCAGGCATATATTCCTATGTAAACATAAGATAAGAATTCTTACCATAAGTTGGGGTGCTTTCTCGTCGTCCTTGACTACTTGATCTTCCTTTTTCATATTCATAGCAATATAAGACAGTATCTTCTTCAACAATATTAAACCTCTTTCGATATTCCTGATCCAGAAATGAATTTGGTGATTCAGATCCCTTATGCACTGGCTTGCCTACCATATGTCCTCTGAGGTCTTCACAAGGAAGGTTTCCTTTTTCATCCCTAACAAAGGGTTAAAGGAGGATATAGGAAAGTGTTAGGATGGTAAAATGGCAGAGGGGAAAATACTAATAACATTCTTCCCATACAATATATGTCCTGATCTTTACAAAATTTCTTTGAGGTTTATAGGGCAATTTTTAATTATTCCTATTTTGCCAAAAAACAAAAACAACTTGCCTCAGTGTCACACAGCTAATAACTGACAGAGCTAGAAATGAGTCATGGATCTTCTAACTTCTGCTCTAGTCCACTTTTCATTGTACCAGGTCATACAAAGAAAATCATCTTAGCACAGAAGTTGCTTTTAGTGTTGAGGACAGTAGGTATAATGCTAACAGTGTTAACATAACAACACAGATTTTTTTTTTTCCTGCCAGTTTATCTAATTGATTTTTTAAGCAGTAAAAATTTGTACTGCTTAAAAAACAAAGATGTATTTAAGAACTACCATAAAGGGCACTGTGGTCTTAGGAACCAAATTAGCACCATATAAACTGGTATTGTAAGAATTTCAAATAGCATGCTATTAATTCAAAATAAATCTTAATGAAAAAAATTATTCTCAGTATTCAAACTCTTTGTATCTCATTTAAGAGTAAAAAGATACATTCATAGGACTTATTCTAAACTAATACATCAAACTCTCATTATACAACATTTCTTGTGGAGAGAAGGTGAAGAAATTGTATAAAATATGGAGTTTAAGAATGAGACTTAGGGTGATGCAAGTTGATTTTTTTCCTTCTATAGGACTGTAAAGAGAAAAATCTTTAAAAATTTATGACATCCCTAAAATCTATTACTCACACATAGTAATAGGTGATTGGGCCCATAATGAATGGTATTTTGATAGAAATAGTCCATTTAACCATTCAATTGGTTAAATTGAACCCTGTTTATTCTATGAAACGTTTCACTGATTAGCTATGAAATTTTTGTTAGAAAAGCTTGCCTTCTAGAACGTGACTATAAATGTAAATGCAATGTTTCTTCATTTGTGGATCATTAGTTATATTTCTTCCAAGTTCTTAATTATTTCCAGTTACCCTAAACAGTGCCATGAATAAATGCCTTCAAACCAGAAAAAAATTTAATTTTATGTTGAGTAATAAGACTAAAATCTTAAATTTATAGAATAAACTGAATTATAATAAGACAGATAAAAAGAACAAATTTTTAATTGTGTCCTATTACATGTTATAAAATGGTGATGAGCTTATAAAAGTAATGTCAATTCCAAAATATGAGTCTCAGTCCAGCAAAAACCTGTATTTCTGTATCTGTGTACAAATGTTTAGGTTTGTCCAAATGTAGAGAACTGTATTTCCAGTATTTGAAATATGCAGAAAGAAGTAAATAATATTCTCAAGACTAACTGAATTGGCAAGTTGTCTTTATCTATTAATCCATCACAAGGTAAGGTTGCCATTCACATTGCCATTTACTCTTTTATTTTCTAATTTAAAAGTACTGCTTATTACCAAGATATAACTATGTAGCCAGCTCTTAGGCAACATGAAGGAAATAAATATAAAATCAAGGCAGAATTTTATTTTCAGCTAGCTGAAAACTTTTCCTGAACAAATTGGTACTTTTTGTTACTGCTAGCCCACTATCAAAAAGAAATTGACACTGTAATTAGCTTGGAAACAGCCCTAATGAATTCGTGGTACTGGAGTAAGGTTATGCCTATCTGTAAATGGGTAGATTTCTCCATGAGGCCTGTGACATGAACGTTAATGCAGCTGAGATCAGAGGGTGAGTTAGCCCTATTAATGCACCATGCTATATTTATATGGACACTTCTTGGGGCAGAAAATTGGAAGGGCTGGTATTTCCTACTCTATAATAATATGAAGGAGGGGCCTTATATCAACAGGGCAGATTTGTTAAACATGTCTATACTGAACGTACTCAAATAACATCAAATTGAGAAAAGTACAAGGCAAAAACAAACTTTGCAGTAGAATGAAGTAATACAAGTATTATGTGTATAAATGAGTATGTGTATGTTTATGTATGTATTCATGTCATGAGTCCCTGAAGAACTCAATGTATTAATTCATTCTGCTGCAAAGATTTTTTAAAACTTTCTTCGTGTGAAACATTTATACACATATATAATAAATCTACGCCTTTGCTCTAGAAAGGATTGAAGGAAACATTAGAACATTGCTTTAGTGAACTTTCTTTATATTTAATGGCACACAGGAGAGTTAATAAGAGAAATTAGTGCTTAAACTTCATAGTTCAAAGACCTACAAATTCTTCATTTTTACCATAGGAAAAGAAATTTGGTCAAGTATAAAAAATGTACTACATATTATGATAATGAAACTGTATATAGTCATAGACATATAATACAATACCAACCAAATTTCACTCACTTCACATACATGTGTTGTTCTCTTTTAGAGAAAAAGGCACTTTTGTAATCACTTTCTGGAATAAATGTGTTCAAAGAATTGTAATCACATAAAAAAAATTCTGCTTATAACTTGACAACCAGTCCTACCATTTTTAAGTCTTTTTTTTTTTTAAGATGAAAAAGCTTTTTATTATTTACAATTCAAATTAAACATATAATTCAGATATGTTCACATACCATCAAAATGCCTAATCCTGCATAAACAAAGTTTTTTTAATGTGGGGAAAAAAGAAATGTTCAGAAGAGTTAAATTAGGTCAACCACATTCACCCTCAAATTGAGAAAATGGAAAAAGAGTGTCAAGGCTGTATCTATAAAAAGAATGACAACTGTAAACAGCTTTATGACTATAACTTCAAGTAAAACCAGATAATGCAGACAATTTGTATAAGGCTGTGGTTCGAAGGGGCTTTGATGATTGTTCTGACTGCTATATCAAAAGGCTGTATGACTAATAATTTGATTCAAAATGTATTAAAATATTCTGTTAAATTATACACTGACCAACTAAGAATCAATTACAGTGAGATAATAAACACTAATGAATTTTACTGTAAACATTGAAGTTTTCAAGCAATACTGACAAAAAAGGACCACTATGTTGACATTTCAACCTCTCACATTCTCTAATATTTTTAAATAGCATGTTCAAGCTTTTTATCTCCTTCAATATACTGCCTTAATATCTTCCCTATGCTCCGAGGACAGAACTTTTGTCCTCTTTAAGTGTACTCTCTTGTACTCTTTTACTTTTTCATCCTCTTAAATGTATTTTAAGTACTTTTTGTCTAGGAGACACTTTATAACAAGTTCCTCTCTACCCAAAGAAAAGGAAGGAACATTAAAAAACTACAGAGATTTGATAAGAATAATCTTTTGATGTTTATTTGTACTTGTAGCTCTCTGAAGAATAAGGCCTCTTAAAATAATCATTTGCACCGAAATAAAAATCTTTCCAATTAAAATGAAAAAAAAACCATAAAAGAGTTGCTTCCTATTTGGAACACACACTTTCATTGCTCCTCATGCAAGAGTATTCAGAAAGTCTGACACTGTCTTAATAAAATTAAAATGCTGCTTATATTTTAATAGGATTTTGGATGGATTTGTAGATCTAATTGTAAACTGAATATAAAACTGTAAATTATATATTAGAAAGATTTATGAAATTCCAGCTTATTAAATTATATCTTATAAGCCATGTTCCCACAGCTGCATTTAATTCTCAAAAATAAGAACTAAAATATATATAAAATTGACTATAGCTTTATTACTAGATGATAACATAATATTTACAGATATGCCATACTGCCATGTAACACTGAGATCATATAATGTCAGTAACCATCATATATAACAGAATATATACTTCTGAAACACTAGGTGTACTAAAGAATAATGAAAATTAATTAACACAAGGAATTCAGTTCTTTTATATACTGAAGAAACTTAATTACGGCTTGAAAACAAGAGATCTTAAATTATTGTTTTTGAATGACTGCAGAACTAATTTAAAAACTGAATCAAATTCTTTGTAATTGGTATTAATTATCCCCATTTAGTGCTGGCCCTTTTCCATAATTTTTGTATTTCATAAGGCTGCATATCAGAATGCTTTCAGGCAGAATACATTATGGCATAAATCTGTATTCTTCCACACCTGCCAGGAATTTCAAATAATCTGGAAATGAAATAGCGATGCAACCTCAAGAAATCTAGAAAACAGACATAAAAAGCAATTCATTCCCTTGTAAACTCCCTTTACTTCCTAAAAGAAACATTAATGAACTAACGAAGTAAAAATTCTAGATATGGAAGTATTCAGGGAAAAAAACTCCATCATCATCATCTAAAAATATCTTCCTCATCACCTACATTTAAGAAAGCATAAAAGTTATCTATAACTTTTTTTAAAAAAAGTATATGAAATGTTTCAAAAGAACCTGAGATTTCCTGAGGATTCTTAGCCAAAAAGCCTCACTTATTCTTTACTTATTAAAATAATCCTAATTGTTATTTAGCATTACCTTCCTATTCTTTCCTATTATATGAGATAATGGGTGTAAGATACTTAATACACAGTAAGTGTTTAATACAAGTTAGTTGTTATTATTATTATTAACCAAAGTGCATTCTCTATAACAGGAATAATTTTCCAGAATGTGTTCAGAACTGAGAAAATATTCAAGATGTTCCTTGAGAACTGACTTCACAGTTTATATGCTGTTAGGTTAGTCTTTGGCTAGATGCTTCCTGGAAGAACGTGATGGTTAGTTTTATACCTGGGAATATATGGTTCTGCAGGAGGAGGGGGAATGTAGAGATCTTGGAGGGCAGAACTGTCTCTTTTGGTGGGTGTACTGATGGTGCTGGAAGGCGTGGCAACACTGCTTGTGGGACTTCTAGGTATAAGAGGCTGGTTAAAATGAAAAAGAAAATACATACACACACAAACAACACAAAAAACAACAACAACAATGACATATAGTTATCATTTTAAAATTATCTATTTCTGCAAAGTTTTTGAACTTGGCTGAAATCAAGAAGCATGTTATTTAGCACATGGATATTCCTTTGAGACTCCAAAAACAAATACTATATTACATTAGAAATTTCCACTTAGTTCCCAACTCACCTTATTCTATGGTCTAACCACCTAAAAGCTATTTATAAGGCAAAAATACCATGCTGTTTTTCATAATGGTAAGATTTATCACACAGTCAGAAACTTATTCAAATTAAATTAACTTTGTCAGAATCCCACCTTTGAAAGAAAGATAATGAAGAGTAACTCTCAAATTAGCTCACTCACATCTTGAATGATATATGAGAAAGCTATTTCAGATCTTCTCCCAAAAAAGACAAACCATCCTCCTAGGTTAGTAAAATGTTACAGATTCTCAGAAAAGGTACAAAAATGGGAGTATAAAAGGCCAGTACAAGAGAGTATTTTCTAGGAAAATGTACTTTTTTTCTGTCACTATAAACATAGCTAACTGTCTTAAAGCCATTTTACAGTACAACTTCAAAAGTATGGTGATTAATGTGACACAATCATTTCACCTTTCATAGGCAGACACATTTATCTATAGTTTAATATAATCTTTAGTTGCATATTATAGATCTCATTTTCATGCCTGTATTTAAATATTAAATAAGAGGGTTTTTTTTAAAGTTAAGATAACGTATATACTGAATTAAGCAGTACATCAGGATGCATTAACTTAAGAGCACTCCCAATTCCAAGCTGCACAGCATTTGAAAATAATCTAGTAGTTTAAGAAATTATCCTAAAGTGAAACTAAAATTCACAAATTTTTATGTTTATCTTACAGATATTACTGATTAGCTATGCATACAATTAACATATTTAAAATAAGAACTTTAGTGCAACTGCAAACACAAAAATAACGATCACAAAATGAACCGTATCTTCACATGACGAGATGTCTGTCATTTTAGCCAGTACGAAAACACTTTTAGCATATTTATATAGACTTACAGTTCTATTACTTTAATACGCATTGCTGGACGCTCAAAAATGGCATATTACAACTATTTTATATTGTGACAATACTTTTGTACAGATAAACAAAATTTGTTCAAAAAGGCAAGCATAAATACAATGGAAAGTACAATGTAGGTCACAGGGGTAGGCTACATAATTTAGGACTCAGTTCACAGTTTTTATTTTCCTTGTTACACAGCTCACCTTAATAGCTTGAAATCACACATCCTGCCAAAATGATGGTTAAGTTTTAATCTATGTGAAATAGAAATTAAAGAAAGAGAGAGAGAAGGGGAAAGGGAATGATAATGTATTCTGGGTCTTTACAATATTCCACCTTATATGATTAAAAAAAAGGTCAGAAGTTTTACATGCTAATTGAGGAATTTTAAGATATTATGAAAATACGTAGTGAAGACTGTTATGTTTAACTATGTTAATTTTGGGATAGTGTACAGTTAAACTATGCCTGTCTTTTAGGAATAAATCTCTTGACAATGGGAAATCCTGAGAGATTATATAGGTAAAAAGGAGTCACTTGTACTGATGAACACCATGAAGCCCAAAGAAATAAAGAACTGTTTTCTTTCTAAGGATGTATTTCATGCCTCTACAACAGATCCTTGAATGATAGATTCAGTTATATATATATATAGTTACTGTGATATGACTCTTTATAATTGTTTTCCTCTCGGACAGGACATCTTGGTTTTAAATACAGATGATACTAAACAGTAAGTCTGACCAAAATTTCATCATAATAGAAATGTAGTAAAGAAAACATTCATTGCACAGCATATTATTTTCCAATTCTTTTAAACAGATACATCGTGAGAGAAAAACTAATATTCAGTATGCTTTTTAAATGCTCTAGTTGCTTTCTTACTTTAAAATATCCTAACACTGCAAGTGAACGTAAAACAAAGTTCTAAAAACATAAGCTTTTAACCATAATCTAACGTAAATTTTTATTGTCTTTCCTCTCTTTTAGGGTCAGTATTTCTATTTTGAGGACTTCTCTGCTTTACTTTTATCATCTATAGAACTAAAGATAATTTTTCCTGGTTAGTATCTACCCCTTTTCTTCCCAAACAAAAAGGAAGGAAGGAGAAAGGAGTAGTAGTCAATGATTACAAGTATATTTTAAACACACCTGAAGCGTGAGGTAAGGATATTTTATTTTGCCTGGACTATTACCAGGATTGTCTACCTAGGGTACTTTTACCTTTCCCCTTCCAGGAAATTTAAATATTAGCCACATCAACTTCCTTCAAATTGCTATTTCTCTAGGTTTCTGTTTTTAGCAAGGAGTTACTATTAATGGCATCAGTTAATGTAATTGGCTAAATTAGTACATTCACAGAGGAAAAAGACTCTTAAATATTCTCAAATAGATAACAGGTTTGATTTTGCCAAGCTGGTTCAATTAATTGAATTGGTTGAAGAAAAACAATTTATTCTTCCAGAGAAAAGAGGAATTAGTCAATCTTGTTGTTTAACTCAACTGGCTTATTATTTTATTGACTAGTAAATCATAGAAAATATTTCAACTGGTTTATCATGCAGATATCATCTGGCTTATCAGTATGCCTTGTACCAAGTAAAGCTCACTGTAAATATTCAATATATTCAGTACATTTCTGTCTACTAAATTGTACAATTTTTATCAAGGTAATCCAAGCCAAAAAGCAAACATTCTTTTTGAGAATCACATTAAAAAACAACTAAGACATTAAGCAATGAAAAAATAAAATTTAGTAAAGAAGCTTCATGGGAAAATGAAAATAGCTACTTAACCCAAAAGGAGGTCTTTGTGAAAATTTAAAATTATAATTTCATAAAAATTTTTCTAACTTTGGACAAGAATTGAAAGATGAAAAATTAAATGACTAAAAGAATGAAAAAGGCATTAAGTAATGCTAGAAAGACAGGTAAAATTTGACTAAATCAAGCACAGAATGATACAATCAGTTAAAATTATCAGCAAGAAATTCCTAATTGTAACAAGTGACATTAAAAATACACCTACCACCAATAGCCCCTTAGCTGTGTGAAAATACACAAAAAGTAACAAATTTAGCTTTCCTCAACTTAAAAAACAAAGTTCAATTCAAATTCAAATTCAAATTTTAATCCTTAGATTGAAAACAAATCTAATTATGAGAGTATAATAATGCAAAAAGATAGCCTTTCCTATCCTGGTAACATTTACTTATAATCATTTGTTAGTAACAGTATAAGAAACGCTGTTACCATGCACTATAAAGAATTTCCAATTTAAGAAAAGAAGTAGAATTTATGGGTAATATTATTTTCTTCTATCATTTTGCCATTTTGATCTTCTCTTATATTGGTAAAATTTGTATGGGAAGAGAATTAGGAACTATCAATACTCATGGATAAAATACAAGGGTATTACTTTAGGATTACATTTTGTTATTTAAGCAAGCATGAAGCTTCAGCATAACTTAATCCACTGTGGTATACAATCAAAATGATGACATAAATCTATTTTGAATCCCATACAAAAGGGTTTATTTCCTGGAAGGACCTTGTCATATCATTTAGTTTTCATTTCAATGGTACTTGTGACATAAAGCTATCCTTCCACATATTCAGTGAGGCTCCGACAGGGAAGACACATTTGCATATATGTTGTTACTTTTATAAAACAAATCTGTGATAGATTTCTGGGGGAACTGGCATGCATCTCTTAAAATGTCCAAATCCTAAATAAAATAATCACATGTATTTCTTCAAACATACATTTATAACCTTAGGTCAATTAATGATAACTTACTACTGTCAACAGGACTCAGAAATCTTCTAGGTTAAACTTACATATACATTTTTCATAGTGTCAGTTTGAACACATACATACTTTAAAATTGTGTTTAAAAATATGGTATGGCACAAATCTTCCTCTGAATCATGAGTGATGACTTTAGTAATAATATCTTACTCATCCAGTTTAAACATCATTAGAAGATTGTGATTGTTGTAAAATAAAATTTTTAGCTTTTGTAAGGGCTCATTGAAATCTCACTTTAAATCTGATGGGCTGGGCATGGTGGCTCACGCCTGTAGTCCCAGCTACTCGGGAGGCTAAGGTAGGAGGATCACTTGAGCCCAGGAGTTGAGGCTACAGAAACTATGATCATGCAACTGCACTCCAGCCTGGGAGACAGAGTGAGATGCTGTCTCTTAAAAGTAAAAATCCTCTGATGGCTCAGGCCTTTTTTTGGTGCCCCCCCCAATTTTAACATCTCTAAGGTAGCTGAGCACATCTGAAAGGTATTGGTGTACCTCTGAAACCTCTATAGTTTTAAAGACTATGAGAAAAGAACTTCCATACTTAAGAAACTACATTTGACGTTGAGGTTTTACTCGAAACATTTTACATTTTAACATCTCTTGGCAAGTGTATCTTAATTTAGTTTTCCCTCTGTCTAGTAAATGACCCAGCTTTGGTAGAACTATAAAAGTCTTGAATGAAGCCAATGACATAAAGACAGCCCTAAGGTTAAAGATTAGAACAGTGCATTGCCCATTAGGTAGTTAGCTTTAAAATTCACTAATGCCAAGATCACATAGAACTTGCTTTACTTTCCTGGGGGAAAATACCCACTGAAATACAAATGATTACATCAAGTATAAAACCTGGCCGTTTATTTCATTCATTCTTGGGAATAAGCACAGACTCAAATGGATCACAATACTCCCATTATACTAGCACAGAACATTCACAAAAGTCCTTACTCAGTTCAAACACATTCTTATTATAATTCCCAACACTAGTACCAGAACATTGTTTTTATATTAACCACTTTCTTCTTAATCACCTAAACAAATACTCCAGAGAAAATTTTTTTTCTGAATTTTGGGCAGCAAGAATTTACGTACAATTTTATAGGTTTCTCGACCATATAAAGAAGGTTAGATCTAATGTGGAAAATTATTGGGCATACTTTTTCCTGGCCAAGGCTTTCTTAAGTAGTAAATTACATGTAAAGAACTTAAGCAAGGGATGTGCATATGTTCAAAATTCTCCCACTCTCAGTTGTTTCACAGCTTTTTCTAGAACCCAAATTTATAAATACAAAGGGGTTGAGTCTTCTTTTATAAGCATATAATTTTCCTTTTCTATCAGACTACCAAGAAAACAAACATTTTTTCCAACCATGGATTTGATCAGGAAACCATATCCGCCTAAGTTAAAAAATACAGATGTATGTGCGTAAAAATACATACGTAGTTATATGGTATATAACTAATAAAGACTTCAGAGTCACACTACAAAATGGTTTTTTCCACAGAATCATGAAATTTTGCATATTGTATTGAGGCTAACACTGGTGTATTCAATCCTGTGTTGTCCAGTCTTATGGACATATTAAATCACAACATTAAAATTGGACTTCTGCTTTTTCAAATTACAGTAAACATTATTTTTGGGATATTAACCAAAGAAAGAATGGGTAATTGCTACATTATAGGCGATTATTTGCAGTCAGTGTTAATGTTTTGAAAGCATTTGGCTCAAAAACACAAATGTGACTTAGATCCTTTAACTGATTTGCTTAAACATTGGTGACCTAAAATTTGAGATGACAATTGCTTATAGCTAGTTGCTAATTTGAGCATGTAAAACATATAATCGTTCCTGCTTCCCAGTCAGCACAATTAAATTTTTAGTTAAAAATTTATTTTCCTCACTAGTGCCATACCTAATTTTAGTTTTTGTTCTCTTCAACACATGTTTTTAAAACAAAACTCTCAGAAACATAAACTTTCTGTCGCTAACTTTTTTTTTCAGTAACACCGACCTGTAACTTGGATATGGAAATAAATTTTATTGTTACTTATGTGTTTTGATTTTTCCAGAATGACTTTAACCATTCATATCTGTAGGTATTTGAAATATAATGTAATCAGCATTCTCCAATTGTTATACCAGTTGATAGACAAAATCGACTGCTATGACTATTTTCTATTTCTTTTTCTGCTCAAAGTTATTTAAATATCCTGTGAAAATGGCATCAAAATAATGCTAAACAGTAAAGTTTCAATGGAAAAGCACAAAATCACACAAGTAACTATGGCATTGATATAAGAGATTTATGGATTAGAATACAGTTTAGGAACATAATTTTAATGATAAAGCTTCATGTTATTTTATGTAAAAATGTCTTAAATGATATCTAAATCATTATGGTAAATTCCAGCATTACTTTCAGTGCTCATTTCTGAGATGCATTCTCACCAAAAAGCTGGGTTCTTAAATGTTTTTGAGAACCGTTGATTTTCAGTGATGATTTCAAGGAACATTCTTGGCAATATCCAGCTAATTCTCCCATACATCTCTTATAAGAAGAAAACGACACCAACTATGCATGCTTGTGGCCTACGCATATTAATTTAAAACCACAAACATCTAAAAATACACCTTGAGGTTTATTCAGTATCCTGAGATTTTTTCATTGAATTAGGAGAACTTGACCATAAGAAATCACCATGCTTACCAAAATCCAGGAAATTAGTAGAGGTTGACACTAAGGAAATGTTGTGAAAAACAGCTCTCATAAAGCAAGCAATCCCTGGTTTGCTTTCTTAGAATAAAAGATTCTATCTCAGATAAGATATTTTTACTTTTTATTAATGGGTACAGATGACAACAGAATTCAATCTTCCAGATATTATTAAATCTGCTTGTAGTATTTGACTAAGGGGTCTTTAAGTCCTTCGGTTCTATTGTAAAATGTTTGAGAAATAATGAATTTATCAAAAGAGCTGCCAATTTCATGAAATGTACTAATGAAATTGCTCTGTGAACATGAAGTTGAATTGTATGCTTTTGTTTATTTGGTTATACTTTCATGAATGAGTTTCAGAAGAAAAAATCAAAATCATTAATTAAACATGTGATTTTAACAATCTTCTGATCACCCTTAAGATAAGGTTTTAATATTGATTCGATAGTAATAATTATTGTTAGTTTAAAAAATCTTCCTTATGTTAGGAAAAGGTTGTTTTATATAAAAGATGCATTTATTACTTGTTACTCATTAACAAACTTGCCTTTTAATAAATTGCTTAGTATAAGTACAAGAAAAGCATGAATGACATATTTGTTAAATAAATTGCATAGATTCATTTCTTTGTATCTCTATTAAAATAATGATAGTACATATGGTTAACTAAGAAACATGAAATTACTTGTTCATTCTTAAATATTGTATGCTAACAGGTTCTATTTAGGAAAATGGCATTAGATTCATGTTTGCAAGTTTGAATCAAAGAATTACATTAGGATAAGGCTGTGTTGACACAGAGTTTTGCTACATTTACACTTATGTTTAATTGAGGTCAATTTTAGGATAGGGATATGTGATCACAAGGATTGTTGTCATTAAATTACACTGGTCGATCTTTTTAGGTTACTAGTGAAAATGTTCTCCCCAGAGCAGTCATTCAACTCCAATCTGGTCCTGAAGTTTTGTCAACTATTTGTTTGTTCAACTCGAATCTATACAATCTGCCAGATAGCTTCTAGTATGAGTTTTGTCCAATTTTTGCCATGTCAAAGATCAAGAAAGAATCCTGTAATGATACAATTTCAGGTCTTCAAAATAGTTTGCAGGGAGATTTGGTGTTGGTATTGGTGATGTGGTATGTTAGAGGACTTAGCCATGGCCCTTACTCTTAAGACCTTGTTTTAGCACCACTAGAAAGTATTTAATTAACACCAATACTCTTCCTTTTTGTCTGTAAAAAGTTAACCATTGAAGCAATTTTCAAAAATGTTAGTCGCAGTTTTTCCCCCAATAGTATTATTTATCTATAGATGGTTGACTTTAGGCAATACATTTTAGGTGAACCAAATTCAGTTGAAATAACAAATTTACAAAAATTTCAATATACATAAGCACTTAAGTAATGCTGATTTCCAGATCTCGGCATTCTGAAAAAGTAAATTTACAAGTATATGCAACATGGCTGAATAAGTAATGAGGAACAAATATAATTAGTGATCTGATGAGGCACATATCTTGGCATTTAGGAACAGACCTAGAAACAATGCCTTAAAAGTCTACTATAAACATAGGGTAGGGAATGATGTGAGGTAATTTTTAAAATTAAAGTCTTTGTTCTCTTAGCTTTGTTCTCTAGTAAATGTATGTATTTTACACCAAATGTAATAAAAATGCTGGTCTTTCAATTATTTCAGCATTTTATATAAAAATGATTCTTACTGGGTACTGCCATTACCTTAATTCTCCACTTCAGTTTGTGCTTGTGGAAAGGAATATAGCAGGGGAACAAATTATCAATTTATTTGCTAGAGATAGTCCCTCAAACAGAGTGCATGGATCAACAAGAAACTAGGGTCTTTTTGGTGTTCAATGTGAAATATGAGGGACTGAAGATGAGTTACTAAATTTTACTACACATACACAGAGAAGAAAACCTAATGGCTGAAAAGTGTGGGCTCTTCTTCAGAGTTCCCACCCCCTCAGACTTTGAAGAAGGATCTTTGGGGAAGACATGTCAATAGGAAACTCCAGAGTGGAACAACAAAGCAATTTATAATGCAGTGAGAAAAAAAATGATGTGATAGGAGAGTCTGATTTGCTCATCTATATCTTAGATAATGAGGCAAACAGTGACCTCTGAACTGTAATGAGCATCATATATCTGTGATAATAAATATATACTGCAAGTCAAATGCATTTGGACATATTAATACTGTTTTACATATATTCATTTGAAAAACAGAAAGATTTACATTAAAATTTTAAAGACCTGAATGTTGGAACATGTTATGTGTTTTTATGTGATTAATGTATAATGCCAACTCTGAGGCCGATAAGTAGTAAAGTTTTAAACAATGAGAAATCATCATAATCTATAAGGCCATTAATATGTAATGGAGAATTTACTTATTAGGAAAAAATCTATGAATGATAAAAGGTACTAATATAGAGCTTAATAACTTTACATAGCAGTGACAATGCATTCCATATATTGCTTTTCTTTTTAATTAGAACAATGGGCAATGTTCTAGTGCAATGGACAATTAAAATTTTTTTTTTAAATTAGACATCTAAGAAAGCTAACAGTCTCCTATTTAAAAAAATTAAAGTTTTGTGAAGGACAAAAATTTCTATGATATGTTTAAAGATTATATCCTGACTGAAATGGAAGAAAATATATTACTTCCTTGCCTTTCATCAATCAGAATCACATTTTTATAACTTTCTAGGTAACTCTTAATAAATATAAGTTAACAACATCCAGAGTAATATTTTAAAGTGATGTTTCATGCTGAAGAAAAATGTAAAAATTCTAATGCAAAAATTTCCCTATTTTTGCCACCCTACAAGGTGGAAAGAGAAAAACGATCAGTCAGGAGGAATGTACCAGGTACATTTTAGTTACTAATCTAAAATTTCACTTTCCTACTGTTTATAAGTTACTACTACTATCTTATGACCTGATTTAAAATAATTCTATAAACTATCACTTAGCTTCTTCCAGAAGTGTTTTTAACTTATAAAATAGAAGATGATATCACAAAAATGAAACATCTTATTTTCATTTCTATCCATATTTTGGTACAAAATAACTTGTGACTTTTTGGAATTATGTTTTAAATGTTTACAAATTAAGGCAGAGTTCTTACTCATTTGGGTTTTAGTTACTCTCTCAGATTTTATCACAATTAAGCCTATTAGGATAAGCTGTGAAGAGATCATTTCACAAACAAATTTTCAAAAGCATACAAGATTAATCCATATGCTGCTGAGATGAGGCACAATAAAGAAGCATTACTGAGATAATCTATGGCTAAAATGATGGTGTATGACTTATGATTAAGCTTCATTACCTGCAGAGCAAGGGGCTTCCATCTCATATTTTTCAGTAAAGCTGGTGCTGAGGTAAGCATGCTCTGAGGTCGCTTTTTCAAAGTTAAGATAACACCACTCGGGTCCTCTCGTAGTGCATTCACCAAATTTTTCAACTGCCACCCCACCTGGTAACCAGCAAAATCATTACAATAAAATTGAGGTACAGTATTCAATGATTTAATGTTCTCCCCCTTTAATAAGATTAGTAAAAAAAAAAATCACATAATTGGTGTACCATCCTATCAACATTCAGGATATATATGCTCAAGAAAGAAATTTTATCTTTGAATTGATTAACCATGTTATACATTAGTCCATATCATTATGAGACAACATAATGGACATTTACCATGTCAAAGCAGAGACTAAAAAGGTATCCTACCAATGCAGTAATTTAGAAGGTAAAGAAATTATGTCACCATTAATGTTGCTCAGCTGCTAGGTCTAGATCCACAACCTCTGTTCACAAGTACAATTTAAAAATCCACATGCCCAAAAACAAGGATTTGGAAATGTCCTGAGCTTACAAACTACACCACATGCTTTCTCATCACCATCTTTTAGAGATAATGTGGTACAAGTGTCTCTAAATTAGACTGCTATTTTACTACCAATAGCTGGTACTGGCACACCAAGGCGACATTCTGATGCATGGACAACAGTGTCAATAAAATGAACCTTTAACCACGCTAGAAACATAGAATAAAAAAATGACAAGGTAATGCTACTCCAATGCAGCAGCTATTGAAAATGTGTTACAAACAACCCTATAAACTTAAAATACAGTGTGCTAAATTTAATGAAGCCATTCTATTTGAATATCACCTCAAAACATATCATATAAAGCAAAGTTCTTGATAAATATCTTGAAACCTGGCTCAGTTGCTACCCATGTTGAGTTACTTCACTCATCATCCTTTTTCTGAACACAGAATAACTTTTGTTAGTTTGCTTTTAAAATGGAGTAGTGATGCGGTATCAGGTAACTGAAATCGTAGAACTATGCTTTAAAGAAATATATTACAAATACCTATTATTCCAAGGTTTGTTTAAAAAATACATTTCACATTTAAAAGAGAGAAGAACATTTTATCCCAACTTTAATGGATTATAATTTTCCAGGATGTGTTATATAAATACACTGGGATAAAATTTATCCTAGATAGCAAGCAGGATTTAGCAAATGGTCTGAACAGTGATCACATAGGCACCCCAGTGAAATAGAATGGGTACCTTTTGTCTGCTATTCATCATGTTTTTGCCTGGAAGATATTAGTCAGCTAGAGAGAATGAGCATTTCCACCAAAAGAAGCATGGACCCCCAGAGACTGTGAAGAAGAGGTACTCTGGAACATAGCTACTGTAGAATAATGGGAGACTCTGGTATATTTAATGGGCATTCATTTAAATTACATCCTTAACTATAGATGAATGATGGTGAAGAGAAAATGTCAGAACAAAAGAAGTGAGACATTATAACGCTTGAAACCTCAGGGGTCTCAGATATGAATCAAAATGCTCATTATGATACTTGGCTAACATGAGTAAGTGATTGCCAGTTTTAAAAATTCACATTAATGCAGATCAACTACAGTAATGGAACTGGTCAAATGCCTCTCATTATATAACTGGGGATTATTATGTGCCCCAAAGTATATTGCATTGATTCTGATTCCTCTGATAGCTAAGTAGTGTCCCTATAGCCATTTCTACAGGCCAAGAGTCAAAGCAAAGGGAGTTACTATTTATTTTCTTCATTCAAATAATTGCTAACTGCACTAAAGCAGTCAATGTGATGGCCATATCTTTCTTCCAGCGTATCTATTCTCAACAATGAATTACACATTGATTTTTATCCACCAATTTCTTCCCATTTTACTCTATGATATGATCACTGTGACTAGTTGAAGATTGTTAAGGCTAGATGGGGTTTCCCTGTGAAATTTTCAGTGCAATTTGATTCACCCTGTTCTTTTACACTTTCTATATGCTCTTTTTAAGTAAACAATTCCAAAAAATAGAACTGCTTTTCCATGAGAAAGTAAAATTGATTT
The DNA here is from genome assembly GCA_023783475.1 of Daubentonia madagascariensis. NCBI lineage: Eukaryota > Metazoa > Chordata > Mammalia > Primates > Daubentoniidae > Daubentonia > Daubentonia madagascariensis. The sequence continues at coordinate 684,917 of JAKFHU010000522.1, forward strand.
TTGATAGGAAAGTTAATTTGGGTAGATTTTAACTTTACAGCTGAATGTTATTTAATGGCAGAAAATTTTGGTATACAATTTTACTACTTTTTAATCAGCCTTTCCACTATTATTGATGTAACATGAGCAATGTTTTTAACATAAGCAAACAAATATACACCAAGCACTATATATAACATATATCTTTGGCTCCCAAATGCTACTTCCACTACCACAAGGAAATGACTGGATAAAAGCACAAAGATAAATGTGCAACACATGTATCACAGTATTGTTTAAGCCAACCAAAACCTGTATATTATGTAAATGTCCATTATATTAAATACAAAAATTATTGTGTAGAAAACAGTAAGTTCAAAAATAGCAAATGTAATTCAATTCCATTTTTGTTAAAAAATGTATATAGATATAGGAAACACAGAAAGATATATAACACCATTAACGGTGGTTACACTAAAGAGAGCAAGGACTTGCAATACATACTTTCTTCTTTATACTTTTATTTCCTGAACTTTTGGCAATAAGCATGAGTTACTTTTATAAACAAAGAAATAAAACCAACAAAATACAAGGACCTAATTCGTGAATAGTAATATTCCAATTAGAAAATCATAAATTTTATGAATTACCTAACCAGGACTGTTTGTTATGGATGGAAAATTTCCACAAAAAGTATAGAACCAAAAAGGCAACACTATTTAAAAAACTAAAAGGTGGTGATGGGGGAATCACAGCTGCTCTGTGCATTACACTTTTAGATGATTAGCAACAGAGAATAAAAATTTATTACTCTGATGAGCTCAATAAGTCAAGAACTACATTATCCACTGATTTTTGAATCAATGAATGATTTCAGTAGCTACTCCACTTAAGCATTAAGTCAGTTTCACTTAGCAATTACTAAATGGGAATAGAGCCTGCTGAGTATTTCACAGCCTCTGTGTAATATTTTTCTTAATAACATATTAATAAGTAGGTTTTAGCTATAGCAGTCCCATCCTAGTACTTGTATACATATGAATAGCAATAAGTCCTCATTCCTTTCTCATTTGAATAGTCCTTTTTCCCTTAGTCCTATCTCAAACTCAATTTGGATCATTTCTAAATTACTTCCTATCTTATCTACTATATATAATTATTAACAGCTGTCCCCACTTATTGGATTTTTATCATGTTCTATTCAAGGACAAATATGATATGGTCCTAGAGTGCCAGGAAAAATGATTCCCAGCCATGGTTCTGTGATATCCTAACATACCTTCAGGCATATAATGAGATGTAGTGAACTCTTGAAATTAATTAATTTCCCTTTAATTGTTACTGAGATACTTACGGTTGACAGAATATGGTGGAACGTGAGTAGATGGTAAGATAAAATGAGACAAGTATGTGTGTTACAACTTCAAGAAGGTCAGAAGCTCCCATGTTAGGAGCTAAATATAATAATATACACATCAAAATATGTAAATACATGCTAATCATTTTTCAAGATCAGGTTTCCATTTTCTCATTTAAGTTTATGATTATAGTTTTAAAATATTAAGTGTGATAAACTTGAATTAGAAACCATGTAAAGATGTAATAGTAATATGAAAAATAATCATAAAGTATTCTTTGCATTGGCCGCAATAAAGGTCTTTATGTACTAGGAGATAGAGGGAGCTTTGAAAGAAGGAAGAAGGGGTTCTAGTGGCTACTAATATAAGAGTATAAGCTGCAGATATGGGAAGAAATTAAATAAGGCACAAAATTTAAAGAGATAACAGGTTACAGATAAATATGAAGAAAACATTCTAATAGTCAAAGAGTCAAAGATATCCATAAAAGGAATTGGCTGACTTGTGAAACAGTGAGCTCAACATCAAAAGAGATTTTTCAATATATTTATACAGGTCAAATAATTAGGTAACTCCAAAGTCACAATACATCCCAACTCCAACACATAGAGTGGGTAGAAACACGCAAATAGATGACAACAATGGATTAGCTTGAGTAAAGGAATGTGGTACTGTTACATCTCTGCCTACTTGTCCTCCATCTTCTCTTTCTCCTCACAACCAATGTAGGTATTTCTTCTAGGCTAAGTGTTAGACACCTTTCTAATATTTCATGCTGTCTTCTTGCAATAATCTCTTCTCTTTCAAGAGCTTCCACTAATAAGTTCCTACACATGACTCCCAAATTTTTCTAACCATCCCTGCTTCCCATCAAGAACTCTAGTCATATATTTCCAACTGTTCAGTTCATCCATGCTAATAGCTACTGAATAACTGTGCTAGATTCTTCACATCTATATTACGTTATTTTAATTTATATTTTTATTCTTACAACACCCCGATGAGGTAAACTATTAAACCCATTTTACACACGAAAAAACTGAAGCAAAAAGAGATTATTTTCTTAGTGAAGATTACAAAAATGGTAAGTGGCAAAGCCAGAATTTACATTGAAGTCTTTTCGATTCTAAAGTACAGTATCTTCCCCAGAATATCCACTGGTGGCTCAAATGAATGCAACACTTTAAAAATCAAATTCATTATCTCTTTACTTTCATTCACCAAAAACAAAGTTCCCCATCATCCTCTCAAGTTTGGAGTGATCTATGACTGTTCTCCTCTCTTTAATCTGTGTATGTGTCCTAAAGAATAGATCCTAGCAACTAACACCTCTTCTCACTGCCTTCATTCTGGCTTGGGTACCTGCCTGCTAGACTTAAAACAGACTCCTAATTTGTCTTTCTGCTTCTAGTCTTTTGAAGCTCCAAAATACTGCTACAGTGTAAAAGTATTCTACCCTTCAAAACCTTTGAATAGTTTCCCAAAGGCCTAACTAAAGAACCAATCCTCAAATAGGTCCTTTATCAATATGGTCACAGATTTGTCTCCTATTATTTTTCTTCAATATGGTTCTCAAACTTTAGCAAGTATTAGAATTACACGAAAGGCTTGTTGAAAGACAGATGCTGAGTTGTAACCCCCCAGAGTTTTTGATTCAGTAGGTCTGGGGTGGGGCATGAGAATTATTTTTTTCTAATACAAGTTCCCAAGTGATGCTGATGCTATGGGTCTGGGAACTGCTGTAATAGATGATGAGCTCGTTGAAGGCAGTGACATGCCCATGTCTAGAATGTTTTAGGTGCTTAATATGTTTTTGAGACTAGACATAATAACTCATAAATCAGTAAGCATTTATTGTGTGTATTCCATGTAGTATGAATACAACGGTGAATGAAGCACAGTCTGTGCCTCATTAAAGAGTACAAAAGAGCAAGGCGAGAGCTGAGCAAGTAAATAAACCTTTACAATATAGTAAGAGAAATACCTCAATAGGGTGAATGCAGAGTGCAATGGGAACCCTGAAAAGGGGACCTAACCCATCCTTGAGGGTTCAAGGAAGGTTTCCAATTAGTCTAAGCTGAATTCCTTAGGAGTTGGACAGGTGAAGGGGATGTGGAGGTTGAGGACATGAAAGCTGTGAGATAAAGTATCACTAGTTTGAGTAATTTTCAGTAGTTTTGTATGGCTGGATGACAGAACAAGGGAAAGAGTAATGAGACAGGAGAAAGAAACATAGGTCAGACGATCATAAAAGGCTTTTGAAAGGTTGATAATTTAAAAAGTTAGTTGAGCAGCAAATATATGTTCCCCTCAAACACTGTGCTTTTCTCTTCAGCTAAATCTTTGCAAAAGCACTCTTCATTCTGCTTATAATTTTTCTCTCACATATAAAATCTTACCTATCCATAAAGGTTCACCTTACATGCAATATCTGTCATAAAGCCTCTTCTTATAGCTGGCATATTTTCCTCATATGAATCTCATAGCACACTGTTAGTATAACTTGACTAGTGAGGTGATATGGTGACATGAGAAGATACGTGTTTCAGAGATAATAAAGGGCCTTGAAACTCCAAAGGAGGGTTAAGTTTTGAATGTAAAACCAAGATGTAGTATTAAAATTTTCTCTAAATGTAATATACTTAAAATCTGTTGTATAAAAGGTCAAATGACCTCACATCTAAACAAACTAATATACTTGATACTAAAGCTGTAATAGACATTCTTTACCCAAAATTATCAAATAAACTTTCTCCTTATATAAGAATATTTGGAAAAAAAAGCATTTCTATCTTAGCTACTCTAGACCTAAAGTCATAGTGATGTGATTATAACAAGGAATAGGACAGTGGATGTAGTTCCTATTTGTCTTAGAAAGAGTCTCCTTTATAATACGCATTATATAAACACTGTAAAGAAGTTGGGTTTTTTTTCCAGAAAATATATTTTGTAGTGGTTGTAAATAGTCCAAGTCTGTCTGTCTGTCTCTCTCAATATTTTAATAGAGTATTTCATTCACATTAAGTTCATGGGCTAAAGTAAACATTTTAAAAACCACCATATGCACCTTACACAAAATGGCTTATTATTAGCTAAAGATAATATGTTTTCCACATATGCTGAACTACTATTATCTTCCTCATTATCCAAGGTAGAAGTCAGTGACTCAAAGCAATGGCAAGTCATATCACTTACTAATTTATATATAATCCCCAACATGTACATTAAAATGTATTTTATATACAACACAAACAGGATTAACATTTCCCAAGAAGGTCATTAAGGTATTCCAAGTTTTGAAAGCCAGAGGTTCTGCTTTCTTGTGGATGGGGCTTGTAATTGTTTTGATCAGGCTGAGGCGGACAGCAGGTGTTCCTTTGTGAAGGGCAACATAAGTGGGCAGGTCCTGGACAATTGGTTGCCTGAATTAGGTGCACAAGAGGCTTTGGGATTGGTGCTGAAGATATGAGAGGTTTCCTTTCCTCTGGGTATATAGAGGGAAGAAGTTGTCTCTGACCCCTTTAGAACTCGCCCTGGTCTGTTTTCCAAACAACAGCTGGTGAATTATTTGACCAATATATGAAAAGATAATCTCTATTCTATGGTCCCAAGTAGCCAAAGTTATAAATAAACATAAAAGTTAGAATTTAAGCCTATCAACCCAGACCTTCTTTACGTTTTTCATGGCTATATTTGGCGTTGCAAGAGAGCATCTGAGCATCTTTATACCCACAGGTAGGAAGATAGGATATTTCTTAAAATATTTTCAAAGTTATTACCCTTCCCAAGACAAAGAAACAGATTCATTATCAACATTTACACATGCTCCTGTGTATACACACACTTTTAACCACAAGTTATAATGTATAGATGATACCTTTTACCAAAGGAAATTTCAGAGACTTGAAGTGTGCCTATGTGAATGTCTGATGATATGAGTCATGCTACACCAAAATGTCCTCCTGCTCTTTTTAAAAGCACTGAAGAGACTTAATTCAATATACAACCCATCATGCTGCAGCTAATGACACTCCGTATTTGTCAAATTTTTTGGTGCCAAGATATTTATTATAGTGTTCTGTTCCTTTGCATTACTAAAAAGTTACTGAAGTATCTAATAAACTAAACATTTTATACCAATGACTCTTTCTGTAGCAAAACAAGCTATGTGAAGGAAATCTCATACAGTTTAAACAGTGCAGAAGTAATGAATTTTGACATATAATGTATTTCAAAGATCCTAAAACTATTAAATCTTGAGTACCAATCTAAAAAATTCACCTGCACCTAAATTTATTTTTTTCACAAAATATTAAAAAGTTTTACAATATTGAACTCTAGTACATTTGTAGATATTCTCATTTTTCTTTTCTATGTTCATTCACTGAATAGAAATAAATAATTATTCACAGCTCAAATATACAGGAATATAAGCTAAAGGGTATGCATTTGGTTAAGAAACTCAATGTAAATAAGTGATTTTAAACCCTAGCTTAGAGTAATTTAAATAGGTAATTCAGAATATTCAGAAATGTCCCAATGTTTATCTATTTTAAATCAAACTTTAGTATTTAGTATCGATATTTACAAACATGAGTAGAAGAGACAGTCTTGGGAGAAGATAAAAGGAACAAACATTTGAAAAGAAGGCATATGGGAACTGAAGGTTTTATTTACATTAGGGAAAACTCCCACAGTTTTATGTCTTTATTCATGGAGCCATTCTTCATCTCACATCCTTCTTAACTTTATTTATTTATTTATTTATTTTAGAGACAGAGTATCACTCTGTTGCCCTGGGTAGAGTGCAGAGGCTTCATCATAACTCACTGCAACCTCAAACTCCTGGGCTCAAGCAATCCTCCTGCCTCAGCCTCCCGAGTAGCTGGGACTACAGGCATGTGCCACCATGCCCAGCTAATTTTTCTATTTTTTGGTAGAGATGGGGTCTCGCTCTTGCTCAGGCTGGTCTCAAACTCCTGAGCTCAAGTGATCCTCCTGCCTCGGCCTCCCAGAGTGCTAGGATTACAGGTGTAAGCCACTGCGCCTGGCCCTTCTTAACTTTAAATGACATTTATCCGGTGAAGTAAGAGTATGTCAAGGCATTTTTTGTTGCTGTTTTTTAAAGGTATTTGTTTTTTACGTGGCTTAAGATTATTGTAAAACTTGGACCATGTTGAGCTGCTCACAATTTGAATTTACATATACCTGTTTTAATACTTAATTTTCATGTGAATTCCACAGTCATGTATATAGTGTGTGTGTATATAATGTGTGTGTATATAGATATGTATAGTATTTAAAGAGAAAGCACTAACAGAGAACATAATTTCTCACTGCTAAAGGTGGATAAGGAGTCCAAGAGAGAAACAACTTGAAGACTACAAGAAGCTCGTACTTTTTTTTCTCCCTATAATCAAGAAATTCTGAGGGCTAAATAATTTAGCCCTCAGAATTTCTTGATTGACTCATGAAGAAGCTCATGGGAAGAAGAAAATAGTAATCATAATTTTTCCTTTCAGTTTTATGAATCACCAACATAGTTTTCACCAAAGGTGGTGACTTTCCGTACCCTGTTACTTGCACTATCTCCTGTAACCTATCATTTACACTGACTGCAGCTTTGTATCACTGGTGTGTCTGCTTCTGTGATAAGCTGATTCCAAAGCTGTGGGTATAGTTCAGCATCTTGAACATACAGTTCTCTTTCCCTTCTCCCATTTCAATATGGCATTTGGTAATGTCGTAGTCTCTCAAGGCCAAAGGTTTATTTGGGAGGCTTCATGGTTTTCATTCATATATGCTGTAGAAAACTAAGTCAAAGCCAATAGTGTTTTTATTTCAGCATCATTCATGATGTCCTTTGACTTCTCCAAAATATAAAATTGATTGGGTCTGAAAGTCTCTATTAGGGAGAGAAGAAGAGGAAGAAAATCACATCATAGTGAAAGGTAAAACTGTAGGGTGAACCTCTGATCATATTGCAGAATCTCAGTTCCCAAAAAAGCAGTAATATATATTTTAAAATAATCATAATAATACAGGTTTTAAACCAAATTTTTATAAAGAAATTTGCACAAGTTAAATTTTCAAGCAATTTTATGTCTGCATATATTTGGAAGTTACTAAATTTCAGCCATTTCTTCCTACATTTCATTTCTGGTCTTCTTACAAAGACACTGGAAATTTATGTATTTTAAAATAAAAAGAAAATACTCCTAGTCACCAAAGCTAAGGGATGAAATAAAGCATCATTATTTAAAAATTTAAAGCTATTTATAGGAATTCTGGGAAAACATCTATACTTATGAAAAATTCATGCTTAATTTAGGAACCCAAATGACAAAAGTAATGAAAAAGCAACCCAAATTCTAATATTCAAAAAGTAACATGCTTAACAATTTAAAACTTTGGTATAATTTTAAAAATGTTATTTACTAGTAGACATTTAACAAAGATGCTTATTTGAAAATACCAGCAAATGTTGCAATATATGTTTATATTTATGAAAATGCAAAACTAAAGCATGTATATTTACATATGTATACAGCTAAAAACATTGCTTTAAATCTTTATTAATAAAGATTTTAGTTTAATGACTTCTGTAATGGCTGTAAATACTTCCACTGAAGTTATTTTTGGAAATCATTGTACTAGAATACCAGCAACTCAGACAAAAAAGGGAACTCAATTTCAGCTCTAAATGGGGCCACAGTGAACTCTATATGCTATTTGTCTCAATTTTAAGAAATCTTTTATTGTTTAGTATTAGGGTAATAAAATTCAGAAGGGACAGTGTGAGAGGAAATATAAAAGTAACGAATAACATTACCTACAATTTCAGCTGATCTCCTGATCAGAATGTTAATTTAGTGGATGAAACCTATACTTGAATCCTAGGGCAAAATAACCTAAAAAGAATTTAAGATTAATGTCATTATCTCTTGAATTTTATATTATATGGTGTTCTATAGTGTTTCCCTTTCATGTAATAATTTTTTTATCAGGCAGTTAAATGTTATCTACTGATTGCCAACCCCTACTATGGTTAGAAAGTGGATTAGGCAGTTGTGAATGGCAGACTCTTGCTTTTTTGATAGGGGTAGAAAAAGGGCTGGGGTTATTGATACTGATCTGAAAATGAGCTACACACTTAGTAAGCTAATAAGCCAGAGTAGATGAGAACTTCAGCCAACAGATACACTTTAAACACACAAAATAATCACTTATAGGGAAATCTTTTTAAGTTCCATGTAAAATAGCTAGATCATATTAAGTGTATGTTGACACTGAAAGATATTTTCTAGTAATAAAAATAAATTAGAGCAACATTTAAAAAAGCAATTACTCTCTCCTGGTGAAGCTAGTAAGAACTGTGTAAATAAGATAGAAACAAATCAGGATGCAGAGATCTGCAGAGAAAATAAATTGGTTATCAGGAAGTTACCATTATTGAAACATCATACAACTTATCTCCTTTATATAAGGACTTATGATAATAAATTTTACTTTGATAACAGAAAAATCATGAAATATATTGAATGATAAAGTAATGAATTGATTTCTCTAAACAAAATAAAAAATACAGTTTATATCAGTATGTGGCACTTTAAAACCAGTTTCTACACATTCTCATCAAATATACAATGTTCAATGTAAAATAAAAGAAAAAAATCTATGATCATCTCATAAACTACCGACTATATAAGGTAGAATCTGAAATATTACTATGAGTAACTGAAATCTATGATGCATTGTTATCTTTCTTTTAATTTTTGGTAAATACTTCTTCATAATTTTTTCCCCTTCTAAAATAGACTGATTCACTTGCTCTATTTTAGAATACCAATTTCTTAGAATTCTAACATAGTTATTTCAGGGTATTATCAGAACCATTTATTTATTAGACAATATGCTGAATACCATGCTAACATAATTAATCTCTGTAGTCCAGTAACATCTTGTGTTTACAGGAATAAGTTGTGGTGTACACCAGAAACAGTGTCATTTGAGGTCTCAGTTTTCAATATCTTAGGTGTAAGGAATTATAAGATAAATACTTTCTCCTTTGAGAAACGAGAACAGAAGAAAATAGGCAAGAATAAAGAAAACTGAACAAGGTAAAGAATGATGAAGAAATAGGTCAGAAAAGATGAGAATAGTAAAGAAGAAAAGGAGAAAAAATGAAACTAGAACAAAAAAATAAAGACAACAATTTAGTATATTATAAAGGAGAGAGATAAATCACATCTGCTGTTAGATAATATCAAAGGATTGATTCCACTCAATGAGCCATTCATTTCTGCTGAAGTCCAGGGAAGGGCTGATAGGGTGAGAGGGAGGAAAAAGGAGAGATGAACTTCAATGGGTGACCACACTCTCCACCCATTCTGATTATGTTGGCTTCCCCTTTGAATAATACTCTCCTGTTGTTCTGGGGTTGAAGGAAAAAGAGTGAGGATAGAGTCTGAAATGAGAGACTAGAGTGAGAATAAGAGAGAATAAGGGAGACGCATAAATGAAGTTATAATGAAATTTCCAGATGACTCAAAGTCCTTCAATTTGTTCTCTGCCCCCTACCCTCTCTGCCATCTCTAGTCTTGCTCAATAATATTTATCATGTGGGGAGTAACAAAAACCACTAGCTTATAGTACTTATTTTTCATCTCTCACTAACCAATGTCCAACATCCTGAATATACGCTGCAATCTATCTTCTTGACTATCCCAACCTGATTATTTTCCACTCCAGTAGCTTTTATAGCCACATCTATTGAACCATTTCTTGCCATAATGTAGTCATCAGGTTCCAGAATATCTTTCAAAATAATAATGAATACATTTTAATATTTACACAAAATAAAAGGAATTTTTTCCAAATGCTAGATTCAACCATCACATATGCCATTCTTTTCAACTGATATTCCTAAGAAGAAAGTGTCTGTTTTTAGTATGGATAGAATATTTAGAACACTTATACACCAAAAACAGTATTAACATGAAATTTAACAGATTCTTTAAAAATATGCCCAAATATTTTTAATTACTGTAAGTAGTCTCCTCTGCTAAAAAATGTGTTAAAAGTGCATCATGAGGGCAGAGATGCTGGTTCAAACTATGCCGAGGTATCTCCCAGAGAGAGGGATGTAGTGGCAGACGAAGTGGAAAAAATCTTGGGAGATTCCAGCAGCCTTTGAGGAGTTGGATCTTCAGTGGCGGGGAAGACATGTAATAGGACTCAGTCTGCTTTGCTTGAATGTTCATGATTTTTTTCTTCTTCCTACCTGGCAGCCACAGTTTCTGAGCTACAGAAGTATTTTGATTTGGAAAGCTTAAAAGCCACTTATAATCAAGAATATAGAAACATGAAAAAGGACATAAAACTTCCAGTTTCATTTCAAATAAGAAAATATACTTTAAAAAAAGAGCAAACTAGAAACATACACATCTAATTGGACATCTTGAAGATATACCATACTAGCAATTTTTAAAAAAGTATTTGAATTAATCTGTGATTTATGCAACTTTTTCAGACTTTTAGAGAAAAATTTCAAATTGTGTTTCTATGTATCTTAAATAAAGAAAAAAGACCAGATTTTATATTGTACATTACTACCTGTAGTAGTAGGAAATTCTAGAATTATAGAAAAATAGTAACTGGGCTAGTATCATCCAAAATAATAAAATTTAACATTCTTCTTTTCATTCTTGAATCTAAACTGGTATAGAACAATACTGACAACATCTTGCTATTCCAGTCACTAATTAATGGATTACAGAATATTAATGATGTATTTCAAATGTATTAGGCCATACTTTAATATAACTTACTTTTATATCATAACCAACCCCCAATGTCCATGGTAATGAATGTAAGGATAGAAGGGATAATTGCAGACTATAAGTAATTTATACTTCTTTCAATTAATTTATCTACCTACCAAAACATTCATAGTAACAAAACCCAAAGAATTTCCATTTTATCATCTCTGTATATTGTCTAGCAAGAAGTTAAAAGCACTGTACAGGCCACAACACAGGCAACAGCAAGAAAAAGGCGGCAGAGTAGGTTCCATTTAATGAAATGCATCATTCTTGCACAAATATACCTCTCACTTGAACACAAAGAAGACAATCTGGTAACTGATCACATTAATATGCAAGGCTACTTTCACGAAATTCAACATATTTTCCTATCTCTACTATAATCCGAAATCAATTTGTTGGCTCTAGTAGCAGTCTGCCAAGAAACAGGATTCCAATTGGTCCAACTGTTGTAGCAGGTAAAAGGGAAGAAGGGAGGTAGAAAAGTTAACTGTTATTGAGCTCCTAATGTGTGCTCCACATTATGATAGGTGTTTCACATATATTATTTCTCTGAGGGAAAGAAGTGGAGTGAGGAAGTGGCAGTAAAGTTAAATTTCAACCCTATTTCTAAATTCAGTTCAGTTGATTTACTATACCGGTTATGTAAATTCTCACTTCCTTTCCTCTTCTCTTACTCTTGGCCCTCTTAATCTCTCACTGAATCCTGAGATTTACTTACATGCTTGTTAGGATTCTTCCCCTTTTGTTTGATAATTTTATAATTTTTGAGTTTTGGGAGGGAGTGTAATAAAATTGAAGAAAGAACATGGGTCTTGGAGTCAAAGATCTTTGTGTTTGGGGCGAGTTACATAATCATTCTGAGTCTCAATTTCCACATACACCTTCTTTGCAGGATTATCGTAATGACTAAATGAAATAAAATATGTAAAATACTAAACATGATGCTTGGCACACTGTAAGAACGCAATAAATATTAGCTATGGTTATTATTATAAAAAGGTAAAGTAGATGCTCATGACTCACTTAAAGCAATAAGTCAATTTCAGAGCAAAAGCTGGAACCAAGTTTCCCCAACCATTATTCTGTGTAGCTTTGAATATTTTAGAATATTCCTGTGATGCAAAGATGTATTTAACATATTCTAGTAGTATTTAAATGTCACCAATCAAAAAAAATAAATAAATGTCACCAATCCATATAGATTTCATTAGTTCATTTGTAGACTTTTAAAGACTTTCATATTCATTTGATAAACATCAGAATCTATGCTCCACAAAGGGTACCATTTAAACAATTTTATTTTTTTATTAGAGATTAATTTCTATCCTCTTAGAATTGACAATCTGGAAATGCATGCAGAAACTATTCAACAGATGCCACATTTCTTAAGGTCACATTGCAGAAATGGAGGCAGCATGAACATTAGAAGAGGAAAAAGCTGCTCGTCTACCAAAGCAGCTGCTTTATCCCACTGCCCAAATCCTCATCCTATGGGACAAGAAACTTCAGTCAGGACAATCACTTTGTACAGTTCCTAGTAATCAGAACAGAAAGTCATCAAAACTGTCGTAGTGTGGAAAGGCTTTGTCTATTACCAACACTCTATTATTCAGTGCCAACCACACACCCACACATTTAATTTTTAAAACATTCATCAACTTTTACTTCACTTAGGTAATGAATATATTGAAGAGACATTATGGCTTTAATTACCAGCGTTTAGGAGTCTTTCTAAAATATCAAAAACTTCTCAATTTATTCAAAGCCAAAATTGAAAGGGCATTTGCCTTAAGATCAAAATCACTGAGAAAAATCAGTCCTTTCACAAAATTTCTTCTATAACTAGGACATGCAAAAGCAAATTTAGTTAAACTGTACAATAGGAAATAGTTACTAACTGAAGAGTTAGTAAGCTATAAGTAGAATATTTATCAAATACCCCACATTTGTCAAATGAGGATTATTGTATTAATAATCCTAGATTGTTTTAACTTCATATTTTTAGACAATACATTTTATTTTGGCAAAAAGAGGGAAACACAGTGAATCAACTGAGACATATAAAATAGTCCAAAGTGAAAAGCATATAATGTTCATTTTCTAAATTTAAGATAAGAAAAACAGTCCTTGAAAATCTACCATAGGCACAAAATGCCATTGTCATTCATAGTTGTGTAAAGGGATTTGTAAGGTTCATAAGGCAAGAAAATTTTATGAACTTATTTAGTTAAGTGCAATGGTTTTAAAACTAAAACTGTAGTCTTCTTTTGGGAAATGAAGAGCCAATTCAGCTATTAAAGATTAAAAGTTTTTCAAAGATCTACATTTAAAATAAACCTCCCCCAAATCCACTAGACACTTTTGTAAACAAATCAATGTTAAAGTAGATAAATGAATGTATGGTGTTACAAAACAACATACACTAGGTAATTCAATATTTTATGAAATGAAACTTTTAAAAGTCATATCAAGAAAAGGTTGAATTTATATGCATCCTCACTTTAATTTCTATTCCAAAATTGTTATTGCAGTTCATGGGGTATATACTATTTTCCAGTACTTGTCCATATAGAAATGCATATCTAACCTCAACCACCATATTTTCTCATGTTGTTTTAAAGCCATGCCTTACATTCCATCAAATAATTAAGAAGAACAAGTAGTTATTCAGTTACTTTAAAAAAGGCTGTTCAATATTTTGCACATGAACAGGTATTTCATTTCATTGGTATTCCTTTTAAAGTCTTAGCAAATCTTAAAATTTGTTCCTCCCACTGACTCTTAAGGTAATTATACATACCACAGTCTGATGATTAACTTGAATCACTTCATCACCAGCATGGATTTTCTTGCACCGATCTGCAGGTGACTGAATTTAACATAAAAGAAATGATAAAAAACATATATTTTATCAGTCATTTCCTCTCTCTGAAAATACTACAAAAAGCTCTTCCTCTTAAATTAGATAAAAATTAATTATACTCTTCAATTAAACAAAAATGGCTATTAGTATTTAATATACTGTTTGCATTCTATGTATAATTAATGACAGCAAATAGAAATTCAAAACAATATATAGATATTTATGCTATAAAAGAATAACATGTTTCTGAGAACATAATGGGAAAAATAATTGGTATTAACCTTTGCAAACTTTACACAGGCAACCCTGTTAGGCTCTACTGGGCAAATGTTTCAAAAATATATTTCAAAACATTTTTTTTTACTTTGATCCCTTTCATTTAATATAAATAATTCACATTAACTCCACCAAATCAATATTTTCAAGTACATGCATATGATCAGCATCAAAGCTTTGAAGTCTGATAATTAAATTGCTAACTTATCTCACCATTAATAACACTAATTCTGAATAATCTAGAAAAGTAAATTAAAAGACTGCAATTAGGTCAGAAGTACATTACATAATATTCTCTCTAAGTGTCTAGCTATAGGAGCATGCTATTTCTTATGTTTCATACAGTGTAATACATTGGCCAACAAAATCACACTAAATGAACTAAAATGCCAATACTTCTATAGAATGTAACAATTCTATCACTTTTTTCCTTTACTCCCATAAGAGATTAAAGACAAACAAAAAACAACTTGGTAAGCTAATATTGACAAGTTTTAAGCAGTTTTTAGGAACATACAATGAAATCTAAGATAGAAATTTTATAATATCGTAGGTCTGGGTAAAGAATTTAAAATATTCTTTATTTTTCTTCTAGTGACTACTGACTATTGATTATATGTATTTTTAGACATTTTAATGTGGCAATATGCTTGTGAACTTTTGAATATACAGAAAATATGTTTTTATAAAAATATATTGTGTATATATGTGTGTTTATCAAATACAACTAAAAAATCTGTTACATCATTATTATCTATTGAAAGCTAAAGAAAAATGATATGGTAATAGAATATGCAAAGTAAAATGTTACTTTTGAGACACTGGAATAGGATTTAGTTTAAAAGTGATTTCCAGTTACTTTATTTTTGATTCATTTCCAATTATTTCAAAAACATAGAAATCTTGAAACAATATTAACCTCAATTCAACAAATTTTTAAAATTCACAATAAAGTTATTTGTCATAGGCTAGAATTCAAGATAAGATGATATCCTAGGGAGTTCTGGTTATTGAAGTAATAACACAAGCACATTATTAAGGGGATAGATTCATCTAAGATGTCAATCCAACTCTAAGAACGGTATAATAAGAAAATAATGTATTTATCACACAGCACCTTTAGGAGGTGGATATATTACCAAATCAGACAAGTACCATGTAACAATTCTGAAAAGATTGTAAATCATTACTTTAATAGAGCTGTAACTATAGTTGGTCCCTATGCTATTTGGTTCACAACTGATCCTTTTAAAGGAAAGTCTGAAAGAAAAATATCAAGCAAATGGCTCTAGTCATGATGTAAAAGAAAATGATAGTTGGTACATAAAATTCAAAGAAACTGAAACAACTTTTTACACAGGTAAGTAAAAAAAGTCATATAAATTATAGACTTTCAGTGTTAAAAGAGATCCTAGGGATTATTTTGTCCAAACTCTTCATTTTACATATAAGAAAACTAAGAAACTAGGGCATAGCAAAGCAAAATAACTTACCCACTTTAGTGAGCAGTTTTACTAAGACTCAAGATAGATCTCCTAATTATAAATGACTGAGGTTACCAAAAATAGTAAAATATTTTCAAGAAAAAAGAAGAATCAAAGGATGAACTCAATATATAATATATCTGAACTACTCCCAGAATCAATCTTTCTTTTGATCATTTCTCTATATATCAAATATTACTGAGTAATTAATATAAACAAGATGTAGTGTTCAACTTTTTTTTTTTACAGACCCCAGACAACATAGAGAGATTCATTTCTACCAATTCTTCAAGATACAGTTCAAAATCAGCGTTTCTGTGATTCCTTCTCTGATTTCACTTGGTAGCACTTACTATTCTTTCCTTTATGCGTCCATGCAAATTGCACTACCTGTTTACACAGATGAACCCCTACATACTGTCCACTTCCAGGGCCAGCAAGCTAGTTTATTTAAAAAATTCTTCTAGTACCTAGCACCATGCCTAGAACATAGCAGACATGAAGCAGAGGCTTGTTAAATGAACAAATGAATAAATGAATGATTAAATGAATGTACAAATAAATGAGGATGATCAGTGACAAGAGTATAGTTTGCAGCATCATACTCCATTTAAATTGTTAAAAAGTTCACAATATGCATTTAACTGATATTCTTGATCCCTTATGACTCTTGTATTTAATAATAAATGTGAGGCCACTACAGCAATCCAACTGCAATGTATATTATGTGTTTCACCTTTCACAAGAAACCAAGAGAAGCAGGAGGAAAAAAATCAAAATCAATTAAGTGATTAAAGTAATAGGTGAATTAGTTGAAGAGAATGTTGATTTTTAAAAAGAAAATGCTGGTAAAATGTTGAGATCAATAATAACTTGAGATTAAACTAATTCCACCTCTGTCTTCTTTGAAGGAACACAGCATAAACATGCAATTTGTCAGAATCTCTAAAACAAAAAAACAATAAATTCAAAGTTCAGCACCTGCTTACATAAGAGTAGAATGGAAATCTGAAATAAGCAAATGCAGGAATAATGATTTATTATGCTATTCAATTCTATCATACTGATCATGTTAATGCCCAGCATGGTCAACTCATATTTCTCTCCCCATAGCATAACTACAGTTCTCTATAGCACAGTCTTTCACATTATACTGCAAGTATTCAGAAAGCCTGACTTATCTGATATTTCTTTCTCACATGAGCTAAGCTTCTTAAAATAACTAAACTATTTGACAGATGGAAATGGATTCTTTTAGATGTCACAATAACTTGTCATGAACCAGAAAATAACAAAGACAAATCTCTGGCCGTGAACAGAAAACACCTGATTTACTTTAAGTAAATAGCTACTCTAAACAAAATAAAATGACAAATTCTAACAAAACCAATACCTACTAACTCAGTATGTCTTTTTAATTGTATCTCCTACCCGTTCATTTCCTCAGATGCCAACCTTAATCACGTGAGATGTAAGTTGTTTAACAATAAAAGGGAAAAACACACACCAAAATTTGAAATCTTGAAATACTTACATTTTCGGTGGTTCCAGTAATTACATGGAGGCCATCATATGTTGATTTAATATACATACCCTAGGAAAAAGACAGCGTCAGAAAAAATAGTGAGGCATTTGGAATATTTTCAGGTACATTATAACCTCACTTATAAAAAATTACTCTATCAAATTAAACTTGCCACATGCCTCAAGGATGAATCCATGAAGACAGATGCTGTCTCTAAACTGGTAAGAAACTACTATTTGAATGTTCTGGTTTCTAAAGTTTGGCCAAAGAAGCCCACACTCAATCAAATAACTACTTGATAAGTGAATTGCCCATGAAACTTATAAAATGAAGCATGGTAGTTCAACATTCTGAAGAAAGAAAACACCTCACTCTCCCAGAATCCATACTATACATATTCTGTGGCAAAATATAAGTTACAATGGGAAATTCAAATATTTGTGTTATTAGCTTATCATTATTGATAGATATTACACAATAAAAAGTGGGTTTCTACAGAGATACTTTAATTATAACTAGTTAATTATAACTAACTGGAGCCAGAAGAGAAAATACTATTTATATAAACTATTTATATAAACTTTGTTCTCCTGCTATTTTGTAGTATTCTGCATTTTACACCTCTATTTCTTATTGATGAAGTTGTAATAATTATATCCAATCATCTCAATAATTAAAAAGTAATATGTGGCAATCCCTTCCCCCAGTAAAAAGGGTGAGATTCTATTTTCCATTTAAATAAAGCCATTTTAGATAAGGCTTCATTCAAGTTTAAAAATTATATAGAAATCTTGAGATTGTGTAAGCTTTAAGAGCAAATGAAAACTTTCTTTTTTTAATTTCAGAATTTTATGGGGGTACACACGTTTTGGTTACATAATTTGCTTTTGTACAGTTTGAGTCAAAGTTGTAAGCGTGCCCTTCACCCAGTTAGTGTGCACTGTATCGTCAGGTGTGAATTTACCATCCCCTCCTCCCCCCTCCCACGTACTTGAAAACTTTCAATTATGGATAGTGATGGAAATTTAAAGGAAAATATATCACAATAAAGGGTTCACATTTTAAATATTAAATGATTTTTAAGCCAATCAGGAAGAAAATAGATGATTCACTGAATGGTTTTTTTTTTCCCCCTTTAAGGAAGATTTTGGTACTTTAAATTCTTTTTGGGGGAAAAATTACCAGAATTTTACCTACAAAAGTGCTTTGCATTTTAGAATATTGATTTCATAAATCAATTTTAATTTGATTAATTTTAATTGACTTCAAATCTGAAATATAGGAGATTTAACAGTAACAATAACATTTCAGAAAAAGCACACATTTGGCACTAATGTAAAGCAAACAATTAGTTAATGTTAATTTTCCATTCTTTTATGTTAATTATATATTTAGATACCTGAATATACACTGTTTTCATTGAAAATAAGAGATAAAAAAAGCAGTAAAGTTCACGGTATGAAACTATTGAAAAATCACTGGGTAGGTTTTAATTCTAAAAAGTCATTTCAGTAATATCATACATCTTAAATGTTATCAGTTCCAAAAACAGCTAAGCCTGGGTCTCTTAATGTAAAACAAAATGAATGTAATTTTTAAAGATGATCATTTAACCTGTGGACTCTAGTTTCTTAAATGAAAGCTTATCACTTTATATAAAATGAATAACTAACTTCAACAAAGTACAAACAGAAATTAATTAAATTGGTCAGTAGTTCTTTGGCCATGACAATATGATAATATTCAGCCTTACACTGGTGACAGATGTATAACGTACTTACTTTTGAAGTTAATATTTACCCCATTATTATTGGAAGGTAAATATAATGGTATTATTTTAGAACTTAGAAGAGGATAAGATCTTTGCAAACATTTTCCCCTCAGGAATTATCAAGATTACATAAAATTAATAAAGGATCTTAAAATACAGTCATGTGCCCCATAATGACATTTTGGTCAATAATGAACCACATATATGATGGTGGTCCCATAAGATTATAATACTGTATTTTTACTGTCATTTCTACGTTTAGACATATTTAGATATACAAATACTCAGCATTGTGTTATAATTGCCTACAGTATTCAGTACAGTATCACACTATACAGGTTTGTATAATAGCCTAGGAGCAATAGGCTATACCATATAATCTAGGTGTGTAGTAGGCCATAGGATCTAGGTTTGTCTAACTACACTCTACGATGTTCACACAATGCTGAAATTGCCTAAGGATGCGTTTCTCAGAATGTATCCCTGTTGTCAAGCAAAGCATGACTATATATTTGTAAGAGCCAGACACTAAATTTTCCTTTAGTTTTTTTACATAGAAGGATTGTGAGGGGATAAAGTGGAAAAATACAGTGAACAAAACAATATATATTGCTTGGATATACAAAACAATCATCATCTGTCATTATCTCTCACCATCATCACTAATATCTACTTGTTACGATGTGCTAGGGGCTGTTCTAAGTGTCTTACGTTTACTTCACAATAGCCTATGTGGTGGAAACTATCATTACCTCTCTTTTAAAGGTAAGGAAATGGAGGCACAGAGAGGCTGGGGTGTCTGCCTAAGGTGGTGAAACCAGGTTTCAAGCCCATGCAGTCTGACTCCAGAGTCCACGCTCTCACCCACTAGGCTCTTGATTAATTTATTAATGGTTAGGAGAGTTGTGTACCTTAACTTTTTTTTTATTAGAACATAATATTTGGCAACTGTGGATATTAAAGTCAAACACTCACTGTTTAACATCTATTCTAAAAGACTGAGACCACTTCAGCACACATATAGTATGTGAAATGTAGTTAAAAAGAATAACTGGGTTTCATATTTTACAAATTCCTTTCAATCACCCATCTCTCCTGACAACTGTAAGCAGAAGTTGATTATATTTCTCTCCACATTTCTTTCAATATTGTACATTACTGATTATGAATTAAAGGTGTTTCACAAGAATTCTAAAATGATTCCATAAATGATTATAGGTCATAGAGAAAGTCTAGTTTCCTAAGAAATATGCTTAGAAAAGACACTATAGTTATTGGGATAATAAAAAATCATAAAATAATATAGTTATTACTCTGAAAATAATATTTGTTTATAATTATTGCATATACCAGTAACTTTAAAAACTGATAATTTTAAGCTAAAGAAAGTATCTAGTAGTTATAGGAAGAGGATCTCATTATAACAATCTTGTAATATTTATAGTAAAGCTAATTTTTTCAGATGGATAAAAATTTAAATTTTTAAAGATGGATCTAGATATGTAGATAAAGTTCAGTTCTAAAAACTTTTCATAGCCATGAGCAATGGGATAGAAATAAAACATATTTTTAAAATGCCACAAGAATAATTTTGTTTTATTTAATATTTTCATTTCTAAACTCAATAAGCCATGTTGTAACTGCTTTTAATAATCAAAACTGACTTCTTCGTCCTTTTTAATCTCCCTCTTGTAATACTAATCAGAAAAATGGCCAAAAGTCAGGCACCAAAAGAAAGAGAAGAAACAAGTTGCTTGGATGAATTTCAAACTAATCATCTTCTGAGTAACAGAGTCTACAGAAACACATCTGATTAGTTGTTCACCTCTGAGAGAGGGCCAAACAGCAGGAGGACATGTAATTCAAATGGCTCTTTTTCTGGAACTGTGACAAATATGGCCTGCCATTTCATCAAAACCTTCATCTCTCCTTTTTTTCTTTTTTTTAAAACCAATTAATTAATTCTAGGGCTGACTTGCATATCTCCCTCTCCTTCATTTGGCACAGCTTACCAAAATGACATTTGCTTCACTCTGTCTCCAAATGTTGGTTAACCAACAGGAGCCAAAGCAACCTCACAGTCAAGTTGGTGAAATAAGGCATATTTGGAGACAATCTAAGTACCCAAATAGAAAAAGAACTCTCTAAGGCCAATAGGCTTCCCCAAGGATGCCCCCGCTTCAGCACCTTCCTCTCTATTCAAGTCATCTCTTGGCTCTGATCCAGTTTTGATATGTTCCAGTAACTCTCATTTTCCTTTCTTTAATTTTCTGCTAATTATTGTTGTTTAAAAGCACTTTAGAAGCAATTTTCATATGTTTTAATCATAACTAAGTATGTTTCCCACCATTCCTTATGTTTCAGGACTCTCAAATTTAAGAAATCCTAGGAGATTTGACTAACTAGAAATATGATGAACAATCTATCCAGTTTATCAGGGGAAGAACAAAACAGTTACCTCTTGCCTATGAGAAAAGTTCTGTCTTGAAATTGGCAGAAGACCTTCTGCCGATCTAAGCTAATTAAACTTCATTAAATCTTGGTATTCTCCCACCTCTTTCCATTTTGTTACTTTTCTTACCATTTAGACATTTCCTATGGCTAAGCATACGCTAAAAGTTACCAAAATCCTTAAATTGATTTATTTCAAACGTGACTGATTAAACTTACTTACAAATGGCTGAATTTTAAAATGATACCCCGAATATGCCATGTAAAATCTCTATTTAATATTTTCCACTTTGATACAAATCACAAGAAATAGTTTTATACTGAACTCTTTGTATTAATATTCAATATTTTAAGGTTTTCCTTTTCCTTCTTTTGAATGATTGTCTCAGTGAAGTGCTACCCACTGTCCTTTAATAATAAAATTCTCTAAATAGTTCCAGTTCTAAAGTCATACTCCTAAGCTTCTCACACCTCCCTTTAGCAATTCCAAATTTGAATGTGGGATAATGGAAAAAGCTCTGTTCAGATGTACTTCATTTAGATTTACCTGGACTTAAACCCTGCCTCTATTGTTTATTACCTATATGTAATATAGAGCAAATTGGTGAATATCTGCAATTCTGTTTTCTCATTTATAAAATAAAAAAATTAATACCTACTGCATAGCGTCGTGAGGAAAATACCTGGCAAATAATAGGCACTCGTTTCTTTTCTCTTCCGGGTCTTTTCCAGACTATTTAACTGAATCTGGTTCTTAGCATTTTAAGTTCATGACTATTCCAAGGAGCAGACCCAGATCTCTCTCTCTTTTAAGTTAAAGAAATAAAAGACCTGTCCAGGGCTGTACCTTCATAAAAAAATCAAAATTTCATTGAGTCCATTAATTAGCATTGTGTTGACTCACTTCACATGGTTATTTCTCCCCATGAGTTAAATGGAAATTAGAGGAAAAAAACTCAGGCTCTTTTCTCTTTAGAACCACAGACTCATAGAGCTAGAAGGAACTTTAAAGATGATCTATTCCTGCTCCCCTCCACATGACAAGATCAAGGACAAGCTGGTTAAATTTACTCCCCTACCTCTTCAAGATCATTCTCATATTTTACATAAGTTATTTGTATCCAGGTGTCCTGACTTCTAGTTTAACACAATGTAGTATTAGTTCATAATTTTCCACTCCAAAACTCATGCTTAGAGTGCTTCCTTTCCTTATAACTACTGAAAGGTAAGATGAAGAAAGAAAAATCTTTAATGCTATAGGTTGAAAGGATTTTAAATAACCTGGACTTTTTAAAGGTAACCAAAAGAAATAGTAAGAATATTAAATCATAAATATTATTTAAAATAAGTTCATAAATGCTAAAAATCAGCTCTTAAAATGAATCAAAGTTAGATATAACACTTATAGGTTACAATGATGACATACTATATTTGATATGCTGATTTTCATCTTCCCAGGGAAACACCCAAAAAAGCACTAGGAACTATGAATAACCAGAATTAATTTGTCAAATATCAGGAGAAAAGCTACTCTATAGAATAGATGGCCTCAAACCAAAAAATCACTGGTGGTCAATGGCCAGTGAAGGTTTTGCCTTCTGAAACGTGTGTGTGTGTGTGTGTACATATATGAAAAAGAAAAGCCACATAAAAAGTTAAGCTTGCTTAGATATCTTATGAATATATTATCTGAATTCAATTATTAATGCTAGTTGCCAATATTTCTACTTTCCAAAATGTCATTAACTGGTAAATTTATCTATGGGGAGAAAGTAGAAATGCTGTAGCACCAAGTTAACATGTCATAGTTGTGTAGTAGTGAAGATATTCTCTAGCCAGTTTCTTGTTTTTTGTCTCTCCTTCATCAGTATCAATTTTACATGCTTTCTTTCTACAGGCTTATTTTTTCAAAAAAACCTCTCCCTTGGGTTCAATTTAGAATCAATACACTTTTTAATTAGTTGAACAATATATAGAAGATGATTTTCTTTATTATTACATAGTACAAATACATCTCATAGTTGTTAGTCTAGTGTTCACAATATCCACTTGCTTATTCACCCTTATAAGAATGAATGTAAGTTATAAAGAGTATCTCAGTTTTGTTTAGTTTAACTACCCTAGGAGAAGGAAGACCTATTAAAACTACAACAAACCAAAGTGAAAGAAACAAAATAAACAAAACACCTACTTGTATGGGCAGGTAACATTGTGGTGGTTATTATAAAACTCTTAACTTAAAATTCCTTTAAACCTAAGGAACTTTGGTGGGGAGAGGTGAAAGAATGCAATCAAAGCTAAATGATCACCAAATTGAACAGGATAATTCAGAAATCACCATTTTCAATTCTCCTTCATTTTCATTTATTTTCATAAAAATTCTTACCATCCTTGACAAACTTCCACTACCTCAACTCCTCTAGGAAAAAAATACCAAAAATGTCCAGTGTCTGTTGAAATTCACAGAATTTTGACATTTGGAGACTGCTTTGTCCACATCATTAGCTGTCTGTTGATGGATGGTGGTTTTGATAAACATGGTATCTCTTACCAGCCCTTCACTTGGTTTGATGTTTGCCAGCTGAATCACTTCCAGGTGAGCAGACTGTGAAACCAGGGGATCTGATGACAGGGATATAATGTGGTCACAAACTCCAGAAAGAGTTTTACACTGGAAGCCAAAAAAGAAAAATAGTTATGGTAAATATGTATTGTAAGTAACATACAAATCACCTTTTGTTATAACTTTTTTTACAAGGCAAAATAAAAGAAACAGTAAAAGAAAGTAATTGGCATTTTATTCTGTAAAATCTATATGAAAAGAAAACACATACACATATAACACACCCATATTCTAAATTATAGACATAAGAACTATATGCTAAAATATTCACAAATGTTATGGTTATGTTGTTTCTATTATTTGATTCATCACGCCTAAAATAAAATCATTGTTTCTAAACAATCTTAATAATCTGAGAACCTCTTGATAACCATCAGATTGAAGTGAATTAAATAATATCAAAAATCTTGATTTTTTTTTTTAACTTAATGATAAGAAAAGTTAAAAAAAATCTGGCCAAGGTCCAGGAAAGATGACTTTCCCAAGTCTGCTTGGTGAACTCTTTCTACTTATTTATCTAGGCTTTCCTGCTCAAGGTTACCTTTGTATAAAGTTTCCCACCTCCTCCAGGCAAGGTTTGGCACTCCTTCAATCCTGCTTTCTCAGCATTCTATGAACAATCTAAAATTGTATGATAGCTATTTTATTCTGAATCCCTCTGAGGCAGGGACCACGATCTACTCATCTCTGCCTTCTTTTCTTTCCTCTACCCCCACCTACCACCTACACGAGGCAGACAAATTCTAAAACATACAAAGCACTCAATAAATATTAGTTGAATGAACTGAAGAGCAAATGAACTTAAACAATTAGTGAAGTGGCTTTACTGAGGACAGAAAGCTAGTGCTTTAGTAAGGATAACTCCTATCCATGCTGATACCTGTATAGAATAATAGATTTAAAATATATGTTGCATCTATCACGGTACTGTTAACACTTAGACATGGAAAAATCATGAAGAAAGTGGAATATGAGTGATGAAGTTTGGAATATACTGCCCTAAAATATGCTGGCCCTCAGATGCTTCACAGACTCTCACTGTATTTTCTGAAGCCTGGTTTCCATCATTTTGAGATTTTTTTTGCCTTTACTATAAGAAAACTTATTATTTTGCAGTAATCAAGGTGTAATATTCTATCCATCTCCAACATGTTACATTTGTTCTGTGACCATTGCATTAGTCTACTGTGAGGGAGACAGTTCCCCCTGCCTGGCCAGGATAACAAGGACTCTTCTTATTGACTGCATTCTGCCCTTGGTCCATGGTCTCAGTCTGTGCTGGGCTCAGCTTCCTCACAGTAAAGACTCTGTCATGCTAAATTTCCCTCCCTAATTGCACTTGTGCTTTTAGAATCTACTTCTCAAGTCTGCACTTTTATTGTCGATATCAGCTTCTAAAGACAGACAGCTGCATGGTACCAATACCCATGGAAAGAAAGAACATGGGCTTCATATGAAGACAGATGTGGGCAATCACCACACTGCCAATGACTAGCTGTGTGACTATAAACAAGTTATTTTATATCCCTGAGGCTCAGTTTCCTAAGGTAGAAAATAAAATGAGGTAATAAAGATTACTTTATATGGATGACATGCTAAAACATGATAATGCATTAAAAAAGATTCCAATATGGCTCCTATCCAAAGAAGACACTAAATAAATGCTTTTTTCTATTTCCTGTTGCTTCCTCTACCCCTAGAGGGCTCAATCCTTACTCATGGAACAAATTATCCCATTATTCTTAATTCCATGACCTTGTTGACCATCTTATAATGGCCAGTAATCACACTGGCCAGTCTAGCTGCATGGTCATGATGGAGAGTTCACATCTCTTTTCACTGTCTCAGGTCTCAATGCTTTTAGATACAATGAAGGTATTTATCCTGAAGAGTTGCTATGCAAAGTGCCAACAGGAAGATCATTCCCAGAAATAGGGAACCCTACAGGGCCAGCTTCATGGGAGTGTGACTTGTACAGTCACACACGGACCTACACTTGGTTTTATGCCCTGCTGTTGCTGTCTTGGAATTCCTAATTGTTTTTGAACAGGGGGCTTGGTATTTTCATTCTGCTCTAGGTCTCACCAATTATGTAGCCCATTATGGGATCCCATTCTCTCTGTGCTTTTTTTTAATTCCTCTTAAAAATGTTCATCAGCAGCCATGAGGAAAGGACAGAATGGCAGCACTTACACAAAAACTGGCTGCAGTTCAAATTGCTGCAGTTCAAATTGCAGGTTTGACAGGAAGAAAAATACTCAGGCAGATTTAAATCTTTTAACTATTCCTTTCCTCACTTAGTGGTTACATTCTCATTCTTATTTTCTCTTGATCTCAAGGGGGGAGATAACATTGTTAATTCTGAACGGTTTCTACATAGGATACTTGGATTGCATGTTAACCTGAAGGGTACTAAATCGGTAAGCTAAAAAGAACCCTTTGTGTTTTCTACAAATTGAAGCATATTTCAAGAGTCCAATGTATAAATAAATAGTAAGGTAATGGATGTATATAAATGGCTCAGTATGTGTACATTACAACATAAAACACACTGGTAATGAGCAATAGTAGCTCTCCTATTTAGGCATTTGGTAGCATGTAGAAGTGGGGTGGAAGAAAGAAAGGCAGAAATACTAGACATTTCACAAAAAAGAAAATACCAATTAAATCTACTATATTAAGTTGCAAAACATTTTTTTTCAGATTTCTCTTGAGTAATTTTGTTTGCCAAACGCCTGCTATGTGCTAGGTGCTGCTAGGAATACAAAAAATGAGTAAAACATTGACTTTACTGGCAAAGTTGTCAGGAGTTAATATATTAAAGATCTTGAAAAATAATATAAAGAATTAGGAAATAAACTCCACTGGAACTTTGCTGCCTGTTTTAGAGATAATGTACTAGAACCTTTATACTGTAGCATTTGGTATTTGACTAAATAAGCCAATCAGAAGGAGTATAAAATGGTCTTGCTTTGCATGCTAATTCTGTACTTATTACTCCACCACACATCAAGTTACTACAGGAAACCACATTAGGAGTACTACAGCACAATTCCAGGGAAGTTATTTAACACAATCTTATAAAAAGTGAATTTGGTCAATGTTCATTTAGTGAAATCATGTGAGATATTACATTGCTATAATTTATATTTTAAATATATATATTTTATTTTAAAATACAATATTATCTATTACTACCCAAGAGTGTATTCTAGAAAAAATAACTACAAAATAGCAAGAAAAATTCATTTTTATTATAACTTAACATCATTATTATTAGATATCATTTGTAGAGCACTTACAATGTGTCTGGCACAAGGCTAAATATTTCATATTCATTATCTCATTTATCCTTCTAACAACTTCCTGAAGTAGATATTGTTACAGCCAGTTTAACACATGAGAGAGCAAGGATAAATAAATAGACCAAGGTCATTGACTTGGCAGAAGGACTTGAATGCCTAATCATTATTGTGCTCTCTCTATTTCTATCCTTAGATCTCGACTTCTGTTTTTGATCAATTACATTTTGCATTGTTTAAAATCAGTGTCTGCATTAGATGGATGTTATATAACACAGTTAAACTACATAACGAAATATAAGGTAGGCCTGCAAGCATTCTTGCAATTTGGAATGTACTTTAGATAAGGAATATGAGAACTGAGACTGTGAAAGACATGGGTCTCTGAGAAAACTTAAAGCAATTTTAGCAGCAAAAGGACAACTCTATTCTAGCTAGATAATGACTGGTGACCACTGTACAAAGGGGATTATTTGCTATTTTTGCAATATTTATACCAAAGGATTTTAAATTTGATTTATCTTTAGTTCTAAAACGAGAATAAAAATATGAACCTAAAATTAAAGTCCAGTAAATAATATGTCTTAAATAAAGCTAAAGGGAACATAAAATGGCAAGGTATGTTATAACTGACTCTCTGGATTCTGTTATAAACCACCCAAGGTGGTGACAAAGGATTAATAACTGAATAACAGCTAACAGACAGGGCTAGCTATGACTTAAGAATCTTTTAAAACTGAAGAGTGTCATGTGCTGGATTTTAAGATATTGTGTGTTTTTTTTTCTCTTGGGTAGTTTATATTAATTTCAAATATGAATTAATATAATAGATCATATTCTCAGGCTGAAATGGAGTTTTCACATTCTGTCCTCTCTCTATATATATTTCATATATATAATTATATATATATGTATATACATATGGCTAGTTCACCTAAATCTGAAAGTTCTAAAGGGAAAAAACATCTGAGCAAAGCATGTTTAGTATAAAATAAATAATGGTTTTTAAACAGTTATAAAAGCAACATTTTCATCACTGTGGAAATTCAAATACAATCACCCTACATTAATATATTAACCAATAATAACAAATGGCATTCTTAAGTCTGAACTTTTAAGTTTTTTTAGATTAATACATGAAGATTTAGCTATTATTTTTTAAAAAGAAAATACAGAAAGTGCTCTAAGTACAAACAACAGTGAAAAGCTAAGGGATAGGAAACAATCTTACATTAGCCTCGAAGCACACTCAGGCATGACCAAGCTACTCAAAGTATTTTTATTTGCTTTTCTAAATAAGTGGAGTGCTGGTCAGTTATTCTTCAGAGTGTATTAGAGCAAGTGAGTAAAAATATCTTTAGATTAAAAAGTCAGAAAATTTATTTGACATAGGAAAGAACTCTAGGCTCATAAGTTTAACAAAAGACTTTACAGAAGGAAATTTTTACTTTTTGGGCATATAAATATATACAAGGAATAAGAGTATGAAATATAAGACTAAGATAAATTAAGGAAACAACAGATAGATACACGTTTTAAGATGGCAATGGTGGTATGAAAGCTACAATTTAAATACAGCTTAAACAATTGAGGTTTATTATCAATAACATGGAAAAGAGTAAAGTTTTCTTTTGATAAATAATATGTATGTGTTTAAATAGTTATTGATATAAAATTTCAATTAAAATAGGGAACAGCATATTTTATTTTGTTTGGTTTGTATATTAGTATAATTCAGTTATTATAAATTCTGTAACTCTGTGCCAATTTAGGATGAAATTTCCATTATATTTGGAGAATAAGGGAGGCTTTGTTTTTACAAAATATCATACATTTATTCTGATACTAAATAGTGAGGACTCTAAATGATATATGCCTCATTCAGAAATATAAGTCTGTTTAGTATGTTAGTCCTGACAGATCTCTGTTGAGCTACACATTTTGCACTTCTAATTATGATGGTTCCCTAAGAAGACACAAGGAGTGAACAATCATTGGTAATTTCAAAAGAGTAAAATTCAGAAACAGAATTTAAAATATTAATAGTATTTAAAATTATTATTCTATATACACATTCCCCAACACAGGAAGAATTTCTTGTTCATATGATTAAAAAGGATTGAAGGAAAAACAATTTTTTAAACTTAAAAAACTAATATTATAAAATTTCAATTTTAACCCAATGTTAAAATTATATCTATAAATAGCAAAGATTAAGAGTTTCAAATAGCTTCAGAAAGCAACTGCAGTTGCAAATAAACGAAGGTCATGTGAACTTCATTCCAATAAGGCCTAGAAAACTCCTATAATCCGTTTACATTTCAAACTCTGGTAGTGGAGGAGAAAACCACAACAAAACAATTAGCAAAATGAAAGGAAACCACCACCGTGCCTTCACTAAGCCTTTCATGCGTTCAACAATTGCTGAGTGTCTGCTACATTATTCAAATGCCAACCACTAAGCTCAAGGATTTCACAGCCTGGGATAGTGTTTCTGGTAATGCATTTGGTTTTGTCCTTAACATCCTGACATTAAGCATGCTGCCCTTGTGTTCCTGATAACAGAAAAGCAGCAGTGACCCCAAGAGGCTGTGAAGAGTTAAAATTAGTAAGTCAAAACTCATGATCTTAAAAGCATTATTTCCTTCTAAATTCTTACATTTGCCCACATTAAAACTTAAAGGTCCCGAAGCTCATCAATAGTGTCAGTCCTGTAACTACAAGCTTCCAATCACTTAAGTCCTTATATTCAAAGAATTTCAAGGCAGATGATTTGAGATCACTTTGTTCACTGTTCCTGAATGACACTTGGGGATCCCTGAGAGGTAAATTAATGGAAAAGTCAAGACTAAAACCCAGAAGTCCTAATGCTCAGTTAAGTGCTCTTTTCACAATGGCATGCTGGCTCTAACCAAAGAACTCTTTACAACGAATAAGACGTGAACCAAACAAGTTAGGAGGAAATATAGTATCTTATATTTAAATTCTCAAATATAATTTTTATAGTTATTCCCTCTTGGCTACGAGTACCTTTTTGGCTTTATTTTTAAAATTTCATTTTTGTTTTTGTTTTAGTCATTTTGAGTTGAAATTTCAATTAATGATGCTGTATTAGCTATCTGTATCTGTGTAACAAATTACTACAAATTAGAGGATTAAAGCAATACACATTTACTCTCTCACAGTTTCTATGCATGGCTCAGGAGTCCAGGCACTGGACCCAGTCCTGGGTCTTCTGCATAGGGTCTCACAAGACTGCAACCAAGATGTCAACTGGACTGCATTCCTACAGGGAGGCTTAAGTAGGGAAAAATCTGCTTCCAGATTCATTCAGGTTGTTAGCAGGATTCATTTCCTTGTGACTGCATGACTAAGGTCCTCATTTTCTTGTTGGCTATCATCCAGGGATCACTCTCAGCTCCTAGAGGCTGCCCTCTGGTCTTGGCTGCATGGCCCCCTTACAACATGGCAGCTGACTTCTTTAAAGCCAGGTTGTCTTTTTTAAAGGGTTCACATGATTAAGTCAGGCCCACCCCGGATAGTCTCCCTTTTGATTATATTAAAGTTAACTGATAAGAGGCTTTAAATACATCTGCAAAATCCCTTCACCTGTGCCATAAACCAAAACATAATCATGGGAGTGAAATCCAGCATATTCACTGGTCTCAACCACACTGAAGAAGAGTGCAGGGGGCAGGGATCTTGACAACCATCTTAGAGTCCTGTCTACCACAGATGCCAATGGAAAAACACCAACAGTAAGACAGATACAAATGTTACCGAAATTATATGCCTACAATTTATTACCTTAGAATTAGATTTTGATCTCCTAGAGAGACAGCTATAGTGTACTGATTAAGAGCCTGGGACTGAATCATAGCTTTATCACTTACTAACTGCATGATCTTGGGCAAGTTACTTAATCCCTCTGTGTGCCTTAGTTTCCTTATCCATATAATTGGGATAAAATTGTACCTGTATCACTACATCGTGATGAGGACTAAATGAAACAATAACAAATACTTATTGAGATCTTACTATATTCTAAGTATTCTAAGTCCTTTACATGTATTAATTAATTTAATCCCTACAACCTCTCTAAGAAGGAGATACTGCTATTATCTCTATTGTACATATGTGGAAATGGAGGCACAAAGGTGTTAAAAACTTGCTTGAGGTCACACAATTTTTAAATGTTAGAGCCAAGTTATATCCAGGCAGTTTTGCTTCAGTTCCTACTTGCTTAACCATTGTGCTTGGAATGTTGCCTGGCATGTAACTATCAGATATTTTAATGCCTACAGAGCCAAACTTTGAGATAATACTATCACCTAAAAATTGCACTTTAAAATAATCATCTAAGAATGATGAAGTCAGCACCAAACAGTGAGAGAACATCAGTCCCAAATGTGCAGCTTCTTTGATGAGCAAGAAGTGGGCCCATGACACTTCAAACTTACTTCTAACTACTTTCCCTGAAACAACCTGGGATGAATTAAAAGTTGGGAAAAGAAGCTCCACTACTACTCTCATTTCTGATAGGGAAATAGAGTAAGCCGGAAACCAGAATTGGATCTGGAAAAATCTCTGCTCTATTTTTCTGCTGTTTTCAGGCAGGAAGCAGAGACAGGCAGGCTTGTGGCAAGTCCCCCAGCAGATGAGAGATCACTCATTAGAGGGCAAGCCATTTTCCAGGCTCAAGAATAACAGTGGTCTGGACATATCAGTGGCTCAATTAAGGTGTAGACTATTAGGGAAATGTTTTCATTTTACTTTGGACTTCATATTCAAATAGCAAGAGTGAAGCAGTTCATTATAACTAGATGTGCTTCTGGAAAATTCAGACACTATATATATACACTTTATGGGTAAATAGGGAACAAACAGCAGAGATCTACGAGCAGTGTCTTCACTTACAGTTGAGAAATTTGAAGTTTCCATGTGTAGCTCTATGGAGGTAAGAGCTAACCACACTGTGCCAGTTATGAATTTATTGGCTTTCAGCTTTAAATTCTGGCCTCTTTTAAGCATTTATCCTTTATAATGAGTACAATGTTAAGTTTTTGTCAATAGAGGACACTGGAGGGACACTGCAGGGGGAAGGAGGCTTCTCTTCCTGATGATTCCTATGGGCTTTGTTTTACTTTTTCTTGCTCCTGCTGCAAGGTCCATCAGTGGTGCATGTGTGTGGGAACATTGGTAGCGCTCTGCCCCAACCATATGCCCAGACTATGCAGTCCCTCAGTGACCCTGTGGCCTCAGCCTGGGCTCAGTGACCACCATCCTGAAGCTATTTCAACATGCTCTCGAGGCCTCTTACCCATAGCAGCACCCCAACTTTTGCTGTGAGCCCTCCCACCAGCATCTCTTGCCAACATACTGGAAGATTGTTTCCCTCTTGCCTGGCTACTATGGACAAGCTCTGGTCTAGGCAACCCAATGAAGCTGTCACCACACCTTCTCAGCCTTAGGAAAAGTGTTCCACCTATAAGATATCCTTCCTCAAGTCCTCTCCCTCAGTCCTAGGACACGATTTAGGGTTCTCTTTACATCTTTACAGGTACTCTCCTATCACAGTTTAATAATTATTTATATAAAACTTCCCTTGTTTAAGTTACTGTGTGGTTTCTGTCTCCACACAGATTCAATTACCTTATTTCTCCTTATAGAAGAAATTTTTATATTGACAGTACAACTATACATTAAAAATGTCCTTGGTCACACACAGAGTGGTCTCAGATGAAAGCAGTCCTCCAATTTATCACTTTATGTGGCCAGGCTGCTTTGTAATGATTTTGTTTGTCACTAAAGAATTAAGGCATTTAGACCTTAGAAGTCACAGATACTCCAAGCCTCCAACTTATTCAGAAAGGCTAATTTAGCTTGTTCATAGCTAGTAAGTGCCATAATGGGGTCAGAGCACCAAATCTTTTAACTCTGAGGCTGATAATCTTTCTACTATATTACTCTACCTCACTTGAATCCCCCCCAAAATGAATACTACTGTTTGAGGACAAGGATTGTACCCTCAGAGTCAGTCTGAATATGAAAGCATTTTGCAATGCATAATGTGTTCAGCAAATGTAATGTTAGCAAGAACATTCATATAAATATGCTGCCTTACATAATGTCTATCTAAATCATAATAAGAAACACTAAAACCAGATTATTTTAATTCTTCATGTAAGTCACATTCCCTTTAGTATATATGTGTTTTCCTTTTGTCCCAGGAAAGACAAACATTTTCTACCTCTATCATATTATATCTGGATTTCTGGTGTATCCTTTCCTGCGTGGGACATCAGTTGTGGAGAAGTTAATTCACAGTTAAAATAATTTACAATGCAATTAACCACCAAAGTGTCAAAATCTGAAGATAATGTATTACAACACTTAAGAAACCAATGACTGAGTAATAGTGTTAGTATGTCTCTTTAAGTTCACCAAAAAGATAGTAAAAGGGGCTAAGATAGAAGGGTCATGCTAACTTCGAAAAAATAAAGCAGCATCTCAGGTTTTCCATTTATAAAACTCAGTATTAGAATTCATGTTTTAAAGAGATTGACCATAATTTTTATGTTTAAATGCTATAGTTACAACCAAAATCTCAACCATAACAAAAAATATCAACTTGCATTTGAACCAAAATCACAGCTTTAAGAGAAGAAGAATCTGGGCTATAATTGGCAAAAGCTGCCTTTTCATAGCATCAGGCACCTTTTGAAGAGCAACAAAAATTATTTTTAGGAATTTTTAAGTGAGTGGCACTGTTTTCAAGAAACTTCTAAAGATAAATTATTAATATTAGTACAATCACTTTTATTTCATTATAGGGCATGCTGTTACCCTGGTACTTAAATACATCCTCAAGGTTTTGGGCAATTAGAAGAGGAAAGCTATGCTTATATAAATGATATGATACAGATGTCAGGGCAAAGACTAAAATGAACTACTTTCTTCTCCAGTCTCCTCTTTTACATCTAACTGTTGGCTCTGTACAGTTTCAGCTATTTCTAGTATGGATAGCAGAGAAGACACAATAATCCCAGCCCAGATGAAGTTTGGGAGTAAAGACTTCATAAATTTAAAGAAAGGAAAAAATTACACAGAATGTTTATGAAATAAAACAAATACTCAACATGCCAAAATAAGCCTAATTCATTATCAAACCTAAACAAGTAAAGAAAGAAAACCCAGCTTGGAGTAAAAAGAGAGAGGGGAGAGAGAGGTAAAGAGGGGGAGAGAAAGTAAAGAGAGAAAAGAGAAGAGAGTATTCTTGAGAATGCTCTGTAAACTGTAAAGTACTATATATAATAACTAAAGATAATCTTAACATTAAAATAATAAAATAGGCATTTACTGTATTTATTCTTCCTGTTATCTTTACAAAATGATGGAGTAAAAAGCAAGTGCCATATACAAGGCTACTATGTTGGTTACTGTAAAAGGTGTTTTTGAGTTCAGAACAATCTGATTTAAACAATGTGACCTTAATGATTACGCCTGGCCTGGGATTTCCATGAGTTTAATCAAAGCTGACAAGTGTTCCAGGCTCACCAAGGAGAGCAGCAGGGTTGTGACAAGAAGAGGAAGTCTGCTAAAGCACAAGATCTGAAATGGCTTCTAAGGAGTGCATATCACTCCAGATTCAAAGGCTGTAGTGAAAGGTGGGAGTGAGAAGAAGGTATAGAACTAAAGAGAATTCCAGATTCTGTAACTGATTTACTGTATAAAACAAGGATCTGTGCAGAGCAAAACAGATGGGCTCCAACATGCCAGGGAATGCATAATCTGGGACAAAGCCTAACTGAGAGGGAAAGATCAGATCAATAATGAAATATCATACTATTTATTTTTAGTCAATAATCACCCAGATATATACTACATTGATTATCTGTATTGCCTTTTGTCCTTTATGGCCGTACTCTGTCATCTGTTCCATTATATTTAATGGCAAATTCCAAGGAAACCCAAGCTGCTCAGTTTCTTTTTATTCATTCTTACATTTCATATTAACAGACATCCCTGCCTAACACTGCAACCAGCCTCCCTTCACACCAGGCTTTTTGGTCTTCACGGCCCACTAGTCTCTGATTTTAAGCAGAAACAATTTCTCCAATTTTAGAGACGAGAAAAGTGAACAGAAAATCTAGTCTAGGGACTGTTCAAGTCACTTTTGCCTATTTCACTATGTGTACTATAAAATTATCCATTAAAAGGCATCAGAATTATAAATATATTAGAATAAATATATACTTTTATATTTTTTCATTATAAAGGCATGTAAACTAATTGAAAACAATTGGGAAGATACTTGAAACTAAAAAAAAAATCAGCTATTATCTTTCCAAGCAAATGTAATAAATATTAATATTATAGAATATTCTCTTTTCAAATTTTCAACAGTGATGATTCATTCTGTTTATAATGCTATTAACCTGGTTTTTACTTAACATTATCATTTAGAATCTTTCCTTTAAATTGGCAAATGAATATTTTAGGTGTATTTGTAAATATAACATATGTTATATATTCACAAACAATTTCAGACAGTAACTGTGAGTAGTAAATATTTCATCCTGTGAGTACACCATAGTTTACTGAAGCATTATCTTATTATTTCCTATTTTTCATTATTATATACAATGCTGCTATAAACATTCTCCATATAAAATATTATTGAGTTCTTCAATTTATTTGTAGACTAGATTCCCAAGACATTATAGCAATATGGACTCTGGAGCCAGACCACCTGAATTTAAATTGGATCCTAAATGCCTTCTAACTGTATTACTTCAGGAAAGTCACCTAACCTCTCTGTGCTTCAGTTTCCTCATCTGTAAAATGGGGATGACAGTAATAATACTTACCTCATAAGGTTTTTATGAAGACCAAATGAGTTATTTTTCATAGAGCACTTAAAATAGTGCCCGAGGCATACTATAAATACTACATGGTAATATTAATGTTTGTGAGCCTTGAAATAGCCTAAAACTTGCTTCCAAAAAAGATTTTGTGAATATACATGCCCAACACTAAAGTATGCCCATTCTAACTTCATCAGGTTCTCACCAGCATTTGGATATGTTTAATATGTATGTGTATGTGCACACATGTGTTTGGGTTTATGAACTGACAGGTGAAAATTTGTATTTCATTATTGTTTTACAGGAAGTCCTTGTTATCTGAGGATAACTGCCACTGGAAAGTAATGGTATCTTTGTAATAACCATTATAGGAATGCAGAGCTTGTCCCTTTTAAAAATATAGAAATCCTACAATATGTGCATTATCCTTCTGATTTATCATTAACCCCCTTTTTAAAAACACTCATATACTTTTTTTATTCCTTATCATCTCATTTGGTTTTGTTGCTCATCCCTAGTCCTTTGCTATTCTGCACTTTCCTATCCTGGAATTCTACTTTTGCCTCATTTATTTGGTGATCTTATTCAAACACATTTCTCAAAAAGGTACGTTAGTGACCTTTCTGATCTAAAAGTATCTTTTCATTGCTTTCACACATGAATGATAATTTAGTTAGATATAAACATTTTTTGGTCATTGCTTTTCTCTCAAATATTTATTTTATTGGGTACAATGAACACTGTCTAGGTGACGGGCAGACTGAAAGCCCTGACTTCGGCATTATACAGTGTATCCATGTAACAAAAACACTTGTACCTCCTTAATGTTTTGAAATAAAAAATAAATATTGATATTTAGAAAAAAATTATAGATTTTGTTCCATTGTCTTCTGACAGCTATAGTTTCAAAGTAGAGATCTGAATACTATCTAATTTTTGTTTCTTTGATGTCAAAATCTCTCTCTCTCTTTCTGTTCCCTCTAAATGAATAAATGCATGGTTCCTTCCTTTCATTTGAATTGGAAAATTCACCAGAATATATCTTGAAATTGTTATCTTTCCAATACATTTTCTAACTTTGGTGAGTAATCCAAATTTTCAAATTTCTATTCCTAAATTATTCTACTATATCCCTTGTTTCATATTGCTTCCTTCCTCAGAAATTAACAATTACTTGAAGGAGGGTTAACCATAATCTACACTCTATAGCCTTAATCTTCTCTCATTTTTTGCCTTTTTCTTCATTTATTAAATACCTGAGTATTATTAAAGTTCATCTTGTGTCTCACTATTTCAATTTTCTGCAATATCCAATATGCTTTTGACTGTTTTCAATATGGTTTAATTTCTATTTCCATGTTGTTAGTTTTATGGAAGTATTTTCTTAGTTCATTTTGCTCTCAGTTTATAGTGGCCTTACCTTCTTGATGGTATGGTATTCTTTTTTAATACAGGCAATGGTTTTTTTTTTTTTTACTCTCTCTGGGAACATCAAACAAAAATTTCTTAATAAACCTAATTCATGAAGAAGGATTTTCTTCTATTATATTAAAGGATACTTCCTCTTCTCTTTCCCATTCTTTTTCTTTACTCATCCTTAAATATATATCTGTTTCAGGGAAAGATACAACACCTCACAACTTTCCTCACCTCTCTATCTCAGTTTGCCGAGGTGTTGAAGGGCACTCTGATGCTTATACAGGTTGAGTATCCCCAATCCAAATATCCGAAATCTGAAATGCTCCCAGATCCCAAACTTTTTGAGCACCGACAAGACACTCAAAGGAAATGCTCAATGGAGCATTTTGGATTTTCATATTAGAGATGCTTAACTGGTAAGTATACAATGCAAATATTCCAAAATCCAAAAAATCAGAAATCTGAAACACTTCTGGTCCCAAGCATTTTGGATAGAGGACACTCAACCTATATTGCTCTGTGGAATTCCTAGGATATAGCAAGTTTTCGTAAGTGACAAGTTCTCCTTCCTCTTGACAATTGTCTACTCTACATTCTGGACAAAATAAAGATTTAGGGGTAGAGTTTAGGCTAAGACAGTTGTGCTAGAGCATATCTCAAGCTACTATAATCTCTACTCAGTCATGTGAGATTCTCTTTTTTTTTAAAAGGCAGTCACCACTGGGGCTGTTCTAAATGCATATTTACTCACATTCCAGTGTCCTAAAGTGAAGAGGTTTCTAAGAACTATTAATATATTACATAGTATTCTAAATGTGCCTGGCATTAGAAAGATTTCAGTCATGCTCTTTAGCTTGGTCAATGGTTGCCTACTAGCACTGTTTTTACTTCCTCCCCATAGGAAACTCCTACTCATTTGTGAAAAATGCTCATTTTTAAATATAGATTTTAGGTTACTATTCAGGTATTTGCACGGATCTTTTAGTAGAATTTTTTTTTCCAATTAAGAAAATAACAAGTATTTGTTATGCTATATTTAACCATTACAGAAACACATAATTTAGAGTTAATGTCCCTAAAATTTATCCCACTTCTTCCAAAGGCTACCAACATTAAGTCTGTTGCATAGTTCTTCAAATTATTTTCTTCACTATAAATATACTTTTTTAACACAAATGTCATACTGTATCTACTATTTGAAACTTGATTTTGTTACTTATGTAAATTTTGATTTCAATCAATATCAGGATATTATGTGATCCAAAATGCTTTAAAATTTGGATTGCTACTTAGAGGTCTATTATATTTTTCTTCGCAAAGCTCCATAAAATATTTCAAAGGAATTTTTATTTTAAAAATTCCAACCAGTAAGTAGGTTTTCTTTTGATTTGTTTTTAAAATTAAAAACACTGGAGTAAGACATATAATGGTGTGACATACAATGGTGTGTTTCATCGTACTAGACACCTCTTGAGCCCCACCTCACATCTTCTCAGTCTACTCTTTTTCCCAGCTACTGCTGTGGCAATCTGCTTCACCCCGGTTGCACTGCCTTTGCTTTTTCCCCTAGAGCTCCCTGATACCTCCAGAAATCTGATAGTGTGAAGAAAGTAACTAACACCCCAAGGAGCAACCTTTGACCAATGGGAGAACTGGATTAGAGCCAGTGCATAAATCTTCCCTCTTCAATCTTTGGCAGGCAGGTTGGACCATTTTGAGGCACATTCTACAGGGCCCCTCAGAAGGTCCTAATGGGATAGAAATCCAGTTCCCTATAGAGGTGAACAACTCAGAACCCATACTGACTCTCCTTCCCAGTGCCACGGGATCACTAATCAACACAAACTACCTGCATTCAAGCCTTTGTTGTAGGTTCTTTTTTTCAGAAAGAATCCAGGCTAAGATGTTCATATAGAATACATATTCATCTATCTTTGACAAAAAGACATTATAAATAATATTTTACTTAGCATAGTCAAGTATCATAGGAACAACAAAAACATTCAAATTAACTCAATTTAATTCTAAACAGGCTATATAAAAACTCAGGCTCTTCATTTTCTGGTGCATATAAAAAAGAGAGAAAGAGGAAATAAAAAACCTAAATAATAAAATAAAACCTAAATAATAAAAATCTAAATAAATAAATACTGGAAAGAGAGTCACTATGTTATAAAGCTTTACCTAGAAAACCTATTAATTTATTTTTTCCTAGCAACAATCACACAGAAAAGATATTAATATTCCCATTTTAAATATTAAGAACAAAAGTCTCAAAAAAATTAAATCACTTGACCAAGGTCACTGAAATAGAAAATGGTAAGACTAGGATTAGACATAGTTTTTAAGACTCAAAGTGATTTATTCTACACTATAGGAGATCTGGAAAAATACTTGTTCTGAAATTTTGTTTTAAAGAAATTATTCTAGCATCATATACCAAGTGGTACAGTATACTATTTTATTATTTTAAAAAATTAATTCTTACCATGAGAAAAGTAACACACAAGTATACTTACAACCTTCTAGTAAAGGCTGGGTCATCTTTGCATAAAAAGGCCAGGATGGGAAGCGGGATGATAACATGAAAATAAAAGTACTTTCTGAGACATGAAAAGAAAAGTACTTTCTGAGATGAACTGACTGGTTAATAACATCCACTGTTTCCATCATCAGACAGGATTTTTAAATACTCACTAGCTGGAATGCAAAACTGCCAAGGTAAATATATGGCATTCATTTCTAAACTTCTTCAATATTATTTATGCTATCACTCATTTCTAATAGCAAGTAGCTCAGAATCTAGCTTTTAAGAAAGATTAGTGAAATGTTAATACAGCAATAATATGAATCTATTATTAGGAATTTAAGAAATTAAAAATTATTTAAATATTGTTTTTAAATTATTTAAACATTTAAAAATATTTTTTAAATGATTAATTATTTTAAATCTGGCTATTAGTTATTACAGTTTTTAATTTCAAACATCATTTTATAACCCCAAAGAGCTTATTTCCTTAGCCTATTTAATTAAAATTATATTTAAGATCTTTCATACAAGAGAAAGCCCACAGTATTTCTTTCATCATAAAAATTTTTTCTGATATTCTGTTACATGGTGGAATCTCAATTTTCTTTAGAAATAAAATTTCATAATTTTTGCAGTCCCCTAGAGATTCTTTTTCCAGAACCTATT
Source organism: Daubentonia madagascariensis (assembly GCA_023783475.1). NCBI lineage: Eukaryota > Metazoa > Chordata > Mammalia > Primates > Daubentoniidae > Daubentonia > Daubentonia madagascariensis. Next base: position 725,858 of record JAKFHU010000522.1, read on the forward strand.
TACATTCCCTTTGTTGACATTTTGAATATTGATTACAAATGTGCCTTTGTTATCTACTGGAACTATTCCTCCATATAAAAGATTATATCAAGAAATGTAAAAATATATACCACACATACATTGAGAGAGAAAGACAAGACAAAGAGAAATCATAGATATAAATTAGAGCCAAGAATGAAGCTAAATTCAAAATGAATACCATGAGATGCACTTGCCAACCATGGGCCACAATTTCAATCTTAAGTTTCTAGCAGCCAATGCATAAGGAAAAGTACAGTGGTTTTCGATACCAACATCAGAAAGACATTACTCTTGAGAAACTTTATAAAGAAAAAACTGTAACACACACTGACCTCAATAACAAGCTTTGAAGTAAACACAATGAAGAACTCACAGCAGCATACCAAAGTCTAATTCAGTACATTCAATACTTCAGAAGGAACAGTCATTGTCATGGAAAACTCAATGCCAAAAAAACAGTCACTCATAGGAAATAAAATGTAGGAGGGAAAGGGTCTGTTCATGCTCCTTAGTTATTGACACAATAGGCACAGCTAGACAATAGCCCTGGTCTCCAAGCAAAACAAGACAGTACCATTTGTGAAGTCTCAGGGAACTAGAATTGGTAGCAACTGCCAGATCTGGAAAGGACATGGGCTTTGGTATCAGATCTGTGTTCACACTCAATACTCAAATAGCTTAATATTTATGACCCTTAGTTCCATCATCTGTAAAATTAAGGTTAAATGAGATAATATGTTTATAGAACCTAAACTAATACTTGAATTCTATAGATCCTAAATAAATATTAGTTTCTTTCTATTCTCCAGATCCTACAGGTGGATCAAAAGGGGGTTTGTGGTATTATTTTCCCTGCTGGACTAATAAGGAGAAAAGTACATTAACTGTACACTCCTGAGATCATCCTTTTATAAGAATGTGATTTATATCACAAAGGCCATCACTGCTGCACAATGAGGGGAAGAGGGTTGGAAGAGGATTGCTCAATATCATTTATATAGTAGATAACAATAAAGGAACAGGAATGCTGCACTGCTGATACTGTGAATTCATATTTTCCCTCCACACATTTAGGTAAAATGTTTCTAAAAATTTTACTTTTCTAAATATAAAACAATATTGTTTTATAATATTCAAATATTTCAGAAATATAAATTTTATAAACTGAAAGTAGGAATAAAAGAGGCAAGTGTCCTTTGGCAGGCATACGGAACTTTACCACCTACTAACTGGCAGATGCAAAAGAAGTTATTAGGACAGACCGGCACTGACCAAGAAATGGATTTACAAATAAAAGCAACCAGCTGTTTATTAACAAGAAAGGAGATGCATTTCCACAAGGCATAATGTAGTCATAACCTATTTCTAGTAATAAAATATCTATAAAGTCATTTATTGATTCAATACATATTACCAAATTACCATTTGAAAAATTGCCTGGTGAGTATAGAGCAAAGGAAGTTTGATTATTTTATCAAGTATTTCATCGAAATGATGACAGAGGTGAATTGCCCCTGTTATAGAACAGAATACCTTTCACTGATCTGTTTTTGTCATAAATGAACAGTTAAAAATTCCAATTTCAAATTCTCTTTACTCTAGGTTATTTTATTATATTCTAACCTCATTACATATAACAATCTTAAAATATTATGTTTTTCTATTAGATACAATGGAATGTTTATAACTAATATACTCATTTTTTGCAGAATGTAGACATTTATTTAATTACTAGTTAAAGAAATATTCTTTAATGAAGATGAAAATAAATCTGAGTATACTTACCACATGAAGAATTTTATTCTCAGTTTCATATACAGTACAATCCTGAAAAAAAGAAACATACAAATTAGATTCAAAAAATCAAGAATTATTTTTAAAATATTTTCTTAGGAATTATACTATGAGTTGAAAAAGTCTTGACAATTCAAATAAAAACAACAGTAAGAATGGAAAAAAATCTGGAATTCTATATAACAAAATATTAATAGTAGTTAGCTCTGATGGTCAGTAACAAAAGATATCCTTATTTTCGCTTAACTGCATTTTTAAATTTTACTACTTTTAAACATACATAATAAAGGACAATATACATTAGACTTTTAAAAAACAATTATTGAAAAAATATTGTTACCATTTTCTATCTAAACTTTTATCTGTGATAAATGTATTTTGTCAAAATATCTCCAACATTTCAAATACTAATTTATTACAGATTAGAACATCAAGAAAAACATTAACATTTATTTCAATAGTCATATCAAAATCTCATACTTTTATATTTTCAACTATCGTAAACTATTAAATATACTTTACAGTATACATTTAAAATTTATACATGCTACTAATAATTAGCAAGTTTATAGTTCTCACCTAAATTTCAGTCACCAAAATTCTTAAAAATAAAACCCACCATTAATTTAATCAAGTGTCACTTATTTGTTTTTGTTGTTGCTATGATTGCCCTTGGGGTCTTCTTCATAAATTCTTTGCCTAGGTCAATATCTAGAAGAGTTTTTCCAACATTTTCTTCTAGAATTCTTATGGTTTCATGTCTTAGATTTAAGTCTGTTATCCACCTTGAATTAATTTTTGTGAGTAGTGAGAGATATGGAACCTGTTTCAGTCTTAAACATGTGGCTATCCAATTTTCCCAGCACAATTTATTGAATAGGGATTCTTTTCCCAAGTGTATATTGTTGTCTACTTTGTCAAAGATAGTGGCAGTTTATATTGGGTTGCTTTTATATCGTTGTCTTGTCTTTTTCATGTGTCCATGTCTTTTTGTTCATGCTGTACATGTTACTAGTTGGTATACCTCCAGATTTGTTTCTTATCTATGGTAATTGGCCTCCAGTTTTTCCTTTGCATAAAAGCTTGACTATTAAAAAGCTTCTGTCTGGTCCAAACAAAGCTATTAAATTAAATAGCATCTGCACAGCCAAGAAAAAATTATGGCATAGACAACTCGAAGGGAAAAATATTGATTACAAGAATAAGGACAATAACCAGAAAAAAAATCAAAACATCATAAAATGGCAAAAAAAACAAACTTTCCATAAAAGGCAAAAGATATGCAAAAAGCTTTAAAAGAACATAATTGCCATAAACATAGAAAAAATGCTGAACACATAAGTCACTAATAAGTGAAATCTTAACCAATGAATTCAAAACTACCTTGTAGAATACTTTAGATCAGGGAAAGTCTTAAAAAGTAAACTTGTCAGAGTATATTCAATACAGGGAAATTATTTAAAGGTAATTTAGTCTGGGTCATATTCGAAGAGAATTCTAAATATAGGGATTGGTGTCTTCTTTCAAGGACCTAATTGATAGGAATTATTTTCGAAAAAGTTAGATAATCTGTGTACTTAATTACAAGTCAATCTATATAATTTGAAGAGTCCAAGCATCAAAATAATCAAACAATTATATTTGAAAAGAAATTGTATTTGGGAAACTGGAAGTGCCATTTCATGAAACTATTCAACCATTCTTGGAAAGTATGATTTGAAAATCTTGACTACCTTCCGATCTAGGCATTGATTACATTAAACTTGGTTCCTCAAGGAAAAAGTTAATTGCTAACTTTGGATCTAGGGATAGATAAACATAAATAAAGGATCTATTTCAAGGCAATTAAGATTTAATAATTCTTACATTCCAGTATATATTCAGTATAATACAAAAATAACTCTTAAATTTAAATGTTTTCTAACATATCCTGTTATACAGTGTAATTTATGTTGACAGAATCTGTTGAATTGTTTAAAATCAGACAATTGAACAATTACAAGACCGTCATTCTATCACTCCTGGTGTCACTGATAAGTATTTTTAGGATGGGAGAAAGCAGGTATGTATGGAAGACTGAAGACATTAAATAAAAATCCTAGAATCTCTTGATGTATGATGTATGTGTACGTACATATTTCTTAGCTCTGCCCACTGAAAAGGCATAGGAACAATAACCAACCTAGTAATAATAAACTTCCCACAGTTTGTGGTCTTGAAATACCATTTCCCAGGCCTTCTTGAAAATGGCTGATTCCAGACTGGGGACGGGAATGTAAAAGATGAGCTTGGATTATATTGTGATATAAGATAGAAGGACGTTTCAAAGACTACTAGGGTTGTGTCAACAGGACTCAGCAGTCAACATGAAGAAATTCCCATTGGCCAAACGTGGAACGATTTGAGCATCCAAAAGGATAATAATTGCAATGGATGTAAACGCAGTAAATACTATTAAATATTACATACATGTATATGTTCGATGCCATATTAATATTAAAATTGAAATATACTAAATATATCAAGATATGTTTAGTAATATTTTAATAATATCAAATATATTAAGTGGAAAATGTATAATAGATGTATTTTTCCCCTTAATTAAGCAAATACTAATCAACTGTGCTAGGATACAAAGATGAATAAAATATAGCTCCTGACGCAGAGAAGTATAGTTTAGGGAGATAGGCATTCACACAAATAAGTTAAAACACATTGAATTCCAAAATTTTCACGCTGTTTTAAGTTTTAATAACTTTAGAAGTATAAATGCTACAAAATTATACAAATCAATAGATAAAAGGCCAATTATTTAAAATTTTAAAATATTACTATATTTTTACTAAAATTCAACACAGCCACCAGGTTGTGCTATACAATGCTCTAGTCAAATTTCAAACTTTGTAAAAACTTTCATCAGCTTCAGCTCAGTGACTGAAAGGATTACATTTGTAATCCTAGATTGAAGATTATTTGAAGAATAAAGTACTGCTGCATATTCAGTAATTTTAACATGATCCCACAAGACAAAGTCTAAGGGAGATTCATGCGGTGACTGAGGTGGCCACATTTTTCCACCAGTTTGAAACACTGTCACATACGAATATTGAAATTAAAAACTTCCTATTTAAAATATAGAAAACTTAGAAAACTAAATGACTGAAAAAGAAATTTAAATAAATTTTGAATGTTTTTTGTGAGTTTGTAGCACTTATACATGTGAAGTTATTAAAGCTTAAATCTGAACTAAGGCATTTGGTATACCCTCAATTAGTATAACAAGGACACAATTATGGGGGCTGAAGGAGCAGAGGAGGAAGCAACTAACTCTGTCTAAAAAAAAAAATCAAGAACAGTGGCTTTTAATTAGGTCTTGGAAACAGTAAGTCTTTAGGCAAAGAAAATAAAGGCATCGTTGCAAAAGCAATGTAATTATACTCAAATGCAGTTAAACTACTGCAGTAATTTTTAAATTTTAGTTCTGTATATATAAGAATCACTTGTGGGGGTTAAATGCAGATTCCCAGGTTTTGTCCCCAGAAATACAGACTCCGTAGATTCAGAATGAGGTCCCCAAGATGATTTTGATGAAGATGGTATTTTGAGAAACACTTGATCTATTTTATAGGATTATCATGTGATAGAGGAATACCAAACAAAAAATTATCAAATATACAGAATTCATAAATCAGTAAGGTGGTTTTAAAACATTATCAGGTGGCTCATTCTAAACAGTTCTCAGATCCTCAGAACTATATGTTCTGGTAACACGTTCTTTCAATTTATTTGACTGATTTTTTTTTTCTCCCAGCAAACTTATTTCTTTCTTTAATAACAGCTTACTACTTTGAATAGCTGCTCTAAGAGTTTGTATCTCTACCTTCTTTAACCCAGATTGGCTTGTTCATTATTGAAAGCCAGAGGCTTTCACAAAGGGTGAGGACACAGCATATTAAAAACAAAACAAAACAACACAGAGAATACATATTAACCTGCTACTTTAAATTAGGGAGAAGAATAGAAACTAAATGACTATGTTCTATTTTGTTAAGCTATAATTTTATGGAATTCATTTTATCATGCTAAATATTTAAATAGCCCTAGGTACTTTGGGGGATTAATTTTATTAGTAAGTTATTTTACTTCCATCAAAATGTGATTTTAAAATATTTGCTTTTCAAGTGTGGGTTTTATTAACACTTGGGGCCAAATATTTTCCCAAAAGATCATACCACAAGTTTTAAAAAGAAAATAGCACTGCATATGGAGAAATCTATACTTTACAAATCTATTCATGCTATGGAATGGTACACCTCTGATGTTCTAGTTATTTTTAGGTTAGAATTCAATTTCGGCTTTTCAAATTAGAGTTAGAGCTATGGTACTATATACTCCCAGGAATTCTCCTCAGTAGCTCAAGCTGTCTTTTACCATAAATGCAAAATAAAATTTTCATTTCTTTATAGTTTTCCATATAATGCTTCTATAATACAAAACATATGATGCACATTTAAATAGGCCAAATTCCTAATAAGGAAATATTCATAAAAATGATGAGTGTTTCTTTAATTTTGATCACTTTTGTTCTCAGAAAAATAAGTATGCACAGAAACAGCCTCCCACAGATGAGCTATACACCCACATAGGATCATAATCAGTTATCCTTTCTGTGAAATAATGATGCAGTTGCTATACTGAGCACAATACACAGAATGATTTTTATTCCTACATGTTACCAGTGATGTTCCATAGTTTGTCAAGTTATAACATGGGAGTTATAATGCTCAGATTAAGTAATATTTCTCAACTGTGTATTATAAGAACAGTATATAAGTTATTAATAAATACATAAAGAGAGATAGTGAAGGGAAATAGTATATATCTCTAATAATAATACAATTATATCTCATGGAACTTTATAAATGCTATAAATTTTCATCCATCTCATTTTAGTGTATATATTATAGTATACCTTTACAAATAACATAAAAATATTGTTTTGCTTAGAAGTAATATTTAAATGATACATCCATGCAAACCTTTGATAATGGTACCTTCACCCTGAACACGTCAACATATATTAAGCTATCAAAATGTCTCTACATGCCTAAGTGATTAATTCAGGCAACAAGTTAGAGTTATACTCTTTTTCTTTCTTTTTTCATTCATTCATTTATTCAAGTCACAATTCAGTTCACCAAAATGTTTTTTTGGCATGTCCTAAATGCAATTCACTAATCAGGTATTTCTGGATGATCAAAGATAAATTAAACTTGGTCCTTGGCCATCATGATTTCATTAATTAGTTTGGGAGAAAACATTCAAATAATAATACAAGGTAAACAAGATAGATACTAACAAAAGATCCCATAAAAAAGGAGATAAATTATGATTTGTTGATTCTGGATTAACTATTTGGAGGAGATGATATGTTACTTAGCCTTAAATGGCTTTCCAATCTGGAAAGTGGGGGTTCAGGGGGAAAGAACATTTCAGGTTGTGTGAACATACTGAACAAAGGCACAGTCAATAAGGAGCAAGCAGACTGATTTTGCTAGAGTGTAAGATATGTGGGGGTAATGCAGTGGGAAAGAAAGCAAAGAAAATGTGCAGTCATATTATGGAGAGCTGCCAATGATAGGTTGGAGAAGATTTTTGTTTTTGTTTTAAAGGGAATAAAATTTCTGTTTTTCTATAACAATCTAATTTCTATTTTGAAGCTCCTTCCACCAAGGTGGCAAAAAGTTAACTCAGTCAATTGATAACGTCTCTTGACTTTCCTTGGGGAAGGGCTGAAGTCAGGGCAGCCTACCTAATATTACAGTTGATGTTATACAGCAATGTGAGTTATAAGTGTGGGTGGAATGTGGAGATGAAATTCCCTGGTCCAGCTAACAACTCTGATAGCCATCTCTTGTTCTTTTCTTCCTTAAGTTACAAGAGTAACTCTGGTGCCATGTCTCAGATATGGGAATCTCTGCAAAGCTGCGTATCTTCCCAGATATACAAAGTGGATGTTTTATCTCTAGGAAGAATGAAGGAGTGTGAACTTTACTCTGATACAAGAGTGCTCATAGATGTTTGAATATGAGAAGTACGTAACTGAATTTATGTTTTATGAAAATGGTGGGAAAGAAGTGGTGGATTTGGAAGGAAGGAAAACTGGAGGTAGGGAGACCAGTTGGAATACTCTTTCAATAGGAAATGTGATATGTAATCAGGGCTTGAACTGAGGTCATGATGGTAGAAGGGAGAGGAGGATAGGCAGATGACATACAGATAGCCAGAAACGAGAGAATTAGGTGACTGATCAGGTACAAAGAATAACGGGGAAGAAAAAGTTAAACATTACTCCAGGGGTTCAAGTCTAAGCAAATGGATGAATGGCATAGTAGAGATGGAGAAGAGAATTTCAGAAGATTAAAATAATTATATTTTGCACGTGTGAAATCAGAAATGGCTGAAAGCAGGACATCTTATACACAACTGTCTAGCAAGCTGCTGAAAAAAAGCTGAATTGGAACTGAAATAGAGCCAGATCTGGGAGATATTTACATTGAAATGATAGTTAAAGCTGTAAGAAAACAACAACAATGACTTCATCAAAACAAATTGTATATGGTGGGAGGCAGCTGAGGATAAAACCTCAGACAATGCTTGTTTAGGAGCCAGGAAGAGGAAGACTTAATCCCATGGTCAGGATTAAATGGAGAAAATGATATTACAGAGACAAAGAAAGAGAGTTTTAGAAAGGGAGAAGGACAGTGTGTAATTTAAGTGAGGGACTGAGAAAAATGACAGCAAGGAGCTTTAAAAATCAGTTTTAATATAATGATGGAGATGAAACACTCGTTGAAAAGGACAAGTGTGGGGAGTTTACATGTGCAAATAACAGTGGCTAATATAAACTATTTTTCTAAGGAATGTTTCAAAATAGGAAAGGAACTATAAAAGTAATTTTGTGAGAGGTAGGGTCAAAGCGATGAGGAAAAAAGAAGGGAGGAAAGGAAGATAGAGACAATTTAGAGTTTATCATGATATGTTAATTTATAAAAACCCAGATAAATATATTTATATAACTCAGCCAATGTAAAGATTATAAATGGAAAAAATGCCAAAGCAATGCTCTATGTAACATGATTCCTTTCATTACTGTTGGGAGACTGTATTAGGAGATGGAGGATCTAGTACCATATACACACCATAAAGAATGTATCAACAGATGGGGTGAAGTGACAAACATAAAAAAAGGAGAATGAATGACTGAAGTGTGATAGCAAAGGGAAAAACAAGTGAATCAAGATTATATCTACTACCTTCCATCTTCTTAAAACAGTATAATAAATTTGGCAAATTCATCAAGGAGGCACAAATCTGGTTAGGGGCTTAAGAAAGATGAATAATATTGTCAGAGTAGAGAAGATTTGGATGAGCTGCTTATTCCTCAGAGAAAAAAATGAGACTATGATATAGTATGGACCACAGTTAATGATCTGGAGAACAGCAAAAGCAAAATGTATTTTTTAAAAAGAAAGAAAAAACTCTATTTTTTCATTAGTTTTGAGCCATCTTATAGCCTTTTTACATTTTTGAAAAACACTTTCTAACAACTTTTCCACAGGGGAGGGAGAACATTCCATTTTTAGTAACAAGCTAGAACAATCCTCACTTATTTACCACTTATTCTCAATCTGATTACTTTTACAGATTTCTGCCTTATAACATCCCAAATTGATTACTGAGAGATGACAGCTTCATCACGATGCATACATGTAGCAATGGTCTAGAAAAGCACTGTCCAATAAAATTTTCTGAGATAACAGAAACATTCTGTCTGTATTGTCCAAGTTGATAGCCATTAGACAAACATAGCTATTAAGCACTTGAAATATGGCTAGTGCAAATGAGGAACTGAATTTGTAATTTTACTTAATTTTAATTGTTTTAAATTTACATTTCAATAGCCATATGCAGCTAGTGGTTACCATGGTGTTAGACAGCAATGAAGGTCTAGAGAAATATACCATAATCCACACAACAGTTACAAAATGGGAAGTCATTTAGCAAAAATCCCAAATAACAGTGAAGGCCATATCTGGGAAGAAAACATGAAGGGATTTAGTTCCTAGATATTAACCAGATGTTTCCCTTATTATTCCTTCAGCAAAGAGCAGATTCTAGTCTATTATGACATCTATAGTAGCAGCACAGTACAATGAAACCAATTCTCTCTGTAGGATAACATAGGAAAAAAAGTTATGAACAGGAGTTCAAAGTACTGATCACATAGCTTTGTGGGCATAGAGAAAGCAGTGCCATGGATAAACAATTTGCAATGGTTGGAAGATAAAAGTCCAAACTGAATTTAGATTTATCAAAGACCAAAAGCTGACTGACTGGCCTGAGTACAAAGAGCTTATGGTGAAGAGACAGGAATCAGTATTCTTGAATGTGTTACCAAAATGCCACAGGTTAACCCTAATTTCAAAAACCTAAATGACCTCGGAAAACAAGGCAGATGTACAATCACTTCCTTGGCACTCCCTTCACCATTCTGAACAGCTCAATGACCACAAACTACTTGTTAGTGTTCCTACCACCATTGTTTTGCGAGACAGAGGAGGAGGGTTCATGAAGGCTGGTATCTGTTGAAATTTAAAAATGGCCAATTTTTAAACAAATTGGCTAAGATTTTCATTAGGTTAAACAGGGTTATGAGTTATAACATAGAAAAAACAATAAACAAAGAATGGGAGGAGAATGGGGGTGAGCGTGACTTTAGTGGCCATCTATCCCTGTTTCACAAATAAAGAAAGAGACACAGAGAAGTTAAATGGTTCATTCAAGTAGACAAAGTTAACTGGCAATAAAACTGGGCCTACGACTATGTCTTCTGACACCTTGTCCTGTTCATTTCACTACACCCCCAAAGCATTCCCTACCCTAATGGGAGATAATATCTGATGGTCTAAGGAGCAAACCTAACTTATTTCTAAGGCAAATATAACTACTGAATTTCTTTTCTCTACTATCTTTAATGCCTCTAGTTTCTACCATGGTCAGTCATATTCTATGCTATATGGCAGACCCAATGAATTCTCTGTCAGACAGTTATAATTAGTAGACAAAAAATAACACCAGCTATGCTTATACCATAGAGTTGTCATGAGCATCATAACAATAACAACTCTGCTTACCTATCTATGAACATCAAGAGACAAAGAAATGTTTTGTAAATTACAAAACATGCAAATGTTAGCTCTTATTATCATCACCCATAGACCAGATGGAGGAAGATGAAATTAGATTGTCCCTAAGGTGTCTTCCAACTTAACAAGGCCATGATTCCATAATTCTGTACTTGAGTTGTCTCCACACCCACAAGTGTAGACATTTTTCACCTACTACATATACTGATATATACTGTATCCACACATATTTACAGATTATCATTATCTATCTGGATGGCTATAATACATTAATCAATATCATGAAGTGCAAGGATGTTTAACAAACATAATATCAATGCCTCTTACCTAGTGAAGTGTTCTATTCTTATCACTGACTTCTTAACAAAGCATTATGCCAAGTCATGTGTTATTTTACTTAGTGGCCTAGAGGAAATACACACAGACCATTCAAAAGATACAAGGGTGGTAAAACAGCCAAATAAAATTCCAAAGGGAAGAAGATACAAAGAGCTCAAAGTGTAGCAGGACAGAGAAGCCACATAAATGTATGTATAGCACAATATAAATTGGTAGCCACAGGCAACAAAAGCAAAAATAAACAAGCAGGACCACATCAACCTAAAACGTTTCCATATAGCAAAAGAAACAATCAACAAAATGAAAAGGCAACCTACAGAATGGGAAAAAATATTTGTAAACCACATATATCAAATAAGAGGTTGATATCCAAAATATAAAAGAACTCATACAACTCGATAGGAAAAAAATAACCCAATTAAAAAATGGGCAAAGGACCTGAATAGATATTTTTCCAAAGACGAAATACAAATGTCAACAGGTATGTGAAAAAAATGCTCAAGATCACTAATCAACAGGGAAATGGAAATCAAAACCACAATGAAATATCACCTCACTATGGTTAGATAGCTATTATCAAAAAGTCAAAAGATAAGTGTTGGCAAGGATGTAGAGAAAAGGGAACACTTGTGCACTATTTGCAGAAATGCAAATTGGTTGTCATTATGGAAAATAGTAAGGAGCTTCCTCAAAAAATTAAAAATAGAACTACCATATTATCTGGCAATCCCTCTTCTGGATATATATCCAAAGGAAATAAAATCACTACGTTGAAGAGATATTTGCACTCCCATGTCATTGCAGCATTATTTACAGTAGCCAAGATATAGAAACAATCTAAGTGTCCTACAACAGATAAATGGAAAAATAAAATGCAACACACACACACGAGCACACACACACACAAGCATATTATTCAGCCTTTAAAAAGAAGGAAATTCTGCCATTTGTGACAACATGGATGAACCTGGAGGATATTATGCTAAGTGAAATTAGCCAGACACAGAAAGAAAAATATAGCATAATCTTACTTATATATGAAATCTAAAAAACAAAGTCAAACTCATAGTAACAGAGAGTAGAACGGCAGTTATAAGGGGCAGAGGGTGGGGGAGATGTTGGTCAAAAGGTACAAACTTTCAGTTATAAGATGAATAGTTCTGGAGACCTAAGGTACAGAATGGTGACTATAGTCAATAACAACGTATTGTATACTTGAAATTTGCTAAGAGAGTAGATTTCGAGTGCTCTCATCTCTCTCTCTCACACACACACACACACACACAAAGTAACTATGTGAAATGAAGGATGTGTTAATTATCTTGTTTATGGTAATTATTTCACAATTTATACATACATCAAAACATCATGCTGTACATCTTAAACATATACAATTTTTATGTGTCAATCATACCTCAGTAAAGCTGGAAAAAATATAAGTTGGTAGCTGCAAAGAGAGACATGGGCAAAGGGTATTAAAGAAGCAAAGAAAACCACCTAGGTAAGCAGTCTGAGGAAGTGGGAATGGCCTTTTGGTGAAAGAGAAGCATGAGTAGAGTCTGGAAGAATAAACGGGAATTATCTGGACAAAGGGTGAGGAACAGTCAAGGCAAGGGAAACAACATGACTAGAAAGGCATAGGGCTGAGAACCAGATGTATGCAGGGAACTAAACATAGTTTGATATTACTGGAATGTGAATTGTAAAGCAAGAAGAGTTGAAAAATGAGGTTGATGAGGTAGGCTGGCACTCAACCATTTTTAAAGAGCTTAAAATTTAACTTGTACGTGAAAGGGGGGGGCCCTGAAGGGACAGAAGCAGAAGAGCGTTATGATCAAATATGACATCAACATCAATCTCTCTGGTGGCAACATGATTTAAGGGGAATAAAGAAGAGTGAGGGAGAATTCTGCCAATAAGGTTTTCTACAAAGATTTCTTTCTCACTTGCTTTCATTCAATCCATTACATAAGGTAATCTTCATTATAGAAGGCTTTGGACATAACGTTTCATTTACAATCTCTTGGGTGAATCAAATATCTTTACATAAAAGTCATTTATAAACTTCTACATTCAAACTGTAGAGACTACACAAAGATTTTTGTCACATAAAATCATTAATAAATTTGTTAGTTTAATTATCAATAAATTAAATTTTCATATTTTCTGAGGCTCAAGCTCAATACTTCAACATAGTACATTTCACTATGAAAACGCAGAACACTATTGATGCCAAAAGCTGAAAAAGTAGAAAAATTGAGTATATAATTTGGAGATTCTCAGGTTTATAAAGGCTCTGGAAGATATGTAAGAGAAATATCCTATCTACTTTCTTTTCTTGCTTTTGAAATACAAAATCTATTGATTTACCAGTCAGCTGGAAGATATATTCTAATTGTACTATTGCTTTACTATGATTAAACATTAATAAGCACTCAGGTTAGGAATTCTCAATGCAAGAAACAACTGCATTTCTCAGTAGCCATAAATAAATTGATCCACAGGTTTCCATATAGAGAGGTCATGTAGAATCAGAAGACCTGAGCTTGAGTTCTAGTCCTGCCTTACGGCCACATAACCTTGGGCAAGTCACTTAACCTTAGTCTGTTGCCTTATATGTGAAACTGAGATTAAAATATCTGCTTCTCAAGTTTATTATGAGGATAAGATATGTATTTGGAAATACTTCATAAATTATGAAATATTATGCAAATAGTTACACTTTTAGATATAGTTTTTTATATTCATGTTTTCCCTAAGTGAAGACTCATTCTGTTATAGAGTACAACATACAGGAAGAAACTTGATCTTTATGTCCTTTCAGGTCAGAATTGCTCATCTCCAAGTATAAACTTAAGAAAGGGCATTTGACTAAGTCAGCGGTCCCCGACCTTTTTGGCACCAGGGACTGGTTTTACGGAAGACAATTTTTCCATGGGTGGGGTGGGGGTCGGGTGTGCCCCCCCCAAGTTTCATGGAAGACAATTTTTCCATGGATCAAGGGAGGTGGGGGTAGGGGGCAGAGCTCTGCAGTCCCTAACAGGCTGGGGACCGGTATCTGCTCGTGGCTAGGGGGTTGGGGACTGCAGGTAAGTAACTGCATACCATGAGAAAACTAGATTAACATTGTTTTTTTTTTTTTTTTCATTTAACAAATATTCATTGATCAGCATCCAAGTTCCAGGCACTCTCCTTGTTCTGGGGATAGGATGCTGAACAAGAAATGATTCCTACCATCAAACTGTTTAACAGTCTAGTGAAATGTACAGAAAAATAATAAAACATTATTTAATAAGCACTGCAATGGGTTAAGAACAGACTGCTGCACAGTGCTTAACTACTCACTAAGCAAATAAGAAACTCGATTTTATGAAAGGACCTTGATACCTGATACCCCAAAAAATAAAATCATAAAAATACTATTAGAAAACCCCAATTTTAGACTTCATTCCACTTATGGTGTTCATTGTGAATAACACGGTGGTAGGATGACAGACATACATCTTATACAATTTTTAGTATCTGAGGTTTCTAAAACATCTTAATTTGGCTCTGGTGTCATATTTTGGAGGGATTAGAGGAGACTTCTCAGAGGAGTCTAAATTGAGGTTAGAAGGATGAGAGGACTTGAAGGTGGAAGTGGTGTTTTGGGCAAAACAAATATGTGGAAAGGCTTTAGAGACCAAAAACTTAAAAGGCAGTACGGTGGAGGCATACAGTGCAACAAAGGCTTGGGGGACATTAAAGAAGAATACTGAAAGATGAAACTGAAGAGGGAAAAATTGAGGAAATTTGATCATGTGTTGTCTTAAAAGTCAGTTAAGGAGTATGATTTTAATCCTGAGGCTAATGAGTAAGCCATCAAGGAGTTTCAAGCAGGGTCTGATATGACTACTATATCAAACTTTTGAACCATTTTAATCATCCTATCATAATCCTATATCCTTCAGTTTATATTCCAATGCTTTTTTATTGTTGACTAAAAAATTGAGAAGTAGAATGTATTGTTTCTGAATACATATATGTGTAGCAAAGTATATAAACATGAACTGGAAGGATACATGCCAATGCTAATGTGTGCCTCTGAGAAAGGGGCCTGAGTAGAAATACAAACAACTTTATAAAAAAAAAGTTCTGATGCAAAATGACAAAATCTTAATGTGTGTCCATTTCAAGCACTGGCACCTGTGTGCTCGTTAGATTATTCTCTATTTCTTTCTGTCATTTAGATATTTTTCCAAATTAGAAAATAAAATAGAAAGATATCATTACCCACATTTTCCAGGATAGTATATGGAAGTAGTACTGGAGGGGTGGGGACTGAGAACCCCTATGGGTATTTCAAAAAGGGCAACAGAAACTATACATTACATAAACTGAGTTTGGGAACACTGGTTGTCTCTTGCTGTTGGTTATATATCATTAATTAACTAAAAATTAGGGAAATTAATATTATTACAA
Organism: Daubentonia madagascariensis; assembly: GCA_023783475.1. Taxonomy (NCBI): domain Eukaryota; kingdom Metazoa; phylum Chordata; class Mammalia; order Primates; family Daubentoniidae; genus Daubentonia; species Daubentonia madagascariensis. Next base: position 741,682 of record JAKFHU010000522.1, read on the forward strand.
AATGCAGTTGGGAGGCTTTAAATCTTTTAGGGCATGGGGTCTGCAAAATAAAATAGTCACTCTGTGGCAAAATGGATGAGAAGTACTTTGTCTTTCTGTCAGTGAACACGGCCAATTCTTCCACATCTTGCATAATATTCCTCTTCAAAATTCTGCTACCATTCTCTCCCATGAGGTCATCTGAAATGAAGCCCCATTTAGCTCTAATCACTCTATTCTTTCACTTGACGATGAAAAACTAATGTCCCAATAGTTGGATAGGTCTGTAAACTAACCTTCTAGCATATAGAGACTTAGAGACACAGGCAAAAGCAATGCTGATCGTTTTTTCAGCAAATGGGTCTCCAAAAAATCCAAAAAATTTCAAAATTTCAAGACTGAAGTAAAGCAAAAATTTCAGGTACCAATGACTAGAAAACTCAGTAGAGTGAGACTGTAATCCCTGTAATTTAATAGCTTTGACAGTCTGAAGAGGCAGTGAGCTAATTCCCATTATGAACTAAGTTTGTTTATTCTGTACATATTGAGTCAAGACCTAAATGGTTTTGAATGGCCTACCAGATGACTACTAACTGTGCAGACATTATGCTTCCATCAGTTATCTATTCGCTAGTCTTAGTCTCTCCCATTACATTGTCCATATTTTCAAAGAAGGAACCCTATAATTAACTGCATTGTCTCTTTAATTTCTCAAGGTGCTTCGTACACTCTATAAATATAATCTGGATTTATCTGTTATCAATATTCCATTCCATCGACTCCCTATTTTCACTTTCCATAATAAACGTTTTACATTGGTTTTACAGATGGGGTATAAAAATGAAACTTTAAAAGCCATACTTTTGAAAACAAAATTTTTAATTGCCAAACTAGTACAGTACATTTAGTTTTTTCACACTTCTATTTTGAACAAAAATAGACTGAGTTTCACAGTTTTAAAAACATTTTAAACATGAGTTTGGTTTTAAACTTTAATCTGCATGATCTCAGCAGATATTTTTAACAAAAATAATGAGCCATTATCCTCATGAAGATTTGTATTACATAAAAGATATCAAAAACTTTATATTCATACAATGAAACTAACATTTCTTTGTAATGAAAAGCCTCTTTAGCTTCCAGATGTTCAAGTTACTTATTATAATGACCATCTAATATATCCAAAGGGAAAGAAAATCTATATGGTCTAAGTGACAGGAGACAATTTTTCCCTTGTGACAAATTCAACTAAAGAGTTCAAGTAAAAATAAACACCACATCCCATTGTAAATAAAAATATAAATTAAACATTAATACTTGAATTCAAGATTATCCACTTGGCTGTCAGAAAATAAAAGGATATTATGGTATATTTAAAACAAATTCCAGCTGGGCATGGTACTCAAGCCTGTAATCCTAGCACTTTGGGAGGAAGAGGTGGAAGGATAGCTTGAGGCCAGGAGTTCAAGACCAGCCAGAGCTGGTCTTGAGACCCCATCTCTACAAAAAAAATAGAAAAATTAGCTGGGTGTGGTGGTACATGCCTGTAGTCCAGGCTACTCAGAAGACTGAGGCAGGAGGATCACTTGAGCCCAGGAGCTTGAGGTTGCAGTGAGCTAGGATGATGCCACTGCCCTCTAGCCCAGGCAACAGAGCAAAACTTTGTCTCAAGAAAAAAAAAAAAAAAAAAAACCAACCCAAATTCCTGGTATTAGTTAAAAAACATTCCTTAGCCCAATATATCTTTGTCTCTTTTTTCTATTTAGGTTACATTTTCTTGGATAAAATGGAACCATTCCTATTCAGTAATTGTGTGCAATATTTGAAAAAGTACCATTTATATCCAGGCACTCAATAAATATTTTTAGATCACTGACAATGATGATAAGATATTTAAATCCTAATAAATACTAAATTGTCCAAGTGTAGTACTAGCTTAAATCTAAGCTTAATTTGGCATACCTTCAAAAGAGATATCCCATGGAATCAGTATCCATTTAGGGTTTCCTAGTACTAAATTATTGTAAACTTAAAGTTTATAGTACTGAATTATTATAAACCATAATTTTGTGCTTGAACAAAATTCAACAGGTCATTTATTTCCCTCCCCACCAAACCTACTACCCATATTCCAGTAGATATTTCAGTAGATATTCTAGCAGATTGTGCTTAAACTACCAAGAGTCTCATACACACACACACACTCACACCCCAAACACACTACACTATTGAGGAGAGAAAAGCTTTCCAACCCAAACTTTACCAAATTTTTTGTGTTTAAATTTTTTTCACATAATTAAATTTTGTCTCTTTTTTATATTCAAATAAACAATATTGTTGTCCTTAAAATTCTAGTATAATGTTATACTGGAATTCTTCATAGATTCATTGCTGTGGCAGACTGTAATATGATTTCTAAACATACACTACCTTTTTTTTTTTTTTTTTAGGGAAATGTAAACTTCCTTGAGCAACTGAAGTCAGTCAGGGACGTGTGACTCGTTTTGACCAATTCACTGTGATCAGACGTACTATGTCACATTTCCATGCAGAAGCTTTAAGAACCAGTGCATGGTTCACCATGCTCTTTTTTTCCCTCTGACATGATGACCAGGAATGTTCTAAAAGAGGTTACTCTATAAGCCTGGGCTTTGAAGTGAACAGGATGTAGAGTAGAGCTATACCAACCCAGGATGGACCATGGGGCATGAGTACTGGGTATGAGCATTATTTATGAGCATTATTAATTAATTAATTAATTAATTTTATTTCAGAATTTTACAGGGGTATACATGTTTTGGTTACATGATTTGCTTTTGTACAGTTTGAGTCTAAGTTATAAGTGTGACCTTCAGCCAGTTAGTGTGCAGTACACCCCTTAGGTGTGAATTTACCCATCCCCTCCTCCCCCCTCCCACCTACTTGATTTCCCTTGAATTTTACTTCCATATGTGCACATAAGTGATGACCGATTAGTTTCAATTTAGTACTCAGTACATGTGGTGTTTGTTTTTCCATTCTTGTGATACTTCACTAAGAAGAATGGCCTCCAGTTCCACCCAGGTTGTTACAAAAGATACTAGATCTCCATTTTTTTATGGCTGAGTAGTGCTCCATGGTATACATATACCACAATTTATTAATTTATTAATCTACTCAGGTATTGATGGGCATTTTGCTTGATTCCACATCTTCATGATTGTGAATTGTGTTGCTATAAACATTCCAGTGCAAGTATCTTTTTAAAAAAATGTCTTTTTTTCCTTTTGGGTAAATACCTAGTAGTAGGATTGCTGGATCAAATGATCTAATTCACGATGGATAACAGACTTAAACCTAAGGCATGAAACTGTAAGAATTCTAGAAGAAAACATTGGAAAAACTCTTATAGATATTGGCCTAGACAAAGAATTTATAAAGGATACCCCAAAAGCAATCACAGCAACAACAAAAATAAATGAATGGGACCTGATCAAATTAAAAAACTTCTGCACAGCCAAGAACACAATCAATAGAGCAAATACACAACCTACAGAATGGGAGAAAATATTTGCATGCTATATATCTGATAAAGGGCTGATTACCAGAATCTACAAAGAACTCAAGAAAATCAGGAAGAAAAAAAACCAAACAACCCCATTAAAAAGTGAGCACATGAACAGAAACTTTTCAAAAGAAGATAGATTAATGGCTGACAGACACATGAAAAAATACTCAACGTCTCTAATCATCAAGGAAATGCAAATCAAAACCACAATGAAATATCACCTAACTCCAGTGAGAATGGCTTTTATCCAAACATCCCAAAACAACAGATGCTGACGAGGATGTGGAGAGAAAGGAATACTTATACACTGTTGGTGGGACTGCAAACTAGTACAACCTCCATGGAAAGTAGTATGAGCATTATTAAAAGCCACTAATATTTTCAGGTTGTTTGTTACTGGAGCATAATTTAGTTTACCTTGACTGATATAATCCTCCACCAAATAAAAGGGAAAAATAAGACAAAAATGCACATGAAGACTTAACCAATGCATAGTTTAATGCAATAATTATTTCATGAATTATTCAGGCTGTATCTCTTCATTTCAGGAAATGAGTGCTATTTTTCTGAGGTGCTATGTCACTCCTCACACATTGTAACCCACAATCAAACTCAGATTACATTCTGTACCTTCATGCAAATCTAGTCTTTTCTTATCTTGGACTTAAAGATATTTTTTGTCTCATTTTATAAGTTTGATTCATGGTTACTTGTCCTAGTTACTTAATTGTGACCAGTTCTCCAACCTGCCACTGTTACTTACAATTTAAATCCATTATTTTACCTGTGTTAGGTCCCAATTTCATCTGAATGACCTATTTGATGTTGGTGGTCATCCTGACCCAACCTAAGTGGACGGGGCTATTAAATACTTCTTGAGCAGAGGCAAAATGCCTTAGAAAATCAGTGCCTAAAACTAGTAACTCTATATTTTCTTTGATTTGCTTTCATCTTATCTAGATATAAAAATCTATGTCATTTAATCCATATAAGATATAATATGATTCATAATAAATGCTTAAAATGTTATTATTATTGCTTCTTGTTTTACTAACTCTAGTGCCTGCCCCTGTCTGTTGATACCACACCAGTTTCTATCACTGCTTTTCCTTATTATATGTGTACAATAACCATTATAATTAATAACTTATATCCGATGTTTCAAATAACAATTCTAATCCTTTTGGATGTGTATTTACTGCACAGAGGGACTATGAGCCACTTATAACTACAGTTATCAGTTCAAAACTTTAACCAGACTCCTGTATAAATGCATAGGCTCTGAGCTGATATCACCTACAAATCTTTGAACCTCCCAACCCACACTTCTCAATCATTCGGCCTGTGGTAAAGTCTGGAGAGTCTGCATTTTTAACATACTTCCCCAGGTGAATCATGTTCCATGGATCACCATTTGGGAAACAGTGTTCTTAATCACATGCATTTCCTTGCCACCTTATACTCACTTCCTACTAAAGTATGAGCATAACAAAATGGTTATCAACATTGGTTCCTTATTAGACTCACTTGGGGCATCATTTAAAAAAATATTGATGCCAAGTCCCACCACAGACAGTCTAAATTAATAGGTCTTGGATGGGGCCAAGACATGAGTGTTTTGAAAATGCTCTTGGATCCTAAAGTGAAGCCAAACTTGAGGATCAATGAGCAGAAAGTATTACAGACCATGATAAAGCACCTGGATCTTAGTCCTGGCCATGTCACTTATTGATTATGTCATTTTCCTTTTCTGAAATTCTGTTTACTCACTTATAAGATTGAGAAAATGATACTTGGTCTATCTACTTCACTTGATTATTGTGAAGAACAAATCTGATAATACTGTAAAAGCACTTTGCCAACCTCAAAATTGTACTGATATTATGGCCTACCTATTAAACTTTGCACAGTCCTTTTTTTCTGGCTAATGATTTTAAAATGTCATGAGAAATAGGATTTATCCAGATGATATAGTTTGAGGGAGGGTTTTAAAAGGTGAGTAGAAGAGCTCAGGGCAAATACATTTCAATTCTAAAAGGCAGTTCAGAACTCTTGTGGGGAGACAGGGCAGGAGAACATTAGTGTAGACAGTTTATCTAGGAAGAAACAAGAAGTCTAGGGAGATATTTAGTGGGGTGGGGGTGGGGGTAGAAAACAGTGAGACATTAAAAAGGAAATTAATAGTTATGGTCTTAAGAACTGCTAAAAAGCACAAGAGTAGACATTTCAAAAGGCATTTAAAAACTCTGGCACAGGACTTAAATACGATCAAGATATACAAGAAAATATTTATAGAATCAGGATCAATAAGGATACCTCATTAAACCTTTTGACTCCCCACCCCCTTGCCAGGTTCTTTTATAACTCCCACTCTAACTGGCATTTCATTGTCCACTAACATTATATGCTATATTCGTTTATGGCTCAGATTTCCAAATTTTGATGTGAGATCAAAATTGGAATTTTTAAGCTACAAAAGCATTCTAAATAATACTCAGAAATGCATACATGTATTGACCTGGGGAGGGTAGCAAGCAGACTAGATAGTAATGGGGAGCTTTTCTAGCTCCAAAACCATCCTTTTCCTCTGAACCTCTCTCTGTTCCTCTCCACAGTAATTCCTGTCCCCTCCCCTCCGCAATTCACTATGAAGGAGACTGGTGCCATCACTGTTTTCTCCCAACCCATCTCTCTGGAGGTACAAGGACTAAGAGGAGAAGGAATAGGAAGAAGTGGCTTTAAAGTTTAAAGGACGATTGTTGTATTTTTAATAATAATGTTATATGCGGATTTCACCAACTTTGAAAAATCTGTTTTCTGTTTAGTTCTCTTTTAGGTCTTTATCAGCATCACAGTGAGTTACAGGAGCAAAATTAAAATTTCTGTAACCTTTCTGGTGAACTTTTAAGGGAAAAATGAATTGTTTCATTCTTCCAACAAACATTTATTTGTTAGGCACTGGAGACAAGGAGGTACATGAGGCTTACTCCTGCTTTCACCAAGTCTGTCATAGCAAATCTTTTCTTAAATGAATTGGTATTACTTTTGGCTTGATTCTTTAAAAACAGTAATCACAGTACATCACAAATGGTAGCATATCGGGGACTCTCTTCTGAAGTTTATTTTATCACCCATGTGGGTCAAGAATCGCCCAACCTACCTTTCTACACCTCTTTCCCTATACATAATGTAGGAATAATGGCAAAAGTTTTCTCTTCTTAGGGTCTTTGTAAGAAAATTATAAAAGTCTCTTGAAAGATGAACTGCAATAAGAAATATGACAAAACACAGTAACTCAGAAAGTAGAAAGATAATGAAAGTACAAGACATAATAAGCAATACAATTTTGAGAACATGATATGGCACAATTGTAAAGATGTACATGTGCATAGTGCATAACCTAGTAATTACACTCCTAAGTATATGCTTAACTATAGGTATATACCCAAATGTCCACGGTCAGAAGAATGGATAAACATATCGGGGTATGTGTACAATGCACAAAATGCAATATTAAATGTGGTGAAAGTGAATGAGCTACAGCTATAGAGCAAAACATGAATGAATTCAGAAATATAGAAGGGAAATAAAGACAGTGATATCATTTTTATAAAGCTCAAAGACAAGCATAATTAAATGAGATGTTTAGACAAGTACATGAGGCTATTTTAAGAAAAAAATGAAATGATAAACCCCTTGAGAGGAGGTAGGCTGATGAGATGGGAGAGGAGCACAACAGTAACTAAAACAATATTGGTAATGTTCTAGTTATTAAATTAGAGGGCAGACTCATGAGTATCTGATTTATTATTTTGCTTCATAACTTACATATATGTTATATACGTTATATAGATTCTTTTGTATATATAAAAATTACACAAATTTTAAAATGTAATATAGTGAAGGCGGCAGATATCTGAGAAACAGTATTTTGCCACTTGCTATGTAAAAGAACTTAATTAGTATAGTACACCCCATCTATTATCCTTCTGTTATTTCTGATGGTGATACCATCTATATTTTTTAAAGTGTTTTGGCAGGATGATTCAGATAACATGCAATGTAGTCTAGGTGTGTAAAGGAATAAACCTATGAGAACAATCTATTTCAGCATTCATTTTAATATAATATACAGTAAGTCTTTAAGTTTCTGTTCACAAGTCAAGCCAGCGCCAGAAAGCTGGAATAATAAATTACTATTGCCCCAATGTTCTAAATAGTCCTTTGCCAAAGTCTTAGCATATAATGATATCATCACTCCTATTTATTCATTCTGAGCCTTCAGAAAATATGCAGCTGCCAATAATCAAGGTTTTTTATATCATTAATGATTATTTCTTGTGTATGTGTATATTTATATTCATTTTGATTATAATATTCTCATCATACATAGACTTTTGAGAACATGTAGGTATTCATATATAACGTGCCCTCAGATTTGCAAATTCTATGTATTTTTAGTTTTTATATTTGTCTTAAGGAAAAAAGTCTTCAAGTTATCTGGGTATTATCTCTAATAGTTGTATATCTAACTTCTGATCCACTATACGAGGATTATACAGAAAAATTTAAAAGATATTAGTATTGCTTCTTCATGATTAATTAGAACAGCTGAAGAAAACTTAAAGGATAAAGTATAATTGCACTAAACTAAAAGTATTATTTGTTTAAATGGAAAGTAAGTGAAAAAATACTGTTGGTGGGTATGTAAATTAGTATAACCATTATGGAAAATAGTATGGGGGTTTCTCAATAAACTACAAATAGAACGACTATATGATCCAGAAATGCCACTACTGGGTATTTATACAAAAGAAAGGAAATCAGTATATCAAAGGAATACCTGCACCCCCATGTTTAGTGCAGCATTATTCACAATAGCCAAGATATGGGATCAACCTAAATGTCCATCAACAAACGATAAAGACGAAACCAAACACTATTCAGCCATACAAAAGAATGAAATTCTGTCATTCAAGGCAACATGGATAAGCCTGGAGGACATTATGTTAAGCAAAATAAGTCAGGCACAGAAAGATAAATACTGCATGTTGTCACTCATACGTGAAAGCTGAAAAAAAAAAGTTGAGCTCATAGAAGTAGTGAGTAGAATTGTGGTTATTAGAGGCTGGAAGGGTAGGGGGAGGGGAGGATAGGGAGAGGTTGGTTAATGGATACAAAATTACAGCTAGATAGAAATAAGTTCTAGTGTTCCATAGCACTGTAGGGTGACTATAGTTAACAAAAATCTATTGTCTATTTTCAAATAGCTAGAAGAGAACATTTAAAATGTTCCCAACACAGAGAAATGATAAACGTTTGAGGTGATGGATATGCTAATTACCCTGATTTGATCATTGCACACTGCATATCCATGTATCAAAATATTACTCTGTATCCCATAAATATCTACAATTATTATGTCAACTAAAAATAAAAGGAAAAAAAAAGAAATTGAAAAAACACAATCATCTTTTACATTGTCTTCAATGACTGTGCTAACTTATATAATTCATAGTGTTTAAAAATTACATATAAGGCTTGTCCTGGTTTTTGGTCTGAAATGTCCCAGTTTTGATCCCAAGAGCTCCAGTCCAATTTTCAGGTCACCTAGAATGTCTGATTCAGGAAGGCTTCAACACCAACCCTGATTACACAGTAAAAGTAGTATTTAAACTTGTGTTTAAAATGACTGTTAGACTATCTTGGCTGGGCTTTATTTGTTTTAACACTTTACTACATGAACCACAGAATATATACTGTGCCTACTTCAACATAATTTATGTCCCTACTTTACATCTTTACACGTATTTAACTACTACTTGAATCTTAATATGCCTTTTAAAACACATTCTGTATGACTGACTATTATACACTGGCCTTTCATCTTTACATGTTTTGAGTTTTCTATTTTTAACTGTAGGTTATTTGAATATGTGGGTAGAAATGGTAAGTTCCTAGATAATCAAAATTAATGTCTGCATTACATTTGAACATGTATGTTTCAAAATATCTTCCAGAATATGAAGCAGAGTAATCAATTTGCATTAAAATCTAAAGAATATCCTAAGTTAAAGCAAAATTCTTTTTAAAAAAATCACTCATTTTAGAAATAGGTCTTTCTTCATTGCCACTCAATACCAAAAGTAAGCAGAGCATCAATCCTTGAAATTTTCGGTGGAGCAAGAAACTAGTTGAGTTTAGCATTTCCAAAGGCTCTTTTGCTATATAAGATAACTCTAATGGCCATTTATTAAGCTCCCACTAAATGCCAGATCATGGGCTAAATTAGTTTCTAATCTTCACAACAACCCTACAATAATCTAACATGGCAGGGATCCACTTTTACAGATAAAGACAAACAGCATCGGAGATATGAAGTAATTTGTCTGAGTTTATACTGGTTGTTGAAAAGCAAAGCCAGGATGATGAACTCAGATCTACTTCATGTCAAAGCCCACTACATTATTTTGCCATAAAATGTAAGTGGTAAATGATATAAAACGTCAACCAAAAAGGTAAAGGAGGTACTATTCATATAGAAGGAATATAATTAAATGTGATAGCTATAGTCGATAAAACTTCAGGCCAAATTTCCTTAAATAAATCCTTAATGAAACTTTTAAAATTACTTCCATAATTTTAACAAAATTCTGTAATCTTTTTAAAAGTAATTACAAATATTACTCTAAGAATTTAAACTACAAATCCCAATTCCATAAATCCTAGAAAAGCTCTTATTTTCTCTCAAGTATTTACCTTGAGTAAATTACAACCCGATTAAGATAAAACAGGTGAAGTAGTCAAATTAAATTTAGGAGGAATACATTTTAAAAGGACCATACACTCAATATGTTCATTTATATTTTTATTTTAAAATGAAGATGTAGAGAGTAGTTCATAAATTGTTTATTTTTTTTTGTATTTAAAATTATAATATTATAAATCAGTTTTGTTAAAGTGATTAGAAAGCACATACACATAATTTAGGGAAAGTTGCTCATCAAAAATAAACGTTTTCAACATTGATCTCTGATGAATATTTTTTCTATTTTCTTAAATAAAGATTTAGAAAGAAAGAAAATACACCTGACAGGTAAATATGGAACAAAGTAAAACAAATGAATTGTCAGAAAGTTAGAATAACAACTTAAGTAAAGACATTTATTACAGGAAAGACCAAAGCAACATCACTAGTTGTTTCTGTGTAATTAGGTTGGGATGATTGTAACTGTTCTTCTTTTTAGTTTTCTGTAAAATGTTTCCAATACTATTCAGACAAGCAGTGATACCCAAGGACATGGCAAATGGGTCTAAAAAGGTTGAAAAATGAGCAAGCCCTTAAGAAAGCAGAAAGAGATTTTAATAAATACAGTTTAGAGGGTACCGGTTCAGGTAAAAGCATATTGTTGAAACTTGAATTTTAAAAGAAAGTTTTTGCTCTGTATTTAACATTTTAAAATCTGATTTAAGATGTTCTACAACATGTTGAAATTTTTCCCTCAGCATGTAATTCAGATTTCACTATAAATGCAGTTCAAGAAAACTAACAAACACCAAATGGAGAAAAAAATTTCTGTACATTTAAAACAAAGTTCTTATTCTACTTCCTTTTATCTAGTCTCTTTATTCCTCACCCATTTTATAAATATTACTTTCCTTTTTGTTTTTTACTTCACGTTCACGAACCATTTTAAAATACATTTAATTTGATTCTAACAATAACTTTGAGGTAGATTTAATAATTTCTGTTAAGCAATGACATGGCTCATCCAATGTGAAATGATCATGAGGCAACAGGGCTGAGGCTCAAGTCTCCCAAGACTCACTGTCCCTACTCCTGTCCCTTTCCCCATGTATTCTAAGCTTTGCTAAGGTTTTACGTTGCAAACTGACACTTTTGTGCTCAGTTCTTCACTAGCGACAATCTACTTCATCATTTTTGTGTTTGAAGTAGCAAATATAAAAATGGTACAGTAGAATGATTTTAGTTTAAGCTGATATCCAGTAAGGCAGGCGTCATGGCAATTATTTCAATGCTGACAAGTAGTGCGTGGGTACCTGTCTCATTTTTCTGATTCAGTTGCTGACAGTGCTCTAAATGAAGCTTCAGTTCTTCATGAGAATTCTTCCCATTTAAGCTTTTAAAATCAGTTTCCCTTTTTTTCTCAAAAGTGTTATTATAACCAACCTTATGTGGGGAGGAAAGTGTTGGGGGAAAAATCTCTTTAAAAGACTTCAAATACAATGATCCAAATCCATCACAACTGGGAATAAGTAAAATAAATATAGTAGATTAAATAAATTCCTCCAAATGGAGGTTTTTAAAAAAGAAAGTGACATCTTTACCCTCTAATTTTAGCATTATTTTAAATATAACTGGCCAATATCAAGAAGCACTTTCCATTTACTTTATTGTATCACCCCTTTGTGTTAAGAAGGGGGAGAAAGCCATTTGTGACAGCTTATTTTTAGATATTGATCATCTCATCCTGCTGCAAAGGGAATAAAAATAATTAAAGTCAAGTGAAAAATAATTTGAAGCACTGCATATTTCAAAGCATAACCGTCATCATAACTGCTCAGATGAGATTTCTTGAAAGCCTAGTAATAAATGCATGCCCTACATATTTTTTAAAAAAGTGTACACCTTGCTTATTCAAATTGGCCTCTTTTACTGGCGGCTTAAGTTTAATTTCTATCTTCAGATACTTCATACAATTCCAATAAAATGCAGTGATTAGTATGTATATAATGGCTGAGTTAGATGATTAGATGGACATTAACTGTTTCTAAGCTACATAAGTCATTTCAAAATATAATTCAAGGCCAGGCATGGTGGCTCACACCCGTAATCCCAGCTACTTGGGAGGCTGATGCAGGAGGATCGCTTGAGCCCAGGAGTTTGAGGCTACAGTGAGCTATGATCATACCACCGCACTCCAGCCTGGGCAACAGAGCAAGACTCTGTCTTTAAAATAAATAAATAAATAAAAATATAATTCAACTATTTGTCTATGCTGTGTTCTTTTATCAAACTTAAAGCAGCATTTCTTCAATGTATATAGCATTCATTTTTCCATTTTTCTGATAACTCAAATTCATTTCAGAAAATAAAAATTCATTTGGAAAATATAGAAAAGTAGAGTCTAAATAAAATCACCTGTAGTTTCACTACAAAGAAACAAACAATTATTTTATTCCTTTATTTTATCTGTCAATCTTTATTCTTACTGCTACTACAGGTAGCAACAGATCACAGACCCCATAAAAACTTGGTACGGAAAAGAGACATTACATAACAGTAGAAGAAAATAGATTATTTAGAAGATGATTTATAAGTACTAATATATCATGCCTATAACTAAATTTCCTCTAAAAGATATGTTTTGTTAGCATTATATATTTGCATAGTATTTCAGAAAGTTTTGTTCACTTTCATTTTGCCTTGGAAAATGGTTATGAGCATTAATACTTTCATTTTAACTAATGAATAAATTGATAATTAAAGTGATGGGTATCTCTGGGGTTCTTTATATGAACAGCATAGACAGAACTGAAACTTTTACATGGAAGAGGAAATAAAAATGAATCACAATTCAAGCACTTAATTGCAAATTTTTCTTAGAAGGGTACAAACGAGCATGTGCTAACCACAGGGGATAACTGGGCTCAGGTCAATTTATTTTAACAAATAGGTAATGAACATCTACTATAGCACCTACTATATATGAAAATTAGTAAGACATTGTTCTTGTCTTCAAGGAGTTTATCATCTAATTGAAGTCATATAATTATTACTCACAGCAGAGTATAATTGTCATAGAAGAGATGTGAAGTGCTATGCAAAGTAAGATTAAGGTACTCTAGCTCTGCCCACACAACAAAGAATTATAGCTAATAAGTCAACAAAAGGGACAAAATAGAATCATAAAAAACAATTAATCTAAAAGTATTCGGAAAAAATGAAAAAATGAAAATGAGAACAAGGAACAGCCAGAAAAATAGAAGACAAACACCAAGGTGTTACATTTAATCCCAACCATATCAATAATTACATTAACTATAAATGGTAAAAGTAGGGGGAAAGTACAAACAGTTGTGGGAAATAGGAAAAGTTTCATGAAAAAGGTGGTATATCCTAAAGGGTTTAAAAGATGGGACATAATATTCTGCAGAGGCCTCACAACATAAAAAGAGAAATTGCATGATCTATTTTATTAGAGATAAGTCATCCATGTGAACTAGAGTACAATTAAGATACATGAGAGTACTGGAAGACAAAACTGAAATTATGTTAGGGCCATTTGTAGAGCCCTTTGAATTCCAAAGATAGGAGTATGTAGTAAATTTGGAAATAGTGGACAATTGCTGAAAGTGAAAAAACTGGAGCTGGAATTTGGAATGCCTAGACTGCAAGTGACTGATTCTATACTTATAAGTAGATTAAATCAAGATGTCATGAAGATCTGTTTTATTAAGAGAAAGCTAATATTTCCTTTAAGGTACAGCAGAAAGACCTAGTTAAAGTAAGAATTGAGATATCAAGCCAGGTGCAAGTTGGGATGGGGTGGGCAAGACAAGAACCAAGAACACTCCTGTATAGAAGTTTTTGTTCAAAAGCATCTTAAAGGTGATACATTGAACACAACATGTGATGGGAAAATGAGAATGAGGTAGAAGTAACTGTGACAAATGTCATGAGCTACTGAACTTTAAAAAACAAAAATAGGTAATGAAAGAGCAAAATGTCCTAAGAAGGGCATGGCATGCTCTTCAAAATAGAGTACAGTATACAGTGGGTGGAGAGCACAGAAAGTACTTCTATGTCATGAGTATATTTGGAGTATATCAATAATTCTGCATTTGTTCAAAACTGAATGTACTTACAGTTAAACCTATTAAAGCATCTCTCTCTATTCTACCTAGTATTTCCTGACCTGTCAATAGCAAACTTAAATCCATTACTACCTTAATATAATATTCCTAAAGAGAATGTTGAGTCAAATAGTGCAGTTAGTTGTTAAAAGGTACTGTTGAGAGCATAGACAACCCTCTGAGGGCAATATCAGAATGGGATATGTTTACTATGAAGTAGTTGTCAATAGCAGGTGTTCATATATTTTGGAGACAAACAAAAACTAAATCACTTATTAGTCACATGGTAGGATCTTAAAATCACAGTATGCGTGGACTAGTCATATCTGACACAAATTGCACTTCCACCACTGCATATGTCTCTACAGAAGATCTTAATTCACTGAAAATTATTGCAGTCATTCTTCTCGATGTAACAGCTAAAGGTTAGAGTGACAAAGGTATGCTCTGGAGCCTGTGAGTTCTAAACATAGAAAACTCTTCATTTCTGATCTCACTGTATATGTAAAAGTTAAAAGAAAGGGAGTTTTTTCTTTCAAGATCACTGTTTCTCCCTTTTTGATATAGGAAAACACTACATATGTGTGAATTAAGTAACAATAAATCCCCTGACACCCTCCTTTAAGATTTTCAAGAAAACTTATGGTTGCTAGTTAGAATTGTAGTCTTGGTTTATAAGGCAACAAGCAGTGTTGGCAAATTACTCAAAAGTAAACCCCAAACTGGTCATTCAGTTCCAGATGTTTGGAAGAGACATGAAATATGAAAAACACCCACATTTCTGTCATAATTATGCTTGAAATTATTTTGGAAGCTGACACCATATTGATTGCTTTCTCACAGAAACAACAGTAGGTTTCTCATGTATAAAAAGTTGAAAAATAAACAAACTTTTTATTCTTCCATTTAGTTCCATGTATTTCAATTGTGTTGGGTCTGTGTATAAATGAAAAAACCTAAGAAACACATAAAATATAGTTATCACAGATCTTATCATATAGCAGATAATAAGTGTAATAATTATTGTTAATATTATTGTTTGTATATAGGTTGCTACAGAGCACATACCCAATATTAAAAGATGAGGAATGATTACTGTACAAATACTGAGTAATAGGTACCCTTTAAATCAGAGAGCTTTTTCTCTCATAGTAAAAGGGAAGAAACTAATAATCTGTTATCCACATCTCAAATCTTGTCAAGTTTCATGCCTATAAAAGAAATAAAGCTTTAGAAAATAGATTTTTTAAAGAAATGCTGCTGATAATTCAGAACTATAAGACAAGTTATCCATAGATTATGTTATTGCTCTTTTACCTCTGCACCCTTGAACAATATATGAGACACAGAACTACCTGGAACACTAACCAACATTCAGATTCCTGGGCCCTACTTACAGTACATTTGGTGTAGTCAAGAATCTGAATTTCTAACAAGTTTCCATGTGATGATAATGCTGCTGGTCTGCAGATCACACTGGACTAACACTGCCCTAGAACATAGGCTGTAAATTATGGCTCATGTGACAAATTTGGCCTGCTGCTTATTCTTGTAAATCAAGTTTTATTGGAACACAGCCACACCCATTCATTTACACCTTCTCTATGGCTGATTTTGTGCTATAACAGCAGAGTTGAGTAGTTGCATCAGATACTGTACCGCCTACAAAGCCTTAAATATTTACTATCTGGCCTTTTACAGAAAGCATTTGCTAACCCTTGCCCTAAAATGCCACTCTTCTCCCTACTATCCAGTTGAGATCTTTGAAATTCAGAAATGAAAGTTACTGATACCAAATATGAAGACATACAGTAAGACTGTTAAGGTACTTCAAAGCTCATAAAATATCTACCATCTTCATGAATGTCTCTTTAAACTAACAGCAATGAGTTGCTGACTTTCTCATCGCCATGACATAATGTCTAATGTGTTTCACAATTGAAAGTCACAAAATTACTCTAAGGTCTATAATGAAAAACATCTTAAAACCTGTAGTTTCAGAAATGTGATCCAAATAAAATCTATACAGTACAACAAAAAATATGCTGAAGGATTTTAATCTATATTAGTAAAATTTATTTCTCTGAGAAAATACAGGCAACATAAGAAACTCACAATTATCCCTGGTAATGAAGGACAGAGAGTAGAAGGATAAATTAAATAATAGATTTTCCTAATTTATCCAATAACATTTTGTATCATCATATATTATCTTCTGTTTTCCCTATTTCTGTATCATTAAAAAATGTCACCCTGAGAAAGCAGCAGCAACAATAGGCTGACATCAGGTTTACACAGAGTGGTGGCTGCAAGCCTCAGATTTCTCAGATGTGTTTTGTTATTAGGTTTAAATAAATTTTTGCACAATATGTACTAGTCAATTCACCCCAGTCTCTACCATTTCTCCTTGTCTTATATTAGGCTTGATTCAAACATTTATATTAACTGCTGGACCCCTGAAGGCATCTGATTTTAGAATCCATGGCTTAGATAATATTCAAAGTGAAAAATCAGTTCAGGTAACTAGACCATTGTTAAAAGCTATTATGCATATTTGTTTGTATGTGTACATACATAAGTGAAACTACTAGTGTCTTAGAGCAAAAATCTGAGATTGTTATCTAAGCGGGGTAATTTAATTTTGTGAAAGGCAATATACTTTAGTCATCCCCATTGAAAGTGTGAGATTAACAGTCATTATGATTTTATTATGATAATATATTTAGAGATTCAGGTTCCTTTTATATCTTCTGGTAAGTTAATTGGGCTATATGCATAGTTTCCCAATAAATAATTATGTATTTGGTTTCTTTAGAACCATTTGTCTTTGAATGAGAAACTTACAAACAAGTACCTTACAAACTCTTGGTAAATGGGATACTTCTCATTGTTGGAATATGAAATTGCTAATAAACTGACAGAAGGAAAGTTTGTCAGCTAATACCTGTTGCACGATTGTTGTTAATTCCAGGCAGAGCTGTATGACGTTATTCCTTGTAACTGAATAGTCTGTCACAGCAGCAAATGGTGACCTATAAATGGAAAAGGAAAATTGTGATTACTAGGAATAGCTTTTGAAAATCCCAAAATACGATAGCCTAAAATAATATTTTGAATAACATGAAATAAATTGTTCTGAAGTTTACACATTGATAAAAATATTCAGGACTTAAAGGAAAAAATTGAGAGAAATGTTTGGAAGAGAATTAAATTCAAGAAACAATGTTTGCTTTCTATCAAATTTCTCTCTTTTTAAAGTTCTTAATTATTTAGAAGTCCTTTGGTACTTCTTAGAAGGTCTCTTCACTACAACTAAAACCAAACAACAAAAAGGAATATTTTAGGCAAAGACAACATTTTAATTCACTTTCAAAAGAAGCTAAGATTTTGAGTACAGGACTTCTTGAATTATTCACAATTAAGAGCTAGTAATAACAACAGCTAACGCTTGCTGAGGGCTTACTATGTGCCAGTTACTGTTCTAAATGCTTTACATGTACTAAATAATTTAATCTTCACAACTCTTATGAGATAGGCATTATTATTATTATTCCTATTTTACAGATGAGAAAACTAAATTAAAGAAAGGTTAAGTGACTTATCAAAGGTCACACATCTAGTAAGTGGTGGAGCTGGTATTCAAACTCAGGAAGTCTGACTCCAGAGCCCACCCCCACACACAGTTAAATACTCATACTTAACTATTCTAGTTCCTTTGTTTTTCAACATAAATTTTAGAATCATATTGTATGTACCTACAAAAAATCCTGCTGGAATTAGAATTTCATTAAATCTACAGGGAAATTCGAGTAGAACTGACATCTTTATTAGACTAAGTCTTCTAGTCCATGAACACAGTATGTCTCTCCATTTATTTAGGTCTTCTTTGATTTTATACGTCAGTGTTCTGTAGTTTTCACATATAGATCCTGTGGACATTTTGTTAAATTTATATATAGTCATCTCATTATTTTTGGAACAATTACAAATTGTGCTGTTTTAAATTTTGGTTTGAAATTGTTCATTGCTAGGATATAGGTATATGATTAATTTTTGTGTGTGGACTTTGGTATCCTGCTACCTTGCTAAACTCACTCACTAGTTCTAACAGATTTCTTTTTTTTTTATATTTCTTAGGATTTTCTACAAACACACATACTATCTGCAAATAGGGAAAGTTTTATTTCTTCCTTTCCAATCTCTATGCCTTTTATTTTCTTTTCTTTCCTGCTGCACTAGATATGACTTCCAACATGATATTAAATAGGAGGGGTGAGAGTGGACAGTCTTGCCTTAGGCCCGATATTAAGAGGAAAGCATTCAGTCTTTCACAATGTAGTATAAGGTTAGCCGCATGCTTTTCATACATGTTTTTTTTATCAAGTTGAGGTAATTCCACTCTACTCCTACTTGCCGATAATTTTTCTCATGAATGGGTATAGTATTCTATTAAATTACATTAACTAATATGATCATACAATTTTTATTCTTTAGCCCATTGATGTGGTAGATATGTATATTGATTTATTTTCTCTAACATTATTTATTTTCCAAAGGCTTAATCAAGTACCCCACTACCACTTATTAAATGACCCTTTCTTTTTCCAGTGGTTTTAACATATTGTTTTCTAAATGATTCTATATATAGTCATGCACCACATAGCAACATTTCAGTCAACAATGGACTGCATATATGACAGTGGTCCCATATGATATACGATTATGAGTGTTTGAAGCACCTTTATATACCTAGAATAAATCCCACTCAGTCATGGTGTATAATTCTTTTTACACATGGTTGGATTTGTTTTGTTAATATTTTGTTGAGAATTTTAACATTTAAGTTCATGAGAAATATTGGTCTTTAGTTCTGTTTTTGTTTTTTGCATTTTTTTCTTGTACTTTGTTGGGTTTTGGTATCAGGATAATAATTGCCTCATAAAATGAGATGGGAAGTGTTCTATTTCTGGAATAGATGATATAAAACTGACATTATTTCTTCTTTTAATATATAGAATTCACCAGTGAAATCATCTGGGCCTGGAGCTTTTTTCCCTCCATCCCAAAGTGTTTCTAAGTACTATTTACTTTCCTTAATAGTTATAGGATTATTCAAAGTATCTATTTCATCTTGGGTTAAGAATTGGTAGTGTTTTTCAAGAAATTGGTCCACTTCATCTAAACTGCCAAATTTACGTACAAAGAGTTCTTTGGGATATTCCCTTATTAACCTTTAAATTTTGATTACTTCTCTATTGTGTTTGTGTTTCTGTTTTCAATTTCATTGATTTCTGCTCTTATTACTTGCTCTCTTCTGTTTCCTTTGTGCTTATTTTGCTCTTATTTTTCTATTTTCTTGAGATGGGAACTTAGGTTACTGACTTGAGATCTTCCTTCTTTTCTGATATAAGCATTCAGTGCTATAAATTTCCCTTTCAGCACTGCTTTAGCTGTGTGCCACAAATTATGATTTGTTGCATTTTCACTCTGTTCAATGTATTACTTTTTATTTTCCTCGAGACTTCCTCTTTGATCACTGGATTACTTAGAAGTGTGTTGTTTTGAGTTCTAGTTTGATTCCATTGTCTGATTTCAATTCATTTAAATTTGTTGAAGTTTGTTTTATGATGCAGATATGGTCTATCTTGGCGAATGTTCTATGGGTACTTGAAATGAATTTGTATTCTGTTGCTGGATGAAGTGCTCTAAAAATGTCAATTATGATCTGTTGTTTGCAGTAGTGTTCAGCTTTTCTAGTCTTTACTGACTTTCTGTCTAGTTTTGTCAATTCTTGAGAGAGAGGAGACGAAGCCAACAATTGTGGGTTTGTCCTATTTCTTCTTTCAGTTCTGTCAGTGTCTGCTTCACGCACTTCAAAATTCTGTTGTTTCATACACACATTGGCAACTTCTGTTTCTACTTTTTTGAATTGTCTGTTTACACGCTCATCTGTTACATTTTGGTGTTTTTTGTTTTTTATCAATTTGAATATAATATTCACATAGTATATATTATGTGCTTCTCATATCTGTTTGTAGCAAGTATTTTCCCAGCTTGTCTTCTTATACTTTGTTACATGTTTTTCATTTTTATATAGTCAAAGTCAAGCAGCATATTCCTTTCTATTTTATTCCATATTTTTTTAAATTTCAGAATATTATGGTGGTACAACACTATGGTTATATATATTGCCTATGCACTGCCCAAGTCAGAGCTACAATCGTGGACATCCCCCAAACTATGCGGCCCGCACCCATTAGGTGTGAGTTTTCCCATCCCCTCCAGCCCCCTCCCACCTGCCCGACCCCTGATGAGTATTATTTCCATGTGTGGCATGAGTATTGATCAATTAGTACCAATTTGATGGTGAGTACCAGTGGTGCTTGTTTTTCCATTCTTGTGATACTTCGCTTCAAAGAATGGGCTATAGCTCCACCCAGGATAATTCCATATTTTTTTAATACTTAGAAAATCCACATCTAGAAATCATCTTTGCCTATATTTTTTTCTAATTTTCTCATGAATTTATGTTTTCCATTTAGATAACTGATACACCTAAAGTTTATTTTAGTGAACAACAGATAGTGCTCTATCATAGTTAACATATTTTCCAAAGGCTTAACCAACTGCCCTACTACCATTTATTAAATGATCCTTTCTTTTTCCAGGATCACTTCTTTTTAACATATTGTTTTCTAAACGATTCTATACAGTCATGCATTGCATAACATTTCCGTCAACAATGGACTGCATATATGATTGTGGTCCTATAAGATTATAATACCATATTTTTACCATACCTTTTCTATGTTTAGGTATGTTTATATACACAAATACTTACCATTGTGTTACAATTGCCTACAGTATTCAATACAGTCACATATACAGGTTTGTACCCTAGGAGCAATAAGCTATACCATACAGCCTAGATGTGTAGTAGGCTACACCATCTCGGTTTGTGTAAGCATACTCTATGATGTTCACACAATGACAAAATTGCCTAATGATGCATTTCTCAGAGCATATCCCTGTCATTAAGAGACACATGACTGTACCATAGTCTATTTTGGGCTCTCTTCCACTAATTTGTTTATTCCTATTCTAAAACCCAGTATATTTTTCAACATCATTTACTAAAATGGAAGGAGACATTAAGAATTCAAATAAAGTTAATTAGAAAAATGTCATCAATTAATTGAAATTCTCAGTTTTAAAGAATAACCTCTTTAAATTTTAAGTAGAAACCAGCTTTTACAAAATCCATCCTGATGGAAGTTTTCTAAAACAGGATTGTAGAGATGGTTACATATTGGTATCTAAATTTACTAAAACTCACCAAACTATATACTTAAAATGGGTGAATTCTATAGAATGGAAATTAGGCCTCAATAAAATTGTTTTTTAAAAAGATATAAAATATAAGCACTTCTGGAAAAAAATCATTAATTAAAAAAATTACCTAAAGACCATTTTTACTACACTGAAGCATAAAAACTGGCATTTTAAATTAAGAATTCAAAAATGCTTCTGGCATGATTATGAAAGAGTTTGGGTTCCTAGGTTTGTAAAGGTCAGAGTCTGTTTATAAAATCTAAAAACTTCATTCAAAAGTGATAAGATGAAGTACAGCATGACTTTCCCATAAGTACTTAAAAAAATCTCACTTGATCTTCAAAATACAAAAGGAAAAATCTATTTGATGACTGAATGCCTGTAGCAAACTGAATACTAAGGCATGTTTTCCACTTTCCTGACCACTCATATTTTAAGTAGGACAAGCTTCTCACTCAAGATTAAATTTCAAGAAAAATGGAAAAAAATTTAAACATATGCCAAGGAAAACACTGATTTTATTTTGTAGTGATTTATAATTCTCCTAAAGTTTTCATCTTAAAGGCAAACCATATAAAACTATACTAAGAGCCATTCTTAGCCAGCAGATATTAATGTTTGGTATGATGATTTTGGCTATAAACACATATAAATAAGGGTGAAAGGTTGTCAGGCAGGATTCCAATCTTTGTGGGGTCACCAAAGATAATCACTCAATCATGACTTAATGATCATCTATGAGATTAAAAAATGGATCTCTGCAGAATAACTGAACATGATCAGTGCACACAAATGCACACACACACAAACCTAAATAAAGAAAGAAACTCTGTTCTTAAGTCTGAAGAAATCCTAAATTAGAGTCAGGTAATTTACAAAAGAACACAGTAACTCTAAGTAAAGGAAATTAAATTCATAGCAAGAAAGCTTTTTGATGACAGAAAGGAAAAAAAAAAAGATAAAATCCTTGGTTCATTGATAAATGGCTATTGCAGGGCTTATCCTAGTTAGACCTGAAAAATTAAGCAACTGTCTTTCTTAAATGATCATATGGATAAGATGATACTTTTATTTCTTTCTAGTGCAAAGGTTTATGGCTATATAAGAAATAATTCTTTATACATTCTTCTTAAACAAACGCATTACATTTATGGAAAGGTTATTAATGGTTCAGAAATCCTTAACAAATTAGAAGCTAATATGGAAAGCTAAGAATTTAATAAGGAAAATCTGGAATGCCTTACTATTTCTCACATTGGCATGACTGAAGGCTGAGGGTAGTCCAATAGTGGTAGTGCTAACATCACTGCTCTTCTCTGGAACTGGGGCCAAGTGAAGAGCAATGAGCACATGAGAGGAACTAAGACCAAACAACAATAAGCCGCATTATCTGGTGGTATTTAATGTAGTTTTCTTGGTCTCTGTAATTTTTTTCCTGGTATAGAATTTTTGTCCTACAGTTTCTTGGCATGGAAGAAGAAATTAGTTTAACCATTTTTTTACATAAGGCAAAGAATTTCAAAGAAATCTTTTTTTCCAAAGAAAACATTTTTCCCTCATACCTTAAACTCTTCTGCCTTAAATGTATAAAATGTTTTCAGTGATATCAAGAGATAAAATAGAATAGTCTTAAAAGGTATTTTATAAACAATTAGAACTAGGTATTAGTGCTAAAAATTAGAGAAAATAAACTTTCACTATTAATAGCAAGATAAACTTTTTCTATTCAATAATAATTTTGAACATTTTTACTGATGCTATACCATATAACATGATACTTATAGTGATCTGTAAACCTTTGAGTATAGATTGACTTGGCAAAGCTACAGGAAACTGCAAGAAAGATGAGGTGTCATAAAACAGCAGGATGTAGGTTAAAAATAGACAAATAAACCATGCATTGAAATCAAACAGTAAAGCTACCAACTGTGATTCACCTCTGAGGCTTTTCCTCTGGGAAAGTCTGCTGTTTCATTCAAGTCAATATTTAAAATGTGGGGGAGAAAGGAATTTTGTTAGCCTTAGATTTTATCTTATTTAAGAAAGTACAGAGCTGGTCTTTGAAAAATATATCTCATTTAAATGGAAGCTCCATTGAAATTGGAATTTTTGTGAGTTGCAAACATTCTTCCTAGCATACTCTTATGCCTTAAACACTTAAGTTTTCCAATGATACCAAAAAATATCTCATTGATCCCTTTAAAATAAAATTGTCTTGAAAGTATTTTGTAAACAATTAAAATGAGATATTAATGTTAAAAATGAGAGAAAAAATAAACTTTTACCATAAATAGTGAAATAAACATTTTCCATAAATAAAATTCTATTGAGCAATTTGAGGCACTGAGGCCAAAAACAAAAAAGTGTTAGTCTTGCATAGCTTTTGAATACCAAAGTGTAAATAAATGTTTATATGCCACATTCCTAAGAATCACTTCTTCAAAATCCTCAAGAATTAGTCAATGTTCAAAAGGAGATGTAGCATGACAAAGGAACATGAAGGGGGAGAAAAACAGGGCTTTGGTGTCAGACAAAAAAAGATTCAAAGTACAATTTTCATACTAGATGAATGACTTCAGTCAAGTTACTTAAGTTCTCATATGTAAAATGGAGATAATGACATCTGCTTTGTGAGAATTCAATGAGTTGATATATGTATGTGTGTGTGTGTGTGTATGTATAAAAAACACATCTAGGTCAGTATCTAGAATAAAATTAAAGATTTTTTCACCTACTTTTTCTTTCTCCTCCTTCAAGTAACACAAAATAAAAATTGTAATAAAAGTTTCTTAATGCTAAAAAAAACTTATTGCTGTTTAAAAATGAAACCAGTTGTTTAGCATCAAAATAATCATATTTAACTGACAAAATGTTTTATTCTTCACCTAAAGAAATGTATTGTATATCAAAGAATAAATTAAGGTTAAAGATCAAATGCTTGGCAATATTTGCTTGCAATGGACATTTTAAAACCCCCAAATTAAAGCAAACCTACACTGACAAACGGAAATATTAAGAATTTTTAATCAACATAATTTCTGTGGAACTTTTATAATTAAGTATTTAAGTTATAAGTTCTTGAAAAGCAAACAAAAATAAAAAAGACAAGACACATTCTTACCGTATATAAAGAAAGCATAAAGACAGAACAATTAATTTTTTCTAGAACTTAAGATGAAACAAACAAAAACATTAACTAAATTTATTTAGAGAAGAGGTAGGGACTTACATTATGATTCTAAAATCACTAACAAATTTTTTCAGTGTTTATCCTTTGATATTATATAAAGGAAAATAAGTTGGAAATGTTCCTCATATGGCTTTGGTGAACAAGTTCAAAATGAATTATAGAATATTAGTGCTTAAAAGAGAGTATCAAATTCTGCAGGTCTTACATCTTAGTCTAAAAATAAAATAAAAACAGAGGTTAAAGTTCCAGTTACAGAGGGCTAGAGGCAGAGCTGAGACTCAACTCTCTCAGTTCTTTGCTCTTTTATACTATATCACAATGCATTTAAGCAGGGATTCACAATAATGGTTGGGGAGAATGCTGCTCTTTCAGGTTTTCTATCATTTGATTAATGTATGTTGTTTCCTGTGTAAAGTTTGTAGGACACACTGAAACAAGAGGGCATGTGGAGTGTTGGCTTGCATTCCTGCTGCTACCTAGAAAACACTGTTTTTCTTTGAAAAGAATAAAAATATAAATTATACACACATCCACCCAGGCATAGCTGTAGATAAAATCCTATTAAATTTAAACTGATCTCAGGACCTTCTGAAATTTATATGAGCCAAGGAGCAGTTAAGATATTCATACAACCCATGGCAGAGAAGGAAGCAAAGTCAAGTTCCTAAACATATTGGTAGCATTCATTGTTTTCCTTTCCTCTTTTCCATAATCACTAAAAGATTAAAAATCTGTTAGAAGGGGAACTTATTATTATATAAAACTATGCTGAACTACATATGATTTCACAGAAAATTTTTTTCAAAGAGGAATTCTCACTTACCTTTAACTTCCAACTAACTAAAGTCTCATACACTGATTCCCTAATCTACCACACACTTTCAGTCCTTACCCTACCTAATCTCTCAGCAGCATTTGACCCTACTGACCACTTTCTTTTTTCCTTAAAACCTTTTACTCCCTTTGCTTCCATGACACTACTCTCAGCTAATTTCCTCCTACCTCTCTGGTTATGCCTTCTTATTTTTTTCCATATGCTGAACTTCTAACCATCCTTCAATTACTGGTGCTCCACAGGGCTCATTCCTTATCCCACCTCTCTCCATATATTCAAAAATATTTATTGAGCAGTCACTACAGGCTAGGAATTCTACTAGATAATTGTGATATCAGTGAACAAAGTATATGAAAAAACCCTGCTCTCTTGAGGCATATATCATACAAAGAACAGTCAGATGAAAACAATAAACATAATATACAAGTAAATTATACCATATGTTGGAATGGCCTAAGTGTTATGGAAAATAGAGCAGGATAAGAGGAATCTATTCTAAAACTCTACTTAGACTTCCTATTTTGGTAAAGGTACCAGCATTCATGGGTCAGCTAAGTCAGATACCTCTTATTCATCCCAGATGTCTCCCTTTCCCTTATTCTCTAGATCTTAACTGTCACCAAGTCTTATTTATCTGCATTAATAACATTCTTCCATCCTTACTGCTGCATCTCTAATTAAAAATCTCAACAAACAGCAGTGGGGAGGATAAGCTCCATAGTCTGTCAGGATTAAATCCTGGCTCCACCACTTACTTGCCATTTGGCTTTGAACTTAACCTCCCTAAATCCTAGTTTTCCTATATGTAAAATGAAGACAACCCTTCTAGTGCTGTTTTGATTAACTAAATGTGTCTGGAGGTATTAGTGCCCAACAGATATTACAATCATCAATGTTAGCATCAGAATCACCACCAGTAGTAGCAGCAAGATTAATTCCTAAAAGAGCCTCCTAACTGGTTTCCCTTCTTCTAGCCTTACTCTTCTCTAATCTTTCCCAACACTATAGCCCAAATAATCTCTGAAATTCACATATCTGAGCACAACAATGACCCTAACCCTCCCTTCAACCCCCGGCTCAAACTGCCTTCAGCATAAAGTCCAAATGCATTAGTATGGCAAAAAATATTTTCTTTTTTTCCTTTCCTATTTTTCTCCTTCTGTTTTTCTTTTTAAAATTCAAGCTGTTACAGCATCATCATTAAGGCAAGCCATCCTGGAGTCGTGAATTTTCTGTGAAAGATCTTCAAAATATACACTTCAGTTTCTTTTTTCAATTTATAAAAGCCTCAGTAGAAGATATTAAAGTTATCACAAAGTTGTCTTTTTGTTTCCTTTTAAGCACTTATTTTCATGGTCAAAATGTTAAATGGCCTTTGATTTAATTGATCATCATAGTATGATATAACACAAAGTAAGTATTGTGAAAAACTTTGTAGCAATGGAAGCCTAAGAAACGACTTAAAATATTTCCTTCAGTCTTTTTGTCACATTTTCTCTTCCTATGAAGCAAACACAAAACACTGATTGCCTTCATGGATTGTTATATGTGTTTTCATGTGTTTTTGCATGTGTGTATGCACAAGTGTGTTTGTAGGTGAATTGGCATTTACCGATAGCATCTTATTAGATGATAAAAGTAATGCCACCACAAAAACACAATAAAATCTCAGAGACTATTATAGTGTGAGAAGCCATTTATGTGATTCTATAAACAGCCATTTCTGTCATCAAGAAGTAAAAAATTCTATAATCACTCTAAGAATTTATCTATCTATCTATCTAACAAATACCAGTGTAAAAAGAAAATATAATGGAATTACTAAATACAAATATCAAGGCTGAGAAAATTTACAATTATAAGGCAGATGATAGTATTATAAAATAAAAGAAGATGTATCTAAAATGAAATATGTGTTCTTTAAGCTTTCTGATTACTGAAAAGCCTCCCAAAACAAGTATATTACATTACTTAAGGACTAAGCCATATTCTACTTATTGACCACTAATAATAACTTTTAGAATGTATATATTTAGAATGCAATTACTTTAAACAATTGATAAACGTGATTTAGACAATTATGAGAGTTTTAATTATGTTATAATGCAAAAGAAACATGCTGTCCATTAATTAATTATCAAAAAGCTAGTAATATACAGCTTAGTGTTCAGATTTGGATTTAGCGTCATCACTTTATATTATGTGTAAGTATATATAAATTAGGGAATATAAAATTAAGCAAAATTATCTTAACTTTTACCTTAAAAATACAAATACTTTTAATATAAGGCCTCATGTTTTTAAAAAGCCAAAATGGAATACTGGTGTGTGTGTGTATGTGTGTGTGTACACATATGTATACCCTGACATTTATTCAAGAAAGAACTCTGGTAAAATGTGTATTATCAGAGTTTCTTATGAGAGACAAAGAGTATTTTAAAATTTGATTATTTAACTAGTACAACATAGTACATGGCAATTATAAAAAATTCCAAAACTGAAAGTAGAGAGCTTGTTTAGATTTTTTTTATAAACAGTTGTAATGTTTTATCATTACAATGTTTAACTATATACAGTATACAATTTTAATCTAACCCTTTTCATTTCATATTATGAAAACTGTTATGCTATTTTATGTGTTGCAAGACAAATGAAAATGAACTAAAGTCTAAAAGTGTGTTTATGATATCTAAAATTGTGCAATGTGAATCATAATAGAGAATGAACAAGGCAAGGGTAAGGAGATATGCAATGCATGCTCTGAAAGTGTCAGTGTTTAATTACCAATTGAAAACAGTTTATAGAATCCCAATGGTCACTTCATTAAATATGACCAATTAATAAAAAGAATAAAGAAAATCAGAAGATAATACAGTACTATAAATTTTGTTATGACAGCCAAATAATGGCCTTGCTTATAAGGCAGTGAGGGTATTTTACAGTTGTCAGAGATTAATTATTGATTGGCTACTTAGTTGGATATAAAATTTTACAAAAGATTATATCTATTTGATAATATCCCTATACTGTGATGAATCATAATTAGACATTTACTACTTGGCACTCCTCTACCTGTCCAATTCTTTCACAAGAAAACACCAAATAATGTTATATTCAAATTGGTGTCTGAGAAGGGAATACTCATAAAATATGTATAAGATTTTACCTGTCCAACCAGGCAAGCAGACTCTTGGCTGCTCCAATCAGATCCACAACCGAGGTCAGAAAGTCGTTTGGCAATTTTCGGCTAGTCCTCCCATCATAATGGCCACTCCTTCTCCTTCCTGTTATAAAATTCTGTAGATTTTTGGCAGATGCATTCAACTTGTGAGAAAGGGTTTTTAGATTTTCTGTTTCCAATCCATAATTCTGAATTATAAAGAAGAGAGAGAACAAATATACTTAAAGTCAATATTTTATTCATTCATTAAAATATTTACTGAGTACTTTCCTATGCACAGACAATGGGACAAGTGTTAGTTACAAGTGAATAAAATAGGATTCCTGGCCTAGTGGAGCCCACAGTCAAGTGAGGATTTGGGGAGGTGTCAGATAAAGAAATAACAATAAAAGGTAAGTACTAGTATGAACATGTAAAGATAAGGGCATTATATCTTGGAACTATGCCACCCACGACAGAAAGATTGTAAGGATTCATAAGTTTATTTTTTAAAACCAAACCTACATTCACTTACTTGTGAAATTAATTATTATCGACAATTATTTTTGAGTATCTATTCAACTAGCACATGCATGGGCACGGTATTAGGAAAAATTCTGCTTCCCCAAAGTTAGGAAAATAAACATAACCCAACAATAAAATGAAAAAGTAATAAATAAATTATATATACCTTTTTTCTGTATCCTCTATATAACAACTTTTAAGAAGTTTCTTTTATAATATATCAGGAAAAACTGTGCTTCCTCAGGGGAACTAATACACTTTCTCTTTTTTATTATACAAATTATGAAACTAAACTTATTTTTACTCTTGTCCTGGCCACATTAGCTCAAAGTTAAATATGAAACACACCCAAAGCAATCACGGTGACTTTTTGGTAAGTATACTTCTTTTCCTTGTTCTCACTTTTCAATTTGTAGTAATATTTATTAATTTATCCTAAATATTTTATCTACTACACATTATTGCAGAAAAGGTTATATGAATAAATATAATAAGCCTTTTTTACTATATTCAAATAGAAAATGATTATAGAATCCCCTCAAACTTTAGGGAAAGTTTTTGTGAGTTACAATTAAAATTTAAACCAGCTAACTATGAGTTGTAAAACACCCCTAAAGAAAGGCTGGTTAGTCTGATCAAAGCATAACCTTGACCAAACCACTTAGCAGCATGTACATCACTGTTTTATGTAAAATTAAAAGTATTATCACCTTATAGATAATCATAAAAGTCAAAGAATGTTAGAATTCACTTGGGCCTGAAAGGCTAAATTTGACATATCTTCCTACCTTACTTTCATAGTTGAGGAAACTGAAGTACAGGGAGATTTTGTTTAATAGCTTGCTTAAAGAGCTCAGTACTTAGACTAGACAGTTCAGAATGGGACCGCAAGTCACCAGGCTATCTATGAGGGGATGCTTCCACCACATTCTTTAGCATCAATATTCTACTCCTGTTCTGAGAATAGTGAAAGAAACTGAAGCAAAGTGGAAGACAAAGAGTAACAAAGAAAAGTAAATGGTACAATAAATTTAGCTGTATTATTAAGTCAACAACCACTGAGTACCTACTTTATATAAAATGTAAGTTTATTTTTTTCCTATGGTAATTTAAGAAAGAAAACTTAGTGGAGAAAAAAGGAGGGAAGAGAGAAGGTTTTGATGCATAAATATTAAATACCAAGTTACATATGTTACCATTAAAGATTTAATAGTAATAAAAATCTGCTGTTCTTTGCAGAGAATTTACATTTTTATTAAAAGAACATTATTTTTTGGAGTTATAGATTTGTTTTCTAAAATAACATAGTATATTAAATAGTCACTGCTTAATATAAATTGCAACATTCTTCTCTCTAGTTAAAAGGTTTGGCTTGTGCAAATAAAATGACATTCTATTCAAATTCTATTGCATCTGAGCATAGATTATTTGTGAAACATTGGGGAGATTTTGTCCAGCTTGTCATTATATTATGAAGGAAATCCTCTTATAGGTTTATAAAAGATACTCTCTAATGACTAGATAAGAACAATTTATAACTGTATCAACTAACTGTAAATTATACTTCTGAAGTGCTTAAGAGTATTTCCAGAAGTTTTTCCCTGTGTTAAAGCATTTTCCCTAAAGTACAAAGTGTTTGAATTTTTCATTTTTGTTTATTAGTAAGTTTAATGAGGAAAGATTTCTTTATAAATTGTAATAATTTCTTAGAGAAGCTCAAATTATAATAGTTTATTAGAGAGGAACTGAATCAATCAACCTGATAACTGATCTTTCACTCTGTAGCCACTAGCCTCCATAAAAGATCAACGTAAATTATTTCTCTCTATATAACATTAGCATCTCAAATGATTTATTAGAAAAGGTAAAACTAATTTTAAAATAATACTGGTCTTCTTATAAATAAAAATCTGAAAGCAAAGTAAAAATACTTTGAAGACTTCAAAATTTAAGATACAAAAATTATTTTTTTAATGTGACTCAAGAATTAGGGAATAGAAAAATATTCTGGACAAAACCTGGAAGGATATCCTGAGAAGGTCTCCTAACTAGGAAGCCTCCTAAAAACAATTCTATGTGGAACAGAGGTGAAAAATGAGGAGGACAGAGGAATGCAGTGGCAAGAAGACACAAAAAATATATAGTAGAGGATGGAGAAGAAAATTCTCAAAATTTATCCTAGTTAATGAATATAACTAGCACTTAGAAAAAAACTAGAAAAGTACAATAGATTAGAAGCTCATCTGTATGTAACAGCATTTATGTGCTACTATTTTAATAAAAGAGATGGATTAGTCTCTCAAGTTAATTTTTGTCATCACAATTCTCAATTATAAGTAACTCAAAATCAATCACTGCCAACATAGATAACTTCTTGACATTTCTTTCATGAAAGTGGATGGTTTCTTTTGACTTGCTGAGTCACCAGTAAATCACACACCCTTGACTACCAGTTAAAGAATCTATAAGTAAAAGAAACACCTTTTTGCTTTTGGCCAGGGGTATGGAGATGAGAAGTACTGTCTCAACTTTTTAAAAATGCAGGTTTATTCATCACAGATTTGATTTTTACTGGATATGCATGGGAAAACTAGGTATTACTACTGGTATAAAAAGGACTACCTCAAGAACACAAAAACTTTGATGTGAAATGTACTTAGTTGCTTTCTTTGTCTTATATGTTACCTATTTGTTCGTATACTTGGCTATTAACATGTGTGCCAGGAACCAGTCATGACTCTGAATTGATTCAACATAGTCTAGTCTTAATGAATTGGTGTTAAGTTCATAACTGGTCTTTTCTTTCAATCATATGCATGCAAAAGCAACACGAAGAAACACACTTAAAATTTTAGAAAATCAAATTGGCTATACCCTCACTAGTGGTAAATTCTCACTAAATACTTAACTAAAATTATTCAATATTGGCACTATACATTTTACAACGTCAATGCCATTTTATTCAGAGTTCTTAACTTGAATGCATCATGTAGCAGGTGTTTAGGTTTATAATACTTTGCTTTATAAATATGAGTGAGTCCTACAAGGCTTGCTTAATGAATTTTTTGGAAAATAAATTATTTTAAGATGAATGAACCAAGCAATTACGTTGCAAAGAAACAAATCCTAGCAATTGCAAACATCAAATTTTTCATGCAAAATGCCTATTATATAAAAAGTACATGAAGAATGAAATGAAAACTGTTCTTATCCTATCATAAATGATTCACTTATAGTTCCCAATAAAAGGTAAATTGTCAGAACACAAATTAAGGGCTATACATTAAACTATATATTTTTTATTTATGCTTTTACTCTTTCACTTAATATTCTTTGCTCTCTGATAGTTTATGCTATCATTTAAGCATACTAAATGATAGCATAATAGTATGAAAGATTAATATACCTCCAAATCATGAACAGCTTACTTCTTTCTAGAACAAGGTGTAAACAATATACTTAATAAATATATGTCACATGAACGAACAAATGGCTAAATAAACCTTTGATTTTCATCAGGTGGCATAACATTTATTCCCTATCAGGACTTACTTCAAGACAAAGCAGATGAAAATATATAGTATAGCTTAAAAGAAACAAAAGGAATTTGGTAGTTTTTCTGTGTCTTCCTTATACTAGGAACAGAAACTTCACAGTCAAAGGCTGTATAGGCAAGAGAAAAATTACAGTTCTCTGGAGGAAGGAAGAGAGTTCAGTTCAGTAAGATAACATTAATCTAACATTTCTTATGTGCTAAGCACTGGGCAGAAAGCTGAAGAAAAAAAACTGAATTGGACAAAGATGTCTTCCTTTGAGGAACCCACTATGAATTGGAAGACAAAAGCATTTAAGCAAAGAATTATAATGTGATACAAGTGTAAGTTGCCTGTCTTCTCATCAATTCCCACTCTGTATCAGCCAAATCAAAATTCTCATTTTTCTCAAGTATTCCATATTCTTCCACAATTCTGTCTTTAAACATGATATTTCTTCTTCCAAGATAACTTTTTCCCAACTTTTTGGTCTGGCAAACATCTACTTATCCTGCAAGCCCAATGCAAATCTTACCTACACTTCCTAAATCCTTCAGCAGTGTTTATCATTTCCTTCTGCACTCTCCTGGGATTTTCATTAAATCCATATCGTCTCTTATTGACTGTCATCTTCCTTAATGGATTATATACATCTTAAGAGTACAGACTATGTCTTTTTCATCTTTGCATTCCCAGCATTGTTTGGGCATGAATATATAATTTTTGAAAGAAAAAATAAATACAGCAGATGTTAGGAAAATGTAGAAAGGCCAGTAGAGATTAGAGAGATAAGACAGGGCAAACTGAAATTCAAAGAACAGTCAGGGGTTGGAGGGAAGCAGGTCAGAGAGCATAGTTCCCTGTTCCCAGAAGTACAACTCCTGGTCTAGTCAACTCAGCGTGCTGATGAGGGATCTCACCTCTTGATTTTATAATGGCATGTCGAAATCAGAATTCACTGCTAAGAAACTTGCTTTATAATCCCTAGGAAACACCTGTTGCATAAACTGGAAGATATCTGCACTTCTGACTTGCTGATGTATAGCTATTAGGAATGGGTGAAAATGAAGTTTAATATACGACCTCTTTGTGGAATGTGACCAATTGATTGCTGAGTAAACAAAGAAATAAAGAAATTTAGTGTTTTTTTTCTGTATTAACTTTCAGAAAAATTCAACCACATAATGAAGTATTCAAATGATACAACATTATGGTACTAAAACCCAGAACTGTAGCGGCATTAAAGCTCAGCATGTGAAGGGATTTAACTCCACTCTATGGCTTGAATTTAGAAATGGTCTAGACATATATCTCTGATACCATGCTTTTAAGTAGGTTTAGGTGAGCAGAGCCTTGTTCATGGGCAAAACTCCAAAGCCTAGGTCTAGACTATCTGTATGTAATACTGTCAGTCATCAATCTTCTTTCCTTCCTCAAACTGGCAGTGTGAGAGCCTACCACATGAGTGATTCATCTATAAAGAGCTTGCTTATGAGACATATACCCTGGACTTCAATCTCTGACACACCCAACTCTTACTGTTGTAAATGATGTTGCAAACAGGGAGCTGTTAGATCCTATGCCCATCTCTAGGCCTCTTCTACTGCACCTTCAGGGACACTCTGACTCAAATTTGGAGACTAGTATACTAAAAAACACTATGGGGCTCTTATTTACCCTGAGTACTATCTTTTAATTCAGGCATGATTTCTGTGATCCAATTCAGGCAAAGCGCAAGTACATGTTCTGGTCTGAAGTTATTTATCTCAGGAATATGGAAATAAAAAGATCCCTAAACTATCAAGCAAAAAATGTGGCATGTCTCCATCACCACTTTCAAAAAATATTAATTGAACGAACATACACTATTGCCAGGCACTTGTGCTACCTACTAGGTGTTCAATAAGCATAGTCACTTTTCCCACATAGCTTACAGTCTAGGGGAGGAAAAAGACATTAACCTGATAAACACCCATAAATATATAATTACAAAGTAAGATGAAGGTTAAGAGAGAAAGTGGGGGGCTAACAGTGAGGGGCTAATTTTAGACCAGGTGAGGATGAGGGAATAATCAAGGAATGTCTCTTTGAGAAAATGACAGTGAAGGTAAGACTGAAGTATAAATGGGAGGTGCTACTCAAACAATCTGGTTTTAGATTCCACTCCTCTTTAGAAACTGTTTTCAGTCAGGTCTTTTTTCCTTGCTTATCGTACTGGCTTTTAGTGAAATTTTATGATATTCTTGATGTCTCTTAACAAGAATAACACTCCCATTTGCTTTTGTGACAACTCTTTCTTAGTTGTCTTCATGCTTTTTTGACCACTCTGTAAGCCTCCTCTTCTTCCTTCCCAACCCAAATCTCAAGCTGCATCCTTTGTTTTTATATTCCACAGGCCCTCCCTGGGTGATCTCTTCTCTTTCTTTCAATCCCTTCATTGCTATAAAATCACCTATTCTATCTCTGTAGCTAGAAAAAATGGAATCTTTCTCAACTCCTTCCTTTATCTTACCCCTCATATTCACCAGATCTTCTCTATTCCTATTGCATATCCCTAGTTCAAGCCCTACTCATTACTTGTGTAGATTATTTCAAGTATTTCCAAATTGTTGTTTGGAAATAAACCAAATTTCCCTTTGGTTTATGCCCACCCCATTCCAACCTTTTCACTACCACTGGTTACCATTTTAAAATAAGTATTTGATCATTCTTGGATGGTTCTCCAATGCCTACGATAGGAAGTACACATATCATTATGTTAAGGCACTTTATAGTCTGGCCCCATTCTATCCTTTAAAGCCTAATTTCCTGTCACTGTTTCCCACCTATTTTTGTCATCCCAAATAGCTTACCATTTTTAAAGCATACTATGAATGCTCTTTTTCCATGTCCCTGTATATGTGTTGTGTTTATCTATCTGAAATGCCCTTCCTTCTTTTCCTTTACCTACCAAGCACATGTTCATTCTCCATTAGGTTGCATAAATATCACTTCTTTTGCAATATGAATCCATCTATCTCAGTCAAAGCTACTGATTTTCTCTTCTGTGCTCCCATATTTAGCTCATACTTTTATTTTAGTAATTACACTACAGTATTGTGATTGATTATTTGTATGTCATTCTTCCCCACTAGGTTTTTCAAGAGGGCAGGAACTAGGTGTTATTCACATCTGACAACACAGTGCTGAGTGTATTAACTGACTCTTGAATTGAATTGTGTTCAATTATCTACTCAATTTCTTATTAATCATTATCATCTTAACAATAGTTACCAATTACTGAATGCATATTGTGCCAGGCACTGAATTAGGCATTATACAAACAGTATTTCACTTACTTTGCACAACACCAAGAGGTAATTGTTATTATCTCTATTTAAAAAAAAATAACTAAGGCTGTAGTGAAATTATTTGCCCACAAGTGTCTGTAACTAACTGAGCCAAGACTGAAACCTAGGTTATCACATTTTATAGTTCATATTCTTTCTCTTTGTAGCTCTGGCCCTCCTCACAAATAACTAGAATAATTTAAAACCAGTAAGATTAGTGTCATCTTACCTAACATGAAAAAAATCTATGTTCCTCTTAGAATATTTAACGTACCATCGGAATTTTGCAGGAAGATTATTTTGACATTGATTTTTCTTGTCTAAGTATGCATTGTTCTTTAACATAAAAAAACCATATAATGTACAATATTTAATTTTCACTGGATGTATACATAAAGGACACTCAAATAATTTGATTATTTTAGGGATTATTTTTCTAAAATAGGATTACTTTGTATTTGTGACACTAAGTTAAAACTTTTAGAAGGGAATAGACTTTATAACTGACTGTATACAATTGTATATCCCAAATGCTGCCGTGAAAAATTCCTTGGCAAGCTCCAACTTAAGTTTTTCAAGTGGCTAAATGTAATGTCACCAGTTGAATTATAAGCCTCTTTAATTTGCCATTTGGCACTAATATAACAAATTCCAGGAAGGAGGAAAATACCATATCCAGTTGGTTGAGAATTAGGGTTTTTTTTCCTAATTGTATTTAAATTATCAAAAGAATAGAAGGAAAAGGAGAAAAGGAACAAAAGGAAAAAAAGAACAAAAAGAGAAGTTTCCCTTTCCACCTATTTCATGTCCTTACCAATGCACACAGAAGGTCAACTGCTTCCAAGATCAGTTCTTGATGGCCAATGCGGCTTACCCCCAGATCTTCTAGCTCCTGATGTGTAATGCGCAGCAGCTGGTCTCCACTGATCTTCTCCCTCTCAAAGTTCTTAATATACTGCTGCAAACAGTCATCAAGACCTACAAAATAAAAGTATGGAAGACCAAAATGAAAAAATGGTTGAATCAAACAAATGTGGGGTGGGGTGGGGGGAGTATGCATCAACTCTACCATGTCACAAGCTAAATCCATTTTATCTCTGGACTAATCCAATCATTCACCTTGTCTTAACCTATATATGGACTGCAATGGAAAAAAATCACTTCATCATATTCCTAGTTGTTAGGTTCCTATTTGAATTTTCCTCAGCAATTATTAGAAATCTTTACCTCTCTTCTAGGAAGTTCTCCTTGCTGCCTATTCATAAAGTATGCTAGCAGGCAGGTTCCCCTACTTTCAAATTTACCTGCATCACACTCGTCCTTTCTTTTTTAACCCCAGTTCAGAGGGAGAGGTAACTGTCTTCCTATACAAGGCTAATCTGTCTTCTTGTACTTTGAAATCTCATCTTTAGCCACCTTAACACATTACTTTAATAATTAACTCTCTTTGTTTCAACCATTTCCTATTCATTGACTCCTTCTATGTTCAAACTTCTGACATCTTATAAAACAAAACAAACCCCTTTCTTTGATTTCCTTGATCCTGTGTTCCCCACCAGTCTGTCATCCTCTTCAGACCATGGCCCTTCCCTTTATTTCCTAACCTGCGATGCACTCCTTAACCCACATCATTTGGATTTTACTGAAATCCAAAAGTAGAAATCCGCACTGGATTTTACACTCTTCAAACTATATTTTTCAGGATTATCCAGGGCAATTCATAAGTGACTGGCCAGGCTATAGATTGAGTCAGCATTAATCACCTATGAAATGGCCTGATACAAATGATGAACTAGACTAATAAAATTAACTCTCTCAAATTTTAAGTAACAAATACCAAGAAAATGAGGCAATTAGCAGACACTAACTGGTCTTGATTATATCAAGGAGAGAGATAAGAGGCCATAACGGGCTACATTCCTGCTGAAATTATGAGGAACCAGAAATTATAAGCAAATACAAACAGAGATGGGGTTAGAACAGATGTGCAAAAGGAAGCAATGTCCCATAACAGAGAGATTATGTAGCCATTGAGAGAGAGAAAGAGTCAGTCCTAAAAGCAGCCTGGTTCCTGACAGGGTCTAGTATCAGGCCACAGGTATCCTTACTCTATTCTCAAACTTCCTAAAAGTAACTTGAGTTACTTTATTTCCTCTCTATATTATCTTCTTTTTCTTTCATTCTCCATTGGTATGTGTATATTGATGAGGGCTAAAATGTTCTTACTGGATATAGAAATATGAAAGTCACCAGTGACAAACATGAAATTTGTTTTCACAGTGATGGCAATAAGACAGCACTGAATGAGTTGAAGAGTCTTCAAAGCAGCCAGGCTATACAAGAGAAGAGAACCATAAGAGGATACCTAGAGAATATGGGATTGAGAGAGAGTTTGTTTTTCTTTCTTTATGATGTTAGAGACTTGAACATATTTAAATATGGATAAGAACCATATATCTCTATTGAAAAATGAGGGAAGGAGGAGAAGATGGGTGTAGACGCAGGTAGATTTATAGACTGTGAGTAAGAAGATAAGGGAATTCCTGACTAATGACTTTAAGATACCATTATGGATCTGTGTAAGGGTTCAGTGAGATACCTGTGAAGAAAATAAACATGTAAATGGGTACCACTGAAAATATGTGTTGAATATCTAAATAAAGTCAGTACTACTAATTACAGCATCACAGAGCTATACAGGATTTATACTTTAAAGGGAAGACTCTGAGGTCAGGAATAAGGGAAAATATGAGGGATTATACATCAGACACTGCTCTGAATGCTGAAGATAGAAGAATAAATACGACACAGGCCTTGAGGAATGCACTACCTTGAAGTAGACATAGGCACACAAAATGATCATTATAATTTGATGTATTAAGAGAAGTAGTGATGGCAGTAAAAAACATGACTGAATAGGATCTTTTGAGAGGAGTATACAGTCTGTCCTCCATAGCCATGGGTTCCACATCCGATGATTCAACCAAGTGCGGACAGAAAATATTTTTTAAAAAAGAAAAACCAATAAAAAATAAAAATACAGAACAAATTGGGATACATCAATCTACCAGACTTCAAACTATACTACAAGGCTATAGTAACCAAAACAGCATGGTACTGGCACAAGACCAGAGACACAGACCAATGGAACAGGACTGAGAACCCAGATATAAAACCACCCTCATACTGTCATCTGATCTTTGACAAAGTAGACAAAAACATACACTGGGGAAAAGAATCCCTATTCAATAAATGGGGCTGGGAAAACTGGATGGCCACACGTAGAAGATTGAAACTAGACCCACACCTCTCACCTCTCACAAAAAACAACTCACGATGGATAACAGACTTAAACCTAAGACATGAAACCATAAGAATTCTAGAAGAAAACTTTGGAAAAACTCTTATAGACATTGGCCTAGGCAAAGAATTTATGAAGAAGACCCCCAAAGCAATCACGGCAGCAACAAAAATAAATACATGGGACCTGATCAAATTAAAAAGTTTCTGCACAGCCAAGGATACTATCACTAGAGTGAACAGACAACCTACAGAATGGGACAAAATATTTGCATGCTACACATCTGATAAAGGGCCAGAATCTATACAGAACTTTGGAAAATCAACAAGAAAAAATCAAACAACCCCATTAAAAAGCAGGCAAAGGACATGAACACAAACTTTTCAAAAGAAGACAGAATAATGACCAGCAAACATATAAAAAATTGCTCAACTTCTCTAATCATCAGGGAAATGCAAATCAAAACCACAATGAGGTATCACTTAACTCCAGTGAGATTGGCTTATATCAAAAAGCCCCAAAACAACAAATGTTGGCAGGGATGCAGACAGATAGGAACACTCATACATTGCTGGTGGGACTGCAAATTAGTACAACCTCTATGGAAAATAATATGGAGATACCTCAAAGAACTAAAAGTAGAACTACCATTTGATCCAGCAATCCCACTACTGGGTATTTACCAAAAGGAAAAAAAGACATTCTATAACAAAGACACCTGCACTCGAATGTTTATAGCAGCACAATTCACAATTGCAAAGATGTGGAAGCAACCCAAGTGGCCATCAACACGTGAGTGGATTAATAAAATGTGGTATATGTACACCATGGAGTATTACTCAGCAATAAAAAACAATAGTGAATTAACACATCTGGTATTATTCTGGATGGAGCTAGAGCCCATTCTTCCAAGCAAAGTATCACAAGAATGGAAAAACGAGCACCACTGGTACTCATCATCAAATTGGTACTAACCGATCAATACTTATGTGCACACATGGAAATAATATTCATTAGGGGTCGGGCAGGTGAGAAGGGGGTGGGGGGGATGGGAAAACTCACACCTACTGGGTGTGGGGTACACAGTTTGGGGGATGTCCATTATTGTAGCTCTGACTTGGGCAGTGCGTAGGCAATATATGTAACCAAAGTGTTTGTACCTCCATAATATTCTGAAATAAAAAAATACAACAATAAAAACAATACAAATAAAAGCAATACAGTATAACAACTATTTACATAGCATTTACATTGTATTCAGTATTATAAGTAACTTAGAGATGATTTAAAGTATATGGGAGAATTGTGTAGGTTATATGCAAATATTACACCATTTTATATAAGGGATTTGAGCATCTCAGAGAGTTTGGTGAAGATACAGGATGAAAGGTATAATGGGCCACAATACTTGAGGGATGGCCAGAGAAAGAGGCATCTAAGAATGAGAACAAAAATGGATCAGAGAGTACAAGGTAATAAGATAGGCATGACAGACAAATGTTAAATGTAGCACAGCATCCCAGCAAATACAGATTAAAAATACTCTGAATTTGACAATTAAGAGATTATCAGTGATTTTAGCCATATTAGTATCAGAACAATGGAAACAGAAGCCAGAGTATGGGGTTGCAGAGTAAGTGGGAAATGAGAAAGTGGAGGCCTTGCATATAGAATATTCTTTTAGAAGATTATATAGTAATGGTGCGGATGAATAGTAAATAGGGAAGTGTCAAGTAGGGTCAAAGGGAATAATGTTATGTACCAATTTTAGCTCGGTGATATTTGGTAACTCCCTAAGTATACACAGTAAGTAACTGACTAGCAAAGCAAGGATTAAAACCTAGTCCCAGAGGATTCAAAGTCTAATCTGTTTTGACTACATATATCAGACCAACTCAAGACTGAAAAAACAGATCTCGACAATAATATGAATTTATACTCCTGCAAAAAGAAAGGGGTAAATTGATATAGAAACATACAGTTATTAAAATGAAGAAAAGATAACATAGGACAGTGGCTAATGAAATTTTATTCTTCTAGACCTACATGAAAAAAATTTAAAACACCAAGGACTAAATTCCATGCAAGCATACTCTGACGAATTGGATACAGTTTAGAGGACCTGGCTGGCATTCAGTATGAAGCTGCATTCAAATGAATGAAAGGGGAAACATTGCCAACAGTTTTTAGACACCACTGAAACAAATCAATACACGCTGACCTGAGAAACTCCTGTTCCTTATGTTCTTCAATGCCATCCTTCACAGTCATCCTCCTCCAAGTAGTTGCTCTATAACAAGTAGTACACGATTTCTTTTCACAAGGATTCTCAAGAAAACCAAATAAAATAGAAAAAGGAAGGATGATTTTCTTCTGGGCCTATTCTCATTTACTCTGTGCTAACCTATTTTGGAAAAGGCTAAGCTTTCAATTGTTTTCTATTATTTCTAAATGGGAGAGTTGACGCTGAGTAACAGTAATACCTTCCATTTATTTTTTGTGCTCATTGTGTGCCAAGGGTTGTTAAGCACTTCACAAATATTTTCTAATT
Organism: Daubentonia madagascariensis; assembly: GCA_023783475.1. NCBI lineage: Eukaryota > Metazoa > Chordata > Mammalia > Primates > Daubentoniidae > Daubentonia > Daubentonia madagascariensis. Next base: position 783,842 of record JAKFHU010000522.1, read on the forward strand.
TAATCCTTTTATCTTGATTTTACAGATAAGAAAATTGAAATTTAGGGACCATGTCTAGGATCCCACAGCTTATAAATGGTAAGGCAAGGTCTAAACCCAAGTCCATCTGACTCTAAATCCCTGCTCTTAAAGACTAACTACACTGAATTAGGAGTGGGGGAGGAATGAAAAGGATTGTTTCCAAACCTCTAGATTGATCATTTGGACCACACCAAAAGTCATTACACCAAAAATATTTTTCCATTTTTCATTTAAAACTTTAAAGACATCATTTAAAATACATTTATTTAAATTTGTATCAAAAGGCATTTAAGTATATTGTTTACACACACAATTCAGGAAGGCAATGCAAATTAAAAGTAGATGAGAAAAATATGGTTAGGGGAAAATATGGTTCGTCAGAAAATGGGAGTCAAAATAACGAAAATACAAAAAAGTCATACCAATGCAGAATACTAGACTTGCTAAATTGTGGGAGGAACTAAGAAGTTGGCCGTCAGCTGTCTAGTGGTGAACATGAAGAGGGAAACAGGATCAGATATAGTTTAAAACATTCATTAGATAAAAGCAAGAGAGTTTCTCAGAGAAGCCCATTCATCCTTTTTTTTAACTGGTACATAATAATTGTACATATTTATAAGGTACATGTGATATTTTGATACATTCATACAATGTGTAATGATCAAATTAGGGTAATTGGGATATCCATCACCTCAAACATCCCCATCCATTCTTGACACTAAAGTCAACAAAAAAATTTCTTGTGGGAAGAAATCCTTGTGTGATGTAATGAACACTGCCTTCATTCAATAGACCTTTTTGATAAACACAACTACAAGTTCCCATTGGACTGTTTTGTACATCAAGACTGAAATAAATATTATATTGTATTGTAGACCAAATAATAACTAGTTATCATGAAGATGGAAACATATTCATATTTACAGGCTTTAAAGATGGTATAATCTATCAATAGAGCTTATAATTCCATGGAGAAAATAGCTAGTAGGGTTTCTCTTTTATAAGGGTAACAAATAAAACAAAAGGTGAGCTCTATTTGAATCATCTTTTGAAAATTAAAAGTTTGTCAACAAGTGCCTAAAATGTTTTGGGGATACATATTATATATTCATTTTAATATAATGACAATTTCAAATGAAATAGTCCCACTGTCTACTTCTTTTCTTGAAAAGCATATTCACAGATGTTGATTTTAAAAAAGTATAAGTCACAGGAAATAAAAAATAGATAAATTAGACTTCATTGAAATTAAAAACTTTAGTGCATCAAAGCACACTATACAAAGAGTGAAAAGGCAACCCACGGCATGGAAGAAAATATTTGCAAATTACATATCTGATAAAGGATTAATATTCAGAATATATAAAGAACTCCTACAACTAAACAACAACAAAAAAATAACTTGATTAAAAAAAATGGGCAAAGGACTTAAATGGCTATTTCTCCAAAAAATATATACAGATGGCCAATAAGTACATGAAAAAATGCTCAACATTACTAATCATCAGGGAAGTACAAATCAAAATCAACAATGACATATTATCTCATCCCCATTAGGATGGCCGCTGTCAAAACAAACACACACACACAAGGTTGGTGAGGAAGTGGAGATACTGAAACACTTGTACATTGCTGTGGGAATGTAAAATGGCACAGCCACTGTGGAAAATGGTTCGGCAGTTCCTCAAAAATAATAAATAAAAATAGGCTCCTGCAGGAGAAAAGGGCCTCGGGGGTGGGGCGGGGAAAGAGAAAACCAGGAAGAGGCTGACAGCTGAGGCCAAGATTTCAGCCAGCAGGAAAGTTAGGAGAGACCTAACCCCCTGCTCTTAGGCACAGGGAAGGCACAGAGAAGGAGGGCCAGGGTGACTGAAGTGAAGCCATGCAGCAGCTGCTGATCCCACTGGCCCTGTGGCTGAGTGCTGTGGGCTTGGGGGCAGGGTCGACATGGTCCAGTGTCGAGGCCTGAAAGTGGCCCTCGTGGAATTTCGTAAGTACCCACCAGTGCAGTGGGCCTTCAGGGAGACCAATATGGACAGTGCCATGGACATGCCCTTCCCAGCAGGGACCTTTGTGAGGCTGGAATTTAAGCTCCAGCTGATAAGCTGCTGAAAGAAGTGCTGGAAGAAACCCCAGTCAAGCCCAATGGAAACAAGCAGAAATGCCTGGCCTATACCAAACTTGAGGATAAAACTTTGGGCTAGATGGTCCACTGCCTGATACAGATGCAGGTTCCACAGGAGCCCAGAGAGCACCAGCAGACCCAGTGCAGCAGAGTGCAGCGGACCAGCAAGGATCCTCACAACCACTACTTCCCTGGACAACTTGCCTTCTTTTCAAGACCCTGCCCCCCAGCTGAACTCTGGACTGAATTTCATCCTGCCTCCTGAACAGCTACAGGTGGTCATCCCAGGGGGATGATACCATTACATACCAAGCTAATAAAACTGCTCTCCAAAAAAAAGGTAAACTATAATAAAATACAATAAATAAAAATAAAAACAGTATTCAGCAATTCCCCTTCTGGCTATATACTCAAAGAATTGAAAGCAGAGACTTGAAGAGATATTTGTACACCCATGTTGATAGCAGCATTTTTCACAACACGGGAAAGGTAGAAGCAACTCAAGTGTCCATTGATGTATAAATGGATAAACAAAATGTATATACATACAAGCCTTTTTATTCAGCCTTAAAAAGAAAGGAAGTGCTACAACATGGATGAACCTTGAGGACATTATGCTAAGTGAAATAAATCATTCACAAAAGGACAAATACTGTATGATTCCACTTATATGAGGGTCTAGAGTAGTCAAATTGATAGACAAAGTAGAATGGGTGTTGCCAGGGCTGCGGGGAGAAAGAATGTTATGTTATGTATATTTTAGTAGAAAAAAGTACAAATTAACCAACAGATTAACCTTAAATAGCCTAAATTTGCTACTTTCAAATTTTAATTAGACTTAAGCATTTTTGGAGATATATGGGTATGTGAAGGCCACAACTGTAAGTTACTACTTTATATCTGATTACTAGTGCTGTATCTATGTGTAATCAAATTTCTCTAATAGAAATACAATTTTTCTTTTTATTGAATGCAAAGAAACAATAAATGGCAATGATTTATGAAATTCAATATATTTTACGTGGAACTCAACAATGTGATGTCGCACCCAATGCTAATTCATCATGAAAAAATAATTTGCCTAATCACGATGGGACTTATTACAGTTTTCATCTTTTTAATATTTCCATTTAATGTCTAAGAAATATTGAGTGTAAGGACATGCTAAAATTGTACACTGGACACACATCAAAATGAAAAAAGAATTTTGTATCTAAATGCCATCCAGATGAATTTTGAAGGAATAGTGTCACAGAGGACTAGTCAAGTCATCTTTCTCAGGTGCTGGGAAAGATTACCTTCTCCAGGGAGGACATGCCCATGGGCAGGAGGGGACTGTCTTCCAGGTGGGAGAGGGGAGAAAATGGTGATAGAGACAATCCTTGAGATGTGCCATTGTAAAGGGCAAAACATGTTGATCCAACTTTACATCTGGGACACATCTAATCTTGGCTTATCTCAGGTTCCAATGCTCTTGATTTTTTTTTTAGATTTAAACCAGGTTCCTAAGTCAGTAACTACCTGTTTTTACACTTCTACCATAGCACAGACTTCTATATGATTTTCCTAAGGAACCCCTCCCTTCCTGTCCCCAGTATCAGGATCCTCATTGCTTTTCCAATTCCTGATACCAACTTTTATTTATTTATTCAACAAATATTTGTTGGATGCCTATTTGTAAGACAGGCATTATTCTAGGGAGTAGGGATGAAAAGTAGAAATAGACACGGTCCCTGCCTTCACGGAGCTAATAGTTTATTGAGAGAGATGCACATTAAGCAAAGCATCACACAAACAATGCTGACAAGTAATTGAAGGAAAGTAAAGGTACCTTGTATAGTGCTCCAAGGGCCTATAATAGGCAGATTTGACCAAATCAGAGAGATCAAGGGTAGGTTTTCTGGGATAAGCGTGGCAAGAATTAAGGTCTAGATATGAGTGGAAGTCAACTAGGCAAAGAGGGAGGAAAAAGCATTAGCCCTTGGAAACAGCAAGGACACAAGGGTGGGAGACAGGATGAAGAGTATGAATCACTGAATGAAGGCCACCATATCTAAAGTTTGTGTTCAGACCTGTCTTCCAAAAAACTCTCTCTGGATTCACCATGAAAACCAGTGACTTGTAGCCAGTTTGCCTTTTGCCAAAGAAAGGATCATCTTTGGCAGGAACTAATCTTCCTGCTCAGCCCCTTCACTTGGTCAGTTATTTCAGCTATGGGAGTTGAAGCATACAGCTTTTCCAAACATGTCCTTTCTTTGCCCATTTTATTCCTCTGTGCCTATCTACAATCCCCCTTACTCTTCTCTTAGTAAGGGAAGTTAAGGAAAAGACCTACAAGTAGAACCTATTCCATACATTTAGAACTATACCCATGGTCTCCTGAATAAGAAATCAAACTCAACAAAAAAATGTGGTAAAAGATAGAAACACTTTTTAAAATGGTGATTCTAGAAAAACAGTATAGTAATATAGAGGTAAAAACTGCCTTTAGAAGTTACAGCTAATCATTTAATTCAGACATATGCATCTCATTAAATCTAACTGAAGTAACTTCCAAAAAAGAAAACTCTAGCATAACAGTAACTGCAGAAACAAGGGGCACCATCCACTATTAAACCTAATGTCAATACATCCCCTATGATCTTTCTCTAGTACAAAACAAATCTTATTCATCATTTCAAATTAACTATTTGGAGCCTCTTCCACTGTTAAATACACACACACACACACATATATACATTTTCCCCTATAAATGAATGTCAGCATTATTAAGTAATAATTTCACAGGGTCAAGCAAAAAAAAAAACCTTTGATGTTTTACAATTTTTATGACTGTTAACACAGGTTCTAAACTATTGGGCCCAATTTAATTTGTAGTCAACATATATTTTGTATCTAATCACTAAACTATCATTAGTTTTACTGAACATTCAAGTTAAAATAAAGCTATGAATTTTGGCCTTTTATCACAACCAAGGATTTATTATTAGTATAAAAAGAATCCTACATTTGTCCCATAGTCATTTCTGATAGGTTGTCTAAAAAAGTAAACAGTGATATTCAATTTTATATTTATTTTTCTTCAGTATCAGAATCAACATGTAATATCACACAATTAAATTAAAGGCCAAATAATTTTTATTAGCCTATGATGTAAGTTTTACTTGATCTGGGAAAGTAGGCTATTTTCAAAGCTTGACTTCTTTCCTAACATTCATAACCTGTGCTCAAAATAATTCTAATAATTACAACTTAAAACACCGACAGTTTTCCATTGATTCTCAAATTTTCTGTGCATACAAAACATCTGGGGATCTGACTAAACTGCAATAAATTCTGATTCAGGTGGACTAGGGTGGGGCCCGAGATTTTTTACTTCTAACAGGCTCCAAAATGACAATGCACATTACTAGAGCAATACTTGTCAAAGGCAAAAAGAGACTTGATTTTTTTCAACAAGTGATGAGGTCATTATCAAACAGGACAATAATGATGACTGGTAATATATATGCACGGACACTATTAGGCTTATGTTTCTAAATATTTAGCCATGCCTTTTTTGGAATTACCAGTCCCAGTTAGAAAATATATTTATAATGACAGTGATAATGACCATAATGACAGTGAAGAATCAACAAATACTTCTCATAAATTTACAGACCACAAAGGAACTGTAAAACAGACAAACTACCACAACTAAATGGAGAGAAAAAAGGCTATTCTAAACTAATTGTAATTATACTTATTTGGATAAATCCCTAACTGCATGTTTTAAGCACAGATACTTAGAAAACTTCCTAATTTTCCAAAAAAGTGAAGTCTGTGGAGAAACTCACCAGCCTAAATGAGCAAAAATTAGTCTCATCACAATACCATTATCATCAATGGATGATAATACAATGGAACCTCTTCAAGAAAGAAAACCACAAACAATACAAATTCATGCTCCTTATCAAGCATTTCTCAAAGAATTCTGAAAATATGAGCCTTCTACTATTTTTTATAATTCTCCTCTGCTCAGCAAAATTCTTCTGTGTTATGACAGCATTTTATGGCAATCAATGTCCACTAGGGAAGTGGGGTTTCTCCTCTCACCAATCAAACTGGAAGACATCAGTTGGTAATCACTGCTTTCCTTTGCTTGCCTCTATACTCCAAATTTCTACAAGTGGGTTGGAATCAGAAATACCTGAAAATCAGAAAGGAAAGAGGGAAAACTTCTGCAGAGATGCATATGAAATGAATCAGAATGGGGTGGAGGGGATATCAAGAGCCTTGACTAAAACTGTCACCTTTTACCACAGAGACAACATTGCTTCTCCTGTCACAAATTAACTTCCATGACATCTGTTTCTTAGCAGATTGCAATTGCTTGCCAGGAATTTAAGAATTAACTTTTAGATGACATTTGCAAAGTCCAAGTCATAATTTAATACTACATTCATATTGTTGGCAACCCAACTGTTAATGGAGCTTAATGTTCTTATGATTCTCCTGATTAAATTACTGCTCAAAAGCCTAGTTTCATAGACAGGAATTTGTAAGAAGAGAAAGATACATGGACATCATCTTCACTTAGGTCTCAGAATTTAAAAACTATCTAATATGATATGTAATTTAAGGTCCCTAGATACTGAGGTCATATGAGAAGACAAAAAAAATTTAAGTTACCTCCATAAGACAAAGAGTAAATACTCAGCTCTTCTCCTAGGGAAAAGAGGCTAAGCAAGGAGGGAAAAAAAGGTGGAGGTTGGAGTGGTTAGGGCAAGGGCAAAGATCCAACACATGTAATGACCTTGTATTATGTAAAGCGCTACCCAAAAAACTTCTGAGCTTGGCCCAACAAGAGTGTATTCACTCACATTCCTGTGAGACTTTGGTCACTGCCTTAAAGCAGCTGTACAAACAAACCTTTAGCAAGCTTTTATTTCAATTCAAGCTCAAATCTCTCCATTAGTGTATTTCAATGAAAAGTCCCTGATGGATGTGAGATTTGTATACATATAAATATACTACCATTGCCTGCTACACAGGCCTACACTCAAGAGAGCTGTAAATCAACCTGTGAAAGGAACCAAGAACTTACTAAGAGTCATCTTGAGTAGCCATAAACTAAGGTATTTCCTGCACTGTTTTGCAAATGGTATAAATATAAAAAGTAAAGCTAACCTTGATAAGCATTACAAATAATCATGGTGAAAACTATAGAAAATATTGGTAGACATTTCTAAATTAATGTATATAAGATAAATATTGTCTCTCCATTTTAATTTTATAGTTGAGTCAAACCACTCCATTCCCAAAGGCGATAGTTCACTGTTCATGACAACTTTAAATAGCAGGGTACTGAATTTAAGGTATTTTTCCAGAAATGGAAAAAAATTCTAAGGAACCTAAAGTGAATAAGAACTTTTTAAGAAAGAAAATAAGAAATATACTAAGATATGTAACAATGCAAGAAAACCTACAATTACTTTTTATTGTCAGCAGCCTCCCAGGAAACATGTTCCCTTTAGTTATAGCATCGCAGATTAAAAGTCATTTAAGAAGCGTGTGATTCATTCAATAATGATAAAAGCAACTTTAAGTTCCTGTTAAAGTTTTATGCACCTTTAGTCATGAACAAAACACTCCAATCCTGACCCCACCAGTGTTATAATCCAAAAAAGGTAAAGAATTCAAAACGGAACCTTGCATTTCTACTCAAAACTGAGTCATGTCATCCCAGGAAAATTTTATATATAAAAAGAGCTGATTTCATTACTTTTCATGACAATCCCAAATCTTGCCAAAAAAGGAGGAAAAAACCAACCAAAATTATTTCTGTTCAATTAAGAAGGGACTCATTTTAGGGGGAGAGAAGCTGTTGATAATCTTGTGAGAATACAATAGGAAAAAAAGAAACTAAAAAATAATAAAAAGCCTAGCATAGGAAACGGAATAACTGACCTTGAGAAACTAGTCCTCTCTGGAAGGAAATATGGTTGATGTACATCTGTCTTCATTACCCAAATGCTTTCCTGTGGCATCTATTCTCTGACACATACAGTGTATTCCAGCCTTTAGGTTAACTAGTTCAATCTTGGGCAGCTAATGAATACCTAAGTTAGGGACATATTTTCTGCAATAAGATTTATTTTATTTGTCCTTCATTTCAACCTTCTAATAATTCTTAAGAGTGCATTAACTACAATTTTATATTTACTTCCAAATATCTCACAGCTCTAAGATTTATTTTAGAAATAATATAGTTCTAATCCATATTTCAAAACTAAAAGCCTTGACCTAGTTCGTCAGATTGTTGTTACTCTTCGACTATGACCTAGTAAAGCCACAAAATCAACAACTGTTACAATGAGGAGCAGAATCAATGAAACTTTTCAATTTATGGTTCCTATACGGTTTACTTGTCAAGAAAAAAAAAGAAGATAACAAAAACAATATCTTTTGTTTTTTTAAAAACAGGTTTTACATTAGTTAATGAAATAAAAATTTCTTTTAAATATGTGCAGGGAAGGTGATCTGCAATTTGGCAATAGGATTAATATTCCTTGTATATTTGGAAGACTCAAGAAGATCACAAACTTGTATTTCAAATCACAATTCTTACAAACTGAAGAGACATGATACTGACTCTCCTACTCTCACCTCTTCTTATCTTGACACAAAGGAATGGAGGAGGGGATCAGAAACTTAATGGAATACTTTTTGGCCTAGCTAGGAGTGGTCCAATGGTTCCACCTCTCAACTTCTTTATTCTCAGAGGTTTGCTTTAAGAATTTCCAGAGGAATACATGAAACAGTTTTCAGAAAACTTCTAAATAATGGGGGCACATAGTTAGATGCCCTAATGGTTCAATAATAAAAATGTTAATCATATAATCAGTACATATAAGCAAACTGATAACAGCTCAAAATAGATTTAGTCTTTTTACAGTTAAACCTACATTTAAAGACCTGAAAGCAAGTTACTTGATAAGCTAAGTTACTAAGTTCAAATAATATATTAAAAAATCATCCTCTACATATGAAGCTAAACCCTTAAGCCTCAGGAACCACTAATGATCAATTTTTTAAACTAACTTTTCTAAACCAACAATTAGGAATTATATAAATATAGGATATTTATTTCTAATTACAAATTTTAAATACAAATTTGAAAGTTAATATATCAATTAACCAGACCTTGTCAAATGCAGAGACACATTTAGAACAAATCAGAATCATGATCAACATAATAGTGAAACTTGAGAAATATTCTCACTTCAACATTGAGCAGTGGTCCTAGCCAATGCAAAAAGGAAAGAAAAAGAAGAATTATGGATATTAGAAGAGAAAAAAACTATCAACATATGCACAATGATTATCTACTTAGAAAATCCAAGAAAATCAACTGAAAAACTATTAAACTAATAAGCAAGTTTATTACGGTGGTCAAGTACAATAGCAATACAGGAAAGTAAAGCCAATTAGGAAACGTAATGAAAAAAATTCCATTCACAATAGGAATAAACCTAACAAAACATGTAGAGGATATTTCTTTTTAAAAAAATCTATCAAATTTCACTGAAGGATATAAAAGAAGATCCAAATAAATAAGAAAGGATACCACATTCCTGGATAAGAAGAGTCAATAGTATATGAACACTGATTTTCTCCAAATTAACCTATAAATTTCATGCAATTGCAGTCAAGATCCTAATGGGATTTTGTGTGTGTGTGTGTGTGTGTGTGTGTGAGATTTAACAAACTGAACCTAAATTTCATATGAAAGGAAAAATTAGCTATAATCAAGAAATATTTTAAAAAGCAAAACACGGAGATGGGGAGACTTGCCATTCAGATAGCAAACGTTCTATAAAGCAACAATCATTCAAAATTACACTGAAATAGAAAATAGATAACTGAACCAAAAAAAGGAGAATCCAGAAACAAACCTATCCACGTGAATTTGGGTTTACATGACTGAGGTTTATCATTTTAATTTTGTATAAAGTTGACATTTCAAATAAGTGGGGGAAAACACAGACTATCCAGTAAGTTGTGTTGGAACAACTGGCTATCTATGTGGGAAAGAAAATAAAGTCAGACCCTCTATTTTATATTGTATGTTTTTTAAAAATTTCATATTAAAAAGCTAAAGTAAGGTTTTAGAAAAATGAATGTACTGGAACAAAATATAGGAAAAGATTTATACAATATAGGGATGGAAAAGGTGTTCCTTCCTAAGCAAGATATAACACTGAGTAGCCATAAAAGGGAAAAAATAATGACAGATATGGGGCTCCATTAAAATTTAAATATTTTTTCTGACAAAATACTCTCAGGGTACTTTTAAAAATTATACACATAAGCCCTAGCTTCTGATAAAATCTCATCTTCCCTCCTTCTTTACTCCTTATGGAGCTATGCTTTAGTGAGCCACTATTTCTTATAGAAGTGTGTTGCACCTCTCCCATATGGATCCCAGAATAGGCTATTTTTTTCCTTCGAAGCAAATTCTATGAAAGGTAAATGATTAAGTCAACTAGTATTTCAACTAATTAAGCTGTTCTTGCAATCTAGTTTACTTTATGTACACGTTGCTGCATGTTTCTATTTACGAAAATAGAAGCTGCAATGAAAGACCTTATGTGGAATAGTTTGTTATACAATGCTATTTTCTGGAAGCAGTTATTTAAAACGTACTGCAGTTTACCCTTTGTTCTGACAAGTAGCATGTGGTTTAAGTGAAATATAACATAGCAGCTGTATAAAGAATGGAAATTTACACATTGGAGTCAATAACTCTTATTTAGGATAAGATTCTGCATTTAATTATCAGATACTTAGTGAGACCATATATGGGACTATATGCCACTTTTGTATTTCCAGAATAGAACCTAGTTCATAGAAGGTATTTAATACATGATTGCATAATGAACATCATTCTTGCTTTATTTTAAAATTCAGTACAGATTTAAAGGTAGTTTTGTAGGGTTTCTTTAAATATTAGGTAAGATTTTCTCCTTCCAAAATCTTCATGAAGTGAAGACTCATCAGTTAATTCCTTTCTCGCTAAAATGTAATTCTACAGTCATCAACCATAGTCACAGTAAAAATTTAACATACTTTCCCGGTCTCACCATCATGAAATCTGGGCTGCCTTTGATATTTTATGGAGTTAGATAAATTGACACTAAAGTTCATGTGAAAAAAATTTAGAGTAGAACTGCTAATGTATATAAACATATCAGTGAGTCTACTCTTAAAAAGTAATACCAGCATGAATTGATAATTTGAGCAGTCATATTTTAAAGAGAATACACGTACCCGGTGACAAGATTGAGAATACTGATAGAAAACTGAATTCCCCTATGCCTGTTACCTGCAAATAATCACATCCACAAAACAAGGGGGTAAAACCTGCCATGTCAAAAGGAATTTTTCCTATTGTATGGGAAATTTTCTTTAAAACTGTATATCAAGGTCAAAATTTGAGGGGTTTTTAGTACTTTTGTGGCTTCATTTTTTACATTTATATACCTAGTCCACTTGGAGGTTATTTTTGTGTACTTTTGTGTTATTTTTAATGTCTGTCTGGTAAAGCTAATCCTCCCTTAGAGTTTTTCACTGTTTTCCTGGCTCTTCTTGTTTATAAGTTTGATGTACTTGTTTATAAGTTTGACTCAATCATGAGCTTAAGGATTCAATAGATTAATTTAAGAATTATATTCTAACTATTATATAACCATAATTAAAAATAAATACATAAATAAAAACTAAAAATAATTAGGATGGTAAACCAAGCACAAAAATTATGTCAAATAAATATGAAAATTTAACTGTTTGCTATTTTAGCATGATCTCTTTTAGCATAAATATTTAAGAGCTAATAAAATGTCAACTAGTTTCATGTTCTGAAAATGTATTGTAATATAATCTATGTGCTCATTTGCCATTAAAATTTCAGATTAGTTGCTAGATTATAAATGGAAAAATCATATAAACATAATGTATTAAGTTTTCTTTTAAAATATGAAGCCTGCTAAGGATCACCACAACTTCAAATATAGCCTTGGGCATAAACATTTACATCACTTAAGTAAACATAGAATAAATCATTTTAAAATATTACTGATTTCTTCTAATTTTATAAATTTTATTAGATAAGCAAAAACCAGAGTTTTACAAAGTTTCCTTTTACCTGCTATAGATTTTCAACTCTTTGTCCTTACTTACGCAAGGACACCATATAGAGCTGTGTAGGTGGTGTACTGCTAATCTGCACAACTATATATGGGACGTGGCAGCCCTGTTTTTGCCCTTTCTGTTATCAGTAGAAAAACACTTCTTCAAATACGGGTAAGATGAACTAGAGAAAAATATGGGCCATTACTAGGTAGGAGTTCTTATTTAATTTGGGAGGTCATATGATTGGGAGAAAATGCATGGTCTTTGGGGTCAGAGAGCCCTGGGTTCAAATTTTGAATCTGCCATTTAGTATTAAGTCATTCAACCTAAATATCATCTTTAAAATTGGTTAATAACATCTACCCTAGAGATGCTGCTGTAATGTCCAAATCAAGTCATTAAAGTATGAAAAGTGACTGACAGTTGGCACTGAATGAATTGTTACTATTTGTACAAGTACCTAGTTTTACATTTATTATAGATTAGAAGTCTCTTGGGATCAAATGCTATGTCATTTCTGTTTCTTTATTCTTCCAGAATGAGCTACACAGTGATCTAAACACAAAGGTAGTAAAAAAGAAAACGTTTGCTCTGACTGATTCTTAATATGAAATTAACCTAAAGATAGGGATTGCTATATGTTATGTAGGTTACTATACTCTGCTGAAATAGGCATACAGATATACAAGTATACACACATACACACACTCACTACAGGACTACATAAGTATGAAAAGAAAGGGGGAAAAAACAGGCCACTGAAAAATGATGTGCCCTGAACCCACAACTGATATTTATCCAGCTTTGAAAAAGGCCAAAATAAATTATTTCTGAGCCAGATCATTGTAGCTCATGCCATCACCATTTTGATTCAATGTAGATATAGATGATTATCAAGAAATATGAACCCATATTACTTCCATTTTTTTAAATCCACTATTTTTTACCACATAACATAAAAAAGTCAAAATCTTGCTGTCTGCCCTTACAGACAATTTTCAGCTATTCTAGGACTATCTTTACAGTGGACTAACCTTCTTACTTTCTCCTGATCATTTCTTAACCCAGTTTTCTAAGCTCATCCATTCTAATACTATTAGTATTGCTGACATCCTGGCTTATAATAAAATTCCTAATTTAACAAATCATTGCTCAGAAAAGATATATCCCGGCCAAAAGGAACAAGCTGGAACAAGGTATAGCTGTATATTTAAATTCCAGGACTAAAAGATTTTAAAATTATATTTGCATACTTCTGCCACTGCAAAACACTTATAAGGAATTAAGAAAGAAATGAGTGATCGAAATATGAAAGTGTTAACATGTGATCTTTCGTCTACCCTTTTTGCCCCATCCATTATGAATCCTCCAAATTTAGGCAAGTTTTCCCAAAAAGAATTAAGACATTTTATTAATTTAAAAATATTTTCTCTATATATTTTGATATGGCTTGTCATTCAGGCAACAATTTTTAAAGTTTTAGTTCATAGAAGAAAAGTGTTCAATAAAAATATTTAATCTACACAAACAGATAAAAGGGAAATCTCTGATTTTAAAATTAAAATGTATCTTTCTTTCTCAAGCCTTGAAGGAGAGGCAGAGAAGAAAAAGGAGACACGATATTCCTGGCCCTACCCCTAAGTTTACATATGATACAGAAGTTTAAGAGTAGGAGCAGTTGTCTGAGATCAGGCTTTATTAACTGGGGTAGTCTCATTCACCTATTTGACAAATATTTATCATGCCCATGTGCCAAATACTATTCTTGAAGTCTTCTGAAACTCAGACATTGCTAAATCATAGTAAGATGCTGTGTATAGGCCAGGTGTGGTGGCTCACGCTTGTAATCCCAGCACTTTGGGAGGCCGAGGCAGGAGGATCACTTGAGGCCAGGAGTTCGAGACCAGCCTTGGTAACATAGTGAGACCCCCAGCACTACAAAAAATTTAAAAATTAGCCAGGCTTGGTGGCATGGACCTGTAGTCCTAGCTACTTGGGAGGCTGAAGAGGACGATCACTTGAGCCCAGGAGTTCGAGGCTGCAGCAAGCTATGATGGTGTCCCTGCACTGCAGCCTGGATAACAGGGCGAGACCTCATCTCTTGAATGAATGAATGAATGAATGATACTGGGTATAGCCGAATGAAAATTATGTGAAGTTCTACATTTCAGAAGCATGACTTTTTTTTAATGGTCAGAAAAGAGTTATCCAAGTATATTAAGACATGAACCCCATAATCAAATTTTTGTATAAGTAGAGGCCAAGTTAAGCTGCCTATTCTTAGAATCTTTATTTTCATTTTCTCAGTAATCTTTTATTTTCATCTAATTTCATTATGTAATTTCAGTCAAGTTAAGTTGGAATCACTCAAAAAATACCTAATTATTTACATTCAGCTTCAATTACAGTATTAGTTAATTTTAAGCTACTGGCATGATATCCGGTAGTAACAATAATACCCAATACTTTCCCATTTCCTACTATGATCTTTGTATACATTATCACCTCCTGACTACAACCCTCCTTTATAGGTGATGGTGGTGGTGGTGCTAATAATAATGGCCAATATTTAAATTAGAACTTAACCAAGTGCTAATGACTGTGGTATATTTTTTACATAGATTACTTCATTTAAACCTCAATACTCTTTGAGATAGGTGTTATTTCCTAATTTTAAAAACGAGAAAAGTGAATAACTCAAAGAAGTCATGATGTGTCCAACTTCGTAACAGCCAACAAGTAGCAAAGCTGGAATTTAAATCTAGGTATATTTGGCTTCAAAGGCCACATTTCCCTTCTGCTGTAATATAGTGACTATTTATGCTGGAGGTAGTTAGTTACGCAACGGTCATGGTAGACATCCCTGACAGGCCTATTATTCAGAAGTACAAGTTAATGTGACTTAAAAATATAAAAAAATTCTGACAAAACTTACAATGGGCACATTCTGATCACCTAAGGAAAAGAATGCACCATCCTAAAAGGTTTTTATGGTGGACTCCAATGTACAGAGCAATTCTTAAAATACCTAATTATGTAGTAACACATGATATATTTTACTATACAAAACTAAACAACTCACATACAAGTAAACTGAGGATGTACATTCAAAAAGCCATTCAGTTAAAGGTTTTGTTTGTTTTTCATAAGGTGCTTAATTTACATATGGTTAAAATCATATTAATAAAACACTCAAACAGCATTTATGCTTTCAGTTTATTTGAGTAGATGGAGGTGGGCAGTTTCTGTAGTTCCAAATTTTATTGGTATTTACTAAGGATAATCAACCATGTTTTCTAATATTGTATTACTGTTCTGCATAATTGCATAAATGCTTTAGATATACATATAAATTAGAAGGCCAGCAAAGATCTAGGTTTAATTAACCAACAGTATATGTACAGATAGGAAAAAACATTAAGGGTCATATTCTAGTGCTGCCTAGGTCAAGACTGGTTAACACATTAGTTAACACACTGGTTAACCAATATAGGAACAAGATTCAATTCTTGAATTCTTTATTATACAAGGTACTTTAGTTTTAACATATCAAGTTATAATTTAAATTTAGTTAAACTAAAACATAATTACAAATTTGTGAAAGAAGCATAACTAAATTAAGCATTCAAAACTGCTGGTTCAATATAAGTCAAATATTTCAGTTTTCATACTCCTTAACATTAATTTTTTCTGGGACTTAGCCATTTGAGAAACACTTTGGTTACATCATGTGCCAGTCTGCCACTTGCCATGAAACATGAAGAACCCAGGTGGTTGCCAATGATGCAAACTTTTCCTACTGGCCCCAGAAGTATGACTCAGTGCTTGCCTGAAGTGACCACACTTCTTATGGTAGCAGAAAAGGGCTAGTATTTTATCTTTGACAGCAGCTATCAGAAAATGTGCATAACGACACAGTTCATTCTCAAGTGATTAAGTTACACAATTTTGCCTTTCTTAAGGGATGACAAATCTTGAAAACTGCAATACCTAAAAATTAACATGCAAAAGAAAGTAGTTTCTAAAGGATAGTAAATGCCATTAGTGAAGATGTTTAGAATTAAAAAAATACAATGGCATTACAGTGGTGAAAATAAAAGTACTTTCTATTAATATTTTCACACAGTTATCGAATACTTGACAGCACACTTAATACAAGAGGCACACATACATATTAAACTTAAAAATATAAATATATGTTTCCATTTTGTTTAAATATTTTTATTTAGTCATTAAAATAATTACCAGATATCTGACTATGGTCATGTAATTTACATACTTTATCAGATCACTGATAAATGCAGATATCACACTGCTATAGTTACCCTCAATTTTAAATAAATAAACTTTCTTTAAAATCTGAGATTCCAATTGTCGCGGCTTTAACAAACACTGTAAGAATGTTGGAAAGAGACAGGAATTAGAACAGTGTAAATGACACATAATCTACTATATAGAAGGAAATAGTATCTAAAACAGGTACAAAGGAGAAAATCACAATAAGTAAGCTCTCTGAACAAATTTTAAAATACTTTGGTAGCCCTGATCTTTCAAATATGCTTTTTAAAATTGACACATAACTGTGAATATTCAATGGGCTATAGAGTGATATTTTGATACACATATATAATGTGTAATGATCAAATCAGGGTAATTAGCATATCCATCACCTTAAACATTTATCATTTCTTTGTGTTGGGGCCATTCAAAATTCTCTCTTCTAGCTATCTGAAATTACAAAATAAATTATTGTTAAATATAGTCGCCCTACAATGCTATAGAACACTAGGACATATTCCTATCTAGCTGTAATTTTATATCAGTTAAGCAACCTCTCCTATAGCCCTCTCCCAATGCTTCCCTCTTCCCTACCATTCCCAGCCTTTAGTAACCACAATTCTACTCTTTGCTTCTATGAGCTCAACTTTTTTAACACCCACATAGGAGTGAGAACATATTGCATCAAATACACTTTTTTGATGTATCAAAGACAGCTATTTGTATTATAAAATACAAGGGGCCAATTTATTCAAATATATTAATTCCAGTAGTGTGAATGAGGTTTACTTAAGTAATATAGACAGTTAAGGATTATAGAGTCAAAAATTATTTCACATTTAGAGTTTTATGTGTATGTATATTGTTCATAATTTAAATGGGAGATTATTAAAACAATTACAATAAATTATTCAGCACTTATTCAGCTCTAAACAGACCTCAAAAAGTATTATGTGTTAGGAGTTGTGTTTAATCCTGTTGCACTGGACTACACTAACGATCTGCAAAGCTTTAGAAAATGAGATTTAAAATCATTGAGTCATAGCAAACAGAGATTAGAAGACCATCAGGAGAAGATTTCCCAGCAGTTAATAGCATTTTAACTCTCTATAAATGGCATTTGGCATTCTCAGAATCTTATATTCAATTATGATAAAATGAAATCTAAAACAAACATTTTTAATGAAAGGATTATTCTGTGAAGTAGGTTTGTTGCATGTGTTAATCAAGACGTGCTCTAGCTTTGACACTAGTGATCAAAAGAAGTCACTCTCTTTTGTTCCTAACAGAGATGTCCTCATAACAACAAAAAAATCTATGCAACATACTATTTCTGAGTTTTCATATATTAGATTCTTTGTCACACTAATTTTGCTACTAGAAAGATATGCGAATTTAGACAAGTTCTTTAACCTCTCTGAGCTCAATTCCTTACATGTAATATGATGGCATAGGACCAAGAAA
The DNA here is from genome assembly GCA_023783475.1 of Daubentonia madagascariensis. Taxonomy (NCBI): domain Eukaryota; kingdom Metazoa; phylum Chordata; class Mammalia; order Primates; family Daubentoniidae; genus Daubentonia; species Daubentonia madagascariensis. The sequence goes on from JAKFHU010000522.1 coordinate 801,903, forward strand.
TTTCTAAAAGTTCTTTCTTGTTCTAGCTTTCTATCAATTCACCTCATAGATTGTACAGAGAACAACAACGTCAGTATGTAGAGAAACTAAGCATGTTCTTTTATAAAAGAAATGTTACAAACTGTGTTAAATAATGATGTGTTTCAATGGACCCATGAACTATATTTGAATTTGTGTTTCAAATTTGCCTATTAAATACAATTAAAACCACACATGTTAAGGGTCTATAAAAATAGGTATAAATTTTCCTAAGAATTTAAGGGGTGTACTTGTACTCTATCCATAAAACAAATCTGTTTGATGCATTCACACGTATCTATCTTACAGAACTATCATTACATAGACCTTGATTTAAAAAGTACGATTTAAAAATGAACACCAAGAACAAAAAGTACTGTTTTTTTTTTTCAGATACTCCATATCAACTTGCATGTCCCACATATTCTAATTTATATTTTCCTTGGTCTTGTGCATTTGGAATTCATATTTTTGATTCTAAGATAGGATTTTTCGGCCACCTGAAATTTTTTTGTATATTACCAAGGGGCAGGCAAAGACAGGCAGTGTGAGGAGTTAAGACTCTCCAAGGGGCTAAAGAGTATTTGCTCCATGACCTTCTTGCTAACCTGTAACAGTTTTCAGTGGTGAGAAAGAAAGAAAAAGAAAGAAAAGAAAAAAAAAGGAGAAAGATGTGTAACCTAATATCTTAGGAATTTGCCAACCAGAATTTGTAAAGGTAAACTGGCACTGGTGACCTAGACCTAGGGGATTCAAATCCACCTAAATTAAAAATACACCTTCTGCTTTTGTTACACAGCAAGTCTTTGTATAAAGCACATGCAGTTTTGTGCTTGGCATTTAGTTACTGGACAGAATAAAATTAAACTGAAAAATTCAACTGTCACAAGCAGTCACTAAAGTAGATGTAAAGAAAATCAAGAATGCTCATCATTCATCACTTGTAAACTATATATGAAAATGAATCTGAAAGCCTAGAATCACAGAATCCTAGAGTTTTAAAGGAGACCGTATCACCCAGCTTTCTTTTATGGGAAAGGAAACCAGAAATCCAAATTATCTACCCTAGGCAACCCTGATAGACAGAAGTACAGCTGTCTCAACCACATGATCTTATCTTTTCAAAGGCATTCATTTACTTACATGGCTTTAAATAGTAAGTTATGAATGGTTCAGGACCCCCCCCCCAGTAAAAAAAAAAGCCAAATAATCTTCAAAGTTTGCACGAAAGTATAAAATCTGACATATTGTCATCCACTGTCATTTAGAAATATAACAACATCAAAAAGGTTGAAGAAGTAGCAATAACAACAAAATCATGGTGAATGCTATTTCTCAAAAGCTTTAAGGTCAACATTGTTACAGTGTTATACTGATTAAAAGAAGGCTCTTAATAAGTTTTTGTATTTTTAAAATTCCTTTAAGTTTTATATGTGAGTTGACATCATTTACACAAGATGTACTAGTTGGATCTATAGAGCATTTTTCCAAGGAAAACACAAATGCTGGTCAAAATGTGAAACCTAAGGAGAAAAACAAAACTGCTGGTAATAAAAAAATTAAAAGCTGGCATAGGAGTTTTGGGAAAGTACACTTTCCAACAACCATTCTACACAACATGAACTAATTTGTCATCTTAATGCTTCTCAGTTGTCTTCAATCCAAATAGCACTTGTGACACATGAATGAGAAAAGACATTGTTTTGCCAGTGATTCTCTCTTGTTTTCAGTGATCCAAGCTCGAATGAATTGGTTCATTTGTTTCTTACAACTGTTTCTCCTATGAAAAGTCAATACATTCTTATCACTTAAATGGAGCTCTACTGCTCATAAGTGCCTATCATTTTCATTGCACAGATTCAATGTTTAATAATAAAATTTTGATCACCATGTATACAACCTGTGATAATAAAACTCTTATATTCCAATCTTCAGACGAGATCTGAGAAATGAAATTTCAATGATCATGAACCTTTTGATAAAATAATGCTGAGTAGTACTAAGGAACCATGATATACAGAGTCTACTACTGAGATGAGGCCTATACTGATTCAGACTTAGCCAGAGATCTCAGAGCCATCAATAGCAATGCCTTAGGACCTTTGTATTGAGTTCTCTGGCAGGAAGAGTGGGATATAGCATTCTAATAGTTAGGCTGAATTAGTTAAGTGATCATTTGACTTTAAGAAAAAAAAAGGTTTGGAGAGAAATGCTCCAATAAAGCTGTTAGAAAAAGAAGTGGCTACATAGACGACTGAAGCTAGTAAGAGGAAAAGAGTTCCTGAAAGAGAGCCAACCATCTGAAATCCATACTCTAGATACATTTTAAAATCAGTATAATCTTCTTTTCACGCCATGTCTTAAGGCAAACATACGTGAGCTATTAATTTATTTCTAAATTAGAATACTTAAAAAATCCTTTTCCATAATGATCATTTTTAAATCCTGTACAGTAATAAATAAATAACTTTTTGCCAGTGTCAGAATGTTACTCCACTTCTGCCTGGACTACATCTTGATTAATTATTCCTCAGAATTCTGTATACAACACATTTTCATTATCTCCCTCCCCTTTTTTCTTTTTTTTTTAGAGACAGGGTCTTGCTTCGTCACCCAGGCTGGAGTGCAGTGGCCCGATCATAGCTCACTGCAGCCTTGAACTCCTGGGCTCAAGGGATCCTTCCACCTTAGCCTCCCGAGTAGCATGGCCACCATGCCCAACTAATTAAAAAAAATTTTTTTAGAGATGGGGTCTCACTGTGTTGCCCAGGCTGGTCTCAAACTCCTGACCTCAAGCAATCCCCTGCCTCGGCTTCCCAAAGTGCTGGGATTATAGGCATGAGCCACCCATGTCTGGCCTCCATTTTTAAATAAAGACACTGAGGGCGTGAGAAGCAAAGAGATGAGTTATACATACATGGCAAATAGAGGACGGAATTTGGGTTGGACCACAACCAGAGAGTCTTCCAATCCCAACTCAATACTACAGATAATTTGTATTATCTTCTATATACAGTGCTTACTACTAGATATTTGTCCCATTAATCTTTTTTTGTTCATCTGTGTGAAATGTAGAGATGGAGGAAGAGAGGAGTAGGGGAGTGAGTCTTTTGACATGGCTACAGGTGATACAGATGTTTTTTAGCAGCTTTAAAAGGCATTATCTGGCATTTTCATTTTGGAAAGTAGAATACTAAATTCATAGCAGCCTACAAGACAGTGGTTACTATACAATGATTACTCTTAATTAACTTCACTGAAGAACTCATGTCCATCTGCACCCTGAAAAAGCTTTCAAGTCTACCTCTCACCATCTGTACTTCATAAGTCATTCAAATCACACAATTTGCTTCTAACATTCTGTCTTTAATTATCATAAAACTGTCTGTATTATTGTAACAGCTAGCCATCTTAAAGCTGTGTAATTTTATGAAAAGTATTATTGGAAAGTTTTGAAAACAACTTCAATCTAAATGTTGCCCGCCTAACCTGAGATAAATTCCAAAGTTTTAAGATGTTGGAAAATCTTGGAAAGTCCAACCATCCTTTCCAGTCACATATTCAAAGATAGCTTCAAACCCTTGATATTTAATGTATAATATACGCAGGTTGTTTTTTGAAAGTTTCTTTAAATGCAAAGCATTCTTACCTTATTGAAACAAAAAGCATTCAAACAAAACTAACTATCCTTCATTTCCTGTGAGCATAGCTTAAGAATACTTTGTACAAAAAGCCGAAGCATTTCACAGAAAGCACATTAATGCAGAGCTAGGCTGGTACTCACAGAGCACAGAGTCAGAAAAAGACATTTAGCAGCAAACCAGGGAGACAATTCTAAGACATTTATACCAACATCAGGAGAACTTTACACTTTTACAGAGGTGGATTAATAATACAAAGAAATCAAGTTGAAATTGTGATAATTATAATATTTCGATTTATTGTGGCAAGAAAAAAAGTATCAGGTGAATGCATTAAGTTTTCAGTCACAATTTATCTACGTATTACCAGAGCCTGCTCTTTTCAGAATTGTCACACCAGTAAACTAAAAAACAAATAAGATCTTAACCAAAAAGGAATTAAGTGTATTAAAGTAGTTCTGTTTTTAATTTAGTATAATTTGTTGATGTGACCAATGGAGGTCTTAAATGACAACCATCCTCATAACCCAAACTCAGCTGCTAGACACACTACATGAACCCATTTAAGATGAAAATAAGGTGTTACATTTAATGACAAGAAGAAAAATGTTGACTTCCTTGCAGAAAAGCAATCTGAAAAGTTCTTTTAGCTGTGTTCGATTTCTGCAAATCTGCCCTAAGTAAATACGCATGCATATTTATACACACATTTATATATACAGCTGAATATCAATTATTATAAACCATAACATTTATTTGCTTAAAAATTTTCATGCTTTAACATTCCTACACAGATTGTCTGCAGGAAACAGAAACTACAATTAGAAGGAACACCGGGAATCAAGCTTTAACAAGGTTTAGAATAGCACACTCTTCTGTCCAAGAGTTTAACTGCAAATTGGTTAGCACTGAGGTAAAATAAGGAGATGGAGCTAACTTTTGGTGGTCTCCGTCCTATCCATGTACATTAAGTTTCCTTTCCTTAAACATATTTCCTGATTGGTAAAAGGTAAAAAATGCTAATCAAATATTATAAAAAATTAATTTCAGTGGAATGGAAACCAGGTATAACAGTCATTCAAGAAAATCACAACAGGAACCAATCTGAAAGAGCTCCCAATAGCTAAAGTTGGAACAACTTGAGCAATAAAATAAAGTAGTATTGGATTATAACACAACATGTAAAATAAATATCCATGAGTCCATATTGATGTAAATAAATGACTGGATGAATAAAGAAATGGGAGAGAAGACGACAACAACAATATGTATTCATAAAGTTAAAAAATGTTTTTCATGTATGGAAAAGCATGAAGTTTAAAAAAGAGAGAAGAAGTAAAGCAGAGGTTCTTGGTGCCAGGTCAGGGCCAATATTGCCTCTTGGAAGCATTTTGAGAATTGTGCGGAGTTTTGGGTTATCACAATGATCAAGTTACCAGATGATTGCTAGATCAATGGATGTAACAATACCACACAATGAAGAACTGCCCTATATCCCAGTAACTTTTTTTTCACTTGAAAGAGTTTATTTCCTAGAGAGGTAAAACAAAGCTACTTCACATACAAGATATTGTTTATCTTTTGGTATTACCAAATTTGAAAATAAGTTAAACTTTTTTTATTTAAATAAATTTTATTTCAGAATAGTTTTAGATCCATAGAAAAGTTGCAAAAATAGTATAGAGAGTTCTGTGTACCCCTCACCCATATTCTATTTTTAACATCTCACATTACTATGGTACATTTATCACAACTATGGAACCAACATTGGTACGTTGCCATTAAACTAAACTCCACACTTTATTTGAATTTCATTAGTTTTTTTCCAAGTGTGCTTTTTCTGTTCCAGGATCCTATCTAGGATGCCATAATATAATTAATCATCATGTCTCCTTAGCCTTCTCTGGTCTTTGAATTTCTCACATTTTCCTTGTTTTTGATGAACTTGACAGTTTTGAGGAGTTTTGGTCAGGTATTCTAATGTCTTCAAATTTGTTTTTTTCTGATGTTTTTCTCATGGTTAGAATGGTATTATGGGTTTTAGGGGTATTAGGGAAGACCACAAAGATAAAGTGTCATCCTCATCACATCAAATCATGGGTACATGCTATCAACATGACTTATCACCGATAATGTTAACCTTGATCACCTGGCCAAGGTAGCAATTGCCAGGTTTCTCCACTGTAAAGTTATATGTTTCCCCTTTTCCACACTCTCCTCTTTGGAAACAAGTCACTAAGCACAACCTACACTATAGGGGTGGGGATTTAAGTGCCACCTCCTTGCAGGGAGGACAAAGAGTATCTACATAAATTATTTGGAATTCTCTATATGGAAGATTTGTCTCTTCTTCACCATGTCTTTATTCACTCAGTCATTTATTTATATCAGTATAGACTCATATTTATTTATTTTACATGTTGGGTTATAATCCAATACTACTTTATTTTATTGCTCAAATTGTGCCAACTTCAGTTATCGCGAGCTCTTTCCGACTGGCTCCTGAGTCTTTGACATGCCTTCATCATTGTGTTTTTTGAGCACTTCCTTACTTTCTGGCACTACAAGATGCTCCAGGGTCTTATATATTCCCTGCCTCAGCCCTAGAATCTGCCATTCTCCAAAAAGCTATGGTTCATTCCCATGTGACTTTCAAATGCTCAACAGGAATTACTAGAGTGATATATATCAAATGAGTCTGGCCCATTACCATCTCTCCTACTTGTTTTTGTTCCAGTGTCTATCACTTCAGCTGCTCTTCCATTTTCTTGTACATATTATATGGAACGACTTCTGATCTTAATGCTTCTCTTAAATCCAGATATGTTCATTATAAGTAGGCAAAAATATTGAGTGTTTTCTTCTTGTATAGTCATACTGAGTATGTACATATAGAAACCCATGTTATTTTATTATACATTATTTTTTCTTTTTATTAAAATAAGGGTATTATGCTGAATTTTTAAAAATTACATGAGTAGGTAGGTTATATTATCTATGAATTTTATTTCAGGAGATATTACATAATGTCTGTTATGTAAAGGACATGTTGGGTACAAAAGGATTGACATAGGAAAAAAAGAACTAGAAAATTGAACAAGTAGATATTGATATTAAGGAATGAATTCTGGCATGATGATAGTGTTATAGTTCCCTACCTATTATTCTGCTGTATTTCTTTTCTATGTGTGTGTGTTAGCTTCCAGTACAAATATGTATAAAAATAAACTGGCAAAGCAATCTCATTTGAAAAAAAAATCTCAATATAAGAAATCATTGCTTTTAAACATTAAATCAGATACATCTTAAAATTAATGTGGTCAGAGACTCACAGTATTACCATATTTAAAAGTTTATTTCTTACGAGCTGCTTTTTAACACAGGATGTCAGCAATCATTTCAAGGAAAATGATGCAATTCTCAAAACCATCCCCAAACAAAATTAAACATTTTAATTCATATGAATTTTACAAGATAATGAGCACTTTCAGAGAAAAAAGTGCTTTACATAATCAAATGGACAAGGCTAAGGTAACTTCAAAGTAGTTGGTAATTTACCACAGTTCACAGTTTTTTAATGTGTCTATTGCCCAGGTATTGTAACAGCTTTTACAAAAGAGGAGACTTCAAACCATTCTCTCTACAAGAAAAATTTTTGTTTTCATTTATCTTAAAATGAAAGTTTTAAAAGGAACTACTTTATGTTTGTACATATACATACACACACCCCCTCCCATGTCATATCCACCTCTGGTAGAAAGGCAAGGTGGAAATATTATGTATTTTGAAACCAGTTAGAAATCACTTCAAATGGTTTGTTCAATAGAACAAACACCTGCTGAATAAATATTTAGGTATATAAGAGAAGTCATCCAACATTTCTAAACAAACAAACAAACAAAAAAACCTCTCCAAGCAAAAAAGTTCCCTCATAAGTAAAACAGAGATAATTCCAACCTTTCAGGGCTAGGATAGGAATTAAAGGTAATGTAGGGAAAGCACCTAGCACACTAAAATGTATGTAGTAAGCACTTAATAAATATGATCTATTATTAGTTTTGCCTCTGAAGATTGCCAACAGAATATAATCTCATCCCTAATTTAAAAAAGCTGACATTTATCACGCACCTACTATGTACGAGGCATTAAGAATACCACAACAGAAAAATGTCAGAAAAGGTAGAAGCACTTTTTAAGTTGGTAAATTGGTAATTCTAGGTAATACTATCACTTCCATTTTGTAAAAATGAGAAAATTTAGGCAAGTTACTTAAACTGTCCCTATCTAAGATCACACAGCTAGGAAGTGATGGAATCAAGATATAAACCCAGTTACCTGATTCTAAAGTGCTCTTAACTGTACTATATCATATATGTTGTCAATTTTTAAGGAGTAGAAAATTTAGAAAATTTTTAGAAAGATCAAATCTGAAGATAATTGTGTACATACCTGAACTGTGTCCTTCACCCTCTAAATTGTAAATCCAATCCAGTGGGGGGGGAGGGAAGTCGATGTCAAACCTAATTTCACTGAATAGCTTGTACAATCTCTGTTGAGCTGCCTAACTTCTGTGTACCTTATCTATAAAAAGGTGTTAACAACTGTCCCTCATCTCATTTTTAAGGATTACTAGCAATAATAAATGTGAAGTTCATGAGACCTTTCCAATGTGGGTAAATGAGAGGGAGAACCAAGCTGTATTATATAATGATTGCAAAAATACTCCAAAAAAATTTTTTAAAAACCGTGATTTTGAGTATGCAGAAATTCTAACTAAAAATATAACTCATTTCTAACTAGGATATTTTCATTATGAAAATGACTCTGGGCAAAGTACAGTACTTGAATACACTGTATTCTCCCAGGTCAAATAATTTCTTTCCAAGCTTGTTTGCATTATTAGATTTATCAGCAAACCCTTTCTTCACATATTAAGAGTAATCTTAAATAGGAGCCCAGTGAAATTATCACAAATCCCAAATAAACAAAATCCGAATTAACAGGTTTCTACCATAAACAAACTGAAAGCATTATGTCTAGGAACAGACTAGAAGGAAAAATTATCTCAGCCCAAATATTCTATCAAACCAACTTCTTTCTGCATGTGACAACTCAACGTCAAACTCAAAGCCTCTGGTCTGATAACTAGAAGGCAACAGAGCAGGCTTCTGGATGAGGAAGCCTCGTGCTGTTGATTTAATGCAACACTAGTGCCAACAGAGACTGCCACAAAGCTCATCCTGGCATGAATATGGAGGGAAATGGGGAAGGAGCACCTAGCCCTGCCATACCACACGGGCTGTACACCACACTGCAGTTGGTTTCCACGTAGGCTCTGGCAGGCCAAAAGGAAAACTAGCAACTGGACTACTACATGTCTGTTTTGAGCACCATTAGCAAAAACTCTATACTTTCTCTTTTATATGTATTTAATACCTCAGTGGCCTGTTTTGAAAACCAAAATATAAATTACACCACATTAAAATCTCAATTTTCTGCTATGATAAGAAAAAAAAAATCACAAGCCCCAGGACTATTAAACTTTTTGAAAATAATGTGGATGGTTGAAGAAAAAAAAACATGAAATAAACTCCCACATACCCACATAAAACAACAAAATTATAAGAAAAATTCAGCTAATGTTAAAATTAATCACTCAGTGGAATTATTTAAGGCTAGAATTTTAAAGTTTTTTTGTTAATAAATTACATTGTAAGTGTAACTAACAATTGACTAGAAAATGGATTCTTTCATAATCTTTGGTAAACAAATTGAAAAAATAAAATGCAGGATATAAGCCAGATTTCCATTTATTTGTTGTAAATTTCTTAAGGAAACATGTTGCAAGCCTGTTTTAAAAATAGCAGATGTATCTGAAACAAAATAAAAAGTTCAAACAAACACCAAAAAAAAAAAAAAGAAAGATATTGGGCAACATTTAAAAGGCAACTAGCTTAATGTGGTCTTCTTATCTACTATTGTATCTGAAGACTAGCCAACCTACCTAATGAAACTAATTTCTAAGAACACTAGTGTTAAGTAAATATGTAACATCCTTGTGTGCTATACTTGATATCAGTTATGTAACAATATTCTTACCATGGCAAACTATCATATGTTAACATCAGTGCGAGTTTGGGTTTATTTAATAAATGTTGGTTTTCAAAACAATATTATGGTCTGACAATATACTCAATAGATGAACACAGAAACTAATAGTTAGTATTGTATATTAGTAAAATTTAAAATCCAATGAATTTATGCAAACACCAATAAACCTTTTCTTTCCTGAAATTGCAAGAGTAAGATAATAAAAACCCCTATTAATGATTGTAATTTAAATTATCAAACAAGAAATTAAATACATCTTTCAAGTTGAAAAAATTCTATCATGTTGAATAGTTGTTTGTAAGTCAAATCAGGGCACAATTGCAATACATTGTTTTGCAGTACTAGCTTTGCATTTAAGCCTGCAGTTGGTTTACTAAGAGTTAACAAACTGGCATGACTATGTTAAGGTCTTAAACATTTCACTTATTCTGATTTATATTTTAACAATTCTAAACTGAGAGGAGGCATACTTCATTTGAAAAATCTCTACAATTTGCCTACTAGTGATCATCCAGTAGTAGCATGTAATTCACAAAAATTCCGCATGAGGCACCTGTATTTAGCAAGCTACACTTTACAGTAACTCCCTACATATGTTCTTAACAAGTGCCCTTCAAAAATTAGTGAAAACACAGCTGGGTACAGTGGCTCATTCCTATAATCCCAGCACTTTGGGAAGCTGAGGTGGGAGGATTGCTTGAGGCCAGGAGTTCGAGACCAGTCTGAGCAACACAGTAAGACCTCGTCTCTACAAAAATTTTTAAAAAATTATCTGGGCATGGTGGCGTGTACCTGTAGTCCCAGCTACTTGGGAGGCTGAGGTAGGAGGATCACTGGAGCCCAGGAGTCTTGAAGTTATAGTGAGCTATGATTATGCCACTGCACTCTAGCTGGGCAACAGAGCAAAACTCTGTCTCCAAAAAAAAAAAAAAAGTCAAAATAAACTTACATCTAGTTTAAAAATATTAAAATTTTTTTCAAAATCAGAGGAAGGTATGAAAAATTACATAAGAAAATGCTGATTTAAGATGCATCTTTAAATATCTTAATTTTATTCCCATTAATAAAAATGCAAATTTAACATTAAATATAATAAAGAAGATAATGGTTTTCATTAAACCGAAGGGCTGTTTTTCCATTTAATCTTACTGATTAACAAATAACGGCTATTTTATTCTCACAACAGAAAAATACATTTTAATTTCTTATATGGGCTTTTTTCCCCTATTTTTACAAGAAGACAAACCTAAGGCATTTTATCAGTTTCACTCTACCATGCGTTCTAAAATACAGAGTTCTTTTAAAAATACCAAAATGAAGAAACAATTAGAAAATCTGAACGAAGGAAAATAAATGCTTAGGAGACAGCGTATGTTTTAATTTTTTAACTGTTTGCTTATCGTGTTGTTTTATTAAGTGACATCAGCAAATATTTATACCATATTTATAATATTTTATGGCATAAATACAAAAGTGTTAATTCACTGAAATTATTAACATCTCATACCAAAATGGAACCATGATTTAGGTCTTTGAATTGGCTAGAGCAACACAACCATAAGAAATGGATAAATCAACTCTATTTCCACTGTATTTTGGCACACAATATACAAATTGGCACTGAATTATCCATTAGAGCGTTATAAGGGACTTTACGTGCATTGTCATTTAGGAAAGCAGATTTGCTGACAGACGGTAATCTGTGAATAAATTAATTTATTCCTTCACTCAACAAATATTTTCTGAGGGCTTATTTTATGGCAGATGCTTTCCTTCACATTGGTATGAACAGATTGGGTCCCTGCTCTCATCTAGTTGGGGAGTTAGACATCAATAAAATAACCATACAGATTAATGTAAAAATAAAACTGGCAAATGGGACACAGGAGATATACATGGTACTAGGAGAGTGTGTAATTGAGGATTTGATGGGATTTGGAAAATCTTGGAAGGCTTTCCTAAAGCAGATGAGGGAAAGCTTGGGATCTAAAGGATGAATAGGACTTAACTAGGTGAGGAAAGAGGGACAAGAGAACATATTAAGTGCAAAGGCCCAACGGTGGACAAACAGGAAGGATGGAGGGGCAGCCAGTGTACCTGGTGCTGGGCATGAGGCTTATCTCATAGGCTATAATCAAACCTTCAAGGGTCATATAGGCCATGTTAAGTAAGGACTTTGATCTTTATCCTAAAAACAATGAAAAGCCATTAAATTGTTTAAAGCTGATAAGGGTGAGAAAAGAGAGGATAGGATCAAATGAGAATCATTCTCAAGGAGTTCATCCTGACTACAGGTATACGGGTCAAACAAACAAATTAAGATGCTACAATTATCGTGACCTTGACCAAAAAGGTCACATTTTGCCCCCTTGCAATAGTAGGAGAAGAAGGGGAAACAGAGTACATCAATTTTACCTTTTTTAAACCCAATCATCGCTTATCAAACTTTTCCACTTCTGTATCCGTAATTGCTGAACAGAGTGTACTCATAACTCTGGGAGGTCTGGGGAATGCAGCTTTAAACAGCCTGCAAACTTAAAATTCCTCTTAAGCCTCTCGTCTCATCATTAAAATCATGCCAATTATGCTTTCTACATCATGAATATAATATCCATGTTTGTTTTAATATAAAAATAATGTTTCAAAATCAACCCTTTGGCTAATTTCAGTCATTTGGCTTCCACAACCACAGAAATATACTATTTTGAGGAACATAGGCCTATGCTATTCACGAAAACTGTGAATTCACTGACTGTTATTCACCACAATGATTCCACATTGAAGACTATATTTGCTATTCTTTAATCAGACACTAAATCATGACAAAGTCATAATAATTAAAAAGTTTTAGACTCCATTTTTTCAAACTACTTATCCTCCTTTCCCCCCTTTTAAATTAGTGCCAATGATCCACCCTTCTAGTATTCTTGATAGAAGCTAATAACTTCATCTTTCACAATAAGCCTTATGTGTGAGGTATTGCAGGGAAGTCACACAGACAGCTAAAAGTCATTAAGAACAAATTAAGCCCTAGTCTGAGGTTGCTGTTATAAATAAAAATGATAATTTATCATTGCCTTAAGAACATTTAAAAGTCTATCTCCATTCTTCATATAAGAATGGACCAGTAAAATTCTAAATATCCAACAACATAATGTTAATGATGTAATTAATCTTCAAAATAACTTATTTTAACATTATTTCCAAATTATTCCTGAGAAACAGATCTGAAACAGCTGTACCAATTTAATACACATTCTTTGTGGGCTTATTTTTGGCAGCCAAAGTTTTATAATGTGGTATTTATTTAAACTCAGGACATGATGAGAGTTTTATTGTCTTCGTGAAATGCAGATTTGTTCTTGTACTTTTGTGCCACCTACTCATGCTCCTCCTTCCCTTTCCCTCTACTGCCCACCTCTCCCCTTCAACCAGACGAACCTAGATACAACTCCTCTGGTTAATCACCCCATCTCAACTCTAGAGTTGCTGTGCCTCTACATTTAGTACATTCCTCTTAGAATATGCCTAAATTAAATAAATAGCTTAAATATTTGCTAAAAACCCACCCTCCCCATGGACCCCTTCCTGACTCAATAAAGTTATCATCTTCTCTTTCCAATGGTGCTTGCATACATAATGCAAACTTTAAAAAAATTTACCAAGTGTACTAGGTACCTGTCTCTGTTTGTCTAGGCATAGGTTTTTCAGTGACACTACCACCATCTCTTACAGAGGCTAATTTCCCCAAAGCAGAGAATACTTTATTTAAAACAATCCATTAAAGAAGCTTCCATGCAGAAGTGTTGAGTAAATAATATCTAAGGACCAGAATACATCTACATAAATATACTCTATCTTCCTAATCTGCACTAAGTCATAAGTATTACCTTAAGGAGCAAATGTTAATGACACTATAATGTCTCCTGTGAACTAAACTGTACGGAAATTTATGGAAAAGGTAAATTTCTTCTTTGCCTAAAATGACAAGAATTTCTACCCCCCCCCAAAAAAAGTCAAATCCAAAGCAGATGATTGTTGGTGCCTATCTAGTCACCTGGCAATTGAAAAAAAAATCTAATTTTTCAAAAGGAAGTGATACAACCAATTTGATCACTTAACATATTTTCCTTAGAGTGCATACATTTGAAATTCCTGCTACAGAATTATTTCTTATCTCGCAAGACAGTTTAACTCAAAATTTTGACATTTTCCTTTCTAATTAAGATAAATTTCAACCTCAGCTCTGGGTCCTATGAGGGGAATAAAAGAATTACTAAAGAGCATTGTACCTTTCAAAATTCTTTGCCTTATCAGATACATTCTCCTTTACAGCCTTTAACTTTTATACTGAAGAGACCTTATATCATCATTACATTTTCCGCTATTATAGGGTTGTATGCAAAGCATTGGTTTTGTTTTTTAATACCTAAAATAATGTATTTTATTTTCTATCTACAATATGGCTGAGTCATCAGGACAGAAATTAGAAGTCAGGAATGCCTCTTGAAGAAAATGGTTTATAATAAACAGGAAAGGGTAGAGTAGGTGATTATGGAAAGGCTTGAGAAAAGGCTATCTTAAAAATTCAGATTATTTTAGAAATAATACAAGATTGGTTGGAGTGAAGTCACAGAGATAGTAAGAGAAGACCAGGAAAGTAGGGCCCGTTGGTTAACTCTGAAAATCATAATCATTTTATTTGACCTAGAAAGGGATTAAAGATCACTGGAAGAATGTCATAGAGGAAGTTGGTCCTGGAAAATGACTATCTTAGTCATGTGGATATTTTGAATGGTCCTCATAGTTGGAAAAGGTGTGAGAAGAAATTTGGAATTATTGGGTGTGACACAGACAAGGAAAATTAATAATAAAATTAATAATAAGGGCACTTAAGTGTTCAGAAGTTTTTGTTGTATTTCAGTGAGCAAAATAAAAAGGTCGGGGGAATCAAACAACTGCAGATTATGAAATATTTCTAGGCCCTACAAGTGAACAGAAAGGAGATGAAAAAGAACATATTTCAGAGTACAGACTGAGCAAAAATTAGAAATAGTTATTGGCCTACTTTTCTGCCTATGGCTTTTTCCAATGACTTGTTTGCTTTTAGTTACTTTGCAAAGTTTACGTTTTAAAACTTTATCAAAACTACAAGAGGGCTGAATGCAACTTCCAACTGAAGAAGGTTGGTTTCAAATGCTAAATGATGAGTATTTGATTTGCTCCAAAAATATTTTTATAAAATTAATTTTCAAAATTAATTTGAAGGTCCATAAGATATCTCCAAATATCCAGAAGTACTATCAGGATAATCTGGGATATAGCTACTTATTTTACTGACTTATAAGGAGTTCATGTATTTACTGGAAATAACACTGACACTGTGTCATACCAAATTTTTATTGTCAGTAGAAAATTTAGTGAGTATTAAATTTTACAAATAGTGGAGTTGAGGTGAACAAAAATATGTTTCCTTATATCTTTACTAATAATATATAAATTTTATATTTGCATCTCCCTCAAATATTTTAATAAAAAGTAATAAATCAAAATAAATTGCGATGTATAAATGGTCCCTCATAAATAATCTCAAATATATGCCACCAAAGCTTAGTAGTTTTGTTTCTATGCCACTTCTATAAATTGTCTAGAATCATAAATATATGCCCATGTCTATTCATATATATTTAATGGCTCTTTTCTGCTTAATGAAAAGAAAAATACCCTAGAAAGAACATAAAGAATGTACTTTACTAAACAGAGTTATAACTATTTATGATTGTGACTAGCTGAAAGCATATGCTATATGCTTTAAATGTTAAGGGTGATGAAACTGTCACATTAGGAGCATGCTCTGAAGAACTCCCACAATGTTGCAGTTGTTCAAGAGTCTTGTTCATTCTTTGGTACTGCCTTTACAACACTACATTATACAAAACCAAATGAGGTTTAGCCATCTCAAAGCTACAGCCTAAATTAGCAGTTGACTTTTAAACATTACTGAATCTAAGGAAATGGTGAAAAGTATTTTTAAAATATCTTCTGTTAAAGTTTATTTAGGGGAAAAGGGTAAAGAGGGAACAATTAATTAAGGTAACAGTGTATGTAAGCTACAAGTTGAAGAAGTGTTCATTTCATCCAACTATTTTTTAAATCTAATTTTCTTATAATATCTCAAATCAAATTTATATAAATGTTATGGAAATTTCAGCAGTAAGCAGCTTGGGACTTGAAATATACATGTAATTACATCAGTCATTCTCTTCCAGGCATATGTACAAACACATACAAATTCTACCTTGGCTACCCAATTGATCTTTTCAAATAGCTCTAAAATGTGTCACCAGCAGGTATGAAACAAGTTATTCAACTTAAATATAAAAACCATTTAAAATCACAGCTAATAATGTTAACCTAACTTCAAAGAAGCTGCCTTTTAGGCTAGAGAGAATTTTAAAGGACTAGTGTACTAGAAAACTAATAATGTGTGTCAGAATATGTGCATGGAATGTTCTATTTGCTTCAGTGGACCTAGGAGAAACTGCAAGAATGTAACTGAGAGGGTGGGAGGTGAAGAAGATGGAGTATGCAGCACTCCCTACAAGCATCATGGGAATGTGCGAGAGGTAGTCTATGAAGGTAATCAGACTCCCATAGAGCCAAGATAGCTGTTCTTTGAATATTTCAGCAACAGACTCAAACTAAAGTAACCTTTCAGACAAATTCAAAGAAAGGGTTTTAATTAAGCATTCTTGCTTCCTGCATTTACTCTGGCTCTGGCTTTTTCTTCCATGACTGAGAAACAGAGAAAACAGATGTTTGTCTGTATGTAAGAAGGGGCGGGGGGAGAGAATTGGTGGGAATCTAGGAAATTGGAATTTCAATAGCAAATACAAGAGAAAAAGCAGCAAAAAAGATAAGCCACTGCAGGACTTTGTCTTAGTCATCTTTATAACCCCCATGGCACCTTAGCACAATGCACCACACACAGGGGGGCAGTCAATAAATAACGAATTAGGTTTAATTCAATTCACTCACATTTGTACTGCGCTTTGCAGTTACAAACCACTTTCCACATATCAGAAAAGAGAAAACAAAGTAAATGAGGAATAAAGGGGTAAGTAAGGGAATAAGAGGGAAGAAAAATAGATAAAAATCCACAAGAATAAGCAAGAGGCCAAAAAGGTTGGGGAAAAGATGGGGAAAAAATTGAGTTTCTCCCTGTCACTCTCAAGCCCTTCCAATCACCCCATCTTTCGTTCTAAAGTACCTGGAGCTTAGAAAGTCTGACAGCTAAGCAAGCCCTAAGAAGGGGGCTCCCTCATCTTCATAACGAGCATTTTCAGAGATGATAAGCATTCGGTCCTTGACTGATCTACCCAGAGTTTGTGCTCAGGTACTACCTCAAGCAAAGCTCTAACATCTCCCAAGTATGCCCAGGGACGCTTTATTCCATCACATCCACCCCCTCCTCAGCATTCCCAAAATCTTAGGGAAGAGGTGGGCCTGGGGAATGAAGCGGGGGGGGGGGGTCCTCAACAAGCCCATTAACTCAGACAACAGAGGGAGGTAGTGAGGCAGGAAAGCCCAGGGACTAGAGAAAAAGCCCACGTTTGCGACTAGGAGGGCGAGTGTCCATAACTGTGGTTATTAGAAATTGATTGGGGCAAAAGGGGTGGTAACGTCAAGATGGAAGAAATGCGAGGGTACTTGAATGCGCATCACCTTGCACCTGGCGTGGAACCCTTAATAAAAAGCTGTGCAGTCCAAAACCTCAACCGGCCTGAATGGGAGGAGGCAAAAGAAGCGAGGAGATGCACAGGAGAGAGCCCACAGATACCACCGCCGATGCTGTCCCAGGGGAAGCATGTTTTCCTCACCCCAAAGTAGCGCGTCCTCCCCGCCCCAAGCATCCTCAGCCAAATCTAGGAGAGGGGGGGCGCTCCCCAACTCCAAACGGGGGCGGCCGCGTCCTAACCCCATTATGTGGGCTTAAAAGTTGCTGGGAGAGTTGGCGCTGGGGAAGGCACCTGGCAGGGGCAGCCGCCGAGGGGGAGTCAGGTTTCCCAGGAACAAAGGGGCCAGAGAAGGGGCGACCAGGGGCATAGGTCCGGGGTAGGGGGGGAGGTCCTCCCTAAGCTGGAAGACAAGGGTCGCCACGTCCTCCCCTCCAGGGAAGCGAGGAGAGGGCAAGAAGCGCCGAGATTCCACCGCCGGGCTCTCTGCCTCCAACCGGGTGGCGCCGGCTGCCCCCTCGCTTTCCGCGCCCTTCCTCGCCCCTCTGGCTGGAGACAAAAGGAGACCGGGGACCCCGGGCCCCTACCAGTCCCGGAGGACCCCTGCCGCCCCCCAGCGTACCACAATCAGCCGATGGAAGCCCCGATGGCGGGCTCTGCAGCGGCGGGCGTCCCCTCCCAACCTGGCGGCGGGACCCCGCACCCCAGTGCCGTCTCGCCCTCCCCACAGCGGGCATTACCTTTCATCCAGTCCACTACTTGACTCGGAGACCATTTGCTCACCGGTTCCATTATCAGAGCCATGGGCACTGGGTCGGTTCCGCGCTCTTCGCGGAGCTCAGACACAAAACGAACTCAGCAGCCTGAGCCTCCCTCAGGTGGGGTCTCTTGCTGGCCGCAGCCTCACTGGGCGGGCGGCGCGGAGAAAGCGGCTTTTGTGTGCCGGGTCTCGCGGCTGCAATGTCTCTTAACCAAAGCCTGGCCGCAGCGGTGGGAGCGGCGACGGGGAGGGAAACGTGCCGGGGTCGCGGCTCCAAGCCGGGTCTGCTCAGTCCCCGCTGTGGCGGCTGCTACTGCTGCCTCCGCCGCTCTGCTCGGGTCTCTGTCCCTGTGGGGCTTCAGTTCATGGCTTGAGCTGCCAAGGGTCGTGGCGCTGAGGGAAGGAGCCGCCGCCGCACGCCCGCAGCCAACTTGCCCGCTAGCCTCACGCACGGGAGTGAAGCCCCCAGCACGACTAGCTGCCCGGCGGAAATGACGAGGGGCCTCCTGCCACCCAAAATATCTCTCCGCAGCCCTCGGGTGCGGGGCGCGCGCGCCACGAGCCCCCCGCCCGCTCGCTGCCGCGCGGTCCCGCCCCCAGGGCCGACGGCAGGCGCGCGAGGCGCGTGCGCGTGCCGGCACGAGGCCGGAGCCCAGGGTCTGTCTGGCAGGCAGGCAGGTGCGGGCAGCTCGCAGCCTAGCGTTCCCGCCCTAGGGGCCGCCCGGGAACAGAGGCGCACGAGGAGCGCGTGCGCGGCGGCGGTGGCGGTGGCGGCACCGGGAGCCCGAGTCCGAGGTCAGTCAATCAGGTGCAGGCGGCTGGAGCGCGGCTCTGAGGGGCCTCTGAGGGGACGCGGCGGGACTGGCCGCCCACCAGTTGAACGCTGACGGCTGAGGCAGCTGAGGAGGTACCTACGGCCCCGCTGCCGAGGGAAGGGGAACACTGCTGAGCGCCTGGGTTACAGCGAGAGCCTGGGCTTCCCTCGTTCTCGCGCTCTCCCTCCGCCTCCCCGCAGCTGAGTGGGCTCCCGAGGTGATTCCCGAGACCCGCGCACCCCTGCGGAGACGGAGGCGTGGACTGCCCTGGAGGAGAACCGGGCTCCACCAGCCAGAAACGCAGCGATGACAAGGCAGGAGGGCCAGTGCTGTCTATCTCCTCCCCGGTGATGATGAGCGGGTCCTGGGATTGTCAGGCGTGGAGGCTGTCACCTGCAAGCTGCTTGTCGTGGTGATCCTGAGACAGGTTCTGCTCCACGTGCCCTTTTAAAAGGCACTGTTTCGGGTTTTTGGCCAACTCCTCCAACACAGAGAGCCAGTACCTATTTTAGAGGATGTCATTTTGTGTTCAGATGTTCTTATATAAGAACTGAAGGGTAACAGTGGGACTTAAAATGAGTGACAAATTGTAAACAACATGATTTTTCAAAACTCATTTTCTTCAAAATTCTTACTCAGGGTAGTATGCAGCACTTAGTAAAATACAGTTTAATGAGGCTTCATTTTAAACGACAAATCCTAGAGCAAAGATGCAAACTCTCTACCACCATTATAAGTGCTTTCTCTGTATCATTCTTAACATATTGACTGCCACACTAGAAAAAATTTTTTTTTTCCTTGGGGCCATGTGTTTATTACAAAAAGATAGAACTTGAAAACAAATGATCCTTCTAATTTATGAAATTGTTTTTTTTTTTTGTGCGTGAGTTATATGCAACTGAAATAGTTACATGGTCTAAGAAAGAGACATATGAGTTACATATGCTCGGGCCCCGGGTCAAACTAGCATGAGTTAAATACAACTACATGGCAGTTAATGTGTTAAATATCTCCATTGAGTAAAAGAGAAACTCTTTTTATTTTTATAACCATTTCAATAATGTATTGCCAGTTCCTACGATAACCCATTTTTTTCTAGTTTAATTTGATGCAGATTGCATTTTTTCGATGGTGTTGAGACCTAACCCATCAACTAACACAGTAGTTAAAATAGTGTGATGTTTTCATGCTAGTAATACAAGTAAAATTTAAGATGGCCTGTATTTAGGCTTGTTATTTATTTTCCTAATAATCCAAACTTAAAAGTGTATGCAAAATTTTGGAAATAAATTTAGATTATCTAGACAAGTCTACACTCAGAGGACACAGGTATAGCACCTTCCTTTCATTATCCAGATAATGGTAGTGTTTTACAGTTTTTTCTTAGCCAACCAGGTGTGAAAGGTATTATACTTTGGAGCACTTACATTCCAATTGAGTCTGAGAACATAACATCAGTATTTCTAGAAAAGACCACTTTTTAGTTGTGAATGGTTAGAGGTTAAAGTCATAGGGAGATGTTAAAAGTAATTTTATCAAAATAATGCTGCTAATAATGACAATGAACACTTGAGCATGGTTCTAAGGACCTTACATACGTTTTATCCTCAAAACAAGCTCTATCATTAGCCACATTTTACAGATGAGAAAACCTTAGCTATCACGTTCACTTACTATCCCCAAGTTTATTACACATAGGTCAATAAATGTTGAATAAATTAATGAATAAGGCTAAAGAGGTTAAGTAATTTGTCTGAGGTTATGACACATGATTTTAATACCAAGTTAAGTTGATTCCAGAAAATGAACTTTTAAAACTAGTGAAAGGTCCTGTATCAGTGTCACAAAACAAACAGTATGAGTGAATGGAAGGTCATTGAATATTAACTGATTATGTCTCATCAGAAGTAACTACAAAGAAGTCTGAGAGTTACCATAAGTGTTCCTGACCAGTACCTAAACAGCAACTGTGAGAATGAAGGAAGTGGCCAAATTTGGCTGAGACACCAAATTGCACATAGAGACTAGGCTTGCACGACAAGCAACCATACTGTGCATCATATTGCATACAAGTTCAAAGTGAGATATCACTTGCATGAAGAGTGAAATATCAATCAAAACAAGTGTTGAAAACCAGGATGCAGTAAAAATAAAAGAGATGTGTATTTCATGAAAAGACCAGTGCCAAAGAAGATGGGAAAAAAAGATCCAAGAGAAAGAGGATTTTGAGGAGGACCCTATGTCAGAATTAAGTTGTACATGTTCTTCTCTTATTTATGTTACAGTAAGAAATTTATTTGGTCTAATTAACTAAGATAACTATAAAAAAATATAAGAACTAAAAATGACTGAACCAAAATGTAGGTGTGGAGTTACACAATCTAATAGATTTCACCAAGGCCTTAAGTATTTGCCCTAAATCCGGAGGTTTCCCTTACAAAACATAGCATTTGCCTTTGATTTAGACAATATAATAAGCATTAATTATTTCACTTAATTTGTTCAGAACATAACTGGCTTTTTACTTCAAATATTCTTGATTTGGGGGAAGAAAAATAAAAGGATTAAATCATTGCCTTCACTCCTTTATTCTTAACTCCAATGACTCAGCTAAATCCTGCTGAGTCACAACTTTCTGTCCACAACTTTTTTGAAAATCTAGTTTTTATATTTTTTGCCTATTATTCAAAATGTTAATGTCTTACTCCATTTTTGGTAAGTATACAAACTTTAGCAGCTTAATTTTGCCTTCTCATAATGCAAAATATAGCCTCAAAGATTAGGGGAAAAATGTTATAAAATACATATCAAAACATAATGCACTAGTGTGATGTCACACATACTTCGACAGTCTAGATATAAAAGCCAAACTGATTCTTTAGAAACAGGCTTAGATTCTTTTTGGAAGCAGGCAGTAGAAATATTAAAGTAATTAAATTAGTTGGAGACATAACTTACAAGATGTTTCCACCCATATCAAAATTAGTCACTTTAAATTATCTTTTAAAATATTTTTTAAAATTTTTCTTAATTATCTCAATCCAATTTGTGGCACTAGTTATAGTTTTATCTTTTTAATTCTTCTCTCTCTAGATTTCAATTAAAAATTTAAATCTCTTGACCAAAATATTCTGTTAAGATTTTATAGTAGAAGTAACGATTCTGATTAGCTTCAGACATGGGATTTAGAAATGGTCCTCTAACTAGAATCTAGGTGTTCAATGGATCTGACTTTTAAAGGTTAGGTCAGATAGGGAGGGAGCCTTCCACTGGAAGAAGGATCTTCAAGCCTTTGTCTCTTTGGGGCCAAAGAGAGGAGTAAATAATGTGAATATTTCTTCTGGAGCTGCAAGCTGAATATCTCTGACTTCTACATTTTTCAACCCAGGCTATCTTATATGGGCCTCAATCTTCACTTACCGTTTCTTCTGCTAAGACACTCTGCATCAGGCCTCAGACTTGCATGCAAGACATGTTTTAATGTTTCTAGTTACTTAACATTTAAACAAAATGTCTTGCAAAGCCCTTTCTGGTATTTTTTCCAGTTTGCTTAGATTTTGTATTTTTGCTATAGCTGTCTAATTTTTAGGATTCTTTTAAAATAATATTTTATCATAAATTATTTTTTCTTTTGTCTTTTAATGGGTAGTGAGAAGTGACAACCCAGAACAGCTATGAGGGTAGTCCATGTCCTAAAATAGAGGAAAGGATAGAAGCCTCCTTTATTCGATTTATTTTTGCTCAGAACTTTCCTATAATTTCAAAAGCTACATCCCTTGATCAGAAAAATTAGCTAGGAAATTCTGATAAGACTCATAGCTGGGGGGAAGACTATATGGAAAGGATAATGCCTAACACAAGTTTTTCCCAAGAAAAATATGTAAAACTTGTTCCAGAGAAAGCTCACCAAAATTTCTAAAACAATGTTATTTTCTTCCCAGGGTAATTCAACTAACAGCTATGAATTAAGAACTAAAGCCTCTGCTATGACCAACCACCTGATAGCAATCTGTCTAAGCTTCCAATCATCAGAGCAGCAAGTAAGAAGAGACCTTAACTATAAATCGGTGTTCAGTGCACTACTCTGGGCCAAATCTCCCTTTAGGTTAATAGGGAGATGCACCCAGAGAAGATAACTAAATTAGTAGAATCCTTTCTTTGCTATTCTTCCTCTAGGATAAACTGTATTACATCATGTATACAAACCATGTCCCTTCTCAACCAAGATTTACAGCAATACTCTCTGGGTGAAGAGAAATTGGCTTGACTTGAGGTTACTCCAATAGGGTTTTTATAGGGCTCTTTCCAGGGCTCCCCCCTGCTGTATTACTCATGGTCTGATAAAAGTCCCAGAGCCCACTGAGTTTAGGAAACTGACTTGTCTTAACACATAGAGCCCTAGCCCACCAGGGAAGTTTCCAATTCACTTTGCAGCCATTAATGAAGGGCATATAAACTCTTTTTCAACAAACATTTCCTTGACTGCAATCAATGTGCTGGCCCAAGTTGTATCCTTTCATTAGAAAAATTAGCTTGATTTTATGGATACAAAGATGACCAAGATTCTCATAGATTGGTAGGAGAAACAGAAACATTTACAGTTAATTGGATAGTGTGGTAAGTGCAATGATAGATGTGCCCATTGCTATACAAAGAGAAGTATACCTAACAGCTGGGGGAAAGACTATATGGAAAGGATAATGCCTGTTTTAGGTCTTAAGCAATAACAGCCAAGAAGTAATGGAAAAGAGGGCTTATAGGCAGAAGGACAGTGTGAGCAAAGTTATAGAGCACTATGTATAGGTACCTGGATGGCTGGCATTAAAATTCAAAGCAAGAGGTGACAGGAGATGAAGTGGGAGGGGTGGGCAACAGCCAGATCATGGAAAAAAAATTCAAACTGTCCAAGATAGAGCCATTTAAGGATTTTAAGCAATGAAGTGACTTGGTCATATTTTTATATTTATGTTTTATATAGACTACTCTGGCAGCCATGGAGAGCAGATTTGAGAGGGATAGGATGGGGGGAGGGGAATATCAATTCAGAGAATGTGGCGATAGACCAGTAAAGAGCTGACTCAGGTTAGAAATAAAGCAGTGGGGGTGGGGATGGAGAGAGGAGATGTATTAAATAAATATCCAGGGGACCTTGGTGATTGACTGGATATGGGAGGTTAGGAAAAGAACAATATCAAGAATGATTCCCAGGATTCTAGCTTGGGCAAATGGGTAAATTATTTCTTCTCCATATAACATAGAAGTAGCAGACTTGGAGGGGGGAAAGTGATCTGATATATTAGTTCTGTTTTGGACATTCCTAAACATGAGGTACATATGGGACATTCAAGAAGGAATTTCCAGTAGGCAGTTTCTGCACTCACATATAGGAATGTGAAGCTCAGTATGGGCTGAAGATATAGATTCAAGAGTCACTACTGAAACAAGAATACGAATGAGACAGGGAGGATGTGAGATGCCCATGGAGGAAGCCCACAAAAGAGAAAGAGAAGATAAGTAAATTATAAGCAGAACCAAGAGAATGCAGTGTCATGATAGCCCAATGAACAATGAATTTCAGGTAGAAAAGGGTGGAAAATTGTGTGAAGCACAAAAATGATGCTGTTCCAGTAAGAACCGAAAAGAAATCTGGTAGTTTTGTCAGCTTTGATATCCTTTATGGCCTTATTAAGATCTATGAAAGAACTGGATGTCAGAATGGAGAGGCTTGGTATATAGGGCATTAACTTTTTCACAAGTTGATTTTCCTTCTATCCTTCCTCATAGCCTACCTGTGTGTATATTTTATTCAGATGGCTCCACAATGAATGATAATTTTCCAATTTACTCACCACCACTTGCATTACTCTTTTCTGATGAAATTGCAGACACTAATAATGATATCTACTCTTATCTGGTTATACTTTCATCACTTACAGATTGATGGCACCCTTTAAACTGGGCTGGCCTTGAAATCCCCCCTCCTCATCAGATTTTTGGGGAACAACTTTGCCATGGCACCCTTGTGATCGTACACATCTCCACATAGGCAATGTAGGCAAGGATCACTCATGTTCTGATGCATGTTTTGGCAGAATGCCCTGTGATCCTACCCAAAACATGGCAAGATAGTCAGTCTTGTGACGATCTGCACCAAGTCCATTTCTCACCTGCCACCCTGGTTCCAGTGAAACATGGGACTTTCCATCTTGCCCCAACTTCACGTATACCTTCATATGATAAAACTGTTTAGCTGTACATTAGAGTTGGCTCCTCAACAACTGAGCGACCCACCACTCTTGTCGTCTATCATCTGGCCCCTTGGATTTGGCATCATCCTGTGGGCCTAGGGACATGGGGAGCTGACACTATGCTGATCTTGCATTGCCATCTGTGTAAATAATAAACTTTCCATATCCATTTGGAGTTGTTGTCTCCTTACTGGCTAAATCTATGGAAGTATAACAACCCAACTTAGCAGCTGACACCATGCTGTTGCTTAGGTACTGCTTGACCACTTGGCACAGATA
Organism: Daubentonia madagascariensis; assembly: GCA_023783475.1. Classification (NCBI taxonomy): domain Eukaryota; kingdom Metazoa; phylum Chordata; class Mammalia; order Primates; family Daubentoniidae; genus Daubentonia; species Daubentonia madagascariensis. The sequence continues at coordinate 827,511 of JAKFHU010000522.1, forward strand.
TGATGTAGGAAGCCCATAAATACTCCCAGAAGGAGTGAGCTCTGCTGAACCTCTGCATGGATAAACTAGGCCAGTCCAGCATGGCCTAGTAAATCAGCAGCAGCAACAGCAGCAACTTGATTTCAAATTTGAAAAGACTGCATTTTCCCTAATCATTAGGGCTCCATAAGATAACCCCATAATTTATAAAAACCCCTGTGTTAATGTTGCAGGATACAAAACAAAACAAATACCCTGATATAAAGCCTTCATTTTGAGCTTTAACATTATTTATGAAACATCTAAATCTAGGAAATGCTCTCACATCCAAGATGTTAGGTTCATTTTCATCTGAACATTTAGCAGTCTTAACTTGGTAATGGCAAATGTGAACTGGCAAAATTCGTACTAGATAAGCTCAAAGGCCCAGCTTATAAGATAACTGGTACATCCCTATAGGCAGATCAACAATTTTTAATGTAAAAAGTGCTTAAGGTAGGAGACCAATTGTTTAATCTTTGGCTAATAATTGACAGACTACAGAGGAATAAAGATGGGGAATGAGAAAGAAAAATTATTTTCTTTCTCCATCGATTTTTGTCTTTTTTCTCAAATAGGACTTACTTACATCTAGGACAATTGGCTAATTAAGGATGCTCATACCAAGTGGAACAAATCAGTTATTCCTACTGACCAGGAACTGTATCCAGAAAGAGAGAGACACATGTAAGTTTGTCACTGCTTTTGACATTTTCTTGATTTTGAAAGGAAGCAGTTATTTCAGTGATGTAATGAAAATATTTTGGTTTGTTTAGTTACCCTTAGGAACTATTTCAAATATTTTGTAGCACAATGCAAGCTATCATTTATTGATTTTTCAACATGAGCATCTCCTCTGTATAGGTCCTGTGATAAGCACTGTAAATACAAAAATGAGCAAAATGTGATTACTCTCCTCAACGCCTGTAAACAAAACAAAGCATACAAATAGAAATTTTTGAAATAATGTAGCAAGTGAAATGACAGAGACATACAAAAGTATTATGGAGGCTGGGTCTGGTGGCTCACACCTGTAATCTCAGCACTTTGGGAGGCCGAGGTGGGAGGATTGCTTGAGGCCAGGAATTTGAGACCAGCCTGAGCAACATAGTGAGACCCCATCTCTACAAAAAAATAGAAAAATGAGCTGGGTGTAGTAGCACATACCTGTAGTGCCAGCTACTTGGGAGGCTGAGGCAGGAGGATGGGTTGAGCCCAGGAGTTCGAGGCTGCAGTGAGCTGTGATTGTGCCACTGCACTCTAGCCCAGGCAACAGAGTGAGACCCTGTCTCAAAAAAAAGTATTATAGGTATATTTCACAGTATAAAAATATAAATGCATAGCAAGTGAATAAATAAACAAGTATCTTTCTAGATTAGAAGATGGCAATGTAATTTGTATATATAGTGTTTTGTCTCCATTCATTCATTCAACAAACATTTAATAAGTGGTTACTGTGTACCAGGGACTGGTCTAAGCATCATGAGTAAACTAGTGAATATAATGGGCATGGTTCCTGACCCTATGGAGCTTACAACCTAGTGGAAAACATATAATACTCTAGTAAACAAACAAACAAAATATATTATATATATGCAAATCATGAAAAGTACTAGTATGAAATGTACAAGGTATGGTGATAGAGAACAATTGGGGTGGAGAAGAGAGGAAACTTTTTAAGGTGATCAAAAAAGACTTTTCTGAGTAGGTGACTTTTAGGCACAGTCTTGAGATATAAGAAGAATAGAGGCATGAAAAGAGCAGAAATAGCTCATTCAAGGGAGTAATAAAAGCATGTGTGAAGTCTCTGAGGTATAAAAAGTTTGAGGTGATTGAGGAACAGAAAGGAAATCAGCGTGGCTGAAACATAGTGAATGGGCAAAAGGCATGAAAACAGGCTAGAGAAATAGGCTGACATTTGAGAAAACAGGGTGTTGTAGTCTATGTGGTAACTACCTTGGAGTGCAGTGAAGAGCTATTAAGACTTGTAAGCAGGTCAGAAACATGATCTAATTTATATGTTTAAATTAAGTAGGGGGGTTCACTTCCAGAAAGGTATAGTAGGCATATCTTTCCCTATTCTTTCATATACATGAAGACTCTGAAAGGTAGAGAGAAGAAAGCAGACCAATAAGGAAACCCAGACCCAAGGAATGACGTGGCAGTGAGTTCCCCAGGTTTTTAATTTTTTGCCTCATATATCCCAGACTTAGAGCTGAAGAAGGTACCAACCCAGAAATGCCAAAGGTAGAAATAAAAAAGGCCCAAGAAAAGCCTGCTCTCCAGAAAAGTGACCAGGAAAGGAACAGCCTAGCAAGATAGAAAACTAAGACAATAACCACTCTACTCCAACCAAACACCACAGAAAAAACTGTTGCCCCACCCTCACTCATGCCAGCAAAGGCCCAGTAGGGAGCCTAGACTTCCACCTTTGCCAGGCTGTAGCAAGGTACTCCAATACACCTGCCATGGTGGTATCAGAGAAGGCCAAGTAGGAACTGGGATTTTTATCCTTGCCGGGCAGTAATAAGCCCCCTCACCCCTCTGCAGTGTCAGTGGAACCTGGACTGATACCTTCACCCAGCAGCAATAGAATTCTCCCTCCCCACTGGTGTGGTGTTAGAGGACTCCTTGTGGAGAGTTAAGACTTTGACCACTGCCAAGCAGTAATGAGGCCACCTCCCACCCCATGGTGTCAGCAGAAATCAAATAGTGACCTTGAGTAATGAAACACTCTTACCTACCCTAGCCAGGGAGGTATTAGTGGAAGCCTATAGCCCAGGAGCAATGAAAAGGTCTGCCTTCAGGTGTCAATGAAGGCTGAATGGGGAGCCTGGACATTTACCACACTTGGCTGAAAGAAGGCAGCACCCCTCCTTCCCATGCTTTATCAGTGTCACAGAAAGCCAACTAAAAGAGAAGGATTATATAAGATCCAAACATTCATAACATAATACCCAAAATGTCCAGGTTTCAATTGAAATTCACTTGTCAAACCAAGAACCATGAAGATTTCAAACTGAATGAAAAAAGATGGTCAATAGATGCCAACAATAAGATGGTAGAGATGTTAGAATTATCTGATGAAGATAAAAGTAGAATAGTGGTTACCAGGGGCTGGGGGAGAGGAAAATGGGGAGTTATTGACTAACGGGTAAGTTCTGGAAATTGATAGTGGTGATGGTTGTACAACATTGTGAATATACTTAGTGCTATTGAATTTTATACTTAAGAATGGTTAAAATGGTAACTTTTATTATGCATATTTTACAACAATAAAAAACACTAAAGGCAATAAAAAAAGAGTCATAGAAAGAAGTGGAACAACATTTTTCAGGTGTTGAAAAAAAAGTACTGTCAACCCTGGATTCTATATTCAGCAAAAATGTCCTCTAAGAATGAAGAGTAAATCAAGATATCCTCAGATGAAGGAAAACAAAGAAATTTTGCCAGCAGATCTCCCCTAAAAGAATGACTAAAGGAAGTTCTCTAAATAGAAAGGAAATGATAAAAGAATGAATGATGGAACATCAGGAAGGAAGAACATAGGGAACAAAAATATGGGTAAATACAGTATAGACTTTCTCCTCTTGAGTTTTCTAAATTGTGTTTGATGGTTGAAGCAAAAATTATAACACTATCTGATATGGTTTTCAATGTATGTAGAGGATATATATGACTATCATAGTATAAATGAGGAGAGTAAAGTCATGTCAAGAGGGGTAAGGTTTTTAAACTTCACTTGAACTAGGAAAATGATGACACCACTAAACTGTGATAAGTTATGTTTATATAATGTACTACCTAGAGTAACCACTAAAAAAGCTATAAAAGAAGTTGGGTGCAGTGGCTCATGCCTATAATCCCAGTATTTTGGGAGACTGAGGTGGGAGGATCTCTTGAGGCCAGGAGTTTGAGACCAACCTGGGCAACACAGCAAGGCCCTATCTCTATAAAAAATTTAAAAAAAATTAGCTGGGCGTGGTGGCACACACCTGTAATCAAAAGCTATAAAACAGATACACTCTAAAACACTTTAGATAAAATGAAAGTCTAAAAAATATTTATGTAACTCACAGGAAGGCAGGAAAAATCAAACAGAGAAATGAAAAACAGAGGGAACAAACAAGACACAAAAAAACACATGGCAGACTTAAGCTCTAACATATCAATAATTATCTTAAATATAAATCGTCTAAGTATGCCAATTGAAAGAGTACAGAGTGGATTAAAAACATGACCTAACTATTAATATATGTTGTTCACAAGAAGCTCTTTTCAAATACAATGATATAGGCAGTTTGAAAGGAAAAGGATGGAAAAATATATATTGTGCAAATATTAACAATAAAAGCAGGAGTGGCTATATTAATGTCAGATAAAGTAGACTTCAAGGGGGAAGAAAACTAAAGGAGAAAAATAGAAGTACTAGTATACTCATTTTACATGGTAAAGAGTCACAGGATACTTTACACAGTTAATGAACAAGGAAATCAGCATCTAAATATATTATTTAAGGTTACAATGGTAAGCAATACAGGAGATGAAAATAATGATATAATCACACTGAGGGGAATGAATGAAGCAGTAGAGGTATGGTGTAAGTTAGCTAAAATACTCTTCTGCAATGACAGAAAGTCTAAGTCTATGGATAATGTCCTAAATTAACAAATGTACTAATACAATCAGCTTAAATTGGTTAGATGGGAGTGCATAATGGTGGAATAGAGAACTATGAGTTTTCTCATTGTAAGTCCTTCTAAACTATTTGATTATTACTTCTTACACATGTATTACTCTAGTAAATATTTTTAAAGTATTTTAAATAAGACCAGAAGTCCCTGCTATGACTGACTAGAGCATAAAGACTGAAGTCCCTTGCATGGTGGTTGAAATGATTTACAGGATGACCCTAATCTAGCTTTACCTCTCTTTCTAGCCATAGAAATTTCTAGCCATATCCCAGCATACTTTGTGTTTTTGCCACACTAAAAAACATAGTCTTGCTTCTCTTGTTTATCTCTCCCTCAAGTGCCCTTTTTGCTAATTAAGACTCTATTGAAATGTAACTTCCTCCATGGAGTTTTTCCCAAATCAACCACTTTCTCACCCTTAAAGAGAGAACCCCAATTGTTATCTCCTTTCCAGCATGTTTTTTAATTCCATTTTTATATACAATAGGTATACAATATATGTTTTTAGTGGAATTGAAATAAAACATAAATACTGTGAATTTAAAATAGAAAACATTTCACATATTCACAGGAAAAACTAAAAGAATTATGCATGTAATATGAAAATATAGGGACAACCTCATTAACAAAGGGACACTTGTTAGTAGGAAAGTACGGTCTGTCCCCCTGGCAATTCTAACGGAGCACATTTCATGACTACTCCTCCTCTCTCCCTGACTTCATGAAGATTCACAATATGTCTTCTAAGTCAGAAACCTTATTCTTTAGAACAATATATTATTTCTAAGCTTGACTGAAGCAGCACATCTTTTCTAGTTAGAGAAGGTATATACTTTACCCCATGTCATACAAATTAACCCAATTTTTATGAGATTTGGAATATGATAGAAAAAACAGGAATCAGTTGATAATGAGAATCCAACAGGATTTTCTTGCTTCCCAAGCAAATAACTTTTTGCAAATGTCCTGTATGAAGGCATAATTACCAAGCCTTTTGTCATTAGCATGGAGCTACTTTTAATATTCAGTAAATATAATCTTATTTTTAGTTTATTTCATAGCATATTATGGCCATTAAAAGAAGGGGTGCATTATTATTTATTTTCCTTTGAATGAGTCAAGATTTTTAAATTGTTATTGATGATAGGTTGTTCTGATACAATGACTCTTAGGGTACCAGATGTCTGACAATTTGGAAATAAAGATTTATGGCTTTACATCTGCTTAGCTATTAATCTGAATGTGTAAATCCAAAAGGCAAATTTAAGGATGTTTTCAGTACCAAAACTTCTTAGTTTTCATTGAAGTATATGTCTTCATCAAAATTATGTCATAGAGCTAACAGCATAAATTATATTCTTATTTATATGAAAATTAATTTTGTATAAAATTGTAAGAAAAATCACAACTTCACCAGAACATGTAGAATTGCAAAGCAGTGTGATGTACTTAGAAAGAGACCTAAATTAAGAGTGAGAAGAGTTGGACCTTCTGTCTAACTTCAAGTTCAAGGTTCTATAATATTGGGTAAATCACATAACCCCACTAACTTTTGGTATTTTCATATGCAACGTGGGGATTCCCATCTCTTGGAATTTTCATGAGGCTCAAATGAGAAAATGTATTCAAAATCACTGTAAACTATACAAATGTAAGATAATATTATTATTCAAATTATGTAGCATTCATAGCACAAAATATCTAAATATCCTCAAAATTGCTACTATTATTTTTTTTAAGGATAACTTTGGTAGTCAAAATTTATTTGAAGTCAAGTCTTCCCAGTGAAGTTGATGCTCCAACTAGCTGATACTGTGTTTTGTTAAAGAAAAAAAAGTAGCTATAAAATAGATATTTTTAAAAGCATACAACATAAAATTACTGAAGGCAATGTTTTAAAAGTTCTCAAATTGTTTTGAATTACATCAGCATTCCATAGATGACTATTTTAAAGGCTTAACCCTAATTGATTATATTTCTTTGGTTATATTTCTTACAAGAATATTTTTATTTGCATTTTAGTAATATTTCTATATAAGCTCCTTGATTATTCTGTCTTCATTCTACATGTTTGGTTTAAGATACTACTCTACAGAAATTTAAAGTAGAGCACAAAATAATCAAGCAAATTTATTTTTGTAAGGTGAGAAATATAAAATATTCAGTTTTCAGGCTTTTTTTGTTTTGTGTGGTTATAGAAGGATAACGAAAGGTCAGCTACTATAAACTATTCCTTTTGTCAGGATTGTGAGTAAAGATTGGAAAGGGGAGGAGGTGGGGGGAGAAAAATGTTTGAATTACCAAAGTACCAACTCACTGTGAACATGTTTAAATGACTAACTGCATAAAACAAAACTGGCTTAAAAAGTTAAGCCTTGCCTTTGTTCTCCATGTATGGAAATACAGTTTTATAGGCTGGATGAAAGTAAACTATGGTTCATAGATTTCCCATCCCAACCTAGGTACCTGTTGTTCCTACACAGTATTGTCAGAATCCTCACAAGGCAGAGGGAGGCAGAGGTCATAGAATTATTATATTTATTTTTCTCAGCAAAATATTGCACCATGTTGAGAAAATATAGAAATTCACTTTATTAAAGGCACAACTTCTGGTATGCATAATCTTATGGAAAAAGAAAAGACTAACCATATGTGAAATTTAGTCCCAAGAGGGAAGATGAATTTGTAGTCACTTGGAAAAGACAGATTAGAAAGATGATAGAATTAACTAAATCCAACATTTAGTTTAAAAACACCATTCAGAAAGGACATCAGCAATATGGCAGAATAGAAGGCTCCTAATTATCCCTCCTCCCACAGACACACCAAGTAAACACCTACACACAGATTAATCCTCCCCCAGAGGAAGCCAGAATTCAGTTGAAAGACACACCGAATAACTGAGAAAATATCCACATCAAAACAGGTAGGAAAAGTGGAGATAGACTCAAGGACTAACTCCACCCTGAGCACAATGCCTTATAATTGGGAAGGAAACTCCAACTCCCAGCTTCTTCCCAAGAGGTGAAGGGCATGTACCACACATATAGTGCCCAAACTTTACACTCCCTTCTGGAAAGCTTGGCCCTTAAATCACCTTGCTTGAGGAACAGCAGGGATAGGGCATCTGAGAACTTCCCTCAAGCACAAAGAACAAAGGGGAGTTTTGAACCACACAAGCACTCCCAATAGCTGTGGCCTCTGGAATCAGACCAGCTTCCAACTTTCCCTTGGAAAGGGTTGGCTGTATGCTTTTCCAACAGCCCCCTGTGCTTCTGGTCTCTAATAAGCCAGTATCTGGGAGCCTACATAGCAAATAAACTCATCTGCCTTGAGTCTAAACAGGAGGGACAGCACTCTCTATCCCTTATTCCCTGGCTTACTCCAGCAATAATCCCAGCCCTGCAATCTCTCCATGGAAAGATGTTGAAAGCCCCTGCTGACAAGAGTGGTAGGGATGGCATTTCTTATGCCCTCTTCCCTGGCTTTCTCTAGAGCTAAACTCCTGCAATTTCTCATTGTAATGAGAGAGCAGGACCTCTCTGTGCCTGAAAGGGAAAGTGGACACTCCCTGCACCTTCCTCTCTAGCTTGCTTCAGCAATAACTCAAGACCAGCAGTCTCCCCCTCCGAGGAGGGTGTGAGACTTCTTCTTGCTTGAACAGGAGAGTGGGAACTCCCTGCACCTTCTTCCCTGACTTGCTCCAGCAGTAATTTCATATCTGCCAACTCTCCTTGGAGTAGTTGATGCATGTATTGAGCACCCCAACTTTAACAGCCTTCACCTGAAGAACTGGCTTCTAAATCACTTAACTCTGGGAGTTGATGGAGCCCTGCACTCCTGAGTCTCTTAGGCCAGGGGTCCCCAACCTATGGTGAATTGTATAATTATTTCATTATATATTACAATGTAATAATAATAGAAATAAAGTGCACGATAAATGTAATGCACTTGAATCATCCTGAAACCTTTTCCCCACTCCCTGGTCTATGGAAAAATTATCTTCCATGAAAACAGCCCCTGGTCCCAAAAATTTGGGACCACTGTCTTAGACCACAGAGAACAAAAAGGTGACTTGTAAATTTACAAAATTTAGCAGCAATATCCCCAGGTTCAAAGTGAGCAGCCTGATCAAGAGTAAAGGCATCTGCCTCAGACCCTCTCTGTGGTGTACAGCAGAAAGAGTAGGAGATAAATTCTGACTCTCAGCTTCACTGCAAAGAAAGAATGAACTGGGACACATCTAACACCCCAACCTTTCCAGGTGCATCCAAGGGACTGGCTCTATCCTCTCACCTCTCTTAAGACAATAGCACAACTTAACACTCTCTAATTTCTTGGGAGCTATTAGGAGCAAAGACAGCAGGTTGGATAAACACAAACAGTTTAGAGGCATCAAGAATCTCTGGCAAGGCTGATTGGAGAGGAACATCTACATGAGACCAATCTAACAAGATGGGGGGAGGTAATTCTTTTATCTAATGCACAGAAACCAACACAGGGAGTCCAGGAAAATGAAGAAATTGTTCCAAATAAAAGAACAAGATAAATCTCCAGAAGTTGACCCTAATGAAATGGAGATGTGTGATTTACTTGATGGGGAATTCAAAAGGACAGTCATAAAGATGCTCAATGACGTAACAAGAACAATACACAAACAAACTGAGAACTTCAACAAAGAAATAGAAAATATCAAATAGTACCCAACAGAAATCATCAGGCTGAAGAATACAATAACTTAACTCAAAAATTCGATAGAGGGGTTGAACAGCAGACTAGGTAAAGCAGAGGAAAGGATTAGTGAACTTGAAGACAGCTCACTGTAAGTCATTCAATCTGAGGAGCAAAAGGAGAAAAGAAAGAAAAGAAGTGAGGATAGCCTAAGGGACTAATGAGACACCATCAGGTGAAATAACTTACACATTATCAGAGTACCAGAAGGAGAAGAAAGAGAGAAATGGACAGAAAACAGATTCAAAACATAATGGCAGAAAACTTCCCAAGTCTGAGGAAGAAAACAGAAATCCAGATCTAGGAAGCTGTTAATAAATGGGTACATAATAGGATGAGTCCAAAGAGATCCACACCAAGACACATTATAATAAAATTCTCAAAAGTTAAAGACAAAGAGAGAAAAATGATAGCCTCAAGGGAAATGTGACTTGTTACATATGGGGACCATCATAAGACTAACAGTGGATCTTTCAACAGAAACACTGCAAGCCAGAAGGGAATGGGATGATATATTAAAAAACTTGAAAGAAAAAGAAACTGTCAACCAAGATACTATACCAAGCAATCCTGTCCTTCAAAAATAAAGGGGAGACTAAAGAAGAACTTTCTCAGACAAACAAAAGCTCAGGAAATTTATCACCACTAGGCCTTCCTAATAAGAGATGCTAAAAGGAGTCCCTTAAGCTGAAGAAAAAGGTCACTAAGTAGTGACATGAAAATATACAAAAATATAAAGCTCCCTGGTAAAAGTAAGTATATAATCAAACTCAGAACACTCTTATACCATAATGGTGGTGTGAAAATAAATTATATCTCTAATATGAAGGAAGACAAATTTATTAAAAACGACTATAGCTACAATAAATTATTAATGGACACAAACTATGAAAGATACAAAATGTGTTATAAAAAACCAAATTGTGATGAAGGGAGTAAAAGTGTACACTTTATACAAGTGATCCAAGTTAAATCACTATAAGCTAAAAATAGCCTGTTATTACTATAGACGTACCCACAAAGCAAAAACCCTTAGTAGATACACAAAAGATAAAAATAAAGAATTTAATACATACCACTACAGAAAATCATCAAATTGGGATCGGGGCCAAGATGGCAGACTAAAAGCAGCCTGCACACACCACTCTCTAGGAGAGGATTGAAAACTGCAAGTAGATGATCACCTACAGATGGACCCTCTTGGAGAGATCATTGTGAATCATCAGAGAACCAATGGGAGATGCTCAAAGAGAAGGAGACAGGGACAGGGAGTTCCAATCACCGAGATCAGAAGGTACCTGGGGTCGACCCCTACATGTGGGAAAGTGGTAAAGGAGAGAACCCTGGGCCCCACACTTCCTGCACAGACACTGTAACTCGAGCTGTGAGGGGTCCCACCATCACCATGGGCCTCTATACTGATCTGGGAACTACTTGGAGACCATATAGTAAAGTTGCATTGGAGAGCAGGCTCAGCATGGATCCACTGGCCTTGCTTCCCATGTTGTGGCAGCTGATGCCACTCTGAGCTCTCAGGTCTGAAGCTCTTGGTCTACACAGGGATTGGCTTTGCTATAGCTGCCCCAACATTGCCCCTTGCTGGCCCAGGGAGGGAGCAGGGAGAGCAGATGCTCTCACACACTCATGACGGGGAGCTGAGAGCTCCCCCCACCAGGGAACTCGAATGAAGGTCAAAAGGTCCCATGGTAGGAGCCTCAGCAGGACCTGTGTGAGGACAGAGCCCCAACAATCCAGCAGCCCAGCCCCCACGGCCTCACATGCTGACCGGTGGAACAAGCCCCCAAGTCCAGTGTGCCACAGCACCAAGGACCACACCCCCGTGGAACCAGGTGCCATGGAACCATGTCATACAGACATGTATGCTAACTGGAAGGCCATACCCATGTAGTCCTGCATGCCAACCAAAGGAAAAAGCCCCCTGGCCCTGCACACCAAGTAGGAGAGTTCCCAGAAAAGGAGAACAGGTGTACTGCAAACCTTTCAGCCCTGGGCTGAGAGAAGAGGTTTCAGATGAGAAGAAACCAGCAAAAAAATCCTAGCAACTTGAAGAAAGAAGCTAGCTCGACACCCCCAAAGGATCACAGTAGATCCACAGCAACAAACCCCAACCAAAAGGAAATTTTTGAAATGTCAAAATGAAATTCAGAATATGGATGGCAAACAAGATGAATGGAATTGAAGAGAAAAGTTGAAAACCAACACAAAGAAGCCAAAAAAATATTTCAGGACAAGAATGAAAAAAAAGAAAAACTCTCCAAAGAGATAGACAACATAAGAAAGGATATAACAAAACTCAAAGAAATGAAAGAGTCATTTAGGGAATTACAAAACAGACCAGAAAGCTTCAATAACAGGCTAGACCTAGCAAAAGAAAGAATCTTAGAGCTTGACAACAAGGTTTTCAAACTAACCTAGTCATTAAAAGATGCAGAAAAAAGAATAAAGAAGAATGAACAATCACTTAGAGAAATATGGGACTATGTGAAATGAGCCAATGTATGAATTATAGGTATCCCGAAGGGAGAAGAAAAAGGAAAAAGCGTGGAAAACCTATTCAAGGAAATTATTGAGGAGAACTTCCCTGGTATTGCCAGAGATTCAGATATCCAGATACAAGATGTTCATCAAGCACCAGGAAGGTTCATTACAAATAGAACATCTCCAAGACACGTAATCATCAAGCTGGCCAAAGTCAAAATGAAGGAGAAAATGCTGTAAGTGCAGGCAACAGGAAATACTCAAAAGTACATTATACATAGAACAGCACAATAGATACCTACCAGTGTAAAAACATGCAAACGTTATAACTCACAGCTCTTATAAACAATAGCACAAGAGAGAAAACAAAACAATAAGGTATCATTCAACATGTTGAACAGAACAGCATCCCATGTGTCAATACTAACATTCAACGTGAATGCTCTGAATGCCCAACTTAAAAGACATAGACTGGCTGAATGGATGAAAAAACACAACCAAATTATTTGCTGTCTCCAAGAAGTAAATATAGACTACAAGGACTCACACAGACTCAAGATTAAGGGATAGAAAAAATATTCCATGCAAATGGAAACCAAAAGTGAGCAGGTGTAGCCATTCTCATATCAGATAAAATAGACTTTAAATCAACAATGGTAAAAAAAAAAGACAAAGATGGTCATTATATAATGGTAAAGAAAGCAATTCAACAAAAAGACATAACAATCCTAGATATATATGCACCTAACACAGTAACACAGGAGCTCCCAGATACCTAAAGCAAATTCTTCTAGATCTAAGCAAAGAAATAAATAGTAGCATGTTAGTTGCTGGGGACTTCAACATTCCACTGACAGAACTGGACAGATCATTGAAGCACAAAATGCATAAAGAAACACTGGACTTAAATGGGAATCTAGAATAAATGGACCTAACAGATATGTACAGAATATTTTACCCCCAAACTGCTGAATATACATTCTTCTTATTAGCATATGGGATGTTTTCCAAAATTGATCATATCCTAGGCCAAAAACCAAGTCTCAGCAAATTCAAAAAATAAAAATCATATCATGTATCTTCTCTGACCACAGTGGAATAAAACTAGAAATAAATTCCAAGAGAAAGACTCAAATCTACACAAAGTCATGGAAATTAAACAACCTACTGCTGAGTGATCCTTGGGTTAATGATGAAATTAAGACAAAAATCAAAAGATTCCATGAAATGAATGAAAAAGGGGATACAAGCTTTCAAAATCTATGGGTTACAGTAAAGCAGCCCTAAGGGGAAATTCATAGCCTTAAATGCCTACATAAAAAAGATAGAAAGATCACAAATTAACAATGATGTGATGTCACATCTTAAGGAACTAAAAAAAGAAGAACAAGCCAGACCCAAAGCCAGCAGAAGAAAAGAAATAACAAAGCTCAGAGCAGAAATAAATGAAATGGAAACCAAAAAACAATACAAAAGATCAAGGGAAAAATGTTGGTTCTTTGAAAAGATGAACAAAATCAATAGACCACTAGCCAGATTAACCAGAAACAGAATAGAAAGGACTCAAATAACCTCAATCAGAAATGAAAAAGTAGACATTACAACTGATACCACAGAAATATGCACACAAACTAGAAAACCTAGAGGAAATAGATAAATTCCTGGAAATACACAACCTCTCAAGCCTGAATCAGGAAGAAACAGAAATCCTGAACAGACTAATAATGAGCATTGAGATGGAAGTAGTAGTAAAAAAATCTCTCAACAGAAAAAAGCCCCAGATCAGATGTATTCAGAGCCAAATTCTACCAGACCTACAAAGGAGAATGGGACTTATTCTACAGAAACTATTCCATAACCTCAAGAAGAAGGGAATCCTCCCTAATTCATTCTATGAAGCTAGTATCACCCTGATACCAAAGCTAGGAAAGGACATAACCAAAAAGAAAACTACAGGCCAAAATCCCTTATGAGCATACATACAGAAATCCTCAAAAAAATACTAGCAGACTGAATTCAGCAGCACATCAAAAAGATAATTCACCATGATCGAGTGGGTTTCATCACAGGGATGCAAGGATGGTTCAACATACACAAACCAATAAACATGATTCACCACATAAACAGAAACAAAAACAAAGACCGTATGATCATCTCAATAGATGCAAAAAATAATTTGATAAAATCCAGTACCCTTTCATGATAAAAACCCTCCACAAACTAGGCATAGAAGGAACATACCTCCAAATTTAAAAAACCACATATGAGGAACCCACAGCCAACATCATACTGAATGGGAAAAGTTGAGTGCATTCCCCCTAAGAACTGGAACAAGACAAGGGTGCCCACTGTCATCACTTCTACTCAAAATAGTATTAGAAGTCCCAGCCAGAGCAATCAGGTAAGAGAAAAAATAAAGGGCATCCAAATTGAGAAAGAGGAGGTCAAACTGTCCCTGTTCACTTATGATATCACCTTGTATCTCAAAAACCCTAAAGACTCCACCAAAGGACTCCTGGAATTGATAAAAAAAAAAATTCAGCAAAGTCTCAGGTTACATAATCAATGTACACAAATCAGTAATATTTCTATATACTAATAAGAGTCTAGGTGAGAGTCAAATCGAGGACTCAATACCGTTCACAATCACTACAAAGAAAATAAAATACCTAGGAATATACTTAACCAGGGAGGTGAAAGATCTCTACAAGGAGAACTATAAACACTGATGGAAGCAATCATAGATGACATAAACAAATGGAAACACACCCCTTGCTCATGGATTGGTAGAATCAACATTGTTAAAATGTCCATGCTGCCCAAAGTGATTTACAGATTCAATGCAATCCTCATCAAAATACCAATGTCGTATTTCACAGATCTAGAAAAAATAATCCTAAGCTTCATTTGGAACAAAAAAGAGCCCAAATAGCCAAAGCAATCTTAAACAAAAAGAAGAAAACTGGAGGCATCACATTACCTGACTTCAAATTATACTACAAAGCTATGGTAACCAAAACAGCATGGAACTGGTATAAAAGTAGAGACACAGACAAATGGAACAGAATAGAGAACCCAGAAATAGATCCACATAACTAAGACCAACTTGTCTTCGACAAAGCACACAACAACATACACTGGGGAAAGGAAGCCCTATTCAATAAATGTTACTGACAAAATTTGATAGCCACATGCAGAAGAATGAAACAGGACCCATATCTCTTGCCATATACAGAATTAATTCAAGACGGATAAAAGATTTAAATGTACAGCATGAAACCATAACATTTCTAGAACAAAACAGGAAAAACTCTTCTAGACATTGGCCTAGGCTAAGGATTTATGACTAAGATTCACCAAAGGCAGATATAGCAACAACAAAAATAAATAAATGGGACTTAATTAAATAAAAAAGCTTCTGCACTGCAAAGGAAATAATCAGCAGAGTGACTAGACAATCTACAGAATGGGAGAAAATATTTGGAAACTATACATCTGTAAAAGGACTAATATCCAGAATCTACAAATAATTCAAACAAATCAGCAAGAATAAAACAAACAACCCCATCAAAAAGTGGGCAAAAGACATGAACAGAAGTTTTTCAAAAGAAGATAGAAAAATGGCCAACAAACATATGAAAAAATGCTCCACATCACTAATCATCAGGAAAATGCAAACTAAAACCACAAGATACCATGTTACCCCTGTCAGAATGGCCATTATTACAAAGTCAAAAAACAATAGGTACTGTCTGGATACAGAAAGAAAGGAACACTTACACACTGTTGATGGGACTGCCAATTAGTACAACCTCAGTGGAAAATAGTATGGAGATTCCTCAAAGAACTAAAAGTAGACCTACCATTTGATCCAGCAATCCCACTACTGGGTATTTAGCCAAAGGAAAAAAGGACTTTTCATCAAAAAGACACCTGTACTCAAATGTTTATTGCAGCACAATCCACAATTGCAAAGATATGGAATCAACCCAAGTGTCCATCAATTCATGAGTGGATTAATAAAATGTGGTATATGTATACCATGGAAAACTACTCAGCCATAAAAAAGATGAGTTAACACCATTTGCAAAAATCTGGATGGAACTGGAGACCATTCTCCTAAGTGATGTGTATCAAGAATGGAAAAACAAACACCACATGTACTCACTATTGAATTGGAACTAACCAATGAGCTCACATGTGCTTAGAGGGAAATATAACTCAATGGAAATCAACCAGGTGGGAGAGGGGAGGAGAGGATGGGCAAAAACCTACCTAACGGTTACTATGAACACTATTTGGGTGATGGGCACACCTTTAGCCAGGACTCAAGCACTACAAAAGTGATCCATGTAACCTAAAACATTTGTACTCCCTTAATATTTTGAAATAGCATAATCAGGAGTGTTCTGTTAACATGTAGTGTACATCAGTTTTAGTATGAAAAATATACTTGGGCTCTGATGGGATCTTATGGAGGTTTGATTCAACAGTTATGTAAAGATGGAAAATTTGTTAATACTAATTTGTTTATTTGTTTTGGTAAATAACAATACAAGCAACCTAATGAAAACATTTATACAATGATTTTCTGTATGCATTTGAAAAAGATGACCTTTACTGATACCTGCCATTTATACAATTGTACTTTGCATTCACTTTGAACACTTCAAATATTAAATCATTTGCTAACACTTTAGTTGTGCTTCTTAGAAATTAGTTTCTTTAGATTTAATACAGTTGTGGCTATTACCTTACATATCTTAGAGTCAAGGCCTAGAAGAAATTTTTCAAAATTCATAGAGAGTATCACAAGCTTAAGGTAAGTGGAAATTGTGTCAAACTTTTCTAATTAATTGGTTGGAAAAAAATTCTCAAACAAGGATATTTATGACAATTTGACCTTGATGCTCTGCTTTAATGACCTTTCTTTTCCCAAATAAGAATAATCAAACTTCATGTTTCTGAATTCACTAGTATTTAATGAATATTAATGACTTCCTCAGACGTAGACATCAGCCATGCTCTACCATCGAATAGTTTGGAAGGGGGACCAATACAATCAGAGGTGATTTGAATTGAGATGGACTGATTTATGAAATGCTTTTGATTGCATTGATTTGGGATTAAATTCAGTGAATTCACATGCCTCAGATTCAAGCAACATAGGTGGCCAATACATTTTGCTGTTCAAGAGACCTCAGAGTATAGTGAGACATCGGCATCATGAGCAAAAGAAGATTTGATTATTTCAGAAGGAAAACTTGTTTGCATAGCATCAGCATTCAAGAAAAATTTCTAACCACTTATAGAGATACATAGAATTTTTCATAAAAAGAAACAAAATCATTAAAGTGTAAGGCAAGTCTAGAAGTTGTTTGCCACAATGAAACTAAATGCAAGGGATCATTGAAATGGAAGAAATCATGATGCAATCTGTTCCTCTTTCAGTATTTATCATACAAAGACTTTTTTGGAGGTTATTTGTATACTTATAATTATCAGTAAAAATTTTTGTGACACTCAACCCAAATTTTCAATTTAGTTTAAAGGTGTTGGAGAAATGAAGAATATCTGTAGTTATCTAATGAGTACATATTTCTCAGGCTTCAAACTCTGATATGATGGCAATGTGGGATTCTGGATAGAATCCTGGAACAGAAAAAAGACATCAGTGGAAAAATTGGTGAATTTTGAATTAGGTCTATGGTTTAATTAATAATATTGTATGAATGTTAATTTGCTGTTCTTGATAATCAAACTATGGTTATGTAAAATGTCAACATTTACATAAGCAGAGTGAAGTATATAAGGGAACTCTGTACTCTTTTTGCAACTTTCTGTAAGTCTAAAACACACACACACACACACACACACACACACAAACATATAAAGAAAGAACTTTACTTTTTGTGTAACTAAATATAATCTCTAACTCAAGTACCCAGAAACATTTATCTAGTAACAGAAAAATTATCTATGTCTCAGAAAGTTTTATTTGATCACCTCCAGATAAAGTTGGTCACATTTGTGATTTTTCTTACAGAAATTAACGTTTTGTTTTCTCCTCTTCCCTGAGGTAGATGTAATGATGGAAGAAGACTTAAGCAAGTATTTACAAGTTTCCATAATGTAGACACATCTACTTGTTGCATTTGTTTTGGTTATGTCTTAAGGTGAGTTCCTTTAATGTATCTAATCCTACCTGATCCTTGGGCCTAGCCCCTTCATGTTGACATCTGCTAAAATCAAACTATATACTGTACCTCACTTGATCCTGGGCTGTAAATTCCTCTGGTTTGGTGATCACTAGTATCAGCTGTAGATCCCTTGCAAGATCATTAACTATTTCTTTTCTTAGATACTATTAATATATAATTCTCCAGGAACATTCAGATGCCATCCCACTGGAAATTCAGAGGCTTTTCTCTGGGCTTTTCCTATATGGGAAAGCAATAGCTATTACATTCTTAATGGTTTATAGGATTTTTCTTAAAGTCTTGCCATCTCCTTGGTCTTCACGCAGGATTCCTTTATAGTCTCTAAAATACTCACACTTAAAGTAAGGTTCTGTTTAGCACCTGAGGAAGAGGACACAGACCTTCTGCCCACCCCCACTTCCACTACACTTAGTTCTCTTGTTTTCTCTTTCAAATTTTCCTCCCTGCCTTTCCCTACAGCTCTAAGGCTTTTATTTAATCTGAGGGAGGAGAAAACTTATTCAGCCAGTATATTTTGTAAATCTTTTAGTCTTATATATAGATCTGACTTTTCATTTTATTGAAGTATAATTTAAATACAGCTAAATACTCTGTGTGTACTGTTCAGTTCTGACAAATACATAAACTTGTATAACCCACATGGCTTTTATTTTATGATTTTGCTTTTAAATTTATTTTTTAAATTTTTAATTGACACATAATAATTGTACATATTTATAGGGTACAGAGTGATATTTCAATACATGTATATGCAATGTGTACTGAGCAAATTAGAGTAATTAGTATATCCATCACCTCAAGCATTTATGATTTCTTTGTGTTGGGACCATTGAAATTCCTCTCTTCTAGCTATTTGAAAATATACAATAAATTATTGTTAAAACTATAGGGACCCTACAGTGCTATGGAGAACTAGAACTTATTGTTCCTATCTAGCTGTAATTTTGTATCTGTTCACCAACTTCTCCCTATTCTTCCCTACCCCTTAAACTTCCTAGCCTCTGATAACCACAATTCTATTATCTATTTCTATGAGCTCAACTTTTTACGTTCCCTCATATAAGTGACCACATGTGGTATTTATCTTTCTGTGCCTGACTTATTTTGCTTAACATAATGTTCTTTAGGCTCATTCATGTTGCCATGAATGACAGGATTTCATTCTTTTTTATGACTGAATGGTATACCATTGTGTATGTATACCACATTTTATTTTATGCATTCATTCATTGTTGGACACTTAGGCTAATTGGAATTAACTTAGGTTAATATGGATATCTTGGCTATTATGAATAGTGCTGGAAAAAACATGATGGTGCAGATATCTCTTTATATACTGATTTCCTTTCCTTTGCATAAGTACCAAGTAGTGGGATTGCTGGATCATATGGTAATTCTATTTTTAGTTTTTTGAAGAATCTCCATACTGTTTTCCATAATGGCTGTACTAATTTATATTCCCACCAACACTATATAAGGGTCACTATTTCTCTACGTGATCATCCAGCAGTTGTTATTTTTTTATCTTTTTGATAATAGCTAGTCTAACTGGGGTGAGATGCTATGTCATTGTGGTTTTGATTTTCATTCCCTTGATTATTAGTGATGTTGAACATTTTTGCATACATTTGTTGGCCATTTGGTCGTCTTTTGAGAAATGTCTACTCAGATTCTTTGCCCATTTTTAAATTAGATGATGATGACGATGATGATGATTATTGCTCTTGAGTTGTTTGAGTTACTTATATATTCTGGATATTAACCCCTTGTTGGATGAATGATTTGCAGATATTTTCTCCCATTCTGCAGGTTGTCTCTTCACTGTGTTGATTATTTCTTTTGCTCTGGAATAGCTTTTTAGTTTGATACAATCATATTCATCTATTTTTGCTTTTGTTGCCTGTGCTTTTGAAATCTTAACCATAAAGTCTTTGCCCAGACCATTTCCTCTATGTTTTCTTCTAGTAGTTTTATAATTTCAGGTCTTACACTTAAGTCTTTAATCAATTTTGAATTGATTTTTTAATATGATGAGAGATAGGAGCCTAGTTTCATTCTTCTGCATGTGGATGTCCAGTTTTCGAGCAGCATTTATTGAAAAGGCTATCCTTTCCCAAATGTTCTTGGCACCTTTGTTGAAAATGAGTTGGCTGTAAGTGCATGGATGTATTTCTGGGTTCTCTGTTCTGTTTGGTCTATTTGTCTGTTTTTGTACCAATACCTTGCTCTTTTGATTACTTTAGCTTTGTAGTATATTTTGAAGTTAGGTAGTGTGATACCTCTAGCTTTGTTCTTTTACTCAGGATTTCTTTAGCTATTTGGGGTCTTTTGTTGTTCCATATGAATTTTAGGATTTTTTTTTTTCTATTTCTGTGAAGAATGTCATTGGGATTTTTATAGGGATTACATTGAACCTGTAGATTGTTTTGGGTAGTATGGTCATTTTAACAATATTAATTCTTCTGATCCATGAGGATGGGATGTCTTTCCATTTGTGTCCTCTTTAATTTCTTTCATCACTATTTCATAGTTTTCCTTATAGAAGCCTTTCACCTCCTTGGTTAAACATTCCTAGGGTTTTTTATTTGTAGCTATGGTAAATGAGATTGCTTTTTTTTTTTTAATGTCTTTTCCAGCTAGTTTGTTATCAGTGTAATATCAGGGTAATATGGTCATTTTGACAATATTAATTCTTCCAATCCATGAGCATGGGGGTTATCTAATTTTGGGGGGGTGTACCCTTCCATTTCTTTTATCGGTTATTTTCATTGTAGATATCTAATTTTGGGGGGTGTCCTCTTCCATTTCTTTCTAATTTTGGGGGGTGTCCTCATCCATTTCTTTCATCAGTGTATTGTAATTTTCATTGTAGATATCTTTCACTTCCTTAGTTAAATTTATTCCTAGGTACTTTATTTTTTTAGCTATTATAAATGGGATTGCTTTATGATTTCTTTTTCAGCTAGTTTGTTATTGGTATATAGAAACACTACTGATTTTTTGTATGTTGATTTTGTATCATACACCTTTGTTGCATTTGTTTGACCATTCTAAGAATTTTTTGGTGGAGTCTTTAGGTTTTTCTATACATGAGATTATGTCATCTACAAAGAAGGACAATTTGACTTCCGCTTTTCCAATTTGGATGGCCTTTCTTTCTCTTGCCTAATTGCTCTGGCTAGGACTTCCAGTACTCTGTTGAATAAGAATGGTGAAAGAGGGTGTCCTAGTCTTGTTCCAGTTCTTAGAGGGAAAGGTTTCAACTTTTTACCATTCAGTATGTTAGCAGTGGGTTTGTCATATATGGTCTTTATTGTGTTGAGATATATTTTTCTGTACTTAATTTATCGACAGTTTTTATCATGAAGGAATGTTAAATTTTACCAAGTGCTTTTTTTGCTTCTGTTGAGATGATCATATGGTTTTTGTCCTTAGTTCTGTCCTGTGCTTTTCTCAGTTGGGAGAATTTATGTTACTGACTCAATCTTGTTACTCATTATTTGTCCATTCAGGTTTTCTATTTCTTCTTGTGTCAATCTTTGTAGGTTGTATGTGTCCAGGAATTTATCCATTTTCTCTAGGTTGTCTGATTTGTTGGTGTATAGTTGTTCATAATAGTCTCTAATTATCCTTTGTATTTCTATGTTATCAGTTATAAAGTCTTTTCAATTTCTGATTTTATTTATTTGTGTCTTCTTTTTTTCTTAGTTCATCTAGCTAATTGATAGGTTATTTTGTTTATCTTTTCATAAAATTAACTTTTGTTGATCCTTTGTATTATTTTTTTATTGTCCATTTTGTTTATTTCTGCTCTGATCTTTATTATTTATTTCCTTATACTAACTTTGGGTTTGGTTTGTTCTTACTTTTTTAGTTCCTTGAGTTTCATCATTAGGTTGGTTATTTAAATCTTTCTACAATTTTAACATAGGTGTTTATTGCTACATATTTTCCTCTTATTGCTGCTTTTTCTCTATCCCATAGGTTTTGGTATGTTATATTTCTCTTTTCATTTGTTTCAAGAAGTTTTTTGCTTTCCTCTTAACTTATGCATTGACCCACTGGTCGTTCAGGAACATGTTGTTTAATTTCCATGTACTTGTAATATTTCCAAAGTTCCTCTTGTTATTGATTTCTAGTTTTATTCCATTGTGGTCTGAGAAGATATTTGGTATGATTTAGATTTTTAGAAATTTGTTGAGACTTGTTTTGTGTCCTAACATATGGTCTATCCTGGAGAATGTTTCATGTTCTGATGAGAAGAATGTGTCTTCTTCAGCTGTTGAATGAATTGTTTTGTAAATGTCTGTTACATCTATTTGGTCTATAGTGCAGTTTAAATCTAATGTTTCTTTGTTGATTTTCTGTCTAGATGATCTCTCTAATGCTGAAAGTTGGGTGTTGAAGTCACCAACTGTTATTATATTGGGGTCTGTCTCTCCCTTTAGCTCTAGTAGTGTTTGCTTCATATATCTGGGTGCTCCAATGTTGGATGCATATATATTTACTGTTGTTATACCCCCTTGCAGAATTGATCCCTATATTATATAATGACCTTCTTTGTCTTTTTTATATTTTTTTACTTAAAGTCTATTTTATTTGTTGTAACTATAGCTACTCCTCCTTGCATTTTGGTTTCCATTTGTGTAGAATATCTTTTTCCCTCCCTTCACTTTCAGTTTATGTGTGTCTTTACAGGTGATGTAAGTTTCTTTTAGACAGCATATAGTTGGGTTTTAAAAAAATCAATTCAGCCAGTCTATGTATTTTAATTAGGGAATTTAAACCATTTACATTCAGAGTTGTTGTTGATATGTGAGGATTTACTCCTGTCATGTTGTTCATTGTTTCCTGGTTATTTTGTATGTCCATTTTTCCTTTCTTCCTTTCATATTTTTTATCTTTATGGTTTGGTAGTGATAACATTTGATTCCTTTTTCCTTCTCATTATTCTATCTCCTCTCCCAGTAAGTGTTATACTTTTACATGTTTTCATGATGGTAAATATTGTACTTTTGCCTTAAGCATTTCTTATATGGCTGGTCTAGTGGTGATGATTTACTTCAACTTTTGCTTGTCTGGGAAAGACTTTATTTCTCCTTCAGTTCTGAAGGATAGCTTTGCTGGGTGTAGTAATCTTAGCTGACATTTTTTTTCTTTTAGCACTTTGGACATATCATCTAATTCTTGCCTGGCCTGTAAGATTTCTACTGTTAGTCTGATGGGGATTGCCTTTATGTGCCTTGATGTTTTTCTCCTGATGTTTTTAGAATTCTCTCTTTGTGTTTGAATTTTGACAGTTCAACTATAATGCACAGTGAAGGGAAACTTTTTGGGTTGAATCTATTTGGAAATCTTTGAGCTTCCTGGATCTGGATATTCATAACTCTCCCAAGACTTGGGAAGTTTTCAGCTATTATTTCATTAAATAGGTTTTCTATGTCTTTTCCCATCTCTTCTCTTTTATGCTCCCATAATGCTAAAATTTTTGCATAATGAAGTCCCATATGTCTTCCTGGATTTCTTCATTCTTTTTAAAAATTCTTTTTAAAAATTCTTTTATTCTTTTTGTTTGTTTGTTTGACAAATTTTAATAGATTTGTCTTATGTTCAGAAATTCTTTCTTTTGCTTGATCTAGTCTTTTGTTGAAGTTCTCAATTGTATTTTTATTTCACTCATTGAATTCTTTAGTTCCAAAATATCTCTTTGGTTCTTATTTATGATATCTATCTCTTTATTAAATTTCTCTCAGATCATCAATTGTTTTTCTGATTTTGTTGAGTTGTCTATCTGTATTCTCTTGTATCTCATTGAATTTCTGTAATGTCATTTTAAATTCCTTTTCAGGCACTTGATAGATTTCCTTTTTGACTCTCTGTTACTGAGGAATTATTTTTTTATTTTGAAGGTGTCATATTTCCTTGCTTTTCCATATTTTTTTGGTGTCCCTACATTGATATCTGCACATATAGATGAATAATCACTTCTTCCAATTTTATGGAGTAGCTTTCATAGAGAAAGATTTTTTTCCTATAGATGTGTCCTATAGTATCAGTTGGGTAGGGTGCTTTGAGTTTGGTTTTGGGTGGGCACAGTGGTGTAGTCTCCGTTTGATTTATTTGGCTGTAATGAACATTAGCCTGGTCTGTGTGTACCTTGGTGGCCTAGGCTGAAGTTGTTTGTGGAGATTGTGGCATGGCTTTGCTGGGGTTGGGGATGCCAGGTGGCCCAATTTTTGGAGCTCCTGGGGGATGTGTGCAGGTACACAGTGGCTGTATTCTGGAGGGGGCAGGATTTCAATTGGTGGTGTCAGTGGCCCTGGGCAGGCAGCTCTCAGGTTCTAGGGATGAGTACATAGGCTCTTTCTATCCTGTGGGCAGCCTTGCCTCTGTGCTGGATGCTCTGTGCCTTTGGGTATACTATGCTTCTTTGGCTCGGATGCTGCAGTAACTGCTGTACCATAGGGTACAGCTGGTGTTGTGATGTTGCAGCCCTCTGAGTGGATGTGGTTGGATGTTGGTGGGGCCTTAGGGATATGGAGATGAAGGGGATATTGGGTCTCAGGCCAGGATGCACTCAGATGGTGGCTCTGCTTTCAAAATGGTGATGTGTTGTGGCAGTTTGGGTCCAGGGATGTGGGAGGACCACGTGTGAATTCCTTCTCTGAAGTAATGTAGTATCATGGACTCCCAGAAGCTCCCTATACTTGGATCAGGGCCTGCAAGGTCTGTGGTGTTCTCCTGTAGCTAGGATTGAAGGTGTCTTTAGTGGGAATGTGGACTGCTAGAGATCTCTTGCTTACCTTTTCCCTGAAGTGCTTTGTCCCTCTTGGCTCTGAGTTGACCCCAGCTGAGGACTTTGTTTCCCTTTCTGTGCTGCTATCCTGAGTTTCTGTGCCTCAGAATATCTTTATCCACTTTTACTGCATTCTAGTGTTCTCCCCTACACACTCTATTTGATGTGCTTTCCCCTATTTGTTTGTTTTGACCTTCCTTTATGGAGGAGGCAAATGTTGGGTGCCTCTAGTTAGCCATCTTGACGATGTCTCATAACCCAACCCCCACATGGCTATTAAGACCCAGAAAATTCTCATTATCACAGGAAGTTCCCTCCTGCCCCTTCTTAGTGAATACCCCCTCCCCAACAACCATGGTCTGCTTTCTATCAATCATCATAGGTCAGTGGTTTTGTCTATTTTAGGATTCCATATAAATGGAATTATGCAATATGTCCTTTTTGTGTCTTGTTTCTGTCACTCAGTATAATATTTTTGAGATTCACTGATATTGAAGCATGTATCTGCAGTTCATTTCTTTTTGTTTCTGTAAAATCCCTGAAAGGAAATAATAATCAAGATTTTATACATTGTGTTTCATTTTAGACACTTAATGATTATTTTAAAGGCATATATTTGTGTTTAGATTTAATCTATGTGATTAGCTGATCAATTTTGATGTGTTTGTGGCATGTAATTTATATCCAGGAATTAAATCCTATTTTGTAATTTTGTACACATAGGAAATTAGGATGAAATTTTCATGGTTCAAGGTGTGACTACTGTCTAGGAGTCAACTAAAGGTTGAGGGTTGCCTCAATACAATTTTTATATATTTCTGAAATATGAGAAATAGAGAAGCTTTTAATCAGTTGTCAGAAAAGATATGGAGGAAAAACATGTTGAGGTCAGCTGAAACAAAATATTGGGAGCTACATGGCTGAGCAGCTGTTCTGACACTAATATATCACATATATAAGCATTAAAATGGTCACCAATAAAGTTATACACACTTCTGTTTGGAGGTATCCCAGCTTTACTGGAGGAATCCAACACCACTAGTGTCTTCAGCACCTCCTAGCCATCAATTATATATCCCATTAACATTAAATATTAAAGTCTTTAGTACTTATTTCAGGTACTCCCCCAAATCAGTGAATTTTAAAAACCATTTTTAAGTTTTAAAAATTGGTTGTCAATAGACCACCATGCCTCCTTCTTCACAGAGAAAAGTTCAGGCCATCAATGTGCATTTTTCCTAAATGTTCATCCTAACCCTAATGTGTAGATTAAAGGTCAAAACACACATTAGTTTCCAAACATAGGCAAAAAAAGAATTTGGTATACTTAAATATTCAATCCCTATTTTATAAAAACTCAGGTAAGGTATAAATACAAAACATTGTTTTCTCATAGTAACTTTTTGGGAGACATCTGGTCTTGTCAAACTGGAGTAACCCCCTTCCTTCTAGGTCCTCCCTTTTACAACTAAAAACCCTACACATAACACTATAAACAAGCATGGAAAGACTCTGATAGGGGAGAAGTCTGACAGCCTAGTTAACTTGTTACTTGAAGAAAGACATAATTGTGAGTTTCCTGAGTTTCCTATTGCCTCCCATATAAGAATCCTCCTACCCAGAACTGCCAACAGGTAAGGATAAAATAAGTTCCAAGAAAAGCCCGTCCCCCTCCCCACACCACACACCAGCCAAAGGATCAGGGAAAGAGTGGCCTAATATCAGAAAACATTTTTGGCAATGTCCACCCTATACCAGACAAACAGCAGTGGAAAAACTATATCTAATTCCCCCACAGTTTCAGTGATATTCCATTTGGTAAAGGTAGGTGGCACTCTCATTTCTCCACTGAATGGTGTCAGTAAGCAGAGTGGGGATTTGATCTTCCATGTCCTGTACAGTAGAAGCAGGCAGCAGTTATCTGATTCTCCTGTAGAAGTAGTATTGATTGGACCAAGCAGGTACTGATCTATTCCACACATGGTGGAAGCAGGTAGTGCTCTCATCCCCTTGCCAGAGTACTATTGGTGGTGCTGAGTGGGGAGAGAGGATCTTCCTTTCCCCACCTGGCAGAAGCAGGCAGTGCTCACATTCCCCCAACAGGGTAGTTTCAGTGGTGTTCAGTGATGAGCTAAACCTCCAGTTTCATCTAGCAGCAGTGAGACTTAACGAGGTGGCGAGAGGTGAGCCTTGTCACCATGAGGCTTCACCACCTCTACCCTCCAGGTCACAGAGCTCTGTGGGGAGCCGAGCCTCTACTCCCACCTGGGATTAATGAGACTGAATAAGGCAGTGCAAGTCAGGACTAATAAGCACTACTTTCCACCTACCCCTGGTATCAGCATGGCCAATGCAGAGTTAAACCTTTAAACTTGCCCAGCAGTAATGAGACTCAATGATGTAGTGCTAAGCAAGGCCAAACAGCACTCTGTTTCTTCGTTGATGGTGTCAAAATGGTCCAGTAGGAGGCTGCGCCTTTACCTGTCATTGTCCCACTTTCACTAGCAAGGTGTCTGTGGGGCTGAGGGAGGAGCTGACCTTTCATTTTCCCATCTTCAATGAGGGAGTGTGAGTCAGTGGCCCACTTTTGCCTGGATGGTATTGGCAGGATGAAGGAAGAAACATAACATTCACCTCACCTGGCATGGAAGGTACATCTCAACAGGTAGACTGATTCTTAAAATAAAGAAGATTAAATAGGATGCATAGTCTCCTAATACAATACCTGAAATGTCCAGGATATAACAAAAATCATACATATAACAATAACCAGGAAAATCAAACATGAATAAGTAAAAACAACTAGTGGATGTCAACACCAAGAGAAATCAGGTGTTGGAATTATCTGACAAAGTTTTTTAAGCAGCCATAATAAAAATGTTTTAACGAGAAATATGAATTCTCTTGAAAAAAAGAAAAATTTCAGTTTTTTTATTTCTCACCAAAGAAATCAAAGCTATAAAAAGTAATAAATGAAAATGATAGATCTAAAATTAAAATAATCAAAATGAAAAACTCACTCAATGGCTCAATAGTAGAATAGAGAAGATAGAGGATAGAATAAGTGCACTAGAGTACAGATCAGAATTTACCCAGTCTGAATAACAAAGAAAGAATGGATTGAAAAAAAATTGAACAGAGTCTCAGGGACTGATGGGACAGTAGCAAAACAGAACATTTCTATCATCAGAGTTCCAGAGGAGAAGAGAGACATAATAGCACTGAAATACCGTTCAAGGAATAATAAACAATAGTGGCTAAAATTTTGGCAAAAGAAATAAACCTACAGGTTCAAGATGCTGGGCATACCCCAAATATCCTATTTTGGGGTATGGTCAGCATCAACTCAAAGAAATCTACACTGAAGCACATCATAATTAAACTCTGAAAATTAAAGACAAAAATAATCTTGAAATCAGCCAGAGAAGAATGCTGCATTACTTATAAGAGAACACTAATTGCTGTTTCAGCAGATTTATCATCTGAAATTATGGAGATCAGAAGTAAGTGGCACAACATTTTTCAACTACTGAATAAAAAGAACTGCCAACAATGAGTTCTGTATCTAGCAAAAATACATTTTAGGAATGAAGGGGAAATAAAGACATTCTAAGACAAAATAAAATTAAGAAGTATTTGCTAGCAAACCTCCCTTTAGAGAATGGCTAAAGAAAGTTCTCTAATCAGAAAGGTAATAATAACAGAAGGCTCGAAACTTCAGAAAGGAGATTGGAATGTGTAAAAATAGGAGTAAATAGAATAGATTATCCCACTTCTCGTATGTTTCTTAAATCATATTTTAAGGTTGAGGCAAAAATTATAACACCAGTCAATATGGTGCTTAATGTACGTAGAGAACATACTTGAAACAAATATATTTTTAAAGTAGGGAGGATAAAGGGACCTAAATGGAAGTCATGTCTTGATACTTCACTCAAAATGGTAAAATGCTAAAACCATTATATTGTAATAACTTGCACATGTATATTATAATACCTAGTGAAACTATAAGGAAAATATATAAAGTAATGTATTCAAAAACACTATAAATTTCTCAGGATGGAATCCTTAAAAATATTTTTAAATAACCCACAGGGAGGTAAGGAAATAGAAAAAGAGGAATGAGAAACAGAGGGAGAAAACCAGAAAACAAACAATAAAATGGCCAACTTAAGCCATACATCAAGTTAAGTATATATGGTCAATATATGCTAATTGAAAGAAGAGATTGGCAGAGTGACTAAAAAAAAACAACCCATAATCCACTTGCTTCCAGTTTCTAGTCCAATATGTAAAGAGTTTGGAAGTCATCACTCCGTTCATCACAAGAAAAAAGCTGAAGAAACAGAAAATCAACAACTCTTCTTAGATGTATTAGAGAATTGAGATTATAGGGAAAACCACTGCCCTGAAAACTAGAGAGGAAGGAGAATACACAAAATCAGCTTATGATAAGCAGAAGCTGCAGCTGGAACCTGGTAGGAAAGCATAATGTATAATTGATGAATTGCCGGAGACTGATCATGGGCTAGCTTGAGAGATTAAGAACTCCTAGATACCCAGCCTTAGGGGAGTCCCCATACTTCTGTGATTTTTACCTCCAGAAGCCCCACTAGATTCTCAGGGTGAAGATCAGAGAAAAATCTACTCTTGCTTCTGGCAGGGGGAGAGGAAAAGTAACTATGTTGAAATATGCCCAGAACATTCTGTTCTCATTAATAAAGGTTTGGCCCCAAAGGAAACTATTTTACCAGAGCCTAACCCATGTGGATTTTACCAGAGCTTAATCAGTATGGAAGAAAGGAAATACACATCTCTAGCCCCCTCTAGCCTTCATCGTGGGGGAGGGAAAATACCCAACTCCAGCTTCCTATAGCCTTCCTGTCTCACATAAGGAAGGGAAAAAAGCTGAGAAGGACTTGTGAAGGTTACAGCTCAGGGGCACAAGCTGAGTAAAAGATGGAGACTTATTCATAAGAATATAAAATGCTTCCCCTTCTTACCATGACATCAACAGGGCTCCTGTGTAATTATAGAGGATTATAGCTGAAAAGAACTGTAAGCCTCAGACCATATTTGAGGAGGAATTTCTAGGGAAACACAAAGACAATGGGGGAGACAAAAACAAGAACACTAGAGGAAATTTAGCCTTTGATACCTGCAGTTATGACAAACAGTAACACAGCCTAACTCCTAGCCAGATAAACATAAAACCTTACGCTAAAGACCTATTTACCTCAGTTCATTTCCTGATATATCATTTCTGGCTTTCAATAAAAACAACTTCAAAACATGCTAAATAAAAGGAAAAAAACCCAACAACAAACAAAGTCTGAAGAGTTAGACCAAACATCAGAACTGGACTTAGATATGGCAGAGATTTGGGGATTATCAGAATGGAAATTTAAAATAACAGTGGTTAATATGCTAAGGGCTCTAATAGAAAAGTAGACAACATGCAAGAACAAATGGATAATGTAAGCAGAGAGATGGAAACTCTAAGAAAGAATCAAAAGTAAGTGCTAGATATAAAAAACACTGTGAAGAATGAAGAATGCCTTTGCTGGACTCATCAGTAGACTGGAACCAGCCAAGGAATGAGTCAGTGAGCTTGAACATATGTCAATAAAAACTTCCCAAACTGAAAAACAAAGAGAATAAAGAATATAAAAAAGGGGACAGGATATATGAGAAATGTGGGACAATTACAAAAAGTATAACACATACAAAATGTGGATAGCAGAAGGAGAAGAAAGAAAGAAAGGAACAAAGAAATATTCAAAGTTATAATGGCTGAGAATTTTATAAATTAATGACAGAAACCAAACTGCAAATCCAGGAAGCTCAGAGAATACCAAGCAGGATAATCTACACCTGGTTATATCATATTCAAACTGCAGAAAATCAAAGACAAAAAGAAAATCCTGAAAGAAACCAGAGGAAAAAAAACATCTTACCTTAGAAGAACAAGGGTATGAATTACATTGGACTTCTCTTCAGAAACTATGGAAGCAAGAATAGTGTAGTGAAATATTTAAAGTGCTAAAAGAAAAAATCCCCACCCATCTAGAAATTTGTATCTAGCAAAATTATCCTTCAAAAGTGAAGAAGAAATAAGGACTTTCTCAGACAAACAAAAATTGAAGGAATTTTTTGCCAGTAGACCTACCTTGCAAAAAATGTTAAAAGAAGCTCTTCAGAAAGAAGGAAAATGATATAGGTCAGAAACTCAGACATACATTTAAAAAATGGAAGAGTACTAGTGAAAGAATAAATGAAGGTAAAATGAAATCTACTTTTCTTTTTCTTAATTAATCTAACTGATAGCATTTTTAAAAAAATAATAATACCAACTATATATTGGGTGATTATAGCATATGGATAAGTGAAATGAATGAGAGTGATGTTATAAGGGACAGGAGGAAAGAATTGGGAATACTCTGTTCTAAGGTACCCACAGTACCTAAGAAGTGGTATACTGTTACTTGAAACTACACTTGGATTACTTGTAAACATATATTTCAAACTCT
The DNA here is from genome assembly GCA_023783475.1 of Daubentonia madagascariensis. Taxonomy (NCBI): domain Eukaryota; kingdom Metazoa; phylum Chordata; class Mammalia; order Primates; family Daubentoniidae; genus Daubentonia; species Daubentonia madagascariensis. The sequence continues at coordinate 859,000 of JAKFHU010000522.1, forward strand.
AGGGCAAGCACTATTAAAATCTTAGAAAGATGTATAATTGATATTCTATGAAAGGAGAGAAAATGGAATCATATAAAATACTCAATTAAAACCAGGGAATGCAGAAAAGTAGTGGAAGATAAAGAAACAAAGGATAGTGGCAATGAACAGAAAACAGTTACAAGTATTAATCCAACTATATTAATAATTATAATATTAATCCAACTATAATAATAATATTAATAATCACCTTAAATGTAAATAATCTGAATATACCAGTTAAAAGTCTGTGACTGTAAAGTGTATAAAATAACAAGAGCCAATTATATGTTGTCTATAAGAAATCTTCTTTAAATATAAAGACACAGATATATTAAAAGTAAAGGGACAGAGAAAGATATACCAGACTAACACTAATCAAAAGAAAGCTGGAGTGGCTATATTAATGCAAGACAAGGCAGACTTCAAAGCAGAGATTATCAGGGATAGAGAGAGGCATTACATAATGGCAAAGCAGACAATTCTCTAAGAAGACATAACAATCTTTAATATGTATGTCCCTAAGAACAGAGCATTAAAATATGAGAGGCAAAAACTGATAGAACTACAAAGAGAAATAGACAAATCAACCATTATAGTAGGAGATTTCAACACCTCTCTATGATAAAAGCTCTTAGCAAACTAGAAATAAAGGAGAATGTTGGCTTGTTAAAGAACATCTACAAGAAACCATACAGCTAACAGCATACTTAAAGGTGAGAAGATGTATGTTTTCACCCTAAAATTGAGGATAAAGGAAGGATGTTCCTCTCATTAATCTTACTCAACATAATATTGGAAATCTTAGCTAATGCAATAATACCAAAAATGAAAAAAATAATAAAGGAAAAAGAAATAAAAGTTGTACAGATTGGGAAGGAAGAAGTAAAATTATTTTTGTTCACAGATGACATGATTGCCTATGTAGAAGATCTAAATTAATTGACAAAAACCCTGAAACTAAGAAGCAATTATAGCAAGGTTGCAGGATACAAGATTAATGTTCAAAGATCAATTGCTTTCTTGTATACCAGCAATGAAAAATTGGAACTTGAAATTAAAAACACAGCAGCATTTACATTAGCACCAAAAAAGAGCAATAATTAGGTATAAATCTAATGAAACATGTAGATTTTTATGAGAAAAACTACAAAACTCTGATGAAAGACAGAAAATGTATCTTAGTGGACAGGTAGGAACACTCATACACTGCTGGTGGGACTGCAAATTAGTACAACCTCTATGGAAAAGAATATGGAGATACCTCAAAGAATTAAAAGTAGAATTACCATTTGACCCAGCAATCCCACTACTGGGTATTTATCCAAAAGAAAAAAAGACATTTTATAATAAAGACATCTGCTCTCGAATGTTCATAGCAGCACAATTCACAATTGCAAAGTTGTGGAAACAACCCAGGTGCCCATCAATACACGAGTGGATCAATAAAATGTGGTATATGTATACCATGGAGGATTACTCAGCAATAAGGAACAACAGTGAATTAACACATCTGGTATTATCCTGGTTGGAGCTAGAACCCATTCTTCGAAGCGAAGTGTCACAGGATTGGAAAAACAAGCACCACTGGTACTCACCATCAAACTGGTACTAACTGATGAACACTTACATCACACAGGGCAATAACATTCATCTGAGGGCGGGCGAGCGGGAGGGGGGTGGAAGGGATGGGAAAAACTCTCACTGAATGGATGTGGGGAGCACAGTTTGGGAGACGACCACGATTGTGGCTCTGACACGGGCAGAACAGGGGCAATGTGTATGGCCAAAGTGTTGTACCCCCATGATATTCTGAAATTAAAAAAATAAATTAAAAAAAAAAAATGGAGACATAGTCCATGTTTGAGGACATTGTTTGAGGACAACATTGTTAAATATCAGTTCTTCCCAATTTGATATATAGATTCAACACAATCCCAATCAAAATGCCAGCAAGATATGTTGTAGATATAGACAAACTGATTCTAAAATTTATATGGAAAGGCAAAAGACCCAGAATAGCCACCACAATGTTGAACAACAGAGTCAGGGGACTGACACTACCCAACCTCAGGATTTACTATAAAGCTACAATAATCAAGACAATATAGTATTGGCAAAATAATGAATGAGTAGATCAATGGAACAGAATACAGATCTCAGAAATGGACCTATACAAATATAGTCAACTTATCTTTGACAAAGGATCAAAGGCAATTCAATGGAGAAAGGATAGTCTTTTTGACAAATTGTGCTGGAGCAACTGGACCCACATGCAAAAAAAAAAAGACACAAAACTTACATCTTTCACAAAAATTATCTCAAAATGGATCATCAACCTAAATATAAAATGCAAAAGTGTAAAACTTCTAGAAAATGACATATAAGAAAAATCTAGGTAACCATGGGTTTGGCAATGACTTCTTAGATACACCATCAAATGCATTATCCATGACAGAAAAAAATTGATAAGTTAGACTTAATTAAAATTAAAAACTTGTGCTCTATGAAATACACTGTTAAGAGAAAAGAAAGAGCCACATGCTCCCTGGTATACACCCAAATGAGTTGAAAAACTTATGTCCATGTAAAATCCTGCACTCAAATACTTATAACCTTTATTCATAATTGTCAAAACATAGAAGCAACCAATATGTCCTTTGATAGATGAATAGATAAACCACGGTATATTCATACAATGCAATATTACTCAGTGATAAAAAGACATGAGCTATTAAGTTATGAAAAGACATGAATGAAACGTAAATGCATATGGCTAAGTGAAAGAAGCTGGCTTGAAAAGGCTGCATACCGTATGATCCCCACTATATGGCATTCTGGAAAATCCAAAACTATAGAGACAGCAAAAAGATGAGAGGTTGCCAGGGATTCAGGGAGAGGGAGGAAAGAAAAAATGAATAGGTGGAGCACAAGGGATTTTTAAGGTGGTGAAAGTACTCCATTGATACAGTAATGGTAAATACATGACATAACTCAAAATGTGTGATGGATTTACATGGAAAATGTAAAACTATAAGTCTTTTTGGGGGGTATCTCAAGGGATATTTGTTTTCTTTTTTATTATTTTCCTAATTTTTATTTTTAATTATTATGCCTATATAATAGTTGTATGTATTTATGGTGAACATGTGATGTTTTGATACAGGCATATGATGTGTAATAATAAAATCAGGGTAATAGGGGTATCCATCACCTCAAGCATTTCTTTCTCATTCCTTTGTGTTAGGAACATTCCAATTCCACTCTTTTAGTTATTTTAAAGCACACAATAACTTATTGTTGACTATAGTCACTCTGTTCTGCTAACAAATATTGTTCATTCTATCTAACTATCTAATCATATTTTTATACCCATTAACCATCCCCACTTTGTCCTCCCATTCCCTGCTACCCTTCCCAGCCTCTGGTAACCATCATTCTGCTCTCCATCTCTATGAGATCAATTTTTTAATTTTAGCTCCCACATATAAGTGAGAACATGGAAAATGTGTCTTTCTGTGCTTGGCTTTATTTCACTTAACGTAATGTTCTCCAGTTCCATCCATGTTGTTGCAAATGACAGGAATTCATTCATTTTTATAGCTAAATAATATTCCATTTTGTCTGTGTACCACATTTTCTTTATCCATTCATTAATTCATGGACACTTACATTGATTCCAAATCTTGGCTGTTGTGAATAGTGCTGCAATAAACATGGGAGTGTAGATATATTTTTGATAAATGGATTTCCTTTCCTTTGGATATATACCTAGCAGTGGGATTGCTGGGTCATATAGTAGTTCTATTTTTAGTTTTTTGAGGAGCCTCCGTACTGTTTTCTATAGTGGTTGCACTAATTTACATTCCCACCAACAGTGTACAAGGTTTCCCCTTTATCCACATCCTTGCTGGCATTTGTTATTGCCTGTCTTTTTGATAAAAGCTATTTTAACTGGGGTGAGATGATATCTCATTGTAGTTTTGATTTGCATTTCCTTGATGATTAATGATGTTTGGCATTTTTTCATATACCTGTTGGCCCTTTTTATGTCATCTTTTGAGAAGTGTCTCTTTAGATCCTTTGCCCATTGTTTAATCAGATTATTTGATTTTTTCGTATTGAGTTGTTTGAGATCCTTGTATATTCTAATTATTAATCCCTTGTCAGATGGGTAGTTTGCAAATATTTTATACCATTCTGTGGGTTGTTTCTTCACTTTGTTGATAGATTCCTTTGCTATTCAGAGGCTTTTTAGTTTGATGTGATTCCATTTGTCCATTTTTGCTTTGGTTGTCTGTATTTTTGAGGTATTGCACAAGAAATCATTGCCCAGACCAATGACCTCGAGTGTTTCCCCAGCGTTTGCCTTTAGTAGTCTTATAGTTTCAAGTCTTAGACTCGACTCTTTAATCCACTTTGATTTGATTTTTGAATATGGTGAGAAACAGTGGTCTAGTTTCCCAGTTTCATTCTTTTGCATATGGGTATCCAGTTTTCCCAGCACCATTTATTGAAAAGGCTGTGCTTTCCCCAATGTATGTCCTTGGCAACTTTGTTGGAAATAAGTCCACTATAGATGTGTGGATTTATTTCTGGGTTCTCTAGTGTGTTCCATTGGTCTACATGTTTGATTTTATGCCAGTACCTTGCTGTTTTGGTTACTACAGCTCTGTAGTGTAATTTGAAGTCAGGTAATATGATTCCTGAAGTTTTGTTCTTTTTGCTCAGGATGACTTTGGCTATCCTGGATCTTTAATGGTTCCATATACATTTCAGGATTATTTTTCTATTTCTGTGAAGAATGTCCTTGGTATTTTGACAGGGATTGCAATGGATCTGTAGATTGCTTTGGGTAATATGGACATTTTAACAATATTGATTCTTCCGATTCATGAGCATGGAATATTTTCCATTTTTTGGTGTCCTCTTCAAGTTCTTTCATCAATGTTTTATAGTTTTCATTATAGATACCTTTTACTTCTTTGGTTAAGTTTATCCCTAGGTATTTTATCTTATTTGTAGATATTGTAAATTGGATTACTTTCTTAGTTTCTTTTTCAGATTGTTTGCTGTTGGCATATAGAAATGCTACTGATTTTTTTATCAAATGCATAGATTTATTGCAAGTATATAAAAATCAATTGTATTTTTATATGTCATAAGCAAATAATTGGAAAAGGAAATTTTAAAAGATTCAATGTAAAATAGTGCCAAAAACCACATAGGATTTAATGAAACACATGCACATTTTCTTCACTGAAAGCTATAGTACATTGCTAGGTACAATTAATGAAGACCTAAATAAATGGAAAGCAAACCAGGTTCATGGACTGGAGGACTTAGTATATTGTTAATCTGTTAATATTTCCCCAATTGATATAGAGTCAATGCAAACCCAATCAAAATCACACACCAAATCAAAATCCCAGGAGGCTCTTTTATAGAGATTGAAAAGGTGGTTATAAAATTTATATAAAATGCAAAAACCTAAAATAACAAAAAGAATTTTGAATAAAAAGAATAAAGTTGGAGAATGATACTACCTGATTTAAAGTCTTACTATAAATTTACAATAGTTGGCAAAATGATCAACATATAGATCAATGGAATATAGTAGAATCCAGGAATAGACCCATCTACACATTACCATTTTATTTTTTAAACTAAGGTATTTTTTTGGAGAATGGAAAGTCTTTCTTGAAATTACTGAAACAACTGGATATCCTTATGGGAAAAAAATCAAATGAGGCCTCACTAACATACACAAAAAATTAACCTGAAATAGATTATAGGCCTCAATATAAAAGTATGATGAAAACTTTTTGAAATATTTAATTTTCAAAAGATATCATTAAGAAAATGAAATAGCAAGCCACAGGATGGTAAAATATATTTGTAATCATATATCTTGTATCTAGAATACATAAAGATCTCTTAAAATCAATAATTAGATGAACAACCCAATTAAAAAATGGGCAAAAAGGTCTAAAAAGACACTGTGCAAAAAAGAATAACCAATAAACATATAAAAAGATGCTCAACATGCTTATTCATTAGTGAAATAAAATCTAAAATATGATACATCACCACAATGGCTAAAATTTAAAAGAGTGAAAATCGCAAGTCTTGGCAAGGATACAGAACATGAGAACTCTCACATACTGCTGGTGGGAATGTGACTGGGATATCGGTTACATAGGTTCACAGTGTAGTCAAACTAATGAAACTCTATCTCAAGATCTATACATTTCCCTGTTTGTAAATAATACCTCCATAAAAATTTTAAAATATATGAAAGTAAAGCTAAACACAATCACCCAGTGTTTATAGCTGTTATACAATAAATAAAACCAAAACAAATTAAATGCAAAACTGATAATCAGTAAATTCTAATTGACAAAGTAAATGGATACCTTAACATATTCTACAGTTTCTAGTTTATCTGAAAGTAGGCAATATGCTGGTAATGCCAAAGCATTCCAATTCTCGCTGTGACAATTCTGGAGTTCAGAATTAGGAAGCTTACTTCCAGAATTGTCAAAGACTGTGTTGTTTCCATAAATTTTTCCTGTCATCATCAGATATATTAAAATGCTAAATGTGTTTTTACTTTTTTTAATTTCAAAATATTAAGGGAGTGCAAATGATTTTCTTACATGGATAGATTTTATAATGCTTAAGGCAGGGCTATTAGCGTGCCTATTACCCAAATAGTGTTCATTGTACCTGATAGGTAGGTTTTTACAGCTCCCCTCCTCCCCCGTCCCCCTTCTTGATTTCCAATGACCTTTACATCTCTCTGTGCCCATGTGTGCCCATCGATTAGTTCCCAATAATTAGAAAGTACCTGTGGTATTTGTTTTTCCATTCCTGAGATACTTCACTTAGGATAATGCTTTCCAGTTCCATCCAAGTTTCTGCAAAAGACATTATTTCATTCCTTTTTATTGCTGAGTAGTACTCTGTGTGTGTGTGTTTGTGTGTGTATACACACACACACACATCACATTTTGTTAGTCCACTCAGGAATTTGATAGGCAATTAGGTTGATTCCACATCTTTGCAATTGTAAATTGTGCTGCAATAAACATTCAAGTGCAGGTGTCTTTTTGATAAAATGACTTCTTTTCCTTTGGGTAGATACCCGCTACTGGTTCTTTTTTCTTTGTTTTTGTTTCTGTTTTTGATTTTTTTGTGACAGACTCTCACTCTGTCACCCTGGGTAGAGTGCAGTGGCATCATCATAGCTCACTGCAACCTCAAACTCCTGGGCTCAAACAATCCTCCTGCTCAGCCTCCCAAGTAGCTGGGACTACAGGCCTGCGCCACAATGCCCGGCTAATTTTTCTATTTTTAGTAGAGATGGTGTCTTGCTCTTGCTCAGGCTGGTCTCAAACTCCTGAGCTCAAAGGATCCTCCCACCGCCGCCTCCCAGAGTGCTAGGATTACAGATGTGAGTCATTGCGCCTGGCTTCTGCTACTGGTTTTTTATGTTGATTTTTTATCTTGCAACTTTACTGAATTTGTTTAGCAGTCCTAATAGTTTTTTGTGGATTCTTTAGGTCTCCTAGATATTATATAAGATCATATCTGTGAAGAAGGATAATTTGACTTTTTCCTTTCCAATTTGGTTGCCCTTTATTTCTTCTCTTGTCTGATTGTTCTAGCTAGAACTTCCAGTACTATGTTGAATAACAGTGGTGAAAGTGAGCATCCTTGTGCTGTTCCAGATCTTAGAGAAAAGGCTTTTAGTTTTTCCCTATTCAGTATGATACTCGCTGTGGGTCTGTCGTATATGGCTTTTATCATGTTGAGATATGTTCCTTCTATACCCAGTTTTTTGACAGTTTTTATCATGAAGGGATGTTGAATTTTATCAAATGCTTTTTCAGCATCAGTTAGAATGACCATATGGTTTTTATGTTTCGTTCTGTTGATATGATGTATCACATTGATTGATTTGCATATGTTGAACCATCCTTGCATCCCTGGGATGCATCCCACTTCATCATCTTGAACAATCTTTTTAATGTGCTGTTGAATTCAATTTGCTGGTGTTTTATTGAGGATTTTTGCATCTATGTTCATCAGAGATATTGGCCTATAGTTTTCTTTTTTTGTTGTGTCTTTGTCTGGTTTTGGTATCAGGGTGATATACGATTCATGGCATGAGTTTGGGAGTATTCCCTCCTCCTCGATTTCTTGGAATAGTTTGATTGGATTGGTATCAGTTCTTTGAATGCTTGGTAGAGTTCAGCAGTGAAGCCATCAGGTCCTGGGCTTTTCTTTGATGGGAGACTTTTTATTACTGCTTCTATTTCATTACTTGTTATTGTTTTATTCAGGTTTTGGATTTCTTCCTGGTTCAATCTTGGTAGGTTGTATGTGTCTAGGATTTTATACATTTCTTCTACGTTTTCCAATTTATTGGCATGTAGCTCGTAGTAGTCTCTAATAATCTTGTGAATTTCTGCAATGTGAGTTGTAATGTCTCCTTTTTCATCTCTGATTTTATTTATTTGAGTCTTCTCTCTTTTTTTCTTAGTCTAGCTAAAGGTGTGTCAATTTTCTTTATATTTTCAAAAAAACCAACTTTTTGTTTTGTTGCTCTTTTGTATTATTTTGGTTTCAACTTCATTTGTTTCTGCTCTGATTTTTATTACTTCTTTTCTTCTACTAATTCTGGGTTTGGGTTGTTCTTGTTTTTCTAGTTCTTTGAGATGCATTGTTAGGTTGTTTATTTGAAGCTTTTCTACTTTTTTGAAGCAGGCACTTACTGCTATAAACTTTCCTCTTATTACTGCTTTTTCTGTATCCCATAGGTTTTCATGTGTTGTGTTTTCATTTTCATTTGTCTCGAGGATTTTTTCAATTTTCTTCTTAGTCCCTTCATTGATCCACTGGTCATTCAAGAGCATATTGTTTAATTTCTATGTGTTTGTATAGTTTATTATGCTCCTCATGTTATTGATTTCTAGTTTTATTCCATTGTGGTCAGAGAAAATACTTGGTATGATTTCAATTATTTTGAATTTTTTTAGACTTGTTTTGTGGCCTAACATATGGTGTATCCTTGAGAATGATTCATGAGCTGAGGAGAAGAATGTGTATTCTGTAGCTGTTGGGTGAAAAGTTCTGTAAATATCTGTTAGGTCCATTTGGCCTACAGTTCAGATTAAGTTCAACGTTTCATTGTTGATTTTCTGTCTGGATGATCTGTCCAATGCTGAAAGTGGTGTGTTGAGGCCTCCAACTATTACTATGTTGCGGTATAGCTCTCTCTTTAGCTCTGATTATATGTGCTTTATATATCTGGGTGCTATAGTGTTGGGTGCATAAATTTTTACAATTTTTATATCCTTTTGCTGAATTGACCTTTTTGTCATTATGTAATGACCTTCTTTGTCTCTTTTTAAAGTTTTTTTCTTCAAGTCTAATTTATCTGATAAACATATAGCTACTCTTTTTTTTTTTGGATTGCATTTTCATGCAATATCTTTTTCTATCCATTTATTTTTAGTTTCTGAATGTCTTTATAGATGAGATGAGTTTCTTGTAGACAGTATATTTTTGGGTTTTGTTTTTTTATCCATTCAGCTATTCTGTGTCTTTTGATTAGAGTTATCATTCATCAATGTATATGAAGTAGGCTACTAGCATGTTGTATTGATTTGGTGTCTTCTTGTCCTCTCTTTCTTGCTTCCCTCCTGTCTTCCTTTGTTTAAAGTGATCTTCCCTGGTACTGTGTTTGATTTCTTGCTTTTTTTTTGTGTATCTGTTGTAAGTGTTTTGACTTGACGTTACCGTGATGCTTGGAAAAAACATCTTATAATCAATTATTTTAAAGTGATGGCAACTTAACTCTGTTTACAATAAGCAAACAAACAAGCAAAGAGAAAGGTAAAAAATTCCACACTTTAACTCCATCCCCCCTATTTTTGACTTTTTATTGTTTCCATTTTTTCCTTTTTATGGTATCTATTTCTTAAAAAGTTGTTGTTATTATTTTTTATAGGTTTGTCTTTTAGTCTTCCTACTCAAGATATGACTGGTTTACACACTACAATTACAGTGATAGAATATTCTGTATTTATCTGTGTACTTACTGTTACCAGTGAGTTTTATACCTTCAGGTGATTTTGCATTATTTGTTATTGTCCTTTTCTTTCAGACTGAAGAACTCTCTTTAGCATTTCTGCTTGGGCAAGAATGTGTTGAAGAAATCCCTCAGCTTTTGTTTGTCTGGAAAAATCTTTATTTGTCCTTCATGTTTGAAGGATATCTTTGGAGGATATAATATTCTAGGATTAAGGTTTTTATCCTTCAGCACTTAAATATCTCATGCCACTCTCTTCTGGCCTGTAAGGTTTCCACTGAGAAATCTGCTTCTAGATGTATAGGAGCTCCTTTATATGCTATTTTTCCTTTTTTCTTGCTGTCCGTAGGACCCTTTCTTTATGTGTGAACTTTGGTAGTTTGATTATTAAATGTCTTGAGGTAGTCTTATTTGGGTTAAATATGATTGGTGTTCTATGACCTTCTTATACCTGAATTTTGATATCCTTCTCTAGTTTTGAAATTTTTTCTGTTTTTATTTCTTAGAATAAATTTTCTGCCCCAATCTTTCACTACTTCCTCTTTTTTGTTGAGCTTGTGTACTTTTTTACTTCTTTTTTTCTTCTCATTAATTTTTTATTTGTATATATTCATGGCATACAAGTGTGATTTTTTTTACATTGATATATTACACTGTAGTGAAGTCAGGGCCCTCAGTGTATACATCACTGAAGCAACACACATCGTATCCACCGAGCAATCTCCCATCATCCACCCCGTCCCACCTCCTCCCTGTCAAATCTCTATTGTCCATCATTGTGCACTCTGCTTCCAGGTGTACACATTCTTTAGCTCTGACTTATAAGTGAGAACATACGGTATTTGTCTTTATGTGTCTGAGTTGTTTCACTTAAGACAATTTCCTCCAGTTCTATCTGTGTTGCTGCAAAGGACATGATTTCATTCTTTTTTATAGCTGAATAATATTCCATTGTGTATATGGTATGGTGGCATGTGCCTGTAGTCCTCTTTAAGGCCAATTACTCTTAGATTTGCCCTTTTGAGTCTATTTTCTAGATCTTGTAGACATGCTTCATTCTTTTTTATCCTTTTTTTTGTCTTCTGACTGTGTATTTTCATATAACCTGTCTTTAAGCTCACTAATTCTTTATTCTGCTTGATCAATTCTGCTGTTGAGAGACTCTGACACATTGTCAACTGAATCTTCAGCTCCAGAATTTCTGCTTTTTTTTTTTAATATTTCAATCTCTCTGTTAAATTTCTGTAATAGGATTTTTACTTCCTCCTCTGTGTTGTTTTGAAGTTCATTGAGATTCCTCAGATCCGTATTTTGAATTCTCTGTCTGAAAAGTCACATATCTCCATCACTCCAGGATTGGTCACTGGTGGCTTATTTAGTTCATTTGCTGAGGTCATGTTTTCCTGGATGTTCTTGATGCTTGTGGATGTTCATCAACATCTGGGCATTGAAGAGTTAGGTATTTATTTTAATCTTTGAAGTCTGGGCTTGTTTGTGCCTGTTCTTCTTGAGAAGGCTTTTCAGATATTCAAAGAGAATTGAGTGTTGTGATCTAAGTTTGTGGTCTGTTGTGATCTAAGTCATGTCATGAATAGGCAGTGTCCCAAGCCCAGGAACACTGCAACTCTTGCAGACTTCTGGTAGTACCACCTTGGTGAGCTTTGGTAAGATACAGGAGAACTTTCTGGATTATCAGGCAAAGTCCTCATTCTCTTTCCTCACTTTCCCCCAAACAGAAGGAGTCTCACCCTCTGTGCTGGGCTGCCTGGAGTTAAGGAAGGGTTGATGAGAGCATTCTCCCATGGCTACCATAGCTGGGACTGCACTGGGTCGCACTAGAAGCCAGCACAGTCTCATCCAAGTCCTATGGTAACTACTGCCTGGCCACCCCTAATGTTTATTTAAGGCCCAAGGCTCTTTAGTCAGTAAGTGCTGAATCCTGCCAGGCCTGGGTCCTTCCCTTCAGGGCACCAGGTTCTCTTCTGGCCCAGGGTGGGTCTAGAAATGTCATCTAGGAACTAAGGCTTGGAATCAGGGTCTTCAGAAATCTGCTTGATACTTTATTTTACTGTGGCTGAAACTTTTCAAAAAAAGATAGACTAATGGCCAAGAAACATATGAAAAAATGCTCTACATCTCTAATCATCAGGGAAATGCAAATAAAAACCACAATGAGATATCACTTAACTCCAGTGAGAATGGCTTTTATTAAAAAGTCCCAAAACAACAAATGCTGGTGTAGATGCAGAGAGATAGGAACACTCAGACACTGCTGGTGGGACTACAAACTAGTACAACCTCTGTGGAAAGTAGTGTGGAGATGCCTCAAAGAACTAAAAGTAGAACTACCATTTGATCCAGCAATCCCACTACTGGGTATTTACCCAGAGGAGCAAAAGACATTCTATAAAAAAGACACCTGCATTCAAATGTTTATAGCAGCACAATTCACAATTGTGAAGATGTGGAAACAACCCATGTGGCCATCAATACATGAGTGAATTAATAAAATGTGGTATATGTATACCATGGAGTATGACTCAACCAAAAAAAAAATGGCAAACTAATACCTCTTGTATTAGCATGGATGGAACTGGAGAGCATTCTTCTAAGTGAAGTATCACAAGAATGGAAAAACAAACACCACATGTACTCACCATTAAATCAGAACTAATTGATCAATACTTATGTGCACATTCATCAGAAATGAAGCAGGTGGCAGGGGGAGGAAGGGATGGATAAGTTCACACCTAGTGGGTACGATGCACACTATCTGGGTGATAGGCACACTTATAACTTTGACTCATATGGTACAAAAGCAATTTATGTAACCAAAATGTTTGTACCCATGTAATATTCTGAAATAAAAAATAAGTAAATAAATTGTAGCAAGCTAGGAATAGATGGCAACTCCCTTTACCTGACAGACTTACCCACAGCTAACATCATACTTAATGATGAAAGACAAGCTTCTCTATAAGATGAGGAAGAAGATAAGAATATTTGCTCTCCCTACTCTTGTTCAACAGTATACTGGAAGTCCCATCCAGTGTAGTAAGTCCAGAAGAAAAAGTAAAAGATACCCAGATTAGAAAGAAACAAAACTATCTGTATGCTCAAATGACATGGTTGTCTATATAGAAATCCTCAAGAAGTCTACAAGTAAGTTCCTAGACATAATACATGAGTTTAACATGTTTGCAGAATACAAAGTCAATATAAAAGTCAATTGTATTTCTATATATTAGCAATGCACAATTAGAATACAATATTGAAAAAAATACCAAAATATTGAAATACTTGGTTTTAAATCTAACGGAATGTGTGCAGAATCCGTATGCTGAAAACTATAAAACACTGATGAAAGAAATCAAGAATATATAAATAAATGAAAACATATACCATGTTCATGGATTAGAAGACCTGATAGTGTTCAGATGTTAGTTTTTACCCAGTTGATCTACAGATTCGACAAAATCACAATCTAAATCCCAATAGTATTTTTGTATCATCAACAAGCTGGTTCTAAAATTTATATTGAAAGGCAAACAAACTAGAATAGCCAAAACAATTTTGAAAAAAAAAAGGACAATTTTAGAGGGCTCACCATTTCCTGATTTCAAGACTTCCTATTAATATAAAACTAATCAAGATAGTGTGGTATTGGTGAAAGGATAGATACATAAATCAATGGAACAGAATAGAGTCCAGAAGTAGACCCTTACAAGTATACCCAAGTGATTTTTGACAAAGGTGGAAAAGCATTCAATGGAGGATGGGTAGGTCTTTCAACAAATGGTGTTGGAACAATTGGACATCCATGTGCAAAAATATAAGCCTTAACCTAAACCTCACACCTTATGCAAAAATTATCTCAAATTGTACCATAAACCTGAAGGTAAAACTTAAAACTATTACATTTCTAGAAGAAAATGTAAGAAAAAATCTTTGTGACTTGGATTAGGCAAAGAGTTCTTAGATAAGATATCAAAAGAACAATTCATGAAAGAACAAACTCTTCTCCATTTCTTTACCCATCATTTGTCTATGAAGCTAATGCAGTCTTGTCTGCCTTTATTCCCTACTAAAAAATTTCTCATAATGTTCTATAAAATCTGCTAATTATCAAATATTACTGGGCATTTTCAGTTTTTATCTACTTGGGCCTCTTTGCTGCGTCTGACATGTTGATAATTTTCTCTTTGAAATTTCTTTCTTGTTGTCTTCCATGTACTGTCCTCCTTAACACTTTCTCCATTCTCCCCTCAGCTCTACTCTCATGGTTTCCACTGCCAAAACATCATAGAGGGATGCTTACATATCTAACTCTGATATACAGTTCTAATCAGATGCCTGCCCCAGCATTATCTCAAATTTGGCATGTCTATTTAAATTCTTCTTCTTACCTTTTCCCCAAATCTCTTCCTTGTTTTTGCATTCTGTAACTCTTTGCAAAGCAGTAGTAGTCACTTAGTGGCCCCTGTAGAAAACTTGGAATTTTTCCCTCACAGCTCATATTGTTACCAAAAGCTGGGCACTTGTCCTGAAGCCACATCACAAGAACAAGAACAAGTGGTTTGAGGAGAAGGAAAGAGAAGTTTATTACTTTGCCTGCAAAGGAGGAAAAATGGTAGACCTTCTCATCTCAAAATCCAAATTTCCTGAACATAAGCAGAAAAACAGAGCTTTTAAAGGGAGGTCCCCTCAGCCCTAGGCTATTGTGGTTAATTATTCTAATTGCCCCATCTCTGCCAAGGACAAAGCCTGTGACCTCCTGCCCAGCTGGGAGGCTGGCCAGGGCCTGGGATAGATTCCCTAGACCCCTCAACCACTTGCCTGAGGCAGGGATGCAGGCTTCAGTTCTCAAAAAGAGTGGGGGAAGTTTTAAAGAGACAGAAGACATCTTTTTTTTTCCAGGCCATTACCTCTGTTACAATAGCCCATCAATCACCAAACCTTGCTAAATATTTCTAGAACTCATCCCCCTTTTCCTAAGATCAAGCCCTCACAATCTTTCACTTAGATTATTGTAATACTGCTTTCAGTATCTTCAGTATTACATTTCCCAAATCCATCCCCATCACAATTTGAATGCTTTATCTAAATTTGCAAGTCTGACCCTATCATTGCTTTGCCTAGAACTCTTCAAGGACTCCTTTTACTTCCAAATTCCATAATTTGGCAAGTTTGGCCTCTGTTTTCTAGCTACTGCTTGCCTTTTCTGCCATCTTATTCCACTCCTTTCTTCACTACAATTCAGAGACACAAACATGTTTGTATTTCTTCCTGCACACCATGTTTTTTCTGTTTTTTATGTCTTTGCCCAAAGTATCCTTTCTGCCTGACTACCTCCTACTCTTTCTTTAAGACTCAGCTTAGGAAACTTTCCCTGAGCTCTCTGGGCTGAAATAGGTGCCTTCCATCTGTTATCCCATAATACCCTGTGGTATAACTCTATATTGCATTGCAGGAATTTGTTTGATCAACCAGATTGTGCAGTCTTTTAAGACATGGACTTTTCTCTTATTCATATTTCTATCTACAGCATTTAGCACACAATCTGTTATTCAATAAATGTTTGTCAAATGAATTGAATGAGTGTTTGTTGATTTTACTTCTGAGACGCTGATCCCATCAAAGTAACTGACCCCTTAACAACTTTCATTATTTTATAATATGTCTCATTTCTTGAACATTAAGGGGAAAAAGAATGAGATACTTGTTTTGAAATTAAGCTTGTGAAAAACTACTATTCTAAGTGGCAATAAGGGTAAGAGCTCAATTAAGAAAGTATTTTCACCTTCTTTATTTTTCTAAGAATTTGGTTTAGCAGCCTGGTCAAATAACTGATATTGCTCCATTGATAATAGCACTGTTCTGAAGCCTAGGTGATCCACTGTACAAACAAACATTTATCGAGTACATTATCTAGGAACTAGGAACACAAAGGCAAACAAGATTAATTCTCAAATGATCTCACACTTTCCCGGGAACTAAAGAGAAATGAGAAAATAATTTGAAAGAGTGTCTTATTTTGGCTATAGGGTAGGGAGGCAGGGTTGATGGAATTTTTTCTTCTTGTATGCCTGTTTAGCATTAATATGTTTCCAGCAACAGACCCATCATAACAAATCAATGCATTGGTCAGGAGAAAAATAGAGCCAGGGATTGTGTATGGATGAGAAAAAATTGTAAACAGCTTCTGGAAAAACAAAAAAAAAGCACAAACCAAAACCAAAAACAACTCTCCAAACAACCTTAGAGCTCATGTCTTACAGTCAGTGAGTCAGTAATACCACCTTTTTAGATGAAGGACAGTTCCTGATTCATTAGTGATTGCAGTGATAAAGAAGTGCTGGTTTTGCTAATGAAGGTCCTGAATTAAGCTACTAATATTAGAGTCTCTGATTTGGAGTTTTTTGGGGTATGACTTATTTCCCAGGGTTGAAACAGTCATCATAAACTCTATGTGGAAGACATACAGAAGATGAATAATTATTCAACTCTCTTTTTCTAAAAGACAATTATTCAGCTCTGTCATCAGGCATCACATTTCTCTTTCAATTAGGTCAAGTCTCTGCAGAGCAACCAAAACACACATTCATTCATTTTGCCAATAAACTTGCAGAACGATTGCATAATCTTTTCATTTTCTAGTCCTCCATTTTAATTTGAAGGAAACCAGGTTATTATATACCAGACAATTGTTTTCTATTAAAATGTATTTCTTTAAACAATATTATTTATGCCAAGTCAAACAATCTGTCTTCATCAAACAGGCAATTTGATTTACTATATGATTTTTTGTTAGCTCAAGCAACCAACTTGGACTTTTCTTTAGTTAATTACAAATAAAATTACCAGGACTCTTTAAAAACCTACATTTCTTCTATATAGGCTGTGCATAGTGAAACTTTTATGAATTCTCTTTTCAAAAGAGTGTTTTTAGGGTAAGGAAGAAAGTTTTGTCCTGGTGACCTATCAGATCCCCTACTTTCTATGTGTAAAGGTTACCATTTAAATGCCTGATTAATGTCCAAGTTCAAATCCCTATGCCAGTATATCAGAGTGTGACATCTTCCGTCCCACCTACCCTCCATGGCAATTGTAGCTCCTCACCACTTATCTGCCATTTTTCTACCATCATTCATAGTTCTCAAAGTCCTAGGGCATCACCACATGAAAGTTGACATGCAATAAGTATAGTGAGGTTTTATTAAAGAAATTAAAACAGAATAGATACAGATCATGGAAGGAAGGGGAAGGTATAATGCAAAACTATAGTCAGAGTGACTGAGGCCTGAGAAGGAGAGGAGAGAATGATGTGTCAGTTAGGGTCTACTGAAGAAAACAGAAACCATGCTAGGTATTCAAATTGGGGATTTAATAGAGAAAAATGGTAACATAGATGTATTGAAAAGCTGAAAGAGCACAATGGGCTGTTGAGATAAGCCCTCAGATAATAAGAATACTTTTTAATTAAAATAATTGAGGAAAGAACAACAAAGGATAAAATAGTTAATATATTTATAACGATCAAGGAAGCTGCTACATTCTTGTTTCTATAACTGGTACAAGGTCATGGTTGATATTTATAACTTCTCCCTTACACTATCCTTTCTGTTTTTGCTTTAATGTTGGACAGAAAATCAGTTGATTGAGTCTTTGCATGGTGAGGTGATCCCAAAATTCTTTCCTGAAGGACCTGAGTCCTTAGTAGTCCTTTCCTATTTGGGTTGCTCTAGTTTTCCATTAATATTTTTACTATTGGATATGTAAATATGAAACGGTTCCTCAGAGACTCCTCTGAGTTATAGTTCCCTCATTTTGTAGGACCAACCCAAATTTCCCTTGCTAATAGGGACCAATCACCCTAGCCCTTATTTGCCTTTTGGTTCAGTGGTATGAGAAGCCCCACATTACCAGGTTGACAGTCTCAGCTTCCAATTAAATGGAAACATTGTCTTTTCAGATGGCATCATTCCTTTCTTGGGATCTTAAGCCAAAAGAACCCAAAATTGTGTTATTAGAAGTAAGTGAAACAGGAACTACTCTCATTGCCACCTCTTGTGTTTCCTGGATTCATGTATTCTGGCTATGAGAGAAAGGGCACCATGTATTTGTGACTGGTTCAAAGTATATTCCACATCCTGTAGAATAATGTACTAATTTTACCAGCTGTTTTCTTCCAACTACCACTGTAACTTTCAACTGGTGCTGTAATCTTCAACAGGTCATTGCAGACAGGTAAAGTGTATTAGTTTTCTATTGCTATATAACAAATGACCACATACTTAGAGGCTTAAAACAGCACCCATTTATTAGCTCACAGTTCTGTAGATCAGAAAGCTGGCAGGGAGTGATTGAGTTGTCTGCTCATGATGTCATAGGCTGAAATCAAGGTGTTGGCTGCTCTGAGTTCTCATCTTGAGGCTCTGGGGAAATTTCTACTTCCAAGCCCATTCTTGTTGTTGGCAGAATTCTGTTCTTTGTAGCTATAGTACTGAGGTCACTGTTTCCTTGCTGGATGTGGCTAGAGGCTATTCTCAGTTCCTAGAGGCTTCCTATGTGGTCCGCTACATATTCAAGACAGCAACAACATGTTGAATCCTCTCACTCTTTGAATCTCTGACTTCCTCTTCTATAACTAGTGGTAGAAAAACCTCTGCTTTGAAAGGACTCATATCATTAGGTCAGGCCCACCCTGACCATCTCTTTTTCTTAAAGTCATTTGTGCCATATAACATAACTAATTACAGGAGTAAAAATACACCATATTCACAGTCCTGGAGATTATACAGGGTGTGTACATCAGGAGGTGAGGGGTCTTAGGAGATATCCTAGAATTCTGACTACTACAGAAAGCAAATCTATATCCAGAGTTTCTATTCTAGTGAGTAAAATTGCTGCTTTTTTCCTGATGGAAATGATCTCATATAATCAACCTGCTTGCTGATTCAACAGAGGAATGATGCCATGTTGGGAGCTCAGCATTTGTATCTGCTGTCAGCAAGTTAGGCACTCAGTAATGGTGGTAGCCAGATCAGCATCAGCGAGGAAAAAGTCCGTGTTGTTGCACCCATTATAACCTCCATTTCTGCCATCATGGACATGTTGTGCATGAGCCCATTTGAGCAAGTATCAAGGTGCCTGAGAAAAAGGCAGACTGAAATCCACAAGACAAGTTATCTTGACCATCTGCTAATTGGGAACCTTCATTTACATAACTTTCCCCCAGATCTCCTCATCATCAATCTATCAATCCTGTTCTTTCCACGTCCCTGATCATTTAGTCAAAATGTTAGCCACTGTCCATAAATGAGTTTAGATCAATACTTCTGGCCACTTTTCTACCCAGACAGATTGGAAAAGCTAAGTTTTGGCCACTGAAAGGATTTCCCTTCACTTCTGTTTTCAAGAGATACTCCTAACTGTGGGTATAATGCAGCAGCAGTCTGTTTCTGGTTAGAGCAGAATAACCTGGAGAATTATCTATAAACCAAGCCCTAATTTATTTTCATCAGCCAACTGGTAATAGGGAAGTTTCTATGAGGCCATAGTATGTGTGTTGAGGAAAGTTGGTGACGCAGTGGAGTATAAGCTATCTGCTCATGCAGCTTATCTGTACCTTCAGGACTTGCTGGAACTTACATACCATTTCCACTTGATGATGGATTGCTGCCTTGCATATCCAAACATGGCTTGATGGATCAGATAACATCCAGTTCATGCTGAGCAGCTTAGGTCATATGGCTACTTTGTGTCCCATGGGTGGGTATTTGGTCTCTACCAGAACCCAGTAGCAAAATAGGAGTTGTTTCTTTAAAGGAGATTGGTTATCTGTGGGGCACTTGGCTTTGCTCAAGACCTTACTTATCCTATTGGTCCATGCAGCATACTTATTTACCACAAACATTTATAGTACAATGTATCTTCTGGGTCATAATGCTCAATTAACAGAGAAGCTTGGACAGAAGTTAGGTTGCTTCTGGGACATCTCTTGCTCTGGGCCCTATTCAAAATAGAAGCCTTAAAGGTCACACAATGAATGGGTGGGAGCAAGCACACTCAAATGTGGCGTATGTATTGTCTCTCAAATACAAAGCATTGTGTCTTTTTCTTTGTTATAGGAGGAACAAGGTACAGCAATTTGCCTTTCATTTTGGACTAGATATATTGACATGCCCCAGGCCTCTGGACCCCTAAAAACTGAGAGGACAAGCTCACATATGACTGGTGCTTGGACTTCTGAGGAGGGCACTCCAAAGTTGATACTCAAACTTACGTGCAGGGGTACCTGGGAACTGTTGTTCAGACTTCTGAGTGGGGTGACTTATGGTTGATGTTTGGATCTCTGGTGGCAGGTGCCCTGTAGCCAGTTCTCAGCTGGCATGGGAATCTAAGAAGTGTAGTTTGCAGACTCCATGCCCCACCCTTACAAAACAGTGTATAAAAGAATAAATTTGGGACTGAATGACAATAATTAAATAGCCATAATTAAAGTGAATGTCTTATGTTAATAAAGGAAAAAAAGCATAGACTCTTCTCTACCTTTTCCAGAGAGGATTTATAATGCAGCATACTGTCCCTCTAGCATCACTCAACCATTGTGCACCATCTACTATGTTAATTTATTTTAAGGTTCTCCTCTTATTCTTTCTCCTTGCCTCAGCTTAAATTCCCCTTATTTATTCACCTCTAACTACTTCCTAAGGCTTCAACCTGGTGAACAGTTTTCAACTTTCCTTTGTAAGTGGGCACCTTCTTCCCATTGGGTGGAGTTTATACCCCCCCAAAATCATGTGACTAATCACAATACCTTAAAATTACAAGTGGGTAATATTTCCAAATAATTAAACATTTTTTTTGCTATACATTTTTCCCCCCATGGCTATCTATCAGTAGTGTTTATAGCCTCAGTAGAGGTATTGATACTGATAAAATTAAATTTTCTAGTTGGGATAGTCTAGATTATGTTACAGTAACAAAAATCCCTCAAATCTCAGTGAGTTAATCCAGAAAAAGTTTATTTCTTGTTGATAGTAGACGTTGAACGTGAACTGCTGGGGAGCTCTGCTTATTGCAGTCAGTGACCCAGGTTGATGGAGGCTCCATCTCAACATGCTTCTGTAATTAAGGCTATTGAGATGGAGTGAAGCAAAACGCACACTGGCTCTTACTCCTGCCAGAGTGACATATTACTTCCTCTTGCGTTTCATTGACCAAAGCAGGCTGCCTATTAGGCCTAACTTCAAAATGGGGAGGGGAGGAGTTCATTCCTACCATGTTTCTAAAAGAAGAAATGGAATTTGTGTACAGTCTAATAACTATCTACATTTTCTTTTTTAACTCATAGCAATAATCTTGAAATCCAAGGCAAGGGCCTGGAATTTTTGTGGAAAAAAAGAGGAGGGATTGAGTGTACAAAGTCTAAATGACTTCTTTTCCTTTGGGTAGATACAAAGTAGTGGGATTGCTAGATCAAATGTCAGGTCTATTTTTAGTTCTTTGAGGAATATCCATACTGCTTTCCATAGAGGTTGTACTAGTTTACATTCCCACCAGCAGTGTATAAGCATTCCCTTTTCACCACATCCATGATGTCTTTTGCAGCAACTTAGATGGAACTGGAGACCATTATCCTAAGTGAAATATCTCAGGAATGGAAAAACAAATACCACATGTTTTCATGTATAAGTGGGAGCTAAATGAGGGGTATCATAAAGTGGTATAATGGACATTGAAAACCAAGAAGGGGGGAGGGTAGAAAGGGGATGAGGGATAAAAATCTACCTATTGGGTATATAGTGTACACTATTCTGGTGATGGGTACACTAAAAGCCCTGACTTCAGCATTATACAATTCATCCATGTAACAAAAAACACTTGTACCCCCTAAATCTATTGAAAAAATTTTTTAAAAGTCTGAAAGACTGGATCCAGAGCATGAAACTTTTAGCATAAGAGTTGGTTATCACTGAGAGAAAAGATGAAATTAATATTGAGATAGAAAAAAGAGTTGGAAATGAGAGTTAGTCCTTGGTATGTATCCCTGATACACAAGCTGGATATAAGAATCCTGTATCCTACCACCTCCAAGTTGACAGGATTGATAAAAACGCCATCTAAGTTTGGTTGATCCCAGAATAGAGGGGGCCTGATTTTCTGGCAACTCTCCTGGAGAAGACCAGCATCCATCATGATTCTGATCAGGAAGATAATATTGGCTAAGTGAGGGGTTCGGCAGGATAGGCAGCTTTACTGAGTCACAAGCGTTCCAGCTTGGGGAAAGCTTCCCAGGATTTCTCTGCATGTTAAGGTGCTTGTGGGGGGTACTAAATTCCTGAAAGGAGTCTGGTATCAGACTTGGACCTAAAATAGATGATAGACTTGAGGGTCAAGGGCCATGGTGAGCTGGTAGGTTTTGACAGATACCAGGTCACCCTTGAGGAAGACCAAATGACATGAGGTATACCTAAGCAGAGGCCAGTGAAGATAGATGATGGGTTTTGGATCAGATGTCCCTTACCTCCCGATACTAAAATCACATATATTAGGTCATTAAATATGAAATGTCTGATTTCAACTCAAAAGTTTAGTTTATTATGTCTCAAACAAGAAGCAGTACAATTAATCAAAGTATGTGTCTAAACGATTGACACAGTTTTGTCATCTTAATGGTAGCTTGTCTAAACCAGCAGTGAAGAAGCCTGGAGAGCAAATGGCGATGAAATCGTGAAAGGCATTTTTCACAGCTTGTTGAGAATTTAATATTTTTTTCTTGTAAGAAGTGGTCCAAAGTCTGGAAGAAGTGGTAGTCAGTTGGTGCAAAGTCTGGTGAATATGGTGGATGACAGAAAGTTTCTAAGTCCAACCTCTGTAGTTTGAGCAGCATTGTTTGTGTGACATGTGGTTGAGCATTGCCTTGTAAGAGGATTGGCCTGTCTCTATTGACCAATCTTGGCTGTTTAATCGCAAGCATCCTCGTCGTTTCATCCAATTGGTTATGGTAGACATCTGCTGTAATTGATTGACTAGGTTTTATGACTAGGATAATATCAGCACTGGACCACCAAACAGACACCATTAACTTTTTTTGATGAATATTTGGTTTTGGACTGTGTTTCAGCAGTTTATCTTTATCCAGTCATTGTGCCGAACACTTGTGATTGTCAAAAAGAATCTGTTTTTTATCACACATAACAATACGGTATAGAAATGGTTCGCCTTTATGTCATGACAGCAAAGAAAGGCAAGCTTTGACACGATTTTTCTTTTAACGTTTGTTTAATTTATGCAGTACCCATCTATCCAGCTTGTTGATTTGTTTTAAATGGTCTAATATTGTTGGAATAGTAACATCAAACCTTTCTGTTAATTTATGTGTAGATTGAGCTGAATTTGCTTCCACTACAGATTTTAGTTTATCATTATCCACCTTGGTCTTAGGTTGTCCACATGGCTCATTTTTAAGATTAAAATTACCAGAACGGAATTTTTAAAACCATCGACATACTGTGTGTTCATTAGCCATGTCCTTTCCAAACACTTTGTTGATATTTTGAGCTGTTTGTGTTGTATTGGTTTTATGACAGAAATCATATTTGAAAATAATATGAATTTTTGACTCATCTATGGTTGTACAAAAATTGTTCTAAAAAATTTGAGAGATAACCACAAGTCAAAACGTGCATTTGAAAGAATGAGGATATACCTTTACAATAAAAATAAAACATGAAGTGTCAAAGTGAAATGTCACAGATATAAACTGTCAAACTTAGTATTTAAGGAAATCAGACATTTCATACTAATATAAGCTTCTTCCTCCACCTTCTCCAAGAACTTAGATCATCCCTTTTACCACTAGCTTCTCTAATCACCCTGAACCAGATGGGGAAAGGGAGAAAGAAGAATTGAGCCTAAGAAAAGAAGGTAAGAAAAATATGAAAGAGATCAAATTAGCAAGATTAATTTTTATGCCATCAGTGGAACTGGAGAACTAGGAATCTAGGTTCTGTTTAGTTTTAGAAAAATAAATGAAGTTCCATGTGATTTCTGTGATCTCACAGCCACTTTATACATTTTATGGATTATTATGTGTATTACCACAGATGATCTTATAAAATATACAGGGTGTGTGTTATTTCCCCTATTTTATAGAATTTATATATAGGTAATGTGATTCTCAGAGAGTGTAAAGGACTATGCATGGGCATATAGCTGTAAGTGCTGGAGACTAGACCATCTCTTAGACATTGTCATTCTTAGAATTTTACTCTCCTTAATTTGGTAATTTTTGATAAGACATATCTTAGAGTTGAGCATAATTTCATAGTTGGGGCAGGTCAACTTTGTTTCTCTACCTTGAAAAAATTTATTTAACTATGAATGGGAAATAATAAAGATTGAAAGAAAACACTCTCAATGATTAAATAAATGGAAAAATATAGTAACCACCTCTCATTTATAGAATGTGTTATATTTTTAAAATGCTCATAATTTCCTACAAGAAATTTACATATATGATTTAGAGAATCATATATGTAAAAATATTTTAAAATAGATAATATATTCAGATGGCACAAAATTTGAATGGTACAAAAGGGTATATGATGAAAAGCAAATCTCTTTCCAACCTTTCACCAGCCACCTAATTCCTTCCTCAGAGATACTCACTGTTATTAGTTATTTGTGTTTCCTTCCAGAGAAACACATATACATGCATACAGGTATAAAAATATGTCATGGAATTTTAAAGATAAGCCTCAGAAATAACAATTACTATGCTACACCACCTTTTTCCATCTGTCTTCTGTTATTTAATTGCACATAGAAAACTCCTTCCATTAGACTACCAGCTTTTCAGGGGCAGATAGAGTGGTCTTACTCATCTGTCTATCTTTAATGTTACATAACAGCTATTTTTGCCATTACAGGAAATATTTATTTAATTAACATTGGGAGAATTCAAACAAAATAATTTATTGCCCAGCAATGTTTGAGGAGGTCATATCATTTAAGTTGTGACTGGATACTTGCCCAGTCCATGGTAGATGTAATGATGATGCAAGACTTCATATATAATTGGTATCTTTTTCATTGTCTCTATTCCTGCTGCTGATATCCTATTTCAGACTCTTATTACTCTTCCCTTTAGGTAAGGTAACCTAACAGCCCACCATTTCTCTATCCTCCTTCCATTCTTCTCTCCATCCCCTACCTCTTCCATAAATTCCCTATGTATTGCTGCCAATTTATCCACTTAACACTACCGCTTTAATCATGTCACTTTATATACCTGCTCCTAAATTTTAATGGCTCCCACTATCCATCAAAGTTCAAACTCCTTTGTATAGCAATCTATTTCCAATTTGACTTCAAATTACTTTTCTAGTGTTATGTTCAGAACTTATGTGCCAATTTCCACCAAATTGTACTACTTGCATTTCCACCAAACAAAAATTGTTAAGGTCCAGTATTCTATGAGATGATATAATGGATTTTTTCAAGAATTTAAATCTCTCTCATCAACAAAGTATGTTTCTTTATAATTTAGTTTAATTTTCCTCATACTCCACTATATAGGTAGCAGAAAGAAAAGTTAAACCTTTCAACTGATCTTTATGTTCTATACCAGCGTGACCTAAAGGCTTATAATTAACTCAATTTTACTTTTAAAAAATAGTGTAAATTCCTTTGGCTTTAGTATGTTTTTGTAAAGCAAAAGAAAATATTCTTAAATAAGTGAAACATTCTTTTTCTATGGGGATATACTAGGTTTTCTGTTGACTTTTACTCTCTAAAAGAGTATCAGATTTATCACATTTCTTGGTGTACTCTTCCCCAGATTTGAGCATTTTTTCAGAAAGGTTTAAGAAATTGGTCTAGAGAAGATTTACTTCCAAAACTTAATGAACATTAAATTTGGAAAGCTATTTGTCAATCCAATGGTAAAATGATGACACTCTTGATATTTTGCAAATTTTCTTTCATCTCGTTTTAAATTTCTTTGAATTACTAGGGAGGTGATTTTGGTATGCCTATGAGTTGAATGAATCACTCTTCAACAACAACAGCAATAACAATGACAAAGACAACGACAACCAAAATTAAAAGTATACTCTAATTTATATGGATTCTAGAAAAGCTCAAAATTTGCTTATTTTATTTTCTCTATACAATAGTTATATTTAAGGCATTTCTACTTTTCAGTTAATCTCAGTGGCAGGTACCTTCAAAAGGATAGGAAGATATATTTTCATATGCTTTGTCCCCTTAAGTATGAGTGGGTTATTTTTTTCGTAAATGTCCATCAACAGTCAAAGGAATGAATAAATTTTGGTACATTTATAACTGAAATGCTATATAGCAATGAGAATGAATCAGTTATTGTTATACCCAACATGAGTCAATCTCACAGATCACTCAGTTTAAGAAATATTATAGGATTACCAGTACATTAGAGGCCTGATATATACCCTCCATGAATATCTATATCTATATCTATATCTATCCCTTTTTTCCCTTCAGAGGAAACAATTTGTATTAATACCATTGGAATTAATCATCCCCTAGGCCTGAGTGGGATGTATACCTAGGAGCATAATTACTAGGTCATACACTTAGGTATATCTCCTAAAGAAATCCTCCTGCTGAGTGACATCACCTCTTCCCTTGTTCGCTACCTAGAAGTGGTAGAAGCTTTCTTATGTTGCCTCTTCCCTGTTTGGCTTGTCAGATATTCCAACACCTTTGTTATTTATTTTTGTATTAAATTCCCTCTTTGAGCTATTTCACATGGGCATGGGTTTCCCGACTAGACCCTGGCTGATATATACTTCATATTTCTTTTTATTTATTATATGTCTCAGGATTTCCAATACCATCATATTTCATGAGGAAATCTAAGACCTCATTGATTATAAGATTCATCATTATTTTATGTATCACTCCCAAAGAATAATATTACCAATTAAACTGTGACCCTATACTTCTGAATTTTTATTTTATACTTTTATTAAAAGCATACTCTTTTAGACTTACTTAAACATAAGTTTCTATCATGTATCCCTCTTATGCATAAACACAAAGGAAAATGCTAGTGAATGAATGGTTACATTTTTCCAACAATTCTTCATACTAAGAGTATAACTCTTCTCAATCGCTTTTTATCTAACAGTGGTAGAATTCTATGCTTTCTCACACAATATCATAATTTGGTCATCAGGAATATTAGTCATGTCACATTTTTAAAAAATCCATAAAAGAACTAAAAGCCATTGTTGCTGTGCTTGTTTGCTAGGTTTGCACTGATATTAGAAATAAGAAACCATTCATAAAAGCAACAAAAAACTATGAAGTAACTGGGAATCAATTTAGCTAGAAGATAATTCATGAAAAACCAGTCTTTTGATTTCTGCTTTGGGAATGTTGGGAAATACTCCTATTCAATACTTCCCCCACACAACCATTTGGTTTGGAAGGGTTAAAAGAGTGCTTCACTATTGTCTCCGGGACTTTCTTCCAAGTCTCTGACTATCTTTCTATAAAATTTGATGCTGATCTTTTTGATGTTTACGCATGAATAAGCAATCACAGCTATATTCCAACTGTGCCAGATTGACAGAAATTATAAAATACTAGAATTTTGAAATTCACTCCAATTTCAGAGATGGGGAATATGAAAAAAATGTGTGCTTTGGGATCGATGAGATTGATAGTGAGTTTTACCCTTGAAACTTTTATCACTGAGAATTCTTTGAGCCTGGGTTGATGTTGCCTTCCTAGAGGATTTACCAGTTGCTTAGGGTCACTTCCAACCTTGAACCACTTTAAATTACATTCTTTGCTCAAGATATTTTTTGGCCATGCAGATAGTATGAATTTGGACTACAAATTCCTGGGGGAACTAGCTTGTGGTTATGAATAAGAATTCTCAGGGGAGATTTTTTTTTTCATTCTACCCAGTAGCAAAGTTGAGATCAGCAAGTTTTTCTGCTGTTCCTTCTGCATGTAGTTTTTTGTTTTGTTTTGGTTTGATTTTTCTTTCTTATTAACCCTTACCTCTTTGGGTCTCATTTTTATGAGAGGCTTCCTCTCATACTCCACACCTTGGGCAGCTGGGCTTTATTTCTTGTCCCCCTTCCATATCCACGCAGCTATCAAGGTAGAAGCTTAAAGTCTCTAGGATTCCACAAAAATCAAGGTGAGGCTGACTTTGGCATTGACTTACTTTCCAGGTTTTGCTTTGACTTCTGCAGAGTTCTTCCTTTTGGGTCACATCAGCAGTACATTTAAAAAGACGTGTTTTTTGTTGTTGTTGTTGAGAGATTGATTAGGGTAACTAGTCTGCCATCTGACTGCCCTGGAAACTCATTCATTCATTCATTCATCAAGACAGCAGCTTTAAGATGAAAACAAAGTGTCCTTATACAATTACAGTAACGAAGTCTTAACTATTCTGAGAAATAACTGTTTTATGTATTTCAATAATTAGGGGAACTACCTTAGCCTAGTTCTTATCTTCCTAAGTTCTAACTTGGATATCAAAGTCATTGATGGAAATGGAAAATCTTGAGACAAGAAATTTCAATTTTTTTTTAAGTTATAAGAATTAGGAAGACAGCCTCAAGCCTTTATTTTCAAATCATCTGTCTGGTTTTCATAACTGCTTTAACATTTGGAGTCAACTAATATTTTCTGAGACAGAAGAGATGCTTACCACTATCACAATTTTTGTTTATTTTTGTTTATATTATTGCTTATTTAAAACTCTTTTGGCTTATGGTTTGCACTAAGGAAGACTACACACTGTCCATTATAAACATGGCACATCTCTCAGAGTACCTTTCTTATATGGAACAACTAGCAGAATCTAGCTTAATAAATAACTCTACCTAATGTAAGTCATACTAAGAAGGTTTATTCTATCACATGTTATTTGAATGGATAGAATATCAAACTCTGTAGCCACAAATTAAAATGTTGAGGAAACATAGCTGTGAAATGAGAGGCATCAGATGAGACAGACAAATCTAGGTTGTAGC
The DNA here is from genome assembly GCA_023783475.1 of Daubentonia madagascariensis. Lineage (NCBI taxonomy): Eukaryota > Metazoa > Chordata > Mammalia > Primates > Daubentoniidae > Daubentonia > Daubentonia madagascariensis. The sequence goes on from JAKFHU010000522.1 coordinate 888,163, forward strand.
AAGTAGACATATGGAAAGATTTTTGGCTCACTTGTTTGATTGGCTAGGTATAGAATTCTAGGCTGATTGTTTTAAATATGCATAAGAAAAACAGTGGGTCTTAGTCTACATCTACATGCAGTGAAAAACACAGTTGCCCAGGAGTGAGTACAAATATTGTATTTCTGAAGGGTCAATATGTTTGCTTTGAGACACACTGGATGGTTAAACTAGGTAGTGAAAATAGAGAAAATTTGTGGCCCTGTTTGCTTGCTGACTCACGGCATGCTTTTTCCATAAGTAGACATGTTGGTTAAAGAGAAAGAGCTATGAATAGCAATAGGTTCTGCGTTTGTGGTTAGATTAGGTTAAATCCTTTTGTTATATGCTCTTCCTCTTTTACTATACCTATCAAGCTTATAATGTATTATCCTTTTTCCCACTCAACTGTAAAATCTATGAGGGGAAAGTGATTGGCTATTGCTTCTCTCTGTAGCTCACTGCCCGTCACATTGTTGTCTTTCAAGTCAAAAAGAAAAAAAAATATATATATATATATAAACATCTATATATATGTGTGTGTATATATATATATACACACACACACATACATATGTTTATTTGTATTTTACAATTCATTTGTTTCAGGTACAAACTGAAGAAAACTTTGTGGACCCTACGCAGAGAAAAGGCTTTTATCAAGCATTGCTGTTTTTCTCTGAATGTGCCCCCTCCCCAACATATACACTTGAAAAATGATTAGCATGATCATCATTCAGATTAAAGGACAAGACAAAATATCCAGTTCTGAATTTTCAATGCTAGGAACCAACTGGCACTGTCATGAGAATATCCTCAGTTCTGTCACTGAAGGGCTCAGAGTTTTAAATTAGCAAAGCAGAAGGTAACCCTAAGAACAAACTACTTTTCATTTCTAATCCTTAGATCTCTAACCATAGAATAAAACAGTCAAAGAACATAAATCTGGCAGCAAAGTAATGCCATTTGGTTGATGCCATAATTCCCCTATCAGGCAAAAATGTTAAAGTCAGTTTGGTCTAAAGTAAATTAAAAAAAAAATTAACAGACCTGTTAATCTTCTCTCTTTACTATCATTCTGGGAATGTTCTTCTTTTCTCTCCTGTGCAGAGCCATTCATTTCTTGGACCCCATGTCTTTCTTTTTAGAGGTTTATTCCTGTTTTGGTGGTACACATACTCTAGTAACTTTTGGAAAAGGGTCACATGACAGGTAAATTTTTTGAGTTCTTTTCTGTCTGAAAAGTTCACCATACAACTGTAACATTTGATTGGCTATGTATACAATTTAAAGTTAGAAATAATTTTTCTTTAGAATTTTAAAGGCAATGTCTTCTAGCTTCTAGTGCTCTTTTAAGAAGTACAGTGCCATTCTAATATCTAATCTTTAGCAAGTGTACTGTATTTTGTCTTTGAAGCTTGAGAAATCATCATTTTATCTCCTGTGTTCTGAAGTTATGCTATAATATGCCTTAATATAGGTCTTCTATTTATTGTGTTGAGTACTTATTGTGTCCTTATCAGTCTGGACGCTCACATGCTTTAGTTATGGGAAATTTTTTTTGTATTATTTCTTTGATCATTTTTTTCTCTTGTTTTCTCTCTTCTCTCTTTCTGAATCTCCTAATTTCCTAATTTTCAGATAGAAGGCTTCTGGAACAGTCTCTAATTTTCTTATCTTTTCTCTTCTATTGTCTCTTTACCTTTTAGTACTTTCCCCCTAGATTTCCTCAAGTTTACTTTCTAATCCTTCTATTCATATTTTTTCATTGAGTAAATAGAATTTTTATTCATTATTGCCAAAATTAAACCTTCTACATATGCAATCTTATATTTTATTAAGATATAGTAACTCTTATTCAAATACTTTGTATTTTAATCTTTAACTGCTTCTTCTGATTACAAAAGCAGTACATGCCAGATGTAAAATAAAACAAACAAACAAAAAAACTGAAAAACCTCAAAGAACATAGAGTGGCTGAATGGGTGAAAAAAACAAGAGCCAACTATATCCTGTCTGAATGAAACCAACTTCACTTATAAAGACACACATAGTCTGAAAATAAAGGGATAGAAAAAGATATTCCATGCAAATGGAAACCAAAAAGAGCAGGAGTAGCTATAGTTCTATCAGATAAAATAGATTTCAAGACAAAAATTGTAAAAAGAGACAAAGAAGGTCATTACATAATGATAAAGGGTTGGTCAATTCAGCAAGAGGATATAACAATTCTAAATATATATTCACCCAACACTAGAGCACCCAGATATATAAAGCAAATATTATCAGAGCTAAGAGAGAGATAGACCCCAACATAGTAATAGTTGGAGGCCTCAACACACCACTTTCAGCATTGGACAGATCATCCAGACAGAAAATCAACAATGAAATGTTGAACTTAATCTGCACTGTAGACCAAATGGACCTAATAGATATTTACAGAACATTTCATCCAACACCTGCAAAATTCATGTTCTTCTCCTCAGCTCATGGAACATTCTCAAGGACAGACCATATGTTAGGCCACAAAACAAGTCTAAAAAAATTCAAAATAATTGAAATCATACCAAGGATTTTCTCTGACCACAATGGAATAAAACTAGAAATCAATAACATGAGGAACATAAGAAACTATACAAACACATAGAAATTAAACAGTATGCTCCTGAATTACCAGTGGGTCAATGAAGAGATTAAGAAGAGAATTGAAAAAATTATTGAAACAAGTGAAAATGAAAACACAACATATCAAAACCTATGGGATACAGAAAAAGCAGTAATAAGAGGAAAGTTTATAGCAATACATACCTACATCAAAAAAGTAGAAAAGCCTCAAATAAACAACCTAACAATGCATCTCAAAGAACTAGAACAAGAAGAGCAAACCAAACCCAAAATTAGTAGAAGAAAAGAAGTAACAAAAATCAGAGCAGAAATAAACGGAGTTGAAACCAAAAAATCAACAAAACGAAAAGTTGGTTTTTGAAAAGATAAGCAAAATTGATACACCTTTAGCCAGACTAAGAAAAAAAGAGAGAAGACTCAAATAATTAAAATCAGAGATGAAGAAGGAGACATTGCAATTGACACTGCAGAAATCCAAAGGATGATTAGAGACTATTATGAGCAACATGTAGTTCAATACATGGTTCAATAAATTGGAAAATGTAGAAGAAATGGATAAATTGCTAGACACATACAACCTACCAAGATTGAACCAGGAAGAAATCCAAAACCTGAATAAGCAATAACAAGTAATGAAATAGAAGCAGCAATAAAAAGTCTCCCATCAAAGAAAAGCCCAGGACCTGATGGCTTCACTGCTGAACTCTACTAAGCATTCAGAGAAGAACTGATACCAATCCTACTTAAACTATTCCAACAAATGAGTTTGGATACTCCCAAACTCATTCTATGAGGCCTGTATCACCCTGATACCAAAACTGAAGACATGACAAAAAAAGAATACTATAGGCCAATATCTCTGATGAGTATAGATGCAAAAATCCTCAACAAAATACTAGCAAACCAAATTCAACAACACATTAAAAAGATTATTCATCATATTCACGTGGGATTCATCCCAGGGATGCAAGGATAGTTCAACATATGCAAATCAATCAATGTGATACATCATATCACAGAACAAAGGACAAAAACTATAGGATCATTTCAATTTTCAAAAATGTATATTTTTTATTTTTAATTATTATGGATGCATAATAGTTGTATATATTTCTAGGGTACATGTGATATTTTGATACAGGCATACAATGTGAATTAATCAAATCAGGGTAATTGGGGTATCCATCACTTTAGGCATTTAACATTTCTTTGTGTTAGGACCATTCTAATTCTTCTCTTTTAGTCATTTTAAAGTATAACCTAACTTATTGTTGATTATAGTCACTTTATTTATACAAAAAATCTGCAGTGAAAAATCCTTGTACATAGATCTTTGCACACTTGTATGATTGTATCTGTGGGATAATTTTCTAGAATTGCCATAACTGGGGTCAATGGATAAAGTACTTGATTTGAGGTTTATAACATACATTTCATAACAATTTAATATTCACTTTGCTGCTTGAATTGATATTTAAGATGTCACCAGAATTGCTTTATCTTCTGTAATCAGCATTGTACTTACTTCTGATTTCTTACTGAACAACAAGCAGTTGCAATAGTTACATCTTAAGTGGTTATGAATCAATTACAGAGCCTGAAGAATGTGTATAAATAGAGGAAAGACAGACCAAATAAGCCACGGCATGACCGGCTCGTTATCCTAATGGCACAAACTTTACTGTCAAACATATAAACTGTACATATCCCCATTTAGATATCTCATTGGCTCAGAAATAAAACACACAGAGTGGCCATAAGAATGACAGTAGGGATTGCCTATTTTCCAGATTATTCCCAAGAAAAGGATGTGTCAGAAGTTGTGGATAATTTCTGTGCAGATGTGTAGAGAGCTTGCTTTTTCCAGGATGTTAAGGCAGTATTCACAGAACAAAGGTTGTTCTTTTTTCTTTCTTTTTTCTTTGTATACTTAAAATTTTTTTTCCAGATTCATAGGAATGTTGGAATTATTTGTATAATTTTAAGGGATACAAGTGTAACTTTGTTACATGGATATATTATGTAGTGAAGTCTGGGTTTTTAGTGTAACCATCACCCGAATAATATACATTGTACCCATTAAGTAGTTTCTCATCCCTCTCCTCTTCCCACCCCTCCACGTTTCCATTGTCTATTATTCCACATTCTATGTCCATGTGTACACATTATTTAGCTTCCACTTATAAGTGAGAACATGTGGTATTTGACCGTCTGTTTCTGGGTTTTTTCACTTAAGATAATGGCCTCCAGTTCCATCCACATTACTGCAAAAGATATGATTTCATTCTTTTTTACAGCTGAATGGTATTCCATTGTGTGTGTATGTGTATATATATGTGTGTGTATATATATGTATATGGACAAAGAGAGACATGTTTTAATAGAAAGAAACAGATATATATCTATATATTAATATATATGCACATACAACCCCCCACACATTTTCTTGATCTATTCTTCCACTGATGGACACTTAGGTTGATTCCATATCTTTGTTTTTGTGAATAGCGCTGTGGTAAACATATATGTACAGGTATCTTTTTTGATATAATGATTTCTTTTCTTTTATATATACGCAGTAGTGGGGTTGGCGGAGTGAATGGTAGTTCTATTTTCAGCTCTTTCAGAAACATCCATTTCAGAAAATCCTGGTCTATCTCCGTGATTTTCAAACAGATTACACCCTACACTCATATGCCAGGAACTCCAGTCCCTGTTAATCTATTTTATCATTTCTAAAATAAGTGTAGAGTGCTAAAGTACTTGTAAGTATTATTTGGGAAATAACTAATTAACATGATTGCCCAACATGCTGAAAGCATAAAGGGCTATATAGAAACAAACAAATTTCTACTAAATTAAACCTTATTCTCTTTGGAATGTGTGAAACAATCAAGTATTTAAAAATATAGCCAGGGTTGTAGCTCACGCCTATAATCCCAGCACTTTGGGAGGCTAAGGCAGTAGGATCGCTTGAGCCCAGGAGTTTGAAGCTGCAGTGAGCTATGATGATGCCGCTGCATTGCAGCCTGGGTGACAGAGTGAGAGACCCTGTGTCTCCCTCTCCCCACACCCCCCAAAAATATATGCATATATTTCCTTTGGCACTTAGTGTATTGTAGCCTTCAACAAATATTACATACTGATGGTCATTGTTATACATTTATACATTTTTGTACATTTATTGTGGTATTCAGAAACATGTTTGGGGATAATTAAGCTTAAGAAATTAAAGAAACATTCAGAGTCTTATTTAATATCACTCTTGAATGATAGCAAACTTTGGAAGTGAAATCATAAAAAGTGGTAATGGCTGAAAATATGTATATATAGAACAAAATTTATTAATTATAATAATAGTGGATTATTAGGACAAATTAGGATTATTTGAGTACATATTTCTTATATTTTGCAGAGGATGACCTAAAAATATGTCCCATCTTGCCTGTGCCAGAAAGGAGGTGCTACAGTTTTCTGGACCTTGGAACTGAGTCCTTTGGCTATTTCTTTGCTTGACCATTTTGTTCATTTAGAAGAAATGACCCATGTCATATTTATGCCATAATTATTCCTTACTCTTTGATAATGATGTAATAAAATATCTTCCCTTTACTCCCTCCTAACATTTACTCTCTCTCTTTTTTTTTTTTTTTTTTTTGCCTCTTTCTAGAGCTTGGAGACCCAAGTTTAGGCTCTGCTCTGCTATTGACTTACTCTACTAGTCACTTTAACTTTCTAGGCTTTAATATCCTTATCTATAATAAGATATTTAAACCAAATGATCACTGCTGTCCCTTCCAGTTTTATATTTTGAAATTATGAAAAGGTAAATCCCTCCATAACCCTTCAATGTCTTTCTGCTGTGCTAACAATAAAATCAAACTCCCCTTCCATGGCCTGTAAAGCCTTATATAATCACCCCTGCCTGTATCTCCTATTTCCATTTCATGCCGCAATCCCTTGCTCACTACAAACCAGCCATATCAGCTTCCTATTCTTTTAGAGATCAGCTCAAATATTACCTTCTCAAAAAGGTTTTCCTTGACCCTTCTATTTAACTCAAGCTACCTTTTAAATTTCCCTTAAACTCTTTATCACAACTAGTTATTATTATTTTGTTTGCTTATTCTCATGCCAGATTAGGATGTTAGCTCCACAGAGATGGCACCTGGTTTATCTTATCTATCACTGTATCTTCAGTGCCAACACAGTACCTGGCACATAAAAAGTGTTCAAAAAATAATTGCTAAATGTTTATTGTTAGAAAGAGACTGATAAGTGTAGAAATGATCTATGAACCAAAGAGCAGGGGCAAAAGAGGCCCTGTGGTATATTGTGGTGTTTACAATTGTCAATAAAACCCTGTAGTCTACACATAACAACCACACAGCCAAACAGTCAATCTAAATTGACATCCTGGGAAGCTCTAGTATAAACAATAGGAGAAATTGCAACATTTGATGGCTTTTTCTCAGGAAGATAGTCCTATTGAGAGGACTGAGAGCGCCTTGCTGTATTTATAGCTCCTGATTGCTCACTAACCAGGGCTTTCTTCTTTTACCTCTTCTCAGATTAGGCTCCAGAGATAATGATATTAGGAAATATAAACTGAAGCGGACCCCAGAGCAATTGAAGAAAGAAAGAGTGAGGGTGAGGCTTGGATGATATCAAATAATTTATTGCTTAGCCTTTTGTTGTTGTTGATACAATAGTGCTAGTGTATAAGGGCTAAGAAAAACTACTAGAAAGAACCCAGAATTTAAGATTTAGTCAAGTGTCTATGTGATTTAACCCAAATCCTAGGAGTAAACAGTTTAATAACTTTTTTCAAAAGTAGTAAAACCAACTTAATTCATATAAAAAGAACTTGTACAGTAAGAGCTCAGAGACCCAAGTTTAGGCTCTCCTCTGCTGTTGACTTACTTATTAGTCATTTCAGCTCTTGAGACTTTAGTGTCTATATATATATATATATATATATATATAAACAAAATGATCACTGTGTCCTCTTCCAGTTTAATATTTTGTGATTTTATGATACAGACTAAGTATTAATGTATGAACCATTCTTTGCCTTTAAAAATTTGTTCTTTGAAACTGTATTTTGGAAAGAGAAATTATAATGTCAGAACTCAGGGGGGAGCTGAGTATTTAGAAAAAATTAGAGACCGTATTTGTGTGCATATTCATTCGTTATAATGCTTGGCAAATAGTAGGCACCAAATCTGTGGATGCTATAACTGAATCGGGCCCAAGTTATGGCTTATTTAATCATATCAAGCTTATCACGATAGAATACCTTTGAATAAGTAGATTTCCCCTCAAAAGCATACCTACAACATTTACAGTATATAACTAAAACAAGGTCATAGTACTCTGTCTATTGGAATAAGAACTAAACGGCCACTGGAGATTATTGGATTGATCTCAGGAAGAAGATCTTTTTCCTTTTTCCATAGATATCCAAAAGGAAGTGTTTCATTTTAGTATTGGCTTTGTCACTATCCACATTTATATGGATAAATATGAAATTGACTGTTAATGAAAATCACATCATAGCTATTTTTCTTACTTTGAACAAAGTGATCTTTCTCATTCACATTCATTTGCTGTCTTCCATGTGTCACAATGGAATCTACCACCATCTGAGAAATGAGCCATTTATCCAAATAAAATACAGCTTGCTAAGACCCATTCTCATTTTACTTAACACAGTTTAGCTTAGAAGTTCAACTATAGTGACTAGGTGAGATTGTTTACTCAGGCGACACATGCAGATGAATCTTATTTATACTTCTTTATGTAAAAACCAGTCATGTTAATCAAGGAGCACCACAAAATTTGAATTGTTTTATGTTATACCTGATATCGACATCATACTCACCACGTACTTATCCACAGTGTAGGGAACCATGCTGTGGTAGCAGTTGGAAAGCAGAGGCAGCATGGTTGAAGAGATAATCCCTAAACTACAAGGAGAAAGCAATTGCCTAAGAAGAGACTCCAGATGAGCCCTAGAACTAAAGCACTTTTGAGGGTTTACGATATATCCAAATATGATATAGTTGCACAGTGATTTGTCAGTTTTAAAGTTCTTTAATATTCATTCTCTCATTTGAATCCCATTAGCTGGTGAGTTAGCAGGGCCGGCTTTATGATAATTTTTTAGAGATGCAACAAGTATCTTGCTCTTAATAGACAATCAGTGGTTAGTAAAAGCAAGGGCATACTTCACTTGGGTATTTACTGATATTTTTACATAATAATGTAATTAAAGAGATCTCCACTAATTTATTTTCTATATGTCTGGGTAGAAGGATGCTGACTATGACCAAATAAATTTTGACACTGAACTGCCAGGTGACATGCCATTATAAAAATAGATTCTGCTCTTTTGGTATTTTAATTGACTACACGTAATATTAGAAATTTTGTGCTGGCTATATAAATACTTTATTATAAGAATTCAAGATAACTTCATGAAGGTTGTCTAATACTATATTTTATTATTTTTCAAGTATTGGTTTGACTCCTATCCATTTTGATTTAAAAGTTTACATTTTATTTTGTATTCAGCTCATACCCAATTAAGTTTAAAATGAATGCAAGTATGGTATGGGGCATAAGTTATTTAAAAGTAAGCCATTTGTCACTGGAGTGAAATTAGGTCATGGGATTTGTGGCAGCTATCAGTTCAATGAAATGGTGCCTTTTTATTGTATCTTTGAATCATTTCATTCTTCTATGTCCATACCTCCATTATCCATGCCTATTCCCACGTTCTAGTTACTATTTTCCACAGTAAAGAGCATAGTTTTCAACTTCCTCTACTTTCAGAAGGCACACTTCCTTGCAAGTCAGTTTATGAATGAAAATGATCAATGCTTATTATTGTAGTGAAATCAATACTCTGACTTCTTTGCACAAAGTTAATTAGGACCAATTAGTTGTATTCTGATAATAAAAAATCACTTTTTAAAATTCAACAGAAACATTAACACATTCCTTTTATCATCTTTAAGCAGCTCTCAGCCATTATAATATTTTAAATTGGATGAAAATCTCATAGGATAATAAGACCCTTAAATTTGTTAGTATTTCTTATATTTTAATGACATATTAACAATGACAGCCCTCCACATTTATTTGAACATTCATTATGTCACTTAGTCCTTATAGTGTGTGAAGAAATAATTATCATCAAAATACTGTCTCTTACTCAATGTGAAAAACATTCTAATTCAAATTTAATAAAACAAGTATTGAGGAGAATGCTAAGGGAATGAGATGTATCTCTTTTGTGAACAGGCTAAAAATATCCTCTTTGCTGTGGCTAGGAATGCTCCATCCAGGGATGGTCCAAGAAACTCAAGAGAAGACTCAAGAAAACATATGGTTTTAGCAGCTTAATGAAAGAGCAGAGCCTTTACTTAAGGAACTATAATTATAAAGACCTGTAATCATCCTGCTAAATCAGGATGGGGAATTCTCAGCACCTCACAGTAATTATCTAGAGGTCTGAAAGAACCAAGAACACCTGGAGGCTCTGAGAAGGTACATGACCTGAAGCAGGGTCAGCTTCATGGACATGTGACCTGAAGCTGTGCCTGGGAAGTTCATGGGAAGTTGCACAGGGCCAAGGGCTCAGAATGGCCCTATACTTGGCTTAATGCTCTACTTTTACTTTTTTGAAATGCTTAATAATTTTTTGAACAAGGAGTCCCACATTTTCACTTTGCTCTGGGCCCTGCAAATATGTAGCCAGTCCTGACACAAGGCCACCTGAGAAAGCAATACTTGGATAAGGTAGCTGGATAGTGAGAAAGACTCATGCTAGCAGCTTCAGCAGTAGGGTACACTGAGCAAACAATAGAGTAGACAGCAATGAAAACTGGGCACTCCTAGGAGAGGAGTATTAATTTGGAGAGTAATGAATATTTTTTTGAGGACTTGTGAAATGGGAAGGGGAAAAGATGGAGAAGGATGCTTCTTCCCTTTTGGTACCTTGTGTCCTACATTATTTTAAATGGATTTTCCAACTGGCTTCCAAGATCAGCATTTCCCAAACATTTCTTATTGCCTACTCCTATCATTATAAAAAAGTGTAAACATGCATTCTTCCAATACAGGTTTTTAAAAATTAATTTAAAACTTACATACTGTATTACTATAAAACTGTTATTTGTCAACATTGTCCAATAGGAATATACTGTGACCCACAAATGTGTGCCTCATATGTAATTTTAAATTTTTTAGTGGCCAAATTTAAAAAGTAAAGAGAAACAGGTGAGGCTGGGTGCAGTGGCTCACACCTGTAATCCTAGCACTCTGGGAGGCCGAGGCGGGAGGATCGCTTGAACTCAGGAGTTCGAGACCAGCTCTGAGCAAGAGTGAAACCCCATCTCTGCCAAAAATAGAAAAATTAGCTGGGCGTGGTGGTGCGTGCCTGTAGTCCCAGCTACCCAGGAGGCTGAGGAAGGAGGATTGCTGGAGCCCAGGAGTTTGAGGCTGCAGCAAGCTGTGATGATGCCACTGCACTCTACCCGGGGCAAAGGAGCGAGACTCTGTCTCAAAACAAACAAAACCAAAAAACAAAAAACAGGTGAAATTAATTTTAGTAATGTGTTTTAATTAAGCCAATGTATAAAAATATTGTTTCAACATGACATCAATGTAAAAATTATAATGAAATATTTTACTTTTTAAAAATACTAAGTCTTTGAAATCTAGTGTATGTTTTAAACTCTCAGCATCTCAATTCAGACTACACACAATTCAAGTGTTTGATAGCCAAGTGTTGCTAATGGTTACTATACTTAATAGTGTGGTTTTATTTACTTTTAAATATGAAAAAAATTAGAGATGTATGAGAAAAAGAATTAAAGGAAGTTCCAACTTTTAATATTTTCTTCCCATATCCTAGTAGATGGACTTGCAGATTGCAGGTCCTCTGGGGTGTGTGAATCCCACATTGAAAACTAGCAGTCTAGAAGCACAATTGGATTTTCCAAGTTTCTAGGTATGACAGTTCTGAAACATAAAGTGGTTTTTTATACCATGGTTGGCACTGATGCAAGTATTATCACACATGCATGCACACACATGCACACAATCATTTCTTTCAAGAGAAGGGAACATCAGTCTTGGTGGAAAGATTATCAATTTATCAACTTTCACATTTAAGAAGAGTATGTGGGATGGGATCTATTCTGGCAGCCATCTTTGCAAAATATATTTCCAAAATATATTCCAAAAATACAATTCCAAATGCCACAATTCCTTACCACTGTGTAAAGCTGAAGCTCTAGGAAACTGCACTATACTGATCCCTCTAGCATAGTGCTCCATACCTCTGGGTACAAGGCACATTTCTGTTTAGAAAGCACAGAAAGACATGTGAAAGAACTGGAGTGGTAGCTAGGATTCATCAGGTCATGGAAAATTTTTTTGTGCCATGCCAAGGTTCTTGAACTTTATCTCATTGGTGATATTTTTTTTTAGCCAGGGAATAGTATAGTCAGAGTTGTGTTTTAAAATAGGTTCCTCTGACTGCAGTGGGAGGATGGATTTAAGAGGCCAAGACAGGGCCTAGGGCAAGTAGAAAACAAACTAGTGTATTACAGCAATGATCTCAGCTTGCTTACCAGATCTCATCAGATACACATGCTTGCTTATTAAGATGTTATACTTGGAGTACTTGTCAAGTGAAGTCCTAAGAATAGTAAGTTAGAAAGAACCAATTGAAAAAGCTTGTAATGAAAATGTTAAGTGTTTGAATCTTAACTACTTTATTTGAGCCTATACTTAATAGTGTCCACTACTATTTCCTTCTTCACATTGCCCTTCTGCTTCCTCACAAACCCCAACACAGTTAATTTATCTTAAATCAAAGAGATATTCTAAGTGAAGACACCTCCAGCTTCCTCTATGGCATCCGCAAATCCAAAGGAATTCAAAGGCCTAGAGGTTAGGGGTGGAGATGGTTGATGTCAGGGCTAAATTAAGACAATTGAGGGACATTCCACAAAATGATCAATCTATACTTTTCAAAAATGTCAATACCATAGAAAACAAAGACAGAACAAGGAATTGTCCTAGATTAAAGGATATTAAAACTATGATAACTAAATGCAATTCTGGATTGGATCCTGGATTGAAAAAATTTGCTATAAATTGCATTATTGGGACTGCTGGAGAAATTTGAATATGGACTATGTATTAGACAATAATATATTAATATTAAATTTTTTTAATTTAATAATTTTAAGATGGTTATATATTAATAAGAGAATATCCTTATTCTTGAAAGATACATGCTGAAGTATTTTAGGGTGAAGAGTCATGATATCTTCAACTTAACCTATTACATGACTCAGCAAAAAAAAATTGGAATATTCTTACATATAGATTTCTCTACTATATAGAAAAAGATAAAGCAAATGTGGCTAAAATGTTAACAGCTAGATATCTTAGTAAAGAGATACAGGCATTCATTTGACTATTTTTATAATTTATCTGAAGATTTAAATTTTTAAAAAAAGATCTATTTTAGAGATGCACAGTTAAATAGTTACAAATATAATGATATGATGTCTGAGATTTGCCTTGGAATTATGGCAAATTATGGGGAGTGAGAGTGGGTAGAAGTATAGATGAAATAATTATCAAAAGTTACAGATTGTTGAAGCAGAGTGTTGGGTACATTGGAGTTCGTTTTATTCTCTCTACTTTGTATGTGTTTGAAAATCTCTATAATAGAACATTTGAAAAGAAGACAATGATTAGAGGCTATAAACAAGGAAGAGTATGGTGGCCCACACCAAAAATAAGTAGAAAAAAACAATGCTAATGCTAAAGGAAGAAATTCCATTTAAATTGTAACTTTGCCAATTCTACTTTAATGCTTTGGGGAAAGCAGATATCAAATATAACATTCTTTCATAAACAGTTTTTGGATGATGCTGTTGTATTGGTGCTTTATCATATACTTAATTTGCTTATTGGGTAATTCATCATTGAATTAGGTAGGGAGAGAAATTAAAAAGAAAATTACAGAATTGCATAAGTAGACTTATTCTGGTTGAAAAAGCTACATGATAAAATGAGAAACTTCCAGGAGCGTCTCCATTTCTTCAGACCCTAGATTGTACAATTTTTGATTTGTATAAAACTGTGAAGTGAGTTGCTAAAAGTCTAAATACTTCTACGTTTTATAAAAGGTTTAGAGACTAAGAGTTTTCTAGTACAGCTGTTTTCCTTTCATGACCCCTCCTAATCCACCCATAGAAATGTTCATCTGCCAAACATTTGTCAGAAATAATTCATATAAAATCCCAAATTCTTGATGAGATGCAAGCTCTCATTTCACACTTGTGCTGTTTTTCAAAATTCCCTAGATGACACTTCCCCAGAACACAGAGCTACAGAAAAATGCAAATAATTCTCCCAGAATTATGAGTTCTGTTATGGGTTTGGTTATCAGGCACTTTGAACAGCACACAAAAACACATAATACTTTGTGTTACTTTATGGATTATGAAGGGATTAACACTGGAAGAGGGCTTTAATAGGGGTGAAATGTTGCAAGACACACCACAGTGAACTGATAGGTCTCTTGTTCATTCTGTTGTTTAAGAGAAGATTTATACCCACATTCAAAAGTATTATACATTTTCTGTTCACATTAGAGAATTTTATGTGATATTAACAAACCCTGAATACTATAGAGGCTGCAGAGACTGTTGGTATTAGAATAAAATACTTTTAACCCATGCTACTCAGGCCTTAACTAAAATATACAAAATGTTCACCAAGTTCAAGGGTGATTTGGAAAATACTATTATCAATGATAATGGGTAGTTATAGTGTAAATATATAGAGAGTATATAAAACCTGCTTGACTAGTTTTACAGATACTATTTTACAGATTTTTCATTCAATAATTAAAATATAGGAGCAGTTAATATCATTAGAGAAAATTGAAACCTGCTCAGAAATATAAAACATGCATTTTGAATCTTAACAGACATAAACACGGATTTATAACCATTAGGTAGTATGATAAATTCTGACCATACAGATGATATTATGGGAAAGTTATTTCCCATAAAAATAAAATTAAGTTTCTTAAATTTTCCCATTGTTAATGTAAATATAGAGGTAAATGCCAAAAATACTGGGGAAATATATAAACTATTTTATGTTTCTTAAGAAAGGGAAAATTTCACAAGCATATTAATATACAAACTTTACCATTTTTAGATGGAATTGAATTAATATATTGTAAGGCATTATACTATTACTCTAACCTATAAAATTATAATAAATATCTATTCAATGTATATTAAAGTAAGATGAACATGTAACATTTTATTAAAATAATTAAATAATGATGTGCCATATATATCAAAAGAAAGCAATTGTGAGTAACTGGAACAATAGTTCCCAATACTTTGTTAGTGGTGATTAAGCTTATTTCAAATTATTCTATTATTCTGAATCATTCTAGTAAATTCTTGTTTTAGATATAGCAGTTTTGATTTCCCCTCTTTTCTTTTGATTCCATGTAGTTATTCAGGCTGAATCAATTTATAGCTAAAATATAATGAAATATCTAATATTTATTGGCAGAGTGAAAATATGCCAAACATTCTCAACTGAAGAGTCAGCTTTTCTCAGCTATAACTTCAGTCATTTGGGCTTATTTCCCAGCACTGTCTGAGCATAGTAGATTCTTTGTAATAAGATAGGGGGAAAAAAAAACCCTGGTAAGTTGAAGTTTTTTTTTCTACTGCATTTCCCGTTGTGCATTATTATATGTAAAAATATTCGGGGACTTTGGGATATATTTCAAAATACGTGAATAAAATTACCCACACTTACTGTATGAATTTTGGTGTACTGTTTTTGGTCAATCAAAGCAGCATTTGTGTTTAGACAGAAATATAAATTTTAGAGCTGTATGGGATTTTAGAATTTATGAAAAGAACAGATTCTCATTTTGCAGTTGAAGAAAGGGAAACCTCGAGAAGGCCTTGAGGATATAAATCTGAGGCACATTCTACATGGTTCCTAGCAGCATCCCCAGTGGCTCGAGCCCAAGTTATCCACAGCAGTACCTAAGCTCAATAAGGCAATCTTTGATTGGCTTTCCATCCTTCCCTATTTCAGCCTTTCCATATCTCCAAAATAAACTATCTGCATGCAAGCTCTGTGTCAGGCTCTACTTTTTGGTGGAAACCCAACCTAAGACATACACATTTCAAAATATAACTAATATAAATAAAGTTTGATGTGTGGTATTAAGAAAAATGAATTTGAAAAGGAAAAAAATACCTAATTTTAAAAATCTTTTTCACCAAATAATACAAGTAATCTTGCTTGTATTTTAGAAGTAATAACTCTTTGTTTTAGAATTTATATTTATAATATGAATTATGTTGCCTGATGTCTGAATCTAAGAGATTTGTCTTATTTTAATTTAATCTTATTTTCTATGGAAAAAATATGAAGAATACAGTACCATAGAATTCATTTTCCATTCTGTCTCTTAGAATTCCTTAATCTGGGAATGCTTCTCTGAGGCCATGTACATATAACACCAAAATATCCCATCAATTTATTCTAAATTGCCATGCCACTGGTTTAGAGCAGGCGCATGTCCATGATTTATTGTCTTTTTTGTACATTGTTGATTTGTAATATGATTTTCATTCTCTAATGGTTTAATTTTTCTCTTCAATTTCTTTCCTTGAGGATACCAGCTTCTTTTAAACAATCTAGTTTCATTGTCTTAATATCATTTTTTCCCAATTTTTTATTGTGGCAAAATACACAGAAAATTCACCACCTTAACCATGTTTAAATATACAGTTCAGTGGTATTAAATACATTCATAATGTTGTGCAAGCATCACCACCATCCATTTCCATAATAGGTATATTTCTATGGATTTCTTATATCAAATAATTCATTTTTTATTTCTATAATAGTGAAAAACTGTTTTTGTCCATTTTTTTCTATGTCCTTGAATAATTCTTCCTCTTGTATATGTATAATTTATCTTTTATAGTACTTTTGAAAAAGTGTTACACTACTTTTTAGCTTGTTATTTTTCTATTAATGGCACGATAGTATCCAACATTTTTAGTCACTGAAAAATATTATAGATTATTTTTCTTGACCCTGCTGTCTTTTCCTGGGCACTACTTGAATCATCCTGTTACAACTTGAACAGGGAGGTATGCATTGTTTGGTATAGTCATTCAGCTGTTTGAAAAGCAGAGCTGGTGAGCTGAGGCAGCAGACAATCGCTGGTTGTAATTCAAATGGTTCCTCACCAAATTTTGGGGGTCTTCTACTCACTGCTCCAGATGATTATTTGGTACTGTGTTTGAGGGGCGTGGGAAATAGAAAAGAAAATTTTGTTTCCCTAGGTTCTTGTATGAGGACTTTATGTTCCAAGACTTTTTGTTTTTGTTTTATAGTTATTGTTTGTTTTATGTTATTTATCTCTGTTCAGTGAACTTTTTAAAGCAGCTATATATTTTGTCTACAAGGTTATTGTTGTCTCTCTTCACCTTAGCCCTATTTCACCTGGTTAGCATGTCGTCATTTCCTAGATTTTTCTCTCCCACCTTTGGGCTATTCGAATTGGCTCAAAGCAAACTATGGAAAAATAAAAGTCATATAACCACATGGTAGACTTTCCTTCAGCTCTGCCTTGCCTGTAATACTGCTGTGTGGAAACTGACTCCCAGTGGAATGCTTCCATTGTGGCCTGCCAACATTCCTCAGCCCTCATTTTTAGGTTCAGAAATTTTGGTATTGCTCTTCAATAGTTTTTTTGCTTATTACCTGATAACTTCACCCTACATTGTGTATCAATCTTAGAATCCTTCTTTAGTTTGATTCAAATTTTATTGTATATGACAGATATTTCTCTGAAATCAGTGATGAGGGGATTGTGGGGGTTTCCATTGCTTTATTTTAGATGAGATTTTTTTCTTACTTTTAGTTTCTTTTATTCATTTCTATGGGTTTCTGAGAGAGTGCAAATGTGCACTCACTTGCTAGCAGTGTTTGTTTTCTACAAACGTAACGATTACAGATTAATGAAAAGATCAGCAATATGCATTTGGCATCTTCAATTTCAAGGACAATAAGCATTGTGAATATTGAGAAACAAACCTGGCGCTATTTTTATTTTTATTTTTTGTTCCATAAAATATACTAGCAATCAAATTAAACCTTAAGTTATTAAAGTACACACAGACTCCTTTTCTTATTAAAATGTGGAGAAGAACTGAAACTTCTAAATTATAACACTACTTTTAAAGAAAGCACATTTGAAATACCACAGAGTTTCCACTTACAGGTAAAATGTTTTAAACTAATGATGAAATCTTTTTCCAGCAGAAAAATGAATTACTAGAAAGCTCATGAATAATAAAAAAGAAAATGTGTTCAACCATTCTTTTACTAAATTGGTTATAAATAATGTTTTTGGACAGTGATAAAAATAAATAGATAAGCAGAGAAATTTCTATAAACAAGCGTTAAATTTAGGGGATTTTAACTTTACTTAGTTTCGATCTTTCACTGCTGTCTTCCATTTATTGGCTTTTCTCTGGGCCAAATTTAAGGCCAATGAGAATCAGTCCCCATCACAACATTGCCAAGTGTCACCTAAAAGTTGAAAGGTTGTGATATAATAAATAGTGTTAGAGAAATAATCAAGCAGCTAAGGACATTTTTTTTTGGTAGAATTGGCAGTCTTTGCCTTAGAACAGCATAGCACTTAAGTAGAATGATGATATTTTGGAGTAGGATAAGGAAAATTCTTTTGAAAATCCTGGATAATTTATAGAATACCCCAAAATAATAATGATAAAAAAAACTCTTGCTGAAAAATTATTCTCCAATGGGTGATGTTGACCTGGTTTGGCCCTTTAAGGGCTGCATATTCATAATTAGAAGATTCAAATAGGGTTGACCCAATCTAGATATTGATCTATAATTTTTGAGGTGTTTTGTAATTCAGGACTTTGTAGATATAAAAAAAGGGTTGTTGAAAACTATTGAGCCCTCAGAATTGCATGAGATTATGTATATTTCTTCATATAATAATTTCAACATAAACTGTAAAAGATATATGGAGCTAAAAGGGGAGGTTTTTGTATGAGATTTTAGTTCTTTGGTAATTGGTGAAAATTATTTCCCAGGGTTGCTAAGGAATTTTGTGTTTTCTGGTCTGGTGGGGATTCCTGGAACATAGCATACTGTTTTTTGCTTTTGAACCTTAATTTAGGCTGTCAATTCTTTCTGGAATGTGCTCAACCCTTCACCCTCACCAACACATATTTACCTGCATAATTATTTCTCATTCAGTAAGACTTCTCCTTCAGTGTTGTATAAGTACTTGTGCATATCTCTGCATACTTAAAACTGTAGCTATCTGCTTAAATATCTTATTAATCTTTGTAATTCCAGCACCTAGACATAATGGTGTTCAAAGGAATGCTTGCTGTATGAGTGAGTGAAGCACCCACTTTATTTGTAGAAAATTTCCAACATGGTATTAAATTGCCTGCCTATTTAATCATTTCATTTTATGGCAGAACATTATGTCAGAAATAATTAATCATAAAGTTACCAAATAAAAGCTATTTCTTGCCATTTGAAAGCCACTAAAAAAGGTATGTGCCTTTTAAAACCAGTGGTGTCATTGTCTGAAGGACTAGGATGAGATAGCTTAGCCTATGTGTGAGCACTTTCAATTCTGGAATCCTTTTCTTAAAGGTTAGGCATTTTCTTTTGTTTGATTTTGGAATGAATGTGCAGGAAGGGGAATAAATAATCTAGTAGCCAGGTCTGAGCTCTGTAGCTAGAGGCTATTGTTGACTATATCCACATCTAACTCTTGAGTGGCTGAATCCAGGATTAGAGAAATTCCAAAGTAATTCAAAAAGCCTGTTCTCATTTTTGTCAAGGATCAAGTTAACTTTCATGAATGAAGCTTGAAAAAGTACCTCAAAAAGAATTTTCAAAATATCACAAATACTCGTATCTTTTTGCCATATGGTGATAGACAACATAAAGACAGTTGGTAAGAATTGTAAATATTCTACTTACTACTCTGCTTTTTAGCCTCTTAGATTTATTTTTGTTTATTTCCTTTTTAAACAATATTTGATTTTTTGGCCATTGTGAAAATGCTTAATACTTCATCAGGATGTTTTTGAAAAAAAGTGAATGTATCATCACTGATGCTCAAAAGGTGAAATAATACAAACAAAAAGTCACTGGAATTTAAGATGGCATAAAAGAACACTGCTTTTATTTGTATTTTAGGCAAGAGATTTTGTGTTTTGGGAATTTTCTGTATCAAATTTACACTCTCTCTTCACACATTTACATAAAACTCCTATGCTCCTTATGAAAATAGTATTGGAAATTTAAATCCATATAGTCAATAACTGTCAACATTTATGTCACCACCTGTGAAAAATACTTGTGAAGCACCCATTGTCTTCATTTTAAGAATAGAAGAAGGGATTTTAGACAAGTTCACAACAGAAAAAAATTATTGGAGCCTTATATATTAGTTATTGATTGCTGTATAAAAAATTTACCTCCCAAATCAGGGCCTTAAAACAACACTATTTATTTATTTATTTTTAATTTTTAAATAATTTTTATTTCAAAATGTTAGGGAGTACAAGTGTTCTTGTTGTACGGATGAATTGTATAATGCTGAAGTCAGGGCTTTTAGTGTGCCTGTCACCAGAATAGTGTACCTATCACCGAATAGTGTACATTGTACCCAATAGGTAAGATTTTATCCCTCACTGCCCTCCCACCCTCCCCCCTTCTTAGTTTCCAATGTCCTTTACACCACTTTATGACTATGTGTGCCCATTGTTTACCTGCCTCTTATTAGTGAGAACATGTGGTGTTTGGTTTTCCATTCCTGAGATATTTCACTTAGGATAATGATCTCCAGTTCCATCCAAGTTGATGCAAATGACATTATTTCATTCATTTTTATGCCTTAGTAGTACTCCATTATATATATGTGTGTGTCACATTTTTTTTATCCTGTCATCAATTTATGGGCACTTAGGTTGATCCCACATCTTCGCAATTGTGAATTGTTCTGTGATAAACATTCGAGTACAGGTGTCTTTTTGATAAAATGACTTCTTTTCCTTTGGGTAGATACCCAGTAGTGGGATTGCTGGATCGAGTGGAAGGTCTACTTTTAGTTCTTTGAGGAATCTCCATACTGTTTTCTACAGAGGCTATACTAATTTACAGTCTCACCAACAGCATATAAGCGTTCCTTTTTCACTGCATCCGTGGCAACATCTATTGTTTTTTGATTTTTTAGTAATGGCCATTCTGATGGGGTAAGGTGGAATCTTACTGTGGTTTTAATTTGCATTTCTCTGATGGTTAATGATGTTGATTTTTTTCATATGTTTCCTGGCCATTTGTATATCTGCTTTTGAAAAAAACTCTGTTCATGTCTTTTGCCTACTTTTTAATGGGGTTATTTGCTTTTTCTTGCTGATTTGTTTGAGTTCTTTGTACCTTCTGGATATTAGCCCTTTGTCAGATGTATAGTTTGTGAATATTTTCTCCCATTCTGTAGGTTGTCTATTTACTCTGTTGATTACTTCCTTTGCTGTGCAGAAACTTTTAAATTTAATTAAGCCCTGTTTATTTATTTTTATTGTTGCTGTATTTGCCTTTGGTGTCTTAGTCATAAATTATTTGCCTAGACTCATGTCTACAAGAGTTTTTCCTATGGTTTCTTCCAGAATTTTTATGGTTTTGGGTCTTACGTTTAGGTCTTTAATCCATCTTGAGTTAATTTTTGTATATGGTGAGAGATACAAAAATTAAGTGAGAGATAGGGATCCAGTTTCCTTCTTCTGCACGTGGCTCTCCAATTTTCCCTGCACCATTTACTTACTAGAGTGTCCTTTCCCTAGTGTATGTTTTTGTCTGCTTTGTCAAAAATCAGTTGGTCATAGCTATATGGTTTTATTTCTGGGTTCTCTATTCTGTTCCATTGGTCTATGTCTCTACTTTTATACCAGTTCCATGCTGTTTTAGTTACTATAGCCTTATAGTATAATTTGAAGTGACTTACAGATTCAATGCAATTCCCATCAAGATACTGATGTCATTTTTCACAGATCTAGAAAAAAATAATCCTAAACTTCATATGGAACCAAAAAAGGGCCAGAATAACCAAAGCAAACTTAAGCAAAAAGAACAAATCTGGAGGCATCACATTACCTGACTTAAAACATTTATTATCTCACAGTTTCTGTAGGTAAGAAATCTGAGCAAGGCTTAGCTAGGTCTTCTGGCTCAGGGCCTCTCACAAGGCTGCAATCAAGATGTTGGCAAGCGCTGCAGTCATCTCAAGGCTCAACTGGGGAAGTACCTGCTTCCAATCTCACCCAAGTGGTTGTTGGCAGGATTCATTTCCTCACGGGCCATTGGACTGAAGGCCTCAGTTCCACACTGGCTGTTGGCCAGAGGACTCCCTCAGTTCCTTGCCAAGTGAACCTCTAAATAAAGTAGTTCATAACATGGCAGCAGTCTTCCCTGAAAGCAAGCAAGCAAGAGAATGAGAAAGGGAGAGCAAGATAGAAGCTAGAATCTTTATGAAATCTGACTTCAGAAGTGATATCCCATCACTTTTGTTGTATTCTATTCATTAGAAGTGAGTCATTAGGTCTAGTCCACTCTCAAGAGAGAGGGTATAGATATGAGGAGACAGGGATAATTGGGGACCATCTTAGAAGTTGCCTACCTCACTTTGCTTTGATGGAAAGGGAATCTATCACTTTCAATTAAACTTTTGCTCTTATAACTTAGTGTAAAAGAGATCTCAAAGCATAATCTTATATCCTTATTTAGCTTTCATCTCACAGGGCTTATGGAGAGTGGTTCAAAAGTATGTTATAATTTTAATATTGTACCTATGGGATTGCAATTGGGAACCCCTTCTATAGCATTAGCTGTAGAGGTATGATTAATAGGAAAATGCCATATTATAATTAGGTCAGAAAATTTTCCAAATAAGAACTCAAATAAGTGTCCTGGAAATGAGGTAACAGCACTAGTCCAAAAGGAGTCCTTGAATGGGTCTGTCGTCACTGCTCAAAACCCTTAGCCCCATCTAGCTGTCTGGCTTTAGAGTTAAAGGGTTTGTAGTAGATGCTGCCTCACCTAGATTTTCTTTACTGAACTGATGCACCCAATCCCTAGCTGCTGTGAATGTTAGCTGCTAAAGACTCACAGCTGCACCCTTCTATGAAAGGAATTGGTCTTGGCAGAGGGGAACTGCCTTGCCTAGGGGACGAGTATCCCACCCTGAGGGGTGGAGGACAGCCTGCAAGCAATGACTGACTGTAACTATGGGGTACCAAAGCCTGGCCATCTTGTCTCAAGGTAAAATCCAAACTTTGGAACTCCCCATAGGATCAAACTGAAGCTCGTCTCTAGCTGACAGCACATCTTTGCTAGCTCTTCCCCTGCCCTATCTTGATTCCTTCATGCCTTTACAGGATTCTTTTGACAACACTCCCACAGTATGTCACTTACACAAGAATTTCTATATCAGGTTCTGCTTCTAGGGAACCTGATCTAAGACATGGGTCAACTGGAAATCAAATGGGAGACTGGGCAATTCTTTTCAATATCAACATTGGAAAGTAAGAACTCACTTTCCTTCTAAATTAAAACATGAATAAAATGTTCATGGAATGTCCTTCTCACAAAGCACTCTAGGCCAATATCCCCCATAAGGGCAAATATTGAATTCCTAATCTATATGGAACAAACAAAGAAGTGGCCAAACCCCCTTACTGACATTCTTAGTTCAAGATGATTAAAAAACAATTAACAGAAAAAATATAGAGCTATCAATTTCATGTGTTTCACAAATTCCAGACCCTTAGTTCATATACACCAAATAAAATCCACATTTTTGGAAAGAAAAGGAAAGAGGAGGTGGTCACTGTGGAACACCTGCTGTTCTAGAGGCCAGAGGCTGTGTGCTACTGACTGCTGAGCCTCTGGGCCCTCACTCACTCTTAGTGGGTGACTTTTAAATGAATGGTTTAACAATGTTTACTTGTTCCCTAATATAGAAGATAGTCTACAAAACTCATATCTTTATGATCTGTGGATATTTTTTGAGAAAAGATAGTCACTTCTAATCTTGGCACATTTCCGACTGTCCCTTTCTTGCCACCCTTCATACTTATCCCATCACACACACTTTCCCCCAGCACAACTTCTTGTGTTGTTTTGCCGGTAAGCCTTGGTAGCAGCAACCATGGCTAAAACAGGTCATTTTATGTTTCATTCATAGCAGAAAACCACTCAAAACCAAGCACACAAAATAATGCCTTCCATAAGAATCAAACAAAACCTTTTAGGCAAATTTAAAATAGCTCCAATTAACTGACAAATGCTCTGTTAGTATCTTTAATAACATACCATAGCCCTTTGTGGAAAGAACTTCTTAAGGGCAAGGACTGAGTCTGATGTCCCTTTCAGGGTTCCCATTGGTGCACCACTGAAAACTGCTTACAGAGAGCCCCAAGGCTTACTCAAGAGCAAAAGACATTCACATTTGTGCCCTCGAATGACATGAGAAAATAACTTTCTACTGCCAGTGGGCATTCTCAGTTCTTCTTCCCAAACAGCAGCTGTGGCATTTTACATGTCATCTCTCTTCTGGACCAGTAGCTCCCCTAGTTACCTTCATAAACATATTGTAATAACAAGGATGGGCTATTCATTCTGCATCTCATCCTGAAAAATTTGAAAGGCCAGAGTTTTCAAATGAGAAAATTTAAATTTTAAAAAATGTGCAAAGCAGAATATAGTGATATGAATGCATCCAAATAGAATCACTAGTGTTTCCCTGAGTCAAAATTGAAATACAGGCATAATTTGTCTCCATCTTCCTTCTATCTTTCTTATTAGGCCTCTTTGCCATTGGGAAAGTGGGTCCTCATGCTTTCCCCTGTCTGCCTGGAGTCTCTCCATTATATAACACTGTTCTGACTTGCAGCCCTTGGACCAGGCCTCATATCTTGTCTGTCCTTCTCCTGTCAAAATTTACTCATTTTATGTACTATGTCCTACTATAGCAATGTGACACATCAGTTTTCAGACTAAAAACTATTAGAGATTTACTATTTTGACCTCTTAAAGTTATTTGTATGTTCACAGGTACTCCAGGGAAGGTAAAGTTTGTTTTTTCTTTAACTCAAAGGGGGAATTGTTGTAATTTCAAGCCATTGCTAGGTTAGTGGGAGAAATGTTTTGGAGAGGGAGGTCTAGGTCTGTAACAGAGATGTTGCCTTCTTTGTTTATGCGTTTAGCTGGCCCTGTATATATGACAATTATTTTGGTAAACAACACAAGATAAACATGTTCAAGGTCTGCAAGTGTACGCTGTAGGACATATTCTGTTGAAAGAAAACATATGCTTTTGCTGAAAGAAACTTTTCTACAAATGTCCTCCTTTTCATGAATTATTTTTTTACAATGAGAATGTAAGAAATATCTCTTCCATCTGCCTCCAGTTTCACAATCATAGTATCCATTTTTGTTACCGTCAGTCAGCTCTAATCATTACTTTGAAAACCTGAAATTTATTAGCACAGGTACACAGCTCATCCTGCTCACTCCATGAGTAGCAAATCTATCAGTTCTACCATGTGCAATGTTTAATGCTATGTTGGTTGCTGCTTGCAATTATTTATTTTTCCTTTTTGGCAGGAACTGGCTGACTGCTATTTCTTTTTATTTATTTACATATTTATTTATTTTTTAAAATTTCAGAATATTACATGGGTACAAATGTTTAGGTTACATATTGCCTTTGCACTGCCTGAGTCAGTGCTACAAGCATGCCCTTCCCCCAGACAGTGCACATCACACTCCAGCTTCATATTTAAAATATTTTGACATGAAACAAGAGTAACTCTCTTCACCTGACTCCAAGGCTGTCTGTTTCTTAGAAATGAATTTACTCAAGGCTATAGTTTTTGTGTTTCAGCTGAATTGGCATTGTCAATTATTAATGGTTTTTAATATTAATGTATCACTGGCAAAATTTATCTATTAAATGTATGAAAAATTTTCAGTGGAATCAGAAGAGAATTGCCAATGGAGGTAAAGCATTGCCAAATAGATATATCCTTTGTCATCATATTGTAACAAATACTTCTTTTTTGAATTGGCACTGAACAAGACAGAATCTATAGCACATTTTGAGACTGTAATATTTTCTACCTTCTGTATCTTACTACCTTTTTCAAACTCCTTTGATAAATCAGTATCTATAAAATATACAAAAAGCATTTGATGTGTAAGCCATTAAAATAAGCATTTTCCCCCAAATAGGCTTTCAATAATTGGTAGTTGTTGATGTTATTATTATTACTATTATCATTCTGAACTGATATCTCCGTCTCATTAGCACCATAGGATTAATAAGCAACCCAACTTCCTGTAGCTAGCTCTTTGTGTGCTTGGTAGCTAGAAACTAAGTCAAGGCAGGCTCCATCTCTGATCTATGTTGGCATTTTCCTAAATGTTTAAAAAAAATTCTTTGAGCACAAATGGTGTCTGAATGGAAACATATGTAGAAAACCAATCTGAGTATTTAATAAACACAATTTTTAAATACATTTTTAAATAAGTGGGTGGTGAATTTTAAATGAATAAATGAATCGATCAATCAATCAATGATTGAGCAATGAATGAGCAAGACTTGTATATAGACTTGTGTTCTGTGTATCAGGCCACATAACACAACATTTCTTTTAGGAGTGGCAGAAGACCTTAAAGATCTTTTATGCTAACTCCTAATTTTGTAGCTGAAGAAATAGAGGTAAAATAATTTGCTTGAAGTCACACTGTTAATTGGTTATGGCCCCAAACTCTTAATGATTTTCCCTCCTTCCAAGACAAGTCAGATGGGCTTTCTCCAAAACACCTTAGGCCCTGAGAGCTGTGTAGGGTGTTACAAAAAGCAAGGACTTGAGAGGCAGAGAGACCTGGGTTTGAAGTTCAGCTTTACATTTTCCAGCTGTGTGTCCCTGGGCAAGTCATTTAACCTCCCTGAATCTTAATTTCTCATCAATGACATAACATCTACCTAATGGGGCCATTGTAAAGGTTAAATTATATACCTTATGTAAATTACCAGTAAAGAGTAAACATGAATTGTTAATTCCTTCCCTTGCCCTGGATGTAGCATACTGTAAAAGAATTATTTGGATAGGGGGCTATCAGTCAGTTTACTAAGTCTACATAATTTACTTTGAATTCAAAACCAGTACCAGAGCTGATCTTACCATATCACTGGCTATCTGAAAGTGGGTGAGAATTTTGTTTCCCCATGATAGAAAATCTAATTTCACTGTTTTCCCATCTAAGAAAACACTAATAATGAATTGGTTATATTATGAATTGTTATAGATAATTTGAATTTTCTTATCTGCTTGAGTTTTTCTCTGTTGAAAACACATAGGAGCTGGCAAAATTATCTTTTACTAGACTTAGACACTTTAAAATTTTCTAAGAAAATATTTTTTGTACTAAAGTCATACTGTCACACCATTAGCCTTAAACCATTTATCCATTTGGCTCCATTCTCCTGTTTGCTAAGATTCTGTAGGAGATTCTATCATTGGATACTAAGAGTCAAGTAGTACTCTCTTTCCTCTGCATCCTAGAAAAGGAGATGTTACATCTGGAGCAGGGATTCACTGATACAAGTCAAGGAAATTTAAAACAAGATAAAGGACCCAGGTCATCAATTATGTTTGCCAGTACTTTTTTCTGGATAAGTGGATTAAAACATTTCTCCATGTTGGGAAATAAAATGAAGAATAGCAGTATGACTTTTGCTCATTTTATTTGTTCATCTGAAAGCAAATTAAAAATTATCATGATAGAATGACAAGAATGATAGAAAGTTAGAATTAGTGAATGATTAATATGTACTAGGGACTTGTGTACTATTATCAAAACAGCCCTGTGGACTAGGGAAACAGAGTCTTAGAGAGTTAAATAATTTAATCAAGACCATAAAGGGAGTGGACCTAGTACTCAAACCCAGGTCTCCTCTTAACCCTATTTAATGTTGTATGAATAATTGCCAGACTGCTCATGTGGTTTTTAGAACCACAGTGAATGCTGAGTAGCACCCATTTGAAACAGCCTGATCACTGAAAATCAACTTACAAAATGGCATTTTGCCCAAAGCTAATTGGTCAAATGACTATTTCTTCAAATGGACAATTTGCCAAATTTACCAAATTTAGCAATTTACTAAAAAATATGGTTTGTATTCCAAGATTAAGAATAATTTTAAATGAATATACTTTTGAATATATTCTTTATTAATATATTTTCATTTGAGAATATATTTTAGATTACTACATATTATTCATAATTATCTTCCTTACAAATATGTTGATAAAAAGAATAGGTTCATAAAAAGACTATGCTATTCTATGACCCTTAGCTTTAGACTAACTGAAC
The DNA here is from genome assembly GCA_023783475.1 of Daubentonia madagascariensis. Lineage (NCBI taxonomy): Eukaryota > Metazoa > Chordata > Mammalia > Primates > Daubentoniidae > Daubentonia > Daubentonia madagascariensis. The sequence goes on from JAKFHU010000522.1 coordinate 916,399, forward strand.
ATTCCTTAAAACGCTGCTAAGAAGAATATAGCTATTGAATATGTTAATTAGATACATTCAAGACTGTTCCTTAAGACATGCTTTTGGTAACTTGACAAAATTAGAAAACCTGGCAAGGTGGTCAGGCCAATTTAAATGTGAATACAAATCACCCATAGTCATGTAAACCTTAATGTGCATAATTTGGGGATTTTGTTAAAATGCAGGTTCTGAGTCTGTAGGTCTGAGTAGAACCTGAGATTCTGCATTTAACAAGTTTCCAAGTGATGATGCTGCTGCTTGTTTCAGACTACATTATGAGTAGCATAGATTTATGTGGAAGTAGCTTTCAGTGAGTTGATATTGGGTAAACTGAACTAGAATTGCATACATGACATGTATTTCACTCCCTCAGCTGCACTGACCTTTGATTTAGACATTTTGTACAGAGAAGGTTTTGCTTAGCTATTAACATAACTAATCTTTAAACTGATACAGATTTGGATAATGAGACAAAAGCAAAAAATTCTGCATATTGTGTCTATAATCTAAACAGTTTGAAGAAAGCCATGACACCATCTGCTGTCCTGTCTAACTCTGCCTGAGCTCTCAGCATAAAATATGTCCATAAATTTTTTAGCAGTTAGAAACATGTATACTTAGAGTTATTGTATAATAATGGAGCTTTAGTAATTCACAGACAATTTGGAGTACCTATTTTTATTGCATTTCATTAAATGTGTCCATGTCAGATTTTTTTAAAACTATGATAGAAAGGAATATGTTATACATCATAATTCTTTGACCTAAATTATCTTGATAAAATGAGTTATTATTGATATCAGGAAGAAAATGCATATTATCACCTACAGATGTGAAAAATATTTTATTATATGGATAAAATTAATTTTTGCTTGGAGAAAAGTCTCTTTCAAGTATTTACTTTAAATATCCAATTAATTATGATTGATAATAGACCTGAGTTCTAGATTTTGTTTAGTACAGTAAGTCCCAACCTTGGCTGCATCTTAGAATCACTTGGGGAACTTTAAAAAACCCCAACACCTAAGGTACTCCCCAGATTAGCTAAATCTGAATCACTGGTGTAGATTTTTTAATATCTCCAGGTGATTCTAATGTACATCCAGGGTAATGATGCTTTTCTCTCTGACTTTACATAATTGCTTCTTATTTTTTCTTCCTCAATTATATTCCATTACATAGGAACCCCAGTGATACACACACTTCTAATTCTTCCAGTTCTTTTGGTTTTTTACACATGGGATATTATGCTAAGATGGTGTAATTCTTGCTTATAAATTGGACTAAGGCATAAATTCCAGAAAAAGACATACAAATATATGGGTAATCTTTATTAGCCCATTATTTATTTTATGACAAAAATGAGAGCCCCCCAGGCAATAATTAGTATTTGAACCTTATGTCTTTGGCCTGGGTTCATATATAATCATTGAACAGCAACTAAGCAGATAAGCAATGGCAATTTGAGCTAAACATGCAAGCAGTTCAACTCATTCCAGTTGACAGTATCCTCATGGCATGTAGTTCCATTTAAAAGCGCTGGGCTTGACTGTTACTCAATATAGTACTGGAAGTTCTAGCTAGAGCAATCACACAAGAGAAGGAAATAAAGCACATCCAAATAGGAAAGGCAGAAGTCAAATTATCCTTGTTTGCAGACGATATGCTCTTATATTTACAGAAACCTAAAGATTCCACCAAAAAACTATTAGAACTGATAAACAAATTTAGCAAAGTTGCAGGATACAAAATCAGCATACAAAAACCAGTAGCATTTCTATATTCCAACAGCAAACAATCTGAAAAAGAAGCCATAAGGTAATCCCATTTACAATAGCTACAAATAAAATAAAATACCAAGGAATAAACTTAACCAAAGAAGTGAAAGGTCTCTACAATAAAAACTATAAAACATTGATGAAAGAACTTGAAGAGGACACCAAAAAATGTAGATATTGCACGTTCATGGATTGGAAGAATCAATGTTGTTAAAATGTCCATACTACCCAAAGCAATCTACAGATCCATTGCAATCCCTATGAAAATACAAATGATATTCTTCACAGAAATAGAAAAAATAATCCTCATATTTATATGAAACCATAAAAGCCCCAAGGTAACCAAATCCATCCTGAGCAAAAAGAACAAAACTGGAGGAATTACATTACCTGACTTCAAATTATACTACAGAGCTGTAGTAACCAAAACAGCATGGTACTGGCATAAAAACAGACACATAGACCGATGGAACACACTACAGAACCCAGAAATAAATCCACACATCTATAGTGAACTCATTTCCAACAAAGATGCCAAGAACATACATTGGGGAAAGGACAGTCTTTTCAATAAATGGTGCTGGGAAAAGAGGATATCCATATGCAGGAGAATGAAACTAGACCCCTATCTCTCACCATATTCAAAAATCAAATAAAAGTGGATTAAAAATTTAAATGTAAGATCTGAAACTATGAAACCATTAAAAGAAAACATTGGGGAATCATTCCAGGACATTGGTCTGGGCAATAATTTCTTGTGTAATACCTCAAAAGCATAGACAACCAAAGCAAAAATGGACAAATGGGATCACATCAAGCTAAAAATCTTCTGCACAGCAAAGGAAACAACAAAGTGAAGAGAAAATCTACAGAATGGTAGAAAATACTTGTAAACCACCCATCTGACAAGGGATTAATAGCTAGAATATATAAGAAGCTCAAACAACTCAATAGGAAAAAAATAAAAAAATTTGATTAAAAATGGGCAAAAGATCTGAATGAACACTTCTCAAAAGAAAACATACATATGGCCAACAGGTATATGAAAAAATGCTCAACATCACTAATCATCAGAGAAATGCAAATCAAAACTACAGTGAGATATTATCTTACCCCAGTTAAAGTGGCTTTTTATCAAAAGGACAGGCAATAATGGATGCTGGAGAGGATGTGGAGAAAGGGGAACCCTTGTACACTGTTGGTGGGAATGTAAATTAGTGCAACCACTATAGAAAACAGTATGGAGGTTCCTCAAAAAACTAAAAATAGAACTACCATATGACACAGCAATCCCACTGCTAGGTATATATCCAAAAGAAAGGAAATCTGTATCTTGAAAAGCTATTTGCACTCCCATGTGTATTGCAGCACTATCACAATAGCCAAGTTTTGGAATCAACATAAATATCCATCAATGGATGAATGGATAAAGAAAACGTGGTATGAAGACATAATGGAATATTATTCAGCCATTAAAAAGAATGAAATCCTGTTATTTGCAACATCATGGAGGGAACTGGAGAACATTATAAGTGAAATAAGCTAAGTACAGAAGGACAAATTTCCCATGTTCTCAGTCATATGTGGGAGCTAAAAATTAAAACAATTGATCTCATGGAGATGGAGAGTAGAATGATGGTTACCAGAGGCTGGGACAGGTAGTAGGGAGGGAGGAATCAAGTGGGGATGGTTAATGGGTACAAAAATATAGTTAGCTAGTTTAGCTAGAATGAACAATATTCGATAGCAGAACAGATTGACTATAGTCAACAATAGGTTTCTATATACTTTAAAGTAACTAAAAGAGTGGAACTGGGATGTTCCTAACACAAAGAAATGATAAAATGCCTGAGGTGATGGATACCCCAATTACCCTGATTTGATTATTACACATTGTATGCCTGTATCAAAACATCACATGTACCCTATAAATATATACAACTATTATGTACCCATAATAATTAAAAATAATTTTTTAAAAAGTGCTGGGTTTGGCCACTTATAGATACTCTTCAGTCTTTTTTTTCCCCTAAAGATTGTACTGAGTTTCTGAAAATAAGCAATGATACTAAAAACTGAAAAATTGCATGAGAAACTGATATGCTGGTGTGTGGACTTTTAATAATATTACTATGTGTATATATACCACTGTCTTCTCCCTATTTCTAGGGTACATATTTCTGTAACGAGGAAAATAAGCTCCTTGAAAGCACAAATGGGGATTATTAATTTTTATCCTTCTCCAGTGCTTAAAATTTGATCTAGTATATTAATAAATTTGGCTGATGTACAGGAAGATAATTTGGGGGAAACCCATTTAGAGTGAATCATACAGAATAAGGATGCTTTATTTTCAGTGCAATTATTTTAATTTACAGGATCACAAAACATAAACATCCATTAAGAAAGGAATAGGACCAGTTCAAAGATAGGGAAATCAAGTAAAAAAGAAAAAACATTCAAAACAGATGAATAAAAGGAACAAAATAAGAAACCAGAAAGTCTGACTCTAAGTGCTAATATTATTACAGAATGAGTTCTCTATTAAACCAAATACAGATTAGCTCTTGGTTTTTCTGAAAGATCTTTTAACACACAATGATTAGAGATAAGATATGGGTAAGATAATAAGGGCTTAGAGAAAAGAAAGCTTGAAGAAAGGGAATGAGGTTAAAAAGCATTTTGTAAAAATTATATTTAAGAGAAAAATTCCTGACACTTGAATTAGTGAATTGAGGGCAAACTAGACAATTATCAAGATTGACTCATTAAATTTGGTTTCACTAATTCATAATTCTAAATTGTTAATCAAGGATTGATGCTGCTGTGTCATTTTTAGGAGGAAAAGAGAGGTGTAAAAGAAAGAGCAGGATGGCATAGAGAGGGTTCTCAAACCTATCAAAATCAGTATTCCTTTTTTTATAACAAATATTTTTGTAATATCCTCTTTATTACCCTGAAATAAAATGCTTATGTAATATAATCTACTTATACACATATTTTAAAAAAAGGAATAAAATATCCAAATTGTAACATAAAGGAGAAATAAAAGGAAAGTACGTTATAATAATTGTGTTTCAATAATGCATGTTTTACAGCATGTGATATGTTTCAATATGTTTTATGACATAAAATACATGTAATTTATAATACGTTTCAGTATGTGTTTAGGCATTACTGCACTTTAAGACATAAAGTCCATTGTTTGTACCTATTATTCTAATTGGTGTGAATACAACAGCTACAGCTGCAGACTAATACTGGTGAGTTGTATTGGTGACTCAAATACATATGCAGCATTGCCTTTGAGATGTGATTTTTTTCTGAAAGGTAAACAACTCTTGGTAAAGTTCCAAATAAAACTCATGAAACAAAATACAGTCTTCCTTTGATGTACAGTGGTTGCAGTTCTAGAAAATTTAGTACAAATTAATACCTTGCAAAAAACACTTTATGTGACATGGAATTAGGTTCTAGGTGTAAATACTTATAAATGGGATTTTTGTCTACATGACTGTGTGTCAAGACATTAGAAACTCATGTGGGATATAAAAGGTTTATTGTATGTCAGCGTCCTGCTCATTGTAGGATGTCTATCAACCCTAGATCACGAAATGCTGGTACCACCCCCATATTATTGAGCAAATTAAAAATTCCCTCTCAAGTTTTCAAAATAACTCTTTAGTGGCGGTTTTGACCCCAGGTGAATGTTGGGAGTTAACCACAGATGTAGGGAATTAACATTAGCCTTCAGTCAAAAGTGTTTGAGAGAGAGACAGGCAGACAGACTGACTGAGAGTCAGACTGAGAGTGACTAGGAATGAAGGAAGGCTACTTTGCATTTTAAGGTGGGGAGAGACTGGAGAGGGTATCAATCATATAGCAACTTTAAGACTTCTTACCTTCTAGTGCTTTTGGGAGATCTTGCTCAATATTCTTCTGGGGATCACATCTCACTGTTCTCAAAATAAGAGTTACCCTTTATACAGTGCAACTTTTTCTTTTTTCATATGACTCTTGATTTATAAGACCACCCAGCTCTTTGAGAAAATCAAGGCTAGGAAAACTCACTGTGGTACTCATCTCATCACACTACCTGATCCCCACCCCCTGCCTAAAATGCTAAGTATTCTTACTGCATCTACAATTCAGGGCCTCTTTCCCACCTTGGAAGCACTGGGATGCCAGCACAGGCCATTCGATGAGGCCCTCGGAGTCTAGGCAGGGAGAAAGAATGAAGAGATCATTAAAACTGAGAGCATGTTTCCAAGATCCAGATTCTCACTCTCTAACAGGAAGATGAAAACATAAAATGCCTTCAACTTATATTAGGGTAGTGCTAGTTACCTTTACTTTTTTCCTCTTTATAATATTAAGCAGACATGACAGATGATATTATTTGTTTACAATTTTTCTTTCCCTCCCTGCCTTTGCCATGGATTCTCCATGTATAGGATATATTTCCCCAATCCAACTGATGTTTGGATTGACCATATGATTTGCTTTGGCCAATGAAATGTGGACAGAATTGAGAGTATGACAGTTTTGAGTTAAAAGCCTCAAAGAAATAGGGAAAGTTTCTGCCAGTTCTCTTGCAAATCTATTCTCTGTCATGAGAACAATATTAACTGTTGTACAGCTGCCGGTTCCAAAATGAAGAGACATGCTGTCAGTTGTAGCCAGGAGCAAAGCCAGGCAAACCCAGTCAAGTCCATTTGACCAACATCTGACCCATAGACCTGTGAGAGAGAAAGAAATATTTGTGGTTGTAAAGCCACTGAGAATTTGGGGGAGGAGTCCTTGTTAGGCAGCATTAAAGTATTATAGAAAACCTGAGTAATACAGTAGATGTTTCATAGCAGTCACACCACAATATCATGAAGGAAGACACCACACATCAGTGGTGGTCAACAGCCAGATGTACCCCTTGGGAAAGAAGCTCTGACTTGGAGATCCAGTAAGGATGTTTAGGGTTTGGGTCAGGTGGGGAACAGGTAGTATGAGAAGATGAGTTCCACACAGAGTTTTCCTAGACTTCGTTTTCTCAAAGAACTGGGTAGTCTAATAAAGCAAGAGTCAAATGAAAAAAGAAAATGTTGCATTGTATGAAGGGTAACTCTTTTCTTGAGAACAGTGAGATCTAAGCCTCAGAAGAATGTTGGGCAAGATCCCCCCAAAGCGCTAGCAGCTAAGAAGTCTTGAAGTTGCTATATGATTAATATCCTCTTCAGTCTTTCCTCACTTTAAAATTCTTTCATTCAGTGGAATGACTGAAAAGAGAAACTCCAAAGGAAACGTTTAGGAGTAGCAGTAAGATGACATTCCATGTGTCTGAAAAAAATTGAGAACAACCTGAAGCAGATAGAAGCAGTTTGCTATGAATTGTAATGGAGCCCATATTGGAGAGCTGCTTCAAAGTTAATTAGCACTTGGGGACTTGGTAATGAAACCTGAACAGTCATGCTGGAATGAGGGGCATCATTTATACAGCTGAAGGGAATGCTTGGATTACCAATTGAAGTTACCATGGAGAACCTTATTAAATTAAGTCTAATGAAGGAATGCGATGAAACATCATCAACTATACCTTCATCAACATTTTTAATTTCATAGAATCACAGAATATTTTCAAGCTGGAAGGGAACTTGGGGCTTGTTATAATACTTTCATTTTTACCAGGAAATTGAGATGCAAAAAGATTGAGTACTTCTGCACAAACTCACACGGATAGTAGCAGATTTGGTACTAAACTCCAGGACCCTGAGTCTACTGCCTCCTTTGGTCTTTTGTTCTTTGTCATTTTTATTCTAAATTTTAATCACTAAATCAAATTATCTTAGAAAAAAATGTAAAATAGAAAAAAATTCTCTTAAAATTCCTACCTAATCTGTTCCTTGAAAATTTGATATTTTGCTGAAGGAATATGGGAAGTTGATTTAGACTCTTAGCTTCTTTACTTTCTACTCTGACAAGGTATTTGAAGTTATTTTTATTTCTGCTATTATTACTTAGAAATTATAGTACTTAAAAGCCTTATGTACATTTCACTTCATAGAGGAGATGCTGGCAAAATTCAAGTAGGGAAATGAGAGGCTTTTAAAGTTCTAAGAATTTATACGAACAAAAATATAGGTCCCTGTTGAAGGGAGAATAAAGAATGCCCAGATTATTTCCTGCTTGTTCTTGGTGAGTTCTGTGTAGGCTTTTTAAATTCAAAATTTTATTGATACAATTATATATTCATATGCAGTTGTAAGAATTGTGCAGAGAGATAGATCCAGTGTATTCTTTACTCAGTTTCTGCAATGGTAACATCTTGGAAAAACCATCATACAGTATCACAAAGAATATTGATATTGATATGATCCACCACTAATATGTCAGAATTCTCCAGTTTTACCCACATTTGTGTGTGTGCATATATGTGTCTGTGTGTGTGTTTAGTTCTATAAAATTTTATTGCGTGTGCTCATGTGTCCACTACTACAGTCAAGAAATAGGACAGTTCTAGCAGTACAAAGATACCTGTGTTGCTTACCATACTGTCTCCCCTACCTCTGTCCTTGTCCCTACCCCCTGCAACCACTAATCTGTTCTGTGTCTCTGTAATTTTGTCATTTCAAAATGTTATATTGATGGAATTATACAGTACTTAACCTTTTGGGATTGCCTTTTTTTTTTTTAACCAGCGTAATTCCCTGGAAACTTATCCAAGTTGTTTTGTGTATCAACAGTTCATTCCTTTTTATTGCTGTGTGGTATTCCATTGTGTGGATACACCATAGTTCGTTTAATCTTTCACCTATTGAAAGACTTCTGCATTGTTTCCAATTGTCAGCTAGAATAAAACTTTATGAAAAAAGCTTCTATGAACATTTGTGTATAGGCATTTGTATGAACAAAAATTTCATTTCTTTGAAATAAATGCCCAAGAGTGCAATTGCTGGGTTATATGGTAATTGCATGTTTTGTTTTTAAAGAAACTGCCAAACTGTTTTCCAGAGTGATAGTACCATTTTACCAGCAATATATGAACAATCCACTTTCTCCACATTCTCAACAGCATTTGAGTTTGTCACTATTTTTTATTTTAGCTGTTCTGATAGGTGTATAGTGATATCTCATTATGGTTTTAATTTGCTTTTCCCTGATGGTTAGTGATATTGAATATTTTCTCATGTATTCATTGTGATGTGATTTATCAAGTTTCTTCTTTTGTGGATTGTGCTTTTGGTGTTAAGTATGAGAATTTTTTGTCTAGCCCTAGATCCTGAAGATTTTCTCATATGTTTTTTGTAAAATTTTTATGTTTTAAAAAAATTATGGAAAATTTTTTCAGGAGATTTTATATTACAGATTAAATTCCTTAATAGTTATAGGGCAATTCAGATGATCTATTTCTAAAAATTTTATGGTTTTATGTTTTACATTTAAGTACATTATCCATTTGAGTTAATTTTTGTTTAATTCATGAGAATTAAGTCAAGGTATTGTTGTTTCATTTGTGTCCAGTTGCTCCAGTACTATTTGTTGAAAAGGCTGTCCTTTCTTCTTTGAATTGCTTTGCATGTACACCTTTGTCAAAAATTAGTTAGACATATTGATTTTGATCTTTTTCTAGGTTTTCCATTCTATTCCATTGATATATGTGTCTATCCCTCTGCCCATACCACATTGTCTTGATTATGTAGCTATATGTAAGTCTTAATATTGGGTAGAGAGATTCTTCCTACTTAGTTCTTTTTAAGGATGGTTTTAGATATTCTAGGGCCTGTGTCTTTTCATACCAATTTTAGAATAGTAATATTATCTTTATCTACAAAAATGTTGTTGGAATTTTGATAGGAATTACATTAAAGCTATAAATCAATTTGGGGAAAATTTACATCTTTGCTATGTTGACTCCTCTAATACATGGACTTGAGATGTCACTTCATTTATTTGTCATCTTTGAATTTTTTATCAGCATTTTGAAATATTCAGCTTACAGAATATGCACATGTTTTGGTAAATGTATATCTAAGTATTTAATTTTCTTTGGAGAGATTGTAAATGGTACTGTGTTTTTAATATTGGTTTTCATGTGTTCATTGTTAGTATATAAAAATGTGGTTGACTTTTGTGTCTTGATATTTTGTCCTCTGATCTTGCCAAACTCCCTTATTAGTTCTAGGATTTATTTTTGGAGATTCCTTGGGATTACCAACATAGATAATCGTGTCATCTGCAAATAGGAACAGTTTTATTTTCTCCTTTCCAAACCATATGCCTTTTATTTCTATTTCTTGACTTATTGCAGTGGTTCTAACTTCAAGTACTATTTTGAAAGAGAATGGTGAGAATGAACATCCTTATGTTGTTATCAATCTTAGGGAGAAAGCATTCAATTTTTCTCCATGAAACATGGTGTTAGCTGTAGGTATTTTGTAGATACTCTTTATCGAGTTGGGGCAATTCTCCTTTGTTCTTAATTTTCTAAGAGTTTTTATCATGAATGAGTATTGGATTTTGTCAAATTCTTTTTCCATGTTAATTGATATGATCATATGACCTCTCTTCTTTAGCCAGTTTATATGGTAGATTATGCTCACTGATTTTCAAGTGTTGAACCAGTCTTACCTACCTGAAATAAACCCCACCTGGTCATGGTATATAATTTTTAAATACATTTCTGGATGTGGTTTGATAATATTTTTGGAGAATTTTGTACCTAAATTCATGACAGATGTTCTTATGTAATTGTCTGTATTTTTTGTACTGTCTTTGATTTGTTTTGATATAAGAGTAATACTGACTTTATAGAATGAGTTGGGAAGTTTTCCTTCCCTTTCTATTATCTTGAAGAGACTGTGTAAAATTGGTGTTAATTCTTCCTTAATGTTTTATAGAATTCTCCTGTAAAAATATCTGGGCCTGAAAATTTTTTTTCAGGAGTTTTATATTACAGATTAAATTCCTTAGTAGTTGTAGGGCAATTCAGATGATCCATTTCATCTTGGTTGAGTTTTGGTAGAAATTGGTCCCATTCTTCTACGTCATCATATTTACGAGCATAAAGTTGTTCATAATTTTATTAATTTTCTAGGGCTGCTCTAATAAATACTATAATCTGGATGACTTAGATCAACAGAAATTTATTGTCTCTCACTGGAGGCTAGAATTCCCAAATCAAGGTTTCAGCAGGCCATGCTCCCTCTGGAACCTGTAGTAGGGAAGAATCATTTTTGCTTCTTCCAATTTCTAATTGCCCTAGACGTTCCTTAGTTTATGGCAGCCTAATTTCGATCTCTGCCTCTATCTTCACAAGGTGTTCTCCCTGTGTCTCTTCACACTGTCTTCTCTCTATACATGTCTGTCCCTGTGTCCAAATTTCTCATTTTTACAAGGACACCAGTCATATTGGATTAGAACTAAGTCTAATGACCTCATTTTAACTTGATTACCTCTGTAAAGACCCTATTTCCAAATAAGCTACCATTCTGTGGTACTAGGGGTTAGGACTTCAACATGTCTTTATGAGGGGGACACATTTCAACTCATAACAGTATTAATACCTTTTTATCATTTTAATAGCTTCACAGTCTCTAGTAATATCCTGTTTCATTCCTGATATTGGCGATTATGTTCTCTCTCTCTCTCTTAAATTTTGTCAGTCTTGCTAGAGATTCATCAGTTTTATTGATTTTTCCCCAAAGAAACAGCTTTTTGTTTTATTGATTTTCTCTATGTTTAATACTTTCAGTTTCATTAGTTTATTTTCTTATCTTTATTACTTAATTCCTCTGCTTGCTTCAGGTTTAGTTTGCTCTTCTTTTTCTAGTCTTTTGCACTAGAAAATTAGATTAATTTATTTTCACCATCTCCTCATTTCTAATACAGTCATTTGTTGCTTAATGACAGGGATACCTTCTGAGAAATGCATTGTTAGGCAATTTCATTGTTCTGCAAACATCATAGAGTATACTTGCACAAACCTAGATGACACAATCTACTACACCCCTAGGCTATATGGTACAGCCTATTGCTCTTAGGCTACAAACATGTATAGCATGTTATGGTACTGAATACTTTAGGAACACAATGCTAAGTATTTGTGTATCTATTAATAAATATGTCTGAACATAAAAAAGGTACAGTAAAATTATGGTATAAAAGATTAAAAAATTGTACATTTGTATGGGACACTTACCATAAATGAAGCTTGCAGGACTGGAAGTTTCTCTACGTGAGGCATTGAGTGAGTGATGAGTGAATCTAAAGGCCTAGGACATTACTGTATACTACTACTATAGACATTATAAACACTATACACTTAGCCTCCATTAAATTTATAAAAAATATTTTCTTTCTTCACTAATAAATTAACTTTAGCTTACTGTAACTTTTTTACTTTACAAACATAAAAATTTTTTTCACTTTTGACTGTTTTGCAGCAATGCTTACCATAAAACACAAACACATTGTACAGCTGCACAAAAATATTTTCCTTCTTTGTATCTTTATTCTATAAGTTTTTTCTATTAAAAAAGTTTTTTTTACTTTAAACTTTTCTGTTAAAAAATAAGACACACGCACACATTAGCCGGGGCCTACACAGAATCAGGATCGTCAATATCACTGTCTTCTACCTCTTGTCTCAGTGGAAAATCTTCAGGGGCAATAACATGAATGGAGCTGTCATCTCCTATGATAACAATGCCTTTTTCTGAAATAATTCCTGAAGGACTTTCCTGAGGCTATTTTACAGTTAACTTTTTTTTAATAAGTAGAAGGAGTATACTCTAAAATAATAATAAAAAGTATGCAGTAGTATAGTATTGTAAGCTCTGGTTCTGGTTTTATTTTTATTATTTTTTTTAATTTATTTTTTAAATTTCAGAATATCATCGGGGTACAACACTTTGGCCATACACATTGCCCCTGTTCTGCCCGTGTCAGAGCCACAATCGTGGTCATCTCCCAAACTGTGCTCCCCACATCCATTCAGTGAGAGTTTTTCCCATCCCTTCCACCCCCCTCCCGCCCGCCCGCCCTCTGATGAATGTTATTGCCCTGTGTGATGTAAGTGTTCATCAGTTAGTACCAGTTTGATGGTGAGTACCAGTGGTGCTTGTTTTTCCAATCCTGTGACACTTCACTTCAAAGAATGGGTTCTAGCTCCAACCAGGATAATACCAGATGTGTTAATTCACTGTTGTTCCTTATTGCTGAGTAATCCTCCATGGTATACATATACCACATTTTATTGATCCACTCATGTATTGATGGGCACCTTGGTTGTTTCCACAACTTTGCAATTGTGAATTGTGCTGCTATGAACATTCGAGAGCAGATGTCTTTATTATAAAATGTCTTTTTTTCTTTTGGATAAATACCCAGTAGTGGGATTGCTGGGTCAAATGGTAATTCTACTTTTAATTCTTTGAGGTATCTCCATATTCTTTTCCATAGAGGTTGTACTAATTTGCAGTCCCACCAGCAGTGTATGAGTGTTCCTATCTGTCCACATCCCCGCCAACATTTGTTATTTGGGGATTTTTTGATATGAGCCAATCTCACTGGAGTTAAGTGATATCTCATTGTGGTTTTGATTTGCATTTCCCTGATGATTAGAGAAGTTGAGCACTTTTTTATATGTTTGCTGGCCATTATTCTGTCTTCTTTGGAAAAGTTTCTGTTCATGTCCTTTGCCCATTTTTTAATAGCGTTGTTTGATTTTTTCTTGTTGATTTTCCTAAGTTCTGTATAGATTCTGGTGATCAGCCCTTTATCAGAGGTGTAGCATGCAAATATCTTCTCCCATTCTGTAGGTTGTCTGTTCACTCTAGTGATAGTTTCCTTGGCTGTGAAGAAGCTTTTCAATTTGATCAGGTCCCATGTATTTATTTTTGTTGCTGCCGTGATTGCTTTGGGGGTCTTCTTCATAAATTCTTTGCCTAGGCCAATGTCCATAAGAGTTTTTCCAACGTTTTCTTCGAGAATTCTTATGGTTTCATGTCTTAGGTTTAGATCTGTTATCCATTGTGAATTGATTTTTGTGAGAGGTGAGAGTGTGGGTCCACTTTCAGTCTTCTACATATGGCCATCCAGTTTTCCCAGCACCATTTGTTGAATAGGGAATCTCTTCCCCAGTGTACATTTGTCTGGAATTTGTCAAAGATCAGGTGACTGTATGAGGTTGGTTTTATATTTGGGTTCTCAGTCCTGTTCCATTGGTCTACGTGTCTGTTCTTGTGCCAATACCATGCAGTTTTGGTTACTATAGCCTTGTAGTATAGTTTGAAGTCTGGTAGACAGATGCCTCCCAATTTGTTCTTTTTGCTTAAGATTGCTTTGGCTAGACGGGGTCTTCTCTGGTTCCACACGAAGTGTAGAATTATTTTTTCTAGATCGGCAAAAAATGATATTGGTATTTTGATAAGTGGTTCTGGTTTTAACAACAACAAAAATGTATGGTATAGTAAATACATAAACCAGTAACATAGTCATTTATTATCATCAAATATTACGTACTGTACATAATTGTATGTGCTATACTTTTATACAACTGGCAGTACAATAGATTTGTTTTTACCAGCATCACCACAAACACTTGAGTAATGCATTGTGCTACAACATTACAATGGCTATAACATCACTATGAGATAGTAATTTTTCAGCTCACTATAATCTTATGGGACTGCTTTCATATATGCAATCCATCATTGACCAAAACGTCAATGTGCCATTATGTGGAACATGACTGTATAAGCATTTCATGCTATAAATTTCCCTTTTAGCACTACTTTAGCTGCATCCCATGTATTTTGACATGTTGTATTTTTATTTTCATCAAGTTTTATTTATTTTTAAATTTACTTTTAGGTTTCCTCTTGGACCCATAGGTTATTTAAAAGTGTGATATTTGGTGTCCATGTGTTTAGATATTTTCCTGTTGTCTTTCAGTTATTGATATCTAGTTTGATTCTATTATGGTGGGAGAACGTAGTCTGTAGATCTCACTTCTTTTAAATTTGTGGAAGCTTGTTTTATGACCCAGGATATAATCTATCTGGTGAAATGTTCCTTGGATACTTGAAAAAGTTGTGTATTTTACTGTTGTTGAGTGGACTGTTCTATAGATGCCAATTTGATCCTGTTGGTTAAATGTATTATATCCTATATCCTCGCTGATTTTCTGTGGACTATTTCAATCTGTTGTAGAGAGGGGGCTTTTGATGTGACCAACTAAAATTTTGGATTTATTTTTCCTTTCAGTTCTATCAGTTTTTGCTTTATCATTTTTTTCTTTTTTTATTAGATGCTTTTGTTTGTTATGTACATACTTAGGATTATTGTATGTTTCTGGTATATCAATTCTTTTGTCATTATATAATATCCCTCTTTGTCTCTTGTAGTTTTAATTGTTCCAAAGTCTATCTGATATTAATATAGCTACTTATTCTTGTTTTTGATGTTTGCCTGATTTATCTTTTCCCATCTTTTAAATTTCAACCCACCTATGTTGAATTTGGAGTCAGTTTCTTATAAACAGCATACATTGGATTATTTGTTTTTAGCTACTCTGCTAATCTCTGTCTTTTGATTGGCTTATTTAAACCATTTACATTTAAGGTAATTATTGATATGTTATAGCTTAAGTATGACAACTTATTACTTGTTTTCCTTTTGTTTTCACTGGTTCTCTGTGTGTTTCTGTGGTTTACTTCAATACTTACTAGGATTCTATCTTGATTTATTTCTAGTGTTTTGAATATATATTTTTATAGTTTCTCTGAATATTACATTATATATATATGTGACATATGTGATGTCTACTGGTATCAACATTTTACCACTTCTAGTGAAATGTGAAACCATGCTTCCATTTAAATCTCTTTACCTTCCCCACTTTTAAATATCAATGTCTTGAGTATCAGATGGTACTAAAATTTTTGGTTCAGTTATCAAATATGATTTATAAAACTCATGTAGAGGATAATCTATCTTATATACTCATATTTCTGCTCTTTATATTGTTTCTTCTTTCTTCCTGATGCTCTAAGATTCTTCCTTTAATCATTTCCTTTTTGTTTGAAGAACTTCCTTTAGCCAATCTTTAAGAGTAGCT
This sequence comes from Daubentonia madagascariensis, assembly GCA_023783475.1. Lineage (NCBI taxonomy): Eukaryota > Metazoa > Chordata > Mammalia > Primates > Daubentoniidae > Daubentonia > Daubentonia madagascariensis. The sequence continues at coordinate 932,308 of JAKFHU010000522.1, forward strand.
CTGCTAGTGACAAATCATTTTAGTTTTCCTTCATCTGAGATCATATTTATTTTTCACTCAATCCTGAAGGATAGTTTAACCATCTATGGAATTTCAAGTTGACAGTTCTTTCCTTTCAGTATTTGAAAGATATTTTCCACCTCCTTCTGGCCTTCATGGTTTTAGATATCATTTGACTTGGTGTTCCCCTATAGGTAGCTTTTTGTTATTCTTGGGTATTTTTAAGACTTTATTTGTCTTTGGTTTTCAGAAGTTTAATCATGATGTGTCTTTGTGTGGATATTTTTGGGTTTATCTTACTTTGGATTCACTCAGCTTCTTAAATTTGTAGGTGTGTGTCTTTTGCAAAGTTTGGGAAGTTTTCAGTGACTATTTTTTCTTATACTCTTTCAGCCCCATTCGTTTTCTCCTCCCTTTCTATGAATCTGATAAGAATCTTGGACCTAGGGGAGGGATAAAAATGGTAGTCTGGTAGAGACCTCCTACCTCGCTCCCAGGAAATGAGGTGAAGAATGCCAACAGCTGCCTGTGCATGGATTGCTCTCTCCAAAAACAGCATTGTGAAATTACAGAGAACCATTATGGGACACTCAGCACAAGAAAATAGGTGACAGGAAGATACATTCACAAAGATTGGAGAGTACAGGGAATATAAGAGAGACCGGAGTGCAGGAAGGACGCACTTGCCAGGTCAGCACAGTGCAACCTGACTTACAGGTGGTCATGCACCATCCCTACAGACTTCCCATCAACTCAGTCAGGGACAAGCCCAGAGTTGGTGCAAAGCTGTTACTCAAGACAGCAGGCTCTGTGGAGAGGAAGCAATTGTGGGAACCATATGGAACTCTCAGGTGCACTGTATAGGGACTGCACAGGGCCGGGTAGGGACTGGGCTGAGATACAGCTTCCTGGGACAGTACGTGGGAATATGGAGACGCCCCTGGAAGTCAGTGGGATCAGAGCACAGGAGTTGAACGGAAAGCAACAGGATATGCCCTTAGGGGCTGCTGGCAATTGCCTCCACGGGGCCCAGATGGGTTGAGGAGAGCTGCGTTCATGGCATGATCCGAACCCTGGTGTATACCAGACTGGAAGTTGGCAGCCATCTTTAAGGTCTCCCACCTGGAGCTGACTGTTAGATAGGTCTCTAGCTTCACCCCACCCCTGGCCCTGGGGCTCTTCGGCTTGGGTGTGACAGGTTACACCCTTGGTGGCCACAGACAGCTGCCTCCATGGGTTCCAGGTGGGGCGAGGTCCCTGATGTGTATCAGTGGGGCCTTTGTGTATTGGAAACAGTTTGAGGCCTGTCCATCCAGTCCTGCCTCCCAGGCTCTGGCCTTCTCCTATGTGCCTGCTACCTGCCACTCCTATTACCTGCTCTTTAGGTCCCAGCCCTCCCGTACCCCAGAGATCAGTCATTTTGAAGTTTGCTTGCCATAGTGACTCATTTTGTATAAGTACCAGTTCTCATGGCAACCAAATGCCTCAAGTGCCACAGGCTGAACCGGAATAGCTCCCCCTAACCCTGCCCACTTTATTAGGGAGTTTTGCTTGATCCAAGAGTGCCTTCAGCTGCCACAATTCAGCCGGGTGAGAACATCCCCTGGTGGAAACTTCAGGGGATAGAGATGCTCACTGCCTTGCCTTGAGGTCTAGTGGTGGAAAAGAGGTGGACAATTGGAGATCCCCCTATCAGTCAGTGACACGTGGAAACACACATCAGAGGGCCAGACACATGAACTGTGGGAAAGCTCGAGAGCCCACAAGTTGTCCAATTGGAGGGGAAAGTGCCCGAGCTTGTGGACAGGGAAGAAAAAACCTGGCCAGAGACCTCAGCAATTGCACCAGCTGGCCCCTCCCATTAGAAGCAGCCCTCCAAGCCTGGAGAGAGAGAGAGCTCTGAAATCCATAGCAGCGGCCCCCCCCAGTGGCCAGATAAGCAAACTCTGAGTTGTGTAGAATTTACCCAATCCAGCTCTTGCACTGCAGCCGCAAGCTATTTTGTTTCTCCCTCCACTCAGGAGGAGCAGGGACAAAGTAACCCCTAGAAGCTACAAGGCCCCTCCCAAAGCTTGGGGCTTTCATATATCCCACCTGGGGGACCAGAGACTGCCATGGCTCAATGACAGTGGGAACAACCCCACAGCTAAAAACATTGCCTTCTATCTCAAGCTATTAGGGAGCAGTGTATTTGTACCCAAAAGTACAATCCACTAGCTTGGAGCTTAGGCTGGGAGAACAAACTCATGACACTCAACTGGGAAGAGGTGAAGACAACAGGTCAGAGGTAACACAAGAGGTCCACCAAACTTGCTAAAATACACCTAAGGCAATACAGACCAGTACTCCTCTCCTTGGCTCTGCCAAGGAACAATCCTTGGGGGCTTGGAGACAGGGCCATAAACTAGCCCTAACACTCCCAGCTGTCGACCAAGAGGCCAGATGAGACAGAATCAGCGAAAGAACTCAGGAACCATGAAAAATCAGAGCAAAAAGTCACCCCCAAAAGAAATCATTAGTTCCTCAGCAACGGATACCAACTCAAATGAAATTGGTATAATGACAGAAGAGGAATTTTGTTTATGAATTATAAGAAAACTCAGTTAAATTCAATAGAAAATTGAATCCCAGCACAAAGAAACCAGAAAAATGCAAGAAATGAATGAAAGATTTTCTAAAGAAATTGAAGTATTATGGAAAAATCAAACAGAAATCCTGGAAATGAAAGAGGCATTCAAGGATCTATAAAACACAGTGGAAAGCCTTCAGAATAGGCTGGACCATGCAGAGGAAAGAATCTCAGAGCTGGAAGATAACTCCTATGTGCTAAATAAATCAGTCAAAGGGAATGAACACAAAAGCAAGAGGCATGAACAAAGCATACAGGAAATGTGGGATTATGTAAAGAGGCCAAACATAAGAATCATCAGCATCCCTGATGGTGAGGAAGAAAATTTGCATGGGCTGGAAAATCTATTTGAAGGAATAATAGAGGAAAATTTCCATGGCCTAGCCAGAAATCTTGATATCCACGTACAAGAAGCACACAGGACTCCTGGGAGACTCAACATGATGAAAAGGCATTCACCACACCACATAATTATTAGGCTGGCCAAAGTAAACATGAAAGAGGCACTCTTTCGAGCAGTAAGGCAAAAACAGCAGGTAACATACAAAGGGAAACCTATCAGATTAACTGCAAATTTCTCAACTGAAACCTTACAAACCAGAAGGGACTGGGGACCCATCCTCAGGCTTCTAAAACAAAATAATGGCCAACCCAGAATTCTTTATCCTGCAAAACTAAGCTTATTATATGAGGGAGAAATAAAGACTTTTCCAGGGAGGCAATCACTGATAGAATTTGCAGAGACCAGACCTGCCCCGCAAGAAGTACTTAGACATGCATTGTACACTAACGAGTGCCACAGACACCCACCAATGTAAAACTACCCAAAAGCTAAAACCCCATAACCCAGATTTCACAATGGCTCAAGACGTAAAACAAAATAAGAGTTTATCCAACAGGATAAACAGAAATCCACTGCAAATATCAATTCTCTCAATAAACATAAATGGCTTGAATTGCCCATTGAAGAGACATAGGCTGGCTGAATGGATAAAAAATACAAGCCAAGTATCTGCTGTCTCCAGGAAACGCATCTTACACACAAGGACTAGTTCAGACTCAAGGTGAAGGGATGGCATACAATTTTCCACACAAATGGAAACCAAAAGAAAGCTGGGGTAGCCATTCTTAGATCAGATATAATAAACTTTAAAGCAACAAAAGTAAAGAAAGACAAAGATGGTCGCTATATAGTGGTGACGGGAAAAATCCTACAAGAAGACTTAACAATCCTAAATATTGATGGAGCTAACACAGGAGCACCCAGATATATAAGGCAAATACTGCTAGATCTAGACAACATAATAAATAGCAATGCCGTAATAGCTGGGGACTTCAACACCCCACTGACAGAACTGGACAGATCCTCCAAGCAGAAAATAAGCAAAGAAACAATGGACTTAAACAGGACTCTAGAACATTTGGGCCTAACAGACATCTACAGAACACTCCAAACAAATAACACTGAATATACGTTCTTCTCATCAGTTCATGGAACTGTCTCTAAAATTGATCACATCCTAGGCCACAAAACAGATCTCAACAAACTTTAAAAAACAGAATCATACCATGTATCTTTTCAGATGACAGTGGAATAAAATTAGAAATCAATTCCAAAAGAAACACACATCTCTATCCAAAAACATGGAAATTAAACAATCTATTGCTGAATGACTATTGGGTCAAGGAGGAGATTCAGATAGAAATCAAAAGATTCTTTGAACTAAGTGAAAATGGGGACACAAGTTATCAAAATCTGTGGGATACAGCAAAAGCAGTCCTGAGAGGAAAATTTATTGTCTTAAATGCCCACATCCAAAAGACAGAAAGTTCACAAATCAGTAAACTAATGAATCATCTCAAGGAAATGGAAAAGGAAGAGCAAACCAACCCTAAACCCACTAGAAAAAAAGAAATAACCAAGATAAAAGCAGAACTAAATGAAATTGAGAACAAAAGAACTATACAGAAGATTAATAAAACAAAAAGTTGGTTCTTTGAAAAGATAAACAAAATAGACAGGCCACTTGCTAGACTGACCAGAAGCAGAAAGGAAAGGACTCAAATAAGCTCAATTAGAAATGAAAAAGGAGAGGTCACAACTGATATCACAGAAATACAAAACATCATCTTCAAATGCAATAAAAATATCTATGCCCCAAAACATGAAAATGTGGAGGAAATGGACAAATTCTTAGAAACACACTACCTCCTTAGGCTCAATCAGGAAGAAATAGAATTCCTAAACAGACCAATATCAAGCACCGAAATTGAAGCAGTAATAAAAAACTTCCAAACAAAAAAAGTCCTGGACCAGATGGGTTCACACCTGAATTCTACCAAACCTACAAAGAAGAATTGGTGCCTCTACTGCAGATATTATTCCATAACATCGAGAAGGATGGAGTCCTCCCAAGCTCATTCTATGAAGCCAATATCACCTTGATACCAAAGCCAGGAAAGGACACAACAAGAAAAGAAAACTATAGACCAATATCCCTTATGAATATAGATGCAAAAATTCTCAACAAAATACTAGCAAACCAAATTCAAATGTACATCGAAAAAATAATTCGTCATAATCAGGTGGGCTTCATCCCCTAGACGCAGGGATGGTTCAACATACACAAATCTATAAATGTAATTCACCACATAAATAAAAGCAAGAACAAAGACTATATGATCCTCTCAATAGATGCAGAAAAGGCTTTTGACAAAATTTAGCACCTTTTTATGATAAGAACTCTTAACAATATAGGCATAGATTGCTCATATCTCAAAATTATTAAAGCCATATATGATAAACCCACAGCCAATATCATACTGAATGGGGAAAAATTTAAAGCATTCCACTTAGAACTGGAACCAGACAAGGTTGCCCACTATCTCCACTTCTATTCAACATAGTTCTGGAAGTCCTTGCCAGAGCAATCAGACAAGAGAGAGGAATCAGTGAAGTCCAAATGGGGGCAGAAGAAATCAAACTTTCACTCCTCGCTGATGATATGATATTAAATCTAGAAAACCCCAAAGATTCAACCAAGAGACTACTGGAATTGATAAATGAATTCAGCAAAGTCTCAGGATACAAAACCAATGCACACAAATCAGTAGCCTTCATATATGCCAATAACAGTTGAGCCGAGAAACAAATCAAAGATGCAATTCCTTTCACAATAGCACCAAAGAAAATTAAATATTTAGGAATGTATGTAACTAAGGAGGTGAGAGAACTGTATAGACAGAATTATGAAACACTGAGAAAAGAAATTGCAGAGGATGTAAACAGATGGAAAAGCCTACCATGCTCTTGGATTGGTAGAATCAACATCGTTAAAATGTCTATACTACCTATAGTGATTTACAGAATCAATGCAGTCCCTATCAAAATACCAACATCATTTTTTGCTGATCTAGAAAAAATAATTCTACGCTTCATGTGGAATCAGAGACGACCCTGTCTAGCCAAAGCAATCTTAAGGAAAAAGAGCAAATTGGGAGGCATCAATATATCAGACTTCAAACTATATTACAAGGCTATAGTAACCAAAACAGCATGGTACTGGCAAAAGAACAGAGACATAGACCAAGGGAACAGGACTGAGAACCCAGATGTAAAACCATCTTCATACTGTCATCTGATCTTGGACAAATTCCACAAAAACATACACTGGGGAAAAGGATCCCTATTAAATAAATGGTGCTGGGAAAATTGTATAGCCACATGTAGAAGACTTAAACTAGGTCCAGACCTCTCATCTCTCACAAAAATCAACTCACGATGGATAACAGACTTAAACCTAAGACATGAAACCATAAGAATTCTAGAAGAAAACTTTGGAAAAACTCTTACCGACATTGGCCTAGGCAAAGAATTTATGAGGAAGACCCCCAAAGCAATCACAGCATCAACAAAAATAAATAAATGGGACCTGATCAAATTAAAAAGCTTCTGCACAGCCAAGGATACTATCACTAGAGTGAACAGACAACCTACAGAATGGGAGAAAATATTTGCATGCTACACCTCTGATAAAGGGCTGATAGCCAGAATCTATACAGAACTTCAGAAAATCAACAAGAAAAAATCAAACAACCCTATTAAAAAATGGGCAAAGGACATGAACAGAAACTTTTCAAAAGAAGACAGAATAGTGGCCAGCAGACATATAAAAAATTGCTCAACTTCTCTAATCATCAGGGAAATGCAAATCAAAACCACAATGAGATATCACTTAACTCCAGTGAGATTGGCTCATATCAAAAAGTTCCAAAACAACAAATGTTGGCGGGGATGTGGACAGATAGGAACACTCATACACTCCTGGTGGGACTGCAAATTAGTACAACCTCTATGGAAAGTAATATAGAGATGCCTCAAGGAACTAAAAGTATAACTACCATTTGACCCAGCAATCCCACTACTGGGTATTTACCCAAAGGAAAAAAAGACATTCTATAATAAAGACATCTGCACTTGAATGGTTATAGCAGCAAAATTCACAATTGCAAAGTTGTGGAAACAACCCAAGTGACCATCAATACATGAGTGGATTAATAAAATGTGGTATATGTATACCATGGAGTATTACTCAGCAATAAAAGACAACGGTGAATTAACACATCTGGTATTATCCTGGATGGAGCTAGAGCCCATTCTTCGAAGCAAAGTATCACAAGAATGGAAAAGTGAGCACCACTGGTACTCACCATCAAATTGGTACTAACTGATCAATACTTATGTGCACACATGGTTATAATATTCATCAGGGGTCGGGCAGGTGGGAGAGGGGTGGACGGGATGGGAAACCTACACCTAATGGGTGCGGGGTGCATTGTTTGGGGGATGTTCACGACTGTAGCTCTGACTTGGGCAGTGCATAGGCAATTTATATAACCAAAGTGTTTGTACCCCCATAATATTCTGAAATAAAAAAAAATAATCTTAGATCTTTTGTCATTGCCATACAAATCTCTGAGGATCTGTTCATTTTTTTCAGTTTATTTTTCTGTTTCCTATTTTTTTTCAGGTTAGGTAATTTCTATTAATCTGTCCTCAAGTTCAATGATTCTATTCTGTGTGATCGCCACTTGACTATTGAAGCCATACAGCAAGGTGAAGTTTTAAAAAATTTCTTTTTTTTTTTTAATTTATTTTTTAAATTTCAGAATATCATGGGGGTACAACACTTTGGCCATACACATTGCCCCTGTTCTGCCCGTGTCAGAGCCACAATCGTGGTCATCTCCCAAACTGTGCTCCCCACATCCATTCAGTGAGAGTTTTTCCCATCCCTTCCACCCCCCTCCCGCCTGCCCACCCTCAGATGAATGTTATTGTCCTGTGTGATGTAAGTGTTCATCAGTTAGTACCAGTTTGATGGTGAGTACCAGTGGTGCTTGTTTTTCCAATCCTGTGACACTTCCCTTTGAAGAATGGGTTCTAGCTCCAACCAGGATAATACCAGATGTGTTAATTCACTGTTGTTCCTTATTGCTGAGTAATCCTCCATGGTATACATATACCACATTTTATTGATCCACTCATGTATTGATGGGCACCTTGGTTGTTTCCACAACTTTGCAATTGTGAATTGTGCTGCTATGAACATTCGAGAGCAGATGTCTTTATTATAAAATGTCTTTTTTTCTTTTGGATAAATACCCAGTAGTGGGATTGCTGGGTCAAATGGTAATTCTACTTTTAATTCTTTGAGGTATCTCCATATTCTTTTCCATAGAGGTTGTACTAATTTGCAGTCCCACCAGCAGTGTATGAGTGTTCCTATCTGTCCACATCCCCGTCAACATTTGTTATTTGGGGATTTTTTGATATGAGCCAATCTCACTGGAGTTAAGTGATATCTCATTGTGATTTTGATTTGCATTTCCCTGATGATTAGAGAAGTTGAGCACTTTTTATTGTGTTGTTTACACCTGGCTAGTGGGTGGCAGAGCTCAAACAGCAAAACTGTTAACACATGTTTAGGAAGAGTTGGAAACTTCTAGAGTCTGAAATTGTCCCCAAACCCTGCACAATATTCTGGTCCTGCCAAGTTTCCTTTCTTCTTCATTCCAAATAGTAATAGTAATACATGTTAGACTTTCTGTTAAATAAATAAATAAAATTTTATCTTTCTAATTAAAAAAAATTCTTATTGTCTTTTTAAGTTTTATAATTTCCATTATTTCTTTTATAACTTTAGATTCCTTGCTGAGATTGTTTAATTTTTTCATTTTATTCAAGAGAATTTGTAATTGATTGTTGAAGCATTTTTATGATGGTCACTTTAACATCTTTATCTGATAATTTCAACATGTGATTCATCTTGGTGTTAGTGTCAGTTGCCTTTTCTCATTCAAGTTGTGATTTTCTTATTTCTTGGTATTATGGGTGATTTTCAATTGTATAGTGGACATTTTTCTATTATGTTAGGAGACTCTGGGTCCTATTTAAATATTTTATTTTAGTGGGCAGTCATCCTGTTATGTTTAGTACACAGGTCATGGCCTACTTTTGTGGGCTGTGGTTCCAATGACAGTTTAATTTTCAGGGATTTTGGAGTAATTTTCACTGCTTGGTTTATCTGGTGCCACTAGGACTCCTTCTGTTGCTGGTTCTGACTGAAGAGGCAAAAAGAGTTTTCCCAGGTTGGACTGCCCAGTTTCTCTTGATTGGATAGGGGAGTCAGTCTCAGGCTTGAGAGGATAAAGAGGCTTCACAGGATAGACTGCTTTTTGTGGCAGAATCTCTCTTGCTGGTACCACCTGGTGCCCTGATATTTAGTTTTTCAAAGTTACTTTATTTATCATTTAATTTATTGATTTATTGACTTGTTCAGTAAAGAAATACGTATGGGGCCCTTACTATAAGCTAGTCTTGAATTTTTGTGATTCTCCAGGAGTTGTCGGAAGATACGACTTCTTAAGTAGTGGGGTGATGGTGGGAATATAAGATCTGAATTGACTTTAGTTAGAGTTTGAATTTAGCTAATGCTCTGAGTGAAGTTCTTACTTTACTTTTCAGAGGTGTAGCTAAGTGAGAAATGTAACAAGAGAACAACTGACTCAGGCTATTACTCAATTGTATGTTTTAGATTCCTTGTTTTATACTGTCAGTCAAAGTATTGATTTGTTTTTTAATGCATATTATTATAGAAAAATCCCACTCATCTTTCAAGACTGTATTCAGCCTTTTCTGACTTCCTTTAGGTTGGATCTATTGTCTTACTATGCATGATACTATGGTGATTGCAAAAATGGCCCCTCCCTGCATCCACAGCTTTGACACTGTTACTTTGCTGCTCCTTCCATCAAGAGGTGGAGCCTATATCCTTACCCCTTAAATCTAGATTAGCCTTGTGACTTGCCTTGGCCAATAGGAGGTAGTGGGATTGACAGCAGTCCAATTTCAATCATAAGCCTCAAGAAGCCCTATGCACTTGTTCTTTTGTTTCTCTAGGCTGCTAAAGAATGAGTGAGCACAGGGAGCAGAGGTAGTGACTTCTGTTAGGCTCTTATAGATCACACAGGCCCCAGCTGGCCTGCCAGTGGAATGCATGTCTATCTCATTCACTAGACATAAGATTTTGGAGGGTTGGGACTCTTCATTTTCATATCCCTTAAGTCTGGGAAAGTGTTGGGTGTATAGTAAGCAGTTAGAAAATGCTAATAGAAAGGATAAATAAGCAAATGATCAACATTGATGAGATCAAGACCAGAAGAAGGCACAAAAATGTGTTGTTGCACAATGTCAATTTATTGCCAATATAAGATTAATTTTTATTGGACAAAAGTAATGCCAAAGTATTTGATTAAACTGTGAGACTATTTAAAATAAAGAAAAAATTTTCAACTAGATTAAATTGGCATTTGGCTCTTCTTTGGGAAGACTTAATTAAAATTGAGTAAAGACCATCTCTTCTTTCTCTGAAGAATGTATTACCTTCTTTAAATAAAATCTAGAAAGTAGAAGACAAAAAGACAAAGTATTAGTCTTGATTTAATGAAAAGCCTTTGATTGGAAAATTTGTTTTAGCCTTGATATTATGCTTTCTGGTTTGTTTATTTCTAAAATGTACAATAATTAGGTAGTCTTGGCAATATCCATGTGAACAGCAAGAGCTGTTACTTACATTGCACAGCTAGGCAAGGTATGTAACCACAAATAGCAACCTTTAGTAATACAAAGAGTACTTACAAAGGAAGGCCTTGATGCTCTGCCATAATATGAGAAAAGATGGAGGGTGGTGTCAGTTTCCTTAGAAAATTGTCAGTAGACACTTTCATTCCATTTTTGTTATGACAGGACTTAATTTCCTACTGACTTTTTAAAAGAACAGTTCTGGGTCATTTTAGGAGCAAAGGATTATAATTTGATGGGTGGCTGCAGAGGCCTTTTTACTGCAGTGAAACAAAAAGGGTACTAGGGAGTCAGAACATACTAATAAAGGGTTTAGGAATAACCAAGAGATAAAAAAGCTAGAGAGCAAATATTTTATCATCATATCTCTTTTCCATGCACTCCATGACCTCCATATTTATTGTGTTCTCTGAAATGTAGTGCTACACATATAATTAAGAATGGGTTCTACGTGTGCTTTCTACTTGCAAACATGTGGTTGCTACCATGGCAACAGCAAAGGAACCAACAGAAAAGGCACTCTCTTATTAATGTAATTATACAACAAGCTTTATAATACCCTTAAACACTGTTTATTTCTGCATGAAGAAGACATTAAAATGGGTATTATGTTCAGCGAGATAATATTCCCAAATTCTTTAGGATCATGTGATTTTTATGTCATGATTAAGATAATGTTTATCTTATTCATTCAAGATAATAGCCTAGGAATAGCTATGTTGTGTTTTAGTTCAATTCAATTCCTCAGAATAATTGTTGAGTGCCAACTACGGGGCAGGAGCTATTTAGGCCTGCAAATGTTACAGCCATGTGTATTATATGATACCTGCTCTTGAAGACCTTACAGTCTGATATACCTACATTATTACCAAGCAAATATGATTTTTAAAGCCTGGAATGTTGCAGTAAACTGGAAAAACACTATTAATCCTTGTGAGTTGTCAGGGTGTATCAGGGCATATTGTATCAGTCAGGGTCCCTGCTGATGGACCCTCAAATTGGGTAATCTGAGATGAGTTTAATAAAGGTACAATTTATAAGCTGTGGGCAGGGTACAGGAAACCACAGGGCTAATAAAGTCCCCAGGGAGAGAGTCAAAGGTGCCATCATCACTGAAAGGACAAGGGGAGAGAGCAGTAACTGGAACCTGGAGAGAAATATGGATTGCTTGATCAAAACTGTGATTTTTTAGTTGAGGATATGACCAACTATAGTGACTCCACAAGGAGACTCAGAGGAATAAATACCCTGACCTTTCTCTTTTGCTGCCCTCTGATTTTCTGCTGGTGTTCCTCCATCCAACAGGAAGCCAGTGGGTGAGGAAACGCATTGATATAATTCATATAGTTCAATCCCCTAGGACATGAAGCAGGTGGAAAGTGGATTGAGGAGGGATCTGGAGAGAGGGTATGGGGGATATAATTACAGATACACACATACTCACTATAGGCACACTTATACACATACATATACATGCCCGTGCATACACACCCCAGACACACATGGCTATATGGGCCAACTTCTATATCTACATATAGTGTACATATTTTCTCTCTTGATTTTTTTTTTTACTGAGAATGTCTCTGGACATTTTTATATTGTAGAAGATCCATGAAGTCTGAGACCATTTCTGTCTTCAGCACTATATAGTAGGGGCTGAATTAATTTTTGGATGAAGATGAAATTCCAATAAATGTGGCCCCAGACATCATTTTTTCTCTCCAAGTGGTATTTGGACACCCTTATTTATAGGTTAGGTGGTCATTAACACCTTTTCTAGACCATATGCCCTTGACAGTATGATATTATGGGAAGAAATCTGAAGTGGGAGTTAGGAGACACTCATTCAACAAACAATTCCAAACAAGTACTGTTTTCCTGAGTTTGCTTTGTTAATTCAGCTAAAGGGAGAACACAGGATATGAAGAGAGAGTGGTTGGGATATCTCATCCCTGTTCCTCCCTGCTTCATGCCTTGGTTCTGGCTGTGGTTGAATCTCTACATGACTATAGCTTCTCCTAAGTATCTCTTCCTCCATGGTTCCAGTTCCCACAGGTTACTGTAACACTATTTCCTCCTCATTCCCCTTCAAAACTAGGGTTGGTAATGGCTTCCAGCTATGACTCATCTGTGGGTCATAATGGCCTCAGCCTTCATTGTTGCTTACCTTAACCTAATCCACATGTCTGTAAGTATTAATAGTTCTTTATTAATTAAATCTCCTCATTGAATCATTTGAGTAGAATTCTGTTTCCTGCCAGGACACCTGACTGATACATTTCCCCATCACAAATTGCTAAAAACTGCCATGCAGTTAAAAAGTAGCTATGAGTGATTATATTCCTGACATAGGGATGGAAACAGTATGAAAGGAAATGAGGCATCTTTCCTGTCCATTGCCCTGTGTATTAGTACCAAGAAAAAGAGTTTTCCCTCCTTTGTAAAATTTATAATAATAAAACCAACACAGCTGACTCTCTTGGTTCCTGGGATATCGAGGACTCCACAAGCTATTCCTGTATACCCTTATAAAGACTTAGAATGGGAACAATATTTGACCAATTAACTTTGTTCATTATATTATTTAGTAACACAATAAGCTAATAAAAAAGAAAATGTTGTGGTACTTATTTCCAGGTGATATACCAATATTTCACAGAAGCCAAGGATAAAGCTACTTTTGGAGGAGTAATTCCTCTCAAAGGCAAATTGATTCTCCTTGAGCATCAAGCATAGCTCCCGTATAATCTTCTCCTTTGATAAAACCTGCTTTTTAACTCCATGGTGGTGATGTGTACATTATACTTTCACTGTTGTTTCACCAGAGAAAAAATGCTCTAAAACTTGTTGGTCTACATGAGATTCCCAGTGTTAGTAAATTAGGTTGTCTTCAATAAAACAGATTTGCTATCATAAGGTTGCCATCAGTGTGAAACTAACCTGATGTGGAGTTGATGTCTCTATCAAGGTGGTGACATTGCCATCAAGTTTTCCTCATACTCTTGTCTTACTAGAAGAGAAGAAATTAAGTCAATGAATGGTGTTATACAGCTAGTTATTGGACGAGCAAGGGCAATAACTCAGGCCTCTTGGCTACTAACTCAGCATCCTCTCTCATACCTAGAACCTACACAGAACACAGACTCTCAGAACCCTGAAAAGTCAATCCTCTAATCCCATCCCTTTGATTGTCTAACCCCTTTTACAATGCTTCTTGAAGCATTCACTTTTCTGTAAGGTTATTGTATTTCTGGGTTGCTCTCCCTTAAATTGATCAAATCTGTCCTTCTGAAGCTTTGACCCATCGATTCAAGTTCTGTGCCTTGGGGTCATAAAGAACAAGTCAAATCCAGCTTCCATGTGACAACTCTTTAGATATTTTAAGTCAGTTAACAAATGTGTCTCCTTTTCTAGTACATTTTTCTCCAGAATTTAACAGCTAAATTCTCTTAAATATTTCCCATGTGGTATGGTTTTTGGTCTCCTGACCTCCAGACTCAGTTTGTCTTTATCCCCAAGCTCAAAGCATGTCTCCAGGTACATATTAATGGCAGTGTGTCCTGATCATCATACAGCCTTGGTTAGCTGTGGGTGCAGGCAGGCTGCTATTTCTGTCCTTTTCTGGGGGAGGTGCTGTTTTGATAATGAATGGCAGATATCTCACACAATAACCTGATAACACTAGGAGAAAAGGCAGTGGTGCTTAATGGAAAAGATGAATGCAGAAAGAATTAAGGATCCTAGGAACAAATTGCTAGTACAACTGTGTATGTCCTATTTCCAGTGCTGAGATTGAAAATGTGTGTGTGTGTGTGTGTGTGTGTGTATCTCAAGAATAGAAGGCAAAGATGTCAACAGAATAGTTTGTAGTTTTTCTACCTGTCACCAGACTCATAAATTATAACACTCATTAGAATGACTGTAAATATGAAACAAATAATAATAATACTAATAATAACCTCAAGCTAATACCAGTGATGATGAGATCATAATATCTAAAGTTTCCTGAGCAAAGTCCTATAATGAGTTAATAAGAAAATTGATGGTAAAGGACAATATATTCAATCCAAATAAAGTTATTAATTTCTTTCAGATGATATATTATTGTATTACATTAATGATCTTTCTAAAAAATTTATTTTAATAGATTTAGAGGGTATAAGTAATTTTTGTTACATGGATGAACTGTATCACGCTGAAGTCAGGGCTTTTGGTGTACTTGTCACCAGAATAATGTACCCAATAGGTAGATTTTCATCTCTCACCCCCTACCACTTTCCCTCCTTCTTAGTTTTCAATGTCAATTACACCACTTTATGATCATATATACCCCTCGTTTAGCTCCAACTTATAAGGGAGAACATGTGGTATATGTTTTTCCATTCCTGAGATGCTTCACTTAGGATAATGGTCTCCAGTTCCATCCAAGTTGCTGCAAATGACATTATTTCATTCCTTTGTATGGCTGAGTAGTACTCCATGGTAAATGTATATATATATCACATTTTCTTTATCCACTCATCAGTTGATGAGCACTTAGGTTGATTCCATATCTTTGCAATTGTGGATTGTGCTACAGTGTATATTCGGGTATAAGTGTCTTTATTATAAAATGACTTATTTTTCTTTGGGTAAATACCCAGTAGTGGGATTCTTGGATCGAATGGTAGGTCTACTTTTAGTTCTTTGAGGTATCTCCATACTGTATTCCACTGAGGTTGTACTAATTTACAGTCCCACCAACAGTGTATAAATGTTTCCTTTTCAACACATCCACACCAACATCTATTGTTTTTTGACTTTTTAATAATGACCATTCTGACAGGGGCAAGGTGGTATCTAATTGTGGTTTTAATTTGCATTTCCCTGATGATTAGTGACGTTGAGCATATTTTCATATTTGTTGGCCATTTGTCTATCTTCTTTCAAAAAACTTCTGTTCATGCCTTCTGCCTACTTCTTCATGGGGTTATTTGATTTTTGCTTGCTGATTTGTTTGAGATCCTTGTAGATTCTGTATATTAGTTCTTTGTCAAATGTACAGTTTGTAAATATGTTCTCCCATTCCATAGTTTATGTATTTACCCTGTTGATTGTTTCCTTTGCTGTGCAGAAATTTTTAGTTTAATTAAGTCCCATTTATTTATTTTTGTTGTTGCTGAATTCACTTTTGGGGTCTTAGTCATAAATTCTTTGCCTAGGCCAATGTCCAGAAGAGTTTTCTATGTTTTCTTCTAGAATTTTTATGGTTTCAGGTCATACATTTAAGTGTTTAATCCATCTTGTGTTAAATTTTATATATGGTAAGATATAGGGGTCCAGTTTCATTCTTCTGCATGTGATTATCCAGTTTTCCCAGCACTATGTATTGAATAAGGCATCCTTTCCCCAGTGTATGTTGTTGTCTGCTTTGTTGAAAATAAGTTGGTTGCAGCTATATGTACTTATTTCTGCATTCTCTATTCTGTTCCATTGGTCTGTGTGTCTACCTTTATGCGAGGACCATGCTGTTTTAGTTACTATAGTCTTGTAGTATAATTTGAAGCCAGGTAATGTGATACCTCCTGGTTTTTTTCTTTCTGTTCAGGATTGCTTTGGCTGTTAGGGCTCTGTTTTGATCCCATATGAAATTTAGGATTGTTTTTTCTAATTCTGTGAAAAATAACATTGGTATTTTGATAAGAATTTCATTGAATCTGTAGATTGCTTTGGGCAGTATGGTCATTTTAACAATATTGATTCTTGTAATCCATGAGCATGGGATGTTTTCTCCATTTTTTTTGCTGTTTACAATTTTGTTCACTAGTGATGTGTAGTTCTCTTTGTAGAAATCTTTCACCTCCGTGGTTAAATTTATTCCTAGGTATTTTACTTTTTTTGCAGCTATTGTAAATGCAATTGAGTTCTTGACTTGGTTATCAGCTTGGTCATTGTTGGTATATAGAAATGCTACTGATTTTTGCACATCTTTTTTTATTGTTTATTTCAGAATATTACAGGTGTACAAATTTTTTGTTACATGAATTGCTTTATTACAGTTTGAGTCAAAGTTATAAGTGTTCCCATTACCCAGATAGTGTGCACTGTAACTGTTAGGTGTGATTTTACCCATTCCCCTCCTCCCCCTCCCACCTGCTTGATTTCCATTGAGTTTTACTTCCATATGTGCACATGAGTGCTGATCAGTTAGTTCCAATTTAATAGTGAGTACATGTGATGTTTGTTTTTCCATTTTTGTGATACTTCACTTAGGAGAATAGTCTCTAGTTCCATCCAGGTTGTTACAAAAGGTATTAATTCATATTTTATGGATGAGTAGTACTCCATGGTATACATATACCATATTTTATTAATTGACTCATGAATTCATGGGAACATGGGTTGATTCCACATCTTTGTGATTGTGAATTATGTTGCAATAAACATGTGAGTGCAAGTGTCTTTTTTATAAAATGGCTTTTTTTTCCTTTGGGTAGATATCCAGTAGTGGGATTTCTGGATCAAATGGTAGGTCTACTTTTAGTTCTTTGAGGAATCTCCATACTATTTGCCATATGGACTGTACTAGTTTGCAGTTCCACCAACAGAGTATAAGTGATCCTCTCTCTCCATGTCCACGTCAGCATCTGTTGTTTTGGGACTTTTTGATAAAAGCCATTCTCACTGGGGTTAGGTGATATCTCATTGTGGATTTGATTTACATTTCCCTAATGATTAGGGACATTGAGCATTTTTTCATATCTTTATTGGTCATTAGTCTATCTTCTTTTGAAAAGCTTCTGTTCATGTCTTTTGCCCACTTTTTAATGGGGTTGTTTGATTTTTTTCTTGCTAATTTGCTTGAGTTGTCTGTAGATTCTGGTTATTAGCCCTTTGTAGGATGTATAGTATGAGAATATTTTCTCCCATTCTATAGGTTGTCTATTCACTGTATTGATTGTTTCCATGGCTGTGCAGAAGCTTTTTAATTTAATCAAGTCCCATTTATTTATGTTTGTTTTTGCTGTGATTGCCTTTGGGGTCTTCTTCATAAATTCCTTGCTTAGCCCAATATCTAGAAGAGTTTTTCCAACATTTTCTTCTAGAATTCTTATAGTTTTATGCCTTAGGTTTAAGTCTGTTATCCATCTTGAATTAATTTTTGTGAGTGGTGAGAGGTACAGATCCTGTTTCAGTCTTCTACATGTGGCTATCCAATTTTCCCAGCACCATTTATTGAATAGGGATTCTTTCTCCCAGTGTGTATTGTTTTCTGCTTTGTCAAATATCATAGGGCAATATGAGGATGATTTTATATCTGGGTTCTCTGTTCTGATACATTGGTCTATGTCTCAGTTTTTGTGCCAGTACCATGCTATTTTGGCCTCTGAATACTATAAAAATCTCTATGCATATAAACTCGAAAATGTTGAGGAAATGGATAAATTCTTGGAAACACACAACCTCTCTAGCCTCAATCTGGAAGAAATAGAACTCCTGAACAGAGCAATATTGAGCAATGAAATTGAAAGAGCAATAAAAAGTCTTCCAACAAAAGTCCCAGACCAGATGGTTTCACAGCCAAATTTTACCAGACCTACAAAGAAGAATTAGTACCCATACTTCAGATTATTTCATAACATCATGATGGAAGGAATCCTCCCCAACTCATTCTATGAAGCCAGTATCACCTTGATACTGAAGCCAGGAAAGGACACAACAAAAAAAGAAAACTACAGACCAATATCCCTTATGAATATAGATGCAAAAATTCTCAATAAAATTTTAGAAAACCGAATTCAGTTGCACATCAAAAAAAAATCCACTACGACCATGTGGGGTTCATCTGAGGAATGCAAGTATGGTTCAACATATGTAAATCCATAAATGTGATTCACCACATAAACAGAAGCAAAAGCAAAGACCATATGATCATCTCAGTAGATGCAGAAAAAGCATTTGACAAAATTCAGCACCATTTATATAAGAACTCTCAACAAAATGGGCATAGATGAGACATACCTCAAACTTATAAAACCATATATGACAAATGCACAGCCAACATTGTACTGAACGGGGAAAATTTGAAAGCTTTCCCACTTTTCCACTAACTGGAAGTAGATAATGTTGCCCACTGTCACCACTTTTATTTAACACAGTGCTGGAAGTCCTTGCCAGAGCAATCAGGCGAAAGAAGGAAATAAGTGTCTCCAATTGGGGAAAGAAGAGGTCAAACTATCACTCTTTGCTGATGATATGATCTTATATGTAGAAAACCCCAAAGACTCTACCAAGAGACTCCTGGAAGTGATAATAATTTCAGCAGAGGCTAAGGTTACAAAATCAATGTATACAAATCAGTAACATTTGTATACACCAACAAAAGTCAAGCTGAGAATCAAATTGAAGACTCAATACCTTTCACAACAGCAACAAAGAAAATAAAGTGCCTAGGAATATATTTAACCAAGGAGGTATAAGACCTCTACAAGGAGAACTACAAATCACTGAGGAAGGAAATTGCAGAGGATATAAACAAATGGAAAAATATATCATGCTCATGGATTGGCAGAATCAACATTGTCAAAATGTCTACCCAAAGTGATTTACAGATTCAACACAATCCCCATTGAAATACTGACATCATTTTTTGCAGATGTAGAAAAAATAATTCTACACTTCATATGGAACCAGAAAAGTGCCCAAATAGCCAAAGCAACCAAGCAAAAGGAACAAATCAGAAGGCATCACTTTCCCTGACTTCAAGCTATACTACACATCAATTTTATAACTGGAGACTTTGCTGAATTCGTTTATCAAATCTAGGAGTCATTTGTAGGAGTACTTAGGGTTGTATGCATAAGATTATATCATTGGCAAACAGAGATAATTTGACTTCCTTTTTCCAGTTTGGATCCCCTTCTTTTCTTTCTCTTCCATTATTTCTATGGCTAGGACTTGTAGTACTATGTTAATAGAAGTGATAAAATTGGGCATCCTTGTCTTGTTCCAGTTCTTAGGGAGAATACTTTCAACTTTTCCCAATTCAATATGATGTTGGCTGTGGGTTTGTCATATATGGTTTTTATTATTTTGAGGTAGACTCCTTCTATGCCTAGTTTGTTGAGGGTTTTTATCATGAATGGGCGCTGTATTTTATCAACTGCCTTTTTCACATCTATTGAGATGACCATATAGTTTTTGTTTTTAATTATGTTTATATGGTGATTCACATTTATTAGCTTGCATATGTTGAACCATTCTTGCATCTCTGGGATGAAACCCACTTGATTGTAGTGAATTATCATTTTGACATCCTGTTGGATTCAGTTTGCTAGTATTTTATTGAGGATTTTTGCGTCTATGTTCATCAGCTATATTGGAGGGTAGTTTTCTTTTTTAGTTTTATCCTTTACTGGCTTTGGTATTTGGGTGAAATTGGCTTTGTAAAATGAGTTAGGGAGGGTTCCTTCCTTCTCAATCGTTTGGAACAGTTTCAGTAGGATTGGCATCTTCTTTGTATGTCTGATATAATTGAGCTGTGAATCCATCTGATCCTAAGCTTTTATTTTGTAGGGAGATTTTTAAAATTACTTATTCAATCTTGTGATTTGTCTATTCAAGATTTTTATTTCTTCCTAGTTCAATCTCAGAGCTTGTGTGTTTTTTGGAATTCATCATTTTTGTCTAGGTTTTCAAGTTTGTGTCCATATACTTGTTCATAATAGGCTCTGATGATCTTTTGTATTCCTGTGGTATCAGTTGTAACCAGCTGATACCTTTTGTAACCAGCTCCCTGAACAAATTTCATTGACCCCTATATGCTTTTTTAAATCCTCTCCCTTAACTACTTGACTTTTCAATTGTTTCCCGGAAATGGTGGATTTTCTGCAAGACAAAGGAGTTGAGATTCTGAAGGCCCCTGGGCAGACTTCCTGACACCAATTCTCATTATCATCTACAACCTGCCCCAGTGGACATAGCCCCTTGTTAGTTACATCACAACATGCCCCAAGGCACATGGCCCCTCCTTTAAAAGCCTATTATTTCCGTTAGTCAGAGAAATGGATTTGAGGCAGCTTCTCTTGTTCTCCTGACATCTTTCATATTAAAAAATTCCTTTCTTCTTTGGCAATCATCATTGTCCCAATAATTGGATCTTTGTGCAGTGAGTAACTAGACCTAGGCCAAAACCCCCTTACAGTTTCAATAACAATTGTGGGGACTCATCTGAGATGGCATTGCTCATGGTTCAGTGGCTGTGGAGCAGGAGAGACCAAAATCCTTGCTTAGCAGCTGCCTATCCATATTTGCCAGAGAGCAGCCTTGGCCTCTCCTGCTAGCTCTGCCATTATCAGCCTCCAATGCATTCATGATTGCCTCCTGATTGCCCCAGAAGAAAGGACCTCTGGATTTTGACATTTGTGTCCAGATGGGTGAGTGCTATTGAGAGGATTCCCCTCTCAATTTGGGGAATTATGAGGGAATTCCTGTTTGTTTTAAGTTGGATAAGCTCCCAACCGTTTGTGAGAGTGGGAACTGAAAAAACGGTTTTGATTTGGCACTCCCAGGGCTTATTAGGTGACATTGCATTTCCTTTGTTTGAAACCTTTTGAATTTCTCCTTATACTGTCTGTTTATCTATATTGGTGTGTGGCATGTAAATGTAGAATCTGTTAAGCTCTTTGTCTCTATTTTCATTTTGCCTACCTTAAATTTCCTGTTGATGGTATTGTAAGCATAGTCCAAGGTCTGGGAAGTTAAAGGACACCTCCAATGGTAGTTACTCTTGTGACAGGTTCTAAGGTTTGAAAGGTTGAAAGACACCTCTGCCCTAAGGTATCAGAGATTTGAAAGACCTCTCCTTCCGTGGAGGCAACCTGACCATCTTGTGGGAATACCTATTGTTGGAAAAGGAAAGAAAGGAATGGAAACATAATGTATACAGATTTACTTGGAACTTCAGAGGATCTCATGGCTAGAATTCTAACATGAAAGCTATTGAAACTTTGTGTGTGTGTGTGTGTGTGTGTGTGTGTATGTATTTAAAGGTGTTTTGTGTATGTACATGTATTATATGTTATGTGTACATGGTACCAAACTTGGTTTATAAATAAAAAAGGTCTAAAAAATTAAGTAAATACACTGAAAGAGTTTTCAATTTCATGTGAATTTAGTGATCTTTGCTAAATGAGCTGTTTTTAAAAAAAAATTATTGATAAAACAGCAATAAAAGTATCTTCAAAATTGTCAGCATACATTTTTGCCTGGTTGTAGTCATCATTTTATATTTGAAGGGTTCAGAGTATGACACAAAGGTTATAAAATTAAACCCAGTCAAAAAAAATGATCTGGGTGTTTGTATGATTTTTAATAAGTAAGACTAATATTGTTGTTTAAAAAAACAGCTAAATTTCCTGAGTTATTGGCAAAAATATCCATGTTTTTAACTTTAAGTTTCTTACTCAGGTAAAAATGTAGACATGCCTATACAAAAATGTAAATTAGAATAAATAAAACATGAAGTAAATAGGAGCATAAAAACAGAAACTTATGGTCAAAGGTTTATGAAGATATTTGGGGTTTTGTCTCTTAATTCTTGTTGTAGATGCAGTTTCTTCCATTGACTTTACTGTCTGTGGAAAGGTACACATAAAATCTGTTTCTGACACACTCTTTCTGTCATCGATATTAACAGTACCATTAGGGCTCTAAAGCTGACCTAGGAGCTGTAGTTACAAGACCTTAAATCAAAATGGAGGCTTCAGTTGTCCCTTTAGTCTGTCTGGCTCACTCTTGATTAGTTGTGAGTATGGGTTGCAAGCTAGCATGTTATGTGTACATTGTGTTGCCATAGCGAAGGCCTTTACCTAAGAAAATGTGAAAAAGAATCCTTGAACTGTTAATTTTTGTTTAGTAATTATTCTTAGACTCCAAAAAGAATCTCAAAACAATCTTACTCTTTGGAAGTATTACATATACTTGAATTTGCATTTAAGTAGAAAAATGGTTTGAAACCATTTACATTGTTTTTAAAATAGCTTGGTCTTGATCCTTATGTAAAAATGTTATGACTTTGTGTCATTATTTGAGATGATAAGGATTGATGTTAGAGGTTTATTTGGGCTACAGTCAGGTGATGTCATGTCAATAAATTTATTTTGGGATATTGGTATTTTAGAAACATCAAATTAGTTAACATCTTTAAGCAAGATGTGTTCTAAAACTTCTACTGTATTTATAGAACTTAAAAATGTTACATTATTCAGAATAGCAAGTCTTACTAGAATACTTATGTTTGTTATTTTGGTAGGTATTTTTTAAGTTTAAAAATAATAATTAAAACTACATTTTGTGATTGTTTATTGGTCTATGTTTTAAAATTCCTTTGCTTCTCTTTTTCCTCAATTTTGTTTAGGAAAATATGTTTAGATATTAAATTTGTTTAGAAATTGAATGACTTTGTTGAGGGCACAACTAATCACATTGCTTGAATATCTAATATTCACAGGCTATCAAAATGGTTAACAGAAAAATAACTTAAAATGATAGCTAGAATAAAAGTAAACTGCCAAAATAAATTAGGTAAATGTAAATGAGATAAATGCTTATGACAGACAATTCAAGATTTCTTTCTTCCTAGGTTTTCACTAAGGTTTGGGATACTGGCAGTTAAAATTTCTGGTTAATGTATGTGATACTATATATAAAGTGAGGCACAAATAAATATATATGTTTTTATTAAAAAATTGTAAAACACATAAAATGCTGCTCTTTATTAAAAAGAATAATTTTGTTTAATTTGGGGTTTATTTAAAGTTTTTTACAAAGCAAGCTAAAAAATCCAAAATAGGAGAGAGAGAATGTGAAGAAGGTTATAAATACAAAGATATATTTTGATAAATAAGGTTAAACAAAAAAGAAAATAATTTTACATGAAAAAAGATCTTATAAGGTAAATTTTAGTCCTAAAGTAAAATGGCTGATTATTGAAGAAAATTTTAGGACAACACAAAAAGTCAAAGTATGTCATAGATGGTTGATGAAAGTTATAAAAATTATAAAGGAATTTCGTATGTGATTGAGTTGCCTATAATTAAAAGGAAAAATTTTAGGTTAGAATAACAAGGTTCTCTTAAAATATTAGTTTGTTCTTAGTAAAATTACAAGAGGTCTTAATTCTACTTCTATAATCTGCTTCTTTTCAAACTTCTCAGATCTATATCTCAGAAGTTAAACTTTTGCTGTGTCTTACTGCTTTCAGCAATTCCTCCCCTTGAGAGAGCCTGAGATGATAACCCTCTCCTTCGATCTTTACTTTGGCTCCTGTAATTCTTTCTTCCTCTAGTTCTAACTCTGCTCTTGAGGTCTGATGCTGAAATGTTTATCTTAAAGGTCTAAAAGGCAGTATTTTTTCTTGGCCTCTTGATATGTCTGAATTATTCAACATAATCAAAAAATCTTCCCATGCTGTTACTAAGAGTTGTGTATCCCCCCTCTCAAGGTATTAGTCTTCTAGTTTCTCATTTCCTTTATAATATAATGTTCACTCATGACCCTGGATGCAGTCTTCTTGTGTCTTATAAATTCTGGTACCCTTTTCATGAGGTTTGACTTCCAAGTTGTCTAAATGGGTTTCCCATTTAAAAAAAAAAAAGCCAATTGCACTAAAGAAGGTTTTTCTTTACCTTTTGATAACTGGCCTAAGAAACAAAGATTTTATGTTTTATCAAGATTATTCCCATGTTGTCCTTCTTAGGTTTTTGCTTACTTGGGAAAACTGAGCTTTTAAAAGTTAAGGCTTTTTCTGACTGCCTTTAAAGTCTTCTGATTATCACTCTTGGTTAAGTGAATTGCTATTATTTTACAATAACCTGTGATTCTGTTTTGATAAACTGTTTTGAGCCTTCTAACATCTTTGACAAATGTCCACAAAATCTAGTTAATTTGAATGTTTAGCTACTTGTAAGCTTCTGTTTTCCTGTCATTGTCGGAACTAGGCAGGACTTATAACCTTTTTGTTTACAATGTTGTTTGTTCATTCTGGCACAAGAGTCTCTAAATCCTTAGCTCAAATTATTTTTCAAATGCTTGTATTTTGCATAGAAAATTCCTACAAATCTGACAGTAGCTCGATGCTTATAGATAAGTTAATTTTATACCCTTGCTTCTGGCATTTGGTGTTTTTGCCCTTATGTTGCATAAAAGGTTTTAAAAGTTGATAAATGCCTATCCACCTCCATTCTTATCTGGCCTATAACATTTCACTGGCTAAACGTCTTTTGACTTCAAGTCCCTTGGCCACAGGGTCCCACTGAGGGACAGGATGGAACCAGGGAAGGTAGCCACACCACCCCAACAACGATGGGACCAAATAAAAGTTTGGCCATTGATGCTGCCTCTGGCAAATCTTGGCCAAAAGGTGAGCAATGTAAACTAAAA
This sequence comes from Daubentonia madagascariensis, assembly GCA_023783475.1. Lineage (NCBI taxonomy): Eukaryota > Metazoa > Chordata > Mammalia > Primates > Daubentoniidae > Daubentonia > Daubentonia madagascariensis. Next base: position 957,501 of record JAKFHU010000522.1, read on the forward strand.
TAAAATCCTAGGCATCCCCCCACCGACTAAATGGACCCCCTCTTGGCCAAGGGAAATATCCTAAAAAAACCTTAAAACTGAGTTCTAACCATGAGAGAAAGGGAGGTTGGACATGCCTCATCATTCCCCCATTCTACCCATCAAAAAAAAAAAAAAAAAACAAAACCCTGGAACCTAGGAATACTGGTTTGTTCAAGATCTACGGGTAATAAACCAAATAGTGAATGATAGTCATCCTGTGATACCTAATCCTTACAACTTTATCTGGAAACTTTGTCTGGATGCTTTCCATTGCCTTCCTCTTGCTCCCAAATCCCAAGAACTATTTGCTTTTGAATGGGAAGACTTAAAGTCTAAAGCTATATGCCAATACTGCTGGAATGTCCTTCCTCAGGGATTTAAAACTCTTCAACAATCTTCGGAAAAATTGTGGCCAGAAATTTGAGGGAAATAGTTTTGGACAAGGGAACAATTTTACAGTAGATAGATAATATCCTGATAGCCAGTGAGACTGAAGCTAAATCAAGACAACATGCTGTAATTGTATTAAATTTACTGGCTGACAAAGGATATAAAGCATCTCAGAAAAAGCTCAGATCTCGCTTCCACTGTCAAATATTTGGGGTTTGAATTGTCTCTTGGAACTCAGAACTTCCTCCCAGATTGAAGAGAGGCTGTAAATTGAATAGTAGTCCCTATTACCCACAAACAGTTGCAAGGATTCTTGGGTATGGCAGGATTTGTCAGATTTAGATTCCTAACTTCAGGCTAATAGCAAAACCCCTCTATAAAAGCCTTAAAAAGGGAAGAGAAAGAACTCCTTACTTGGACCAGAGAATGCCACAAAGCTTTCTTGACTATGAAAGAAAAATTAATGACAGCCCCCATATTGGGCCCTCAGACTTTTATAAGCCTTTTGATTTGTTAATTCCAGAAAGACAAGGAATTAAATTCAGGATATTGACAAAAACTTTAGGGGATCATAAGCAACTGGTACCTTATTTCTCTAAGCAACTGGATGTGATGACAAAAGGATGGTCCACTTGTCTGAGAGTAGTGGCTGCTACTTGTGATATTTTACAGGAAGCTGAAAAGTTTACCCTTGGACAACTGATGACTATTCATACCATGCATTATGTACTACCCCTACTAGAACAAAAAGGAGGCTTTTGATTAATGGCCAGTGGCTGGATGGGTAAATATTAGGCTACTTTGTTAGATAATCTTACTGTAACTCTGAAGGTGATGTCTACCTTAAATCCATCCACCTTGCTGCCTACAGACTCTTGCTCCCCAATGCATAATTGCATTCAAATTATTGACAAAGTATATTCTAGTTGCCCAGATTTGACTGGTCTGCCCCTGTTGGACCCAGATGAGGAGCTCTTTACCCAAGGAAGCAGCTTTATGAAACAGGAACAACACAAATCTGGGTATGCTATAGCTATGACCCTTATATATATTTTTAAATTATCTCCCTTAACTAACTACTTGACCTTTTGAGTTGTTTCCCAGAAATTGTGAATTTTCTGTAAGACAAAGGAGTTGAGATTCCAAAGATCTCTGGGCAGACTTCCTGAAGCCAAGAATTACCATCCCCCACAACCTGTTCCCAATGCCCAAAGCCTCTTGTTAGTTACACCATGACCTGCCCCAAGGTACATTTCCCTCCTTTAAAAGCCCGTGATCTCTGTTAGCCAGAGAAAAAGATTTGAGTCAGCTTCTCCCATTCTCCCAATAAGACACCTTTCATGTTAAAAAGTTCTTTTCTCCCTTGTCAGTCCTTGTTTTCTCAACAATTGGATCTTTGTGTGATGTGCAACTGGACCTAGGCCAAAACCCCCTTGCAGTTTCATTAACACTTTTTCATTATGAATGTGTTTATTTGGATCTTCTCTCTACTTTTCTTGGTTAGTCTATCTAGTGGTTTATCAATTTTGTTTATCTTTTTGAGGAACCAACTTTTCGTTTCATTGATTCTTTGTGTTTTTTTGGTCTCTCATTTAGTTCTTCTGCTCTGATCTTTGTTTTTTCTTTTCCTCTGCTACCTTTGGGTTTGTCTTCTTGTTTTTCTAGTTCCTTGAGGTGTGATGTTATGTTGTTAATTTGTGATATTTCCACTTTTTTAATGTGGGCATTTAATGTTATAAACTTCTCTCTTAGCACTGTTTTTGCTATATTCCACTGGTTTTGGTATGTTGTGTTTTCATTTTCTTTCATTTCAAAAAATTTTTAAATTTCTGTCTTTATTTCTTCATTGACCCAGTGATCATTCAGGAGCATGGTGTTAAATTTCCATGTATTTTTATAGTTTCTGAAGTTCCTCTTAGAATTGATTTCTAGCTTTATTCCACTGTCATCTGAGAAGATACTTAATAAGTTTTTTATTTTTTAAAACTTGTTAAACCTTGTTTTATGGTCTAAAATGTGGTCTTATCTTGGAGAATGTTCCGTATGCTGATGCAAAGAATATATATTATGTAGTTCTTAGGTGGAATGTTTAGTAAATGTCTGTTAAGTCCATTTGGTCTAAAGTCCAGTTTAAGTCCAATATTTATTTATTGATTTTCTGTCTCAGTGATCTATCTAGTGTTGTGAGTGGGGTGTTGAAGTCTCCCGTTATTATTGTATTGCTATCTATCTCTTTCTTTCAGTCTAGTAATATTTGTTTTGTGAATATGGGTGCTCTGCTGATGGGTGCATATACATTTAGGATTGATATCTCCTCTATCTCCTCTTGCAGTATTGATCCCTTTATCATTATATAATGACCTTCTTTTCTTTTTTTTTTTTTTTACCATTTTTGATTTAAAGTCTGTTTTATCTGATATAAGTATAGCTACTCCTGCTCACTTTTGATTTCTATTTGCATGGAATGTCTTTTTCCACCCCTTTACTTCCAGTCTATGTGAGTCTTTATGGGTAATGTGAGTTTCTTATAAGCAGCATATAGTTTATCCATTCTGGCAATCTATATCTTTTAAGTGGAAGATTTAACCCATTTATGTTCAAGGTTAATATTGACATGTGGGGCTTTGTTTTTGTCACAGGGTTAATTATTTTCTAGTTGTTTTATAAATTCTTTGTTTCTTTTTCTCTGTCTTTTTGTCATTGTGGCTTGCTGGACTTCTGACATGTTGCCATTTAATTATTTTTTCTTCCTCCTTTGTGTGATTATTTTATTAGACCTTTATGTTTTATGATTTTGTGATGATGAATATTGACCTCTCATTTCCATGGTTAAGGCCCCTTTGAGCATTTTCTGTAGGGCCAGTCTAGTGGTGACAAATTCTCTCATCATTTGATTGTCCAGGAAAGACTTTATTTCTTCTTCATTTATGAAGCTTATTCTGGTAGGATATAAAATTCTTGGCTGACTAGGTTTTTTTTTTTCAGCACTTTTAAAATGCTATCCCATTGTCTTCTGGCCTGTAGGGTTTCTGCTGAAAGGTTTGCTGTTATTCTGGTTGGGCTTCTTTTCTAGGTAACTAGATGCTTTTCTCTTGCTAATTTTAAAATTCTCTCTTTCACGTTGACTTCAGTCATTCTGATTATAATATGCTGTGGTGAGTCCTTTTTACAATAGGTTTGCCTGGGGATCAATGGGCCTCCTGTGTCTGAATGTCTAACTCTCTTGCTAGTTCTGGGAAATTTTCATTAATTATTTCCTTAAATAGGTTTTTTAAACTCTTTGATCTCTCTTCCCCCTTGGGAATACCAATAATTCATAACTTTGGTTGCTTTATGTAGTCCCAGATGTTTCAAAGGCTTTGCTCATTCTTTCAAACTTTTTTTTCTTTATTCTTGTCTGACTTGATTATTTCAAGAGACCTGTCTTGAAGTTCTCATATTCTTTCTTATACTTGGTCTAGTCAATTCTTGAAGATTTCAAATGTGTTTTGTATTTTCTTCAATGAATTTTTCAGCTCAAGGATTTCTGGTTTTTTTTTTATAGATATCTATCTCCTTGGTAAGTTTCTCATTCCCATCCTGAATTGATTTCTTTGTTTTGGTTTTCAGATTTCTCTTGCATCTCATTGAATTTATTTAGAATCAGTATTTGGAATTCTTTATGTGGCATTATGAGGAATTCTTTTTGATTGGGATATGTTGCTGGACAATTGTTGCAGTCCTTTGGTATTGTCATATTTTCTTGCTTCTTCATATTTCCTGTATCCTTCCATTGATAACTGCATATCTGATATGCCAGTTTCTTGTTCTGATTTTTTGAAATTGCTTTCAAAGGCGAGGATTTTTTCCTGAATATGTATATATTATGTTGGTTGAGTAGGACACTTTGGCTTTGATTTTCAGTGCCTGCTGTAGTATGATCTTTGTATGATTTCTTTGGTACTACACAGGGTCAATGGTATCTGTGATTTCCTTGGTGTCTAGGCTATGGTGAAGTTTTGTTGAGGACTTGAACACAAGCTGATCCAGTCTTTGTGCCCCAGTAGTGGCAGCAGTGGGCTGAGTATACCTCATTTCAGTTCCCAGAGCAGATTAAGCTAGCATTGTTGTTAGTGTTTCCTGAGGTGCCAATTATTGGGCCTTCAAGTGACTTGCTGAGAAGCTATTAGTTGGAGCAGAAGGCCAGGTGTGTGGGTGGGTTCTCAGGCCCCTGAACAGCTGGTGTGGTATGGGAGGTGGCAGTAGTGGTGGTGGAGCCACCCAGTAGGACCGATGTGGTCTGTGTTGGTGTTACTGATAGACGCAATATACTGGGCAGACTAGTCCCCAGTCCCACAGCTGCCTGTAACAGGACTGTTGGTATTTCCCTAAGTGTGTTTAGGAGATATTAGTCTCCCTGTCCCTTCCCAGCTGGGTGGTGGCTGCAGCCACATCACCTTCAACTTGGCCTGAGGATGAGACACAGCCCTGCTTTAAATTCTCAAAATGCTGCCAGCAACAGGCTTGCAATCAAAGAGGGCAGAGCCCCTTTAAGGCAAGAAGCGTTGGCAAGAAACTGTGGGGAAAGTGGTCCACTTGCATCTCAGTCTCACAGGAGCCCACAGTAGGGTGATGGAAATTGTCCTAGGTGTAAGTAGGAGAGCTTGGGCTCCTCTGTCCCTCCTCAGCTGGGTGGTAGCTGAAACTGTGTCAGCCTGAATTCAGCCTGAGGGTGGTGCACTGCCCAGCTTTAAACTCCCAAAATGATACATTGGGCCTGTGACATGAAAGAGTTGGGCCCCTTCCAGGCAAAGAGTGTGGGCAAGAAACTGTGGAAAATGCTGTCCACTCACATCTCATTCTCAATTTCAGCCCACAGCAGGGCAGTAGGTATCTTCCCAGAGGTGTGTGGGAGCATCTGGGCTCCTCTATCCCTCCCTGGAGCTGCACAGTAGCTGCAGGTGCACCTGCAGTTCCCTGATATCTAGGCTCTTAGATAGCATCTCAAGCTGTTCTAGGCTTGGATGCCTGTGGGATTCTGCATGGGTTCCCTTTCCGGAGCAATGTTTCTGTGCAATATCCAAGCAGCTCCCTAAGTTAGGCCTGAGACCTGCATGGGTTGGTGGGGGGCATTCTCTTGTAGCCAAGATTGTAAAAGCTTGTCTCAGAGTGTGGAGCCCTAGGGGCTTCTTTCTTACTGTTTCCCCACTTCTGAGAGCTTCTCCTGGCTATTAGCCAGTCCCTGGCTGGGCAAGTTGCCCTGAACCCTCTCCTTACCCACTTTTGTTGCTTCCTGTCACTTCCCTGGGGAATCCTAGCATTCTCTCCCAGATGATCTCTCTTTTTTTTTTCTTACTTAATCTAGCTAAAAGTTTGTCAATTTTGTTTATCTTTTCAACAAACCAACACTTCATTTTATTGGTTTTTTGTATTGTTTTTATTCTCTATTTTGTTTATTTCTGCTCTGATCTTTACTTATTATTTCCTTAGCTAATTTTGGGTTTAGTTTTTTCTTATTTTTTTAGTTTCTTCGGGTGCAATATTAGGTTGTTTATTTGAGATTATTTTCTTTTTTATATAGGTGTTTATTAGCATAAACTTCCCTCTTTGAACTGCTTTTGCTATATCCCATATGTTTTGTTATGTTGTGTTTCCATTTTCCTTTGTCTCAAAATTTTTAAAAGTTTCTCTTTTAATTTTGTCATTGACCCATTGGTTGTTCAGGAGCATTTTGTTTAATTTCCATGTATTTGTAAAGTTTCTGAGGTGTCTCCTATTATTTGTTTCTAATTTTATATCATTTTGGTCAAAAAAAAGATACTTGATATGATTTTGGTCTTCTTAAATTTATTAAGACTTGTTCTGTGACCTAACATATGGTCTATTCTGGAGAATGTCCCATGTGCAGTTGAGAAAAATGTGCATTCTGTACCTGTTGGATGGAATGTTCTGTATATGTCTGTTAGGTCCATTTGGTCTAGAGTGCAGTTTAAATCTGATGTTTCTTTGTTGATTTTTTTCTCTGGATAATCTTTCCATTGCTGAAAGTGGGTGTTGACATGCCCTACTATTATTATATTGCAGTCTCTCTTTCCCTTTAGATTTATAACCCAAAATAAGTGACTGAGGAAAGATATCAATCAATGGAGCTTTATTAAGCCAAAATTTGAGGACTAGCCTGGGAAAAGCAGAAACCACAGGAGCATCTGTGACCTGTGCTCTCTGAAGAGGAGTTTGGGAACTCAGAATTTAAGGGGAGAGGGCACACAGAAAGAAAAAGAGGAGGGGATGGGCAGTGAGGCAAATGGTTACATTCTTTTGAGACTTTAGTTAGTGCCCAGGAATTCCACATTTTACATAAGATAAGGTAATTGTTTGAAGAGAAGAAGGGAGTAAAGGAAGAGTCAATTATTTAGATGTACCTAAGTAGGTGGAAGAATGATTGATCTTGTCTTGTCTCTAGTCTGCACCTGAGAAGATAAACTTGTATTCCACATTATTAGAGTGGATTCAAACATATTTTAGTTTTAGGAGGTAGACTTAGCCTGTAGACCTAAAGTCACAATTTACATGTCCCTGTTTATGGGAGGCCAGAATAGAATTTCCCTATGAATGATCTGTGGGGGCAGTCCATGTAGATGCCGGAGGCGTTTTGTCTTTCAGTGGGAATCTGGCTAATGTGTAATGTTAGTAACAAGTTTTCATTTGGAAGGGGGTGTTGCATGACTCAGTCTCTAGGTTTGACCTTCCCTTTTGCATAAGAAGTTGGGGGAGTGGTCCTGAGATGTTTATTTTTCTTTACAAGATCTATTAATATTTTCTTTATATATTTTGGTGCTCTGATGTTGGGTGCACATATATTTACAATTTTTGACTTAATGTCTATTTTATTTAACAAAAGTAAAGCTACTCATGCTCTCTTTTGGTTTCTGTTTGCATGGAATGTCTTTTTCCATCCCTTGATTTTAACTCTGTGTATCTGTAGGCATGAAGTGAGTCTATTGTAGATAGAATATAGTTGGGTGTTGTTTTTTATTGATCTATTCAGCCACTTTATTTATTTTAATTGGAGAATTTAATTCGTTTCCATTCAAGGTTAATTATTGATAGGTTAAACCTTACTACTACAATTTAAAAAAAATATTTACTGGTTCTTTTGTAGTTAGTTCCTTCCTTTCTTCCTCTCTTACTGTCTTCCTTTGTGGTTAAGTGATTACTATTAGTATGTTTTGATTCCTTTTTTAGTTAGTGTATCTATTATAGATTTTTGCATTGTGATTACCATGAGGTTTACAAAAAACATCTTGTAGTTATAGCAGGTTATTTTAAACTGATAACAAATTAACTTTGATTGCAAAAGAAAAAGAAAAAGAGAGGAAAAGAAACTATAACTTTTGCCTCCTCTCCCCCTCACATTTTGAATTTTTGATGTCACAATTTACATATTTTTATATTGCATTTCCATTAACAAATTATCATAGTTATTATTTTTAATAATTTTATCTTTTAACTCCATACTAAAAATATTAGTGATTTACACACCAGCATTACATTTTTAGAGTATTCAAAATTTGACTGTGTACTCACTTTTAACAGTGAATTATATACTTTCAGATGTTTTCATGTTACTCATTAGCATTATTTTCTTTCGTCTTACAGAACTCCCTTTATCATTTCTTGTAAGATAGATCTAGTGGTGATAAAGTCCTTCAAGCTTTGTGTGTCTGAAAAAGTCTTTCTCTCCTTCATTTCTGAAGGACAGCTTTTCTGGATATAATATTCTTGGTTGGAAGTTTTTTCCCTTTGTCATTTTGACATATCATCCCATTTTTCCAGGCTTGTTAAGTTTCTGCTGAGAAGTTTGCTGTTAGACATGCTGTTAGATATAGCTCTTATGTGTTATTTACTTTTTTCTCTTGATGCTTTCAGGATCCTCTCTTTGTCTTTAATCTTGACAGTTTGATTTTTATATGTTGTGCAGTAGTCTTATTTGGAGTGAGTCTGACTGTAGAACTTTGGCCTTCCTGTACTTGGATATTTATATCTTTCTCCATGTCTGGAAAGTTTCCTGTTATTATATCATTAAATAAGCTTTCTACTCCCTTTCTTTATTTCATCTCCTTCTGTAACATCAATAGCCCATATTTTTTCTCTTTTGGTGTTGTTCCATAATTCCTGTAAGCTTTCTTCATTCCTTTTTATTGTTTTTGTTCTGTCCTGAGTGTATATTTTCAATTAGCCTGTCTTCCAGTTCACAGATTCTTTCCTTTGCTTGATCAATTCTGCTATTGATGCTCTCTATTGCATTTTCATTTTGTTCATTGTATTTTTCAACTCCAAGATTTCTGTTTGATTTTTTTAATTCTTATTTTCATCTATCTGATAAATTTCTGAATTATTTCTCCATATATTCTTGAAGTTTGCTTAGTTTCCTTAAAATGGCTATTTTGAACTATTTGTCAGGGCTTTCTTCTATCTCCATCTCTTTAGGATCAGTCGCTTGCACCTTATTTTGTCTGTTTGGTGATTCATGCTTTCCTGATTGATCTTGATCCTTGTGCTGTGCTTCAGTGTCTGTGCATTGACATAGGTACCTAATCTAGCCTTCAAAATATGGCTTTGTTTGTGAGATTCCTTAAGGAGTAAGCCTGTTCAGAGATTCAGGGAAGATTGGCTAGTGAAGACCCTAAGTCATGACCGCTTCTGCCATTGCAGCACATGAGGGCACTCCAAGCCCATGACCACCATGGTTGGAATCCTTTGTCCACCAAGTCAGACACAGCACTGTGTTGCACCCATCGCTCACCACTGGTAAGACCAGCACAGCACTGGGGATCATCCAAGGTATACAGCTACTGAGACCTGCCCACCACTGAGGTTTATTTGGGGCCCAAGACTGCTGTAGTCATATGGTGGTGGTGTGCATTGTTACATGAGTCCATCCCACCAGGGCTGCAGGCTACCATCTGGTGCTGGGGCAGGTGTAGAGGCTCCATTCATGGGCACCAATCTGGTGTCAGGAGCCAAGGGGTTCTGCTCTATAATGAGTTTTAATGAGGTAAGCCAGTACTGGGTTGCAAGGCAATGTCCTATGCCCACCTTTTTCTCTGTCCCTTAAGCACATGGTGTCTCTCTCTGTGCTGTGCTGCATGGAATTTGGAAAGGGGTAAAGTGGGCAATCCTGTATCCACTGAGGCTGATGCAACATTAGGTTGTACCTGAATCCCACTACTTCTGAGACCAGTGCAGCAGTGAGATGCACACAAAATCTGCAGGTGCTATGGCCTGCCTTCCACTGAGGTTTATTCAGTGACTGAGGTCGCTGTAGCCAACCAGCAGTGATGCAGGCCAGAACATTAATCTATACCACTAGTGTCACTATTTCTTGTATAGCACCAAGGAAATCTAGAAGCTCTGTCCATGGGTACCAGCCTGGTGTCAGGGGCCAAGGGATTCTGCCCAGTGCTGTGTTTTACTATGGCAGGCATGGTATTGTGTTGCAAGGCAACATTCTGCACTTATTTCCTTCTCCTTTCACCAAGTGGACTGTTTCTCTGTCCATGCTGCACTGCCTGGGGTTTGAGGGGGATGATGTGGGTAATGTAAAATTGTCTTTCCTATCCTCTTCAATGCATATCTTCTTATTATTATGCTGAAACCTCATACTGTAATATCTCACCTGGTTTCCTGAGCTCTTGTGAAGGTTTATTTGTGTGTAAATATTTCGAATTGATGTTTCTGTGGAGGGATGATCCCTGAACAATTCTACTCTGCTATCTTGCTCTTCCCCTCCATCAATTTTTCTTAGATTTAGATTTTAGATTTTTAGATGTGCTAAATGATTAAATTTTATGGGGACCCATGATTAACAATTTATTGCTACCATAAAGTCTCAGGATACAAAATTAATACACACAAATCCATAGCCTTCATATATGCTAATAACAATCAAGCCGAGAAACAAATTAAAGATGCAATACCTTTCACAATAGCACCAAAGAAAATTAAATATTTAGGAACATATTTAACTAAGGAGGTCAAAGACCTATATAGAGAGAATTATGAAACACTGAGAAAAGAAATTGCAGAGGATGTAAATAGATGGAAGCCCTACCATTCCCTTGGATAGGCAGAGTCAACATAGTAAAAATGGCTTTGCTACCTAAATTAATTTACAGAATCAATGCAATCCCTATCAAAATACCAACATCATTTTTTGCCGATCTAGAAAAAATAATTCTACGCTTCGTGTGGAACCAGAGAAGACCCCGTCTAGCCAAAGCAATCTTAAGCAAAAAGAACAAATTGGGAGGCATCTATCTACCAGACTTCAAACTATACTACAAGGCTATAGTAACCAAAACTGCATGGTATTGGCACAAGAACAGAGACGTAGACCAATGGAACAGGACTGAGAACCCAAATATAAAACCAACCTCATACAGTCACCTGATCTTTGACAAATTCCAGACAAATGTACACTGGGGAAAAGATTCCCTATTCAACAAATGGTGCTGGGAAAATTGGATGGCCATATGTAGAAGACTGAAACTGGACCCACACCTCTCACCTCTCACAAAAATCAACTCACAATGGATAACAGATCTAAACCTAAGACATGAAACCATAAGAATTCTTGAAGAAAACGTTGGAAAAACTCTTATGGACATTGGCCTAGGCAAAGAATTTATGAAGAAGACCCCCAAAGCAATCACGGCAGCAACAAAAATAAATACATGGGACCTGATCAAATTAAAAAGCTTCTGCACAGCCAAGGAAACTATCACTAGAGTGAACAGACAACCTACAGAATGGGAGAAAATATTTGCATGCTACACCTCTGATAAAGGGCTGATCACCAGAATCTATACAGAACTTAGGAAAATCAACAAGAAAAAATCAAACAACCCTATTAAAAAATGGGCAAAGGACATGAACAGAAACTTTTCCAAAGAAGACAGAATAATGGCCAGCAAACATATAAAAAAGTGCTCAACTTCTCTAATCATCAGGGAAATGCAAATCAAAACCACAATGAGATATCACTTAACTCCAGTGAGATTGGCTCATATCAAAAAATCCCCAAACAACAAATGTTGGCGGGGATGTGGACAGATAGGAACACTCATACACTGCTGGTGGGACTGCAAATTAGTACAACCTCTATGGAAAAGAATATGGAGATACCTCAAAGAATTAAAAGTAGAATTACCATTTGACCCAGCAATCCCACTACTGGGTATTTATCCAAAGGAAAAAAAGACATTTTATAATAAAGACATCTGCTCACGAATGTTTATAGCAGCACAATTCACAATTGCAAAGATGTGGAAACAACCCAGGTGCCCATCAATACATGAGTGGATCAATAAAATGTGGTATATGTATACCATGGAGTATTACTCAGCGATAAGGAACAATAGTGAATTAACACATCTGGTATTATCCTGGTTGGAGCTAGAACCCATTCTTCAAAGGGAAGTGTCACAGGATTGGAAAAACAAGCACCACTGGTACTCACCATCAAACTGGTACTAACTGATGAACACTTACATCACACAGGGCAATAACATTCATCTGAGGGCGGGCGGGCGGGAGGGGGGTGGAAGGGATGGGAAAAACTCTCACTGAATGGATGTGGGGAGCACAGTTTGGGGGATGACCACGATTGTGGCTCTGACACGGGCAGAACAGGGGCAATGTGTATGGCCAAAGTGTTGTATCCCCATGATATTCTGAAATTAAAAAAAAAAATAAATAAAATATATAAAAAAAAGAATTTATTGCTACCATAAATAACACAAAATGATGCTAACATAGTGGCCACCTTTTAGCAGAATGACCAAAAATGGAAGCACACACAATCACTTTCTAGTGAAGCTGTCTGCTTGATCTCTTATCAAGCTCAAGAGCATTTGTCCTCCAGCACTAATAATCACCATGAATGTTGGAATTTCCTGATTTGAACTTGAATCCTATTTCAGGGAATTTCATTTTTAACTTGGTTAGATAAACTATTCTTTACATTTTAATTCAACAGATATTTATTGAGTACCTACTATATGGCAGGCATTGTGTTAGGTGCTAATGAAAAAATCATGAAAATTTAGCATCTTTTCCCTTCAGGAGTTCATGGTTCAATAAGGGAGTCAGATGTCTATATAAATGACAGTATAATGGGATAAGGACCTTAACAGCATTATGAATAAAGTGTGGTAGAGGCATAGAATAGGGATAACTAACTGTTTTGGAAGAGAATCAAGGCTGACATTTGACCTAAATCTTTAAAAATTAGTAAGGAATTCCTAAACAGAGAAGTAGAGACATAGAATATGTGCCAGGAATAGTTCTAGGTACTTTGGAGTGAAGTCCTAGTCAGTGGAAGAAACAGACATAGATGTAAGGTATAATATAAGGCAGTTCTAAAAGTACAAAATGCAATGAAAAGACTGAGTTGTTGAGATTAATTCTGGCCAGGAGAAGTGCATGTGGGCGAGTGAGTCTTTGCCTTCATAACTACACATAAAAGTCCTGTACAAAAATTTCCTTTTGTGTGGTCCAGAATATAACATAAGTCAGTAAATTCACTCAAAGAAACCTGACCAGAAAGAAAAACTCTACTTGAATTATAGGATATTACGAAGTCCATCAGTTCTACTTTTTGGGTGTGGGCAAGACTCAATGAATGTCTCCTTCCATTAACATGGCACAGATATCATCAATCCTAAGAATTAGATAGATAGTCCAACTAGGCAGTTTTGTTTATAGCCTTCTAAAAATCATAAAATATTATTATGTTCTTATCGGGCTTAATAAAGACAACTATAGCAGTTGGTTACTTTGAAAAGCATTGAGGCTCAATAATTACTCTCTATCTACTATGTAAGTCAGATTATTCACTTCCTGCTCAATATTATCCTTTTTCCTCTCATAACTGTCCAATCATAATCTATGAATACATTTAAACTCTAAAATTCTATTTTGACATGATTGGTGTTTGTCCTGAAAGAAATTCTCTTCTTATTTAATGATTCTATTAGCATTTAGTAGTCTAGTCAAATCTGATTACACAGAGTTGACTAACTTTTGTCTGCCTCTCTGTCTTTCCACCCATCCATCCATCCATCCATCCACTTATCAACCCATCCATTCATTTCATCATTAATTGCATATATGAATGGAGAGCTATCCCCAGGTTATAGCAGATATAGGAGAACAACCTGACCCTCTTTTGGGGACATTCCACAATTCTCATGATAATTCAAAGAGGTGTCCATCCTGGTTGGTGCTAGAAACCACTCTTATGATCATAAACAAGCCATCCTCCATCAGCTGGTCCTTCCAGCACAAGGCAATGTGGTTTAAACTAGCCTTTCCCCTTCATATACATCCCTGAAATTATATGCTGCCATTTATTGACATTGTGTCTCCTTAATGATTTTCCTTAATGTTCATTTTAAACTTATTTCACTTGAATAAAAATGCATGGGGTAGAGGCACAAGACAGGGTTTGCTTTCACACTTCTTCCAAGGCCCTGAGTGGACTATACAACTTCATCTATTTTTTACTAAGCATTTATTGAACACTTAGCCCTGGGGATACTCAAAGAAGCAAACTAGTCTCTGCTCTTATGGACTCCAAATTCTAATAGGGGAAACCCAACTGTAATAGACTTATTCTCAGAGGATATTATGGGAGCAGAGAGGAAGAAAGGTTGGGACTGGGGAAGCTAAGTTTTGCAGAAAGAGAAATTGTCCTGGCAAAAAAGGAGAGTATAAAAAACTAAATACCCACATGTGAATTCATGGTGGTGCAACAGGGCGTGAGGAGTGAAACCTAGTAGATATGCATGTCAAGAGTATAAATTTTGAAATATTATCCCATTTTTTTCATACTATTTCCTGCTTATCATGCTGATCCACCATTTAGATAATGGTGAGGATATTTCTTATTTATTTATTTAAATTGACAAAAATTGTGTGTATTTATCATGTGCAACATGTTGTTTTCAAACATTGTGAGGTAGCTAAAATAATCTAATTAACATATGCATTACCTCACATACTTATCATTTTTGTGGTGAGAACACTTAAAATCTATTCTCTCCGTGATTTTCAAGAATGCAATACATTGTTATTAACTGTAGTCACCACGTTGTACAATAGAAATCTTGAAATTACTTCTCCTGTCTAACTGAAATTTTATATCCTTTGACCAACATCTCCTCAAATCCTCCCCTCCCCCAGCCCCTGGTAACCACCATTCTACTCTCTGCTTCTATGGCTTCAACTTTTTGAGATTCCGTATATAAGAGAGATCATGAGGTATTTGTCTTTTCTGTGTCTAGCTTATTTCACTTAATATAGTATCCCACAGGTTCATCCATGTTGTCAAAAAGGACAGGGTTTTCTTCTTATTTTAGGCTAAATAGTATTCTGTTATGTATATATAGTATGTATTCTTTATCTGTTTATCTGTTGATGGACACTTAGGTTGATTCCATATCTTGTCTCTTCTGCATAATGCTTCAGTGAATGTGGGAGTGATGATATCTCTTCAACATGCTGATTTCTTTTGGACACATATCCAGTAGTGGGATTACTGGATCATATGATGGTTCTATTTTTAATTTTCTAAGGATCCTCCATGCTGTTTTACATAATGGCTGCACTAATTTACATTTCCACTAATAGTGTGTAAGGGTTCCCTTTTATCCACATCTTTGCCAATACTTGTTATCTTTTGTCTTTTTGGTAATAGCCATTCTAACAGGTATGAAATGATATCTCATTGTGGCTTTAATTTGTATTTTCCTGATTATTAGTAATATTAAGCATTTTGGCCATTTATATGTCTTCTTTGGAGAAATGTCTGTGCAGGTCCTTTGCCCATTTTAAAATCAGGTTATTTGTTTTCTTGCTATTGAGTTGAGTTCCTTATATATTTTGGATACTAAGCCCTTAACAGATGCATGATTTCCGAATATTTTCTCCCAGGCCGTAGGTTATCTTTCAATGCTGTTAATTGTTTCTTTTGCTGTGCAGAAACTTTTTAGTTTGATGTAATCCCATTTGTCTATTTTCCCTTTTGTTGCCTGTGCTTTTGTGTTGTGTGCAGAAAAAATTATCGTGCAGATCAATGACGTGGAGATTTCCCCCTGTGTTTTCTTCTACTAGTTTTACAGTTTCAGGTCCTACATTTAATCTTTAATCCATTTTGAGTTGATTTTTATATAGAGTGTGAGATAAGGATCCAACTGCATTATTCTGCATGTGGATATCCAGTTTTCCCAGCAACATTTATTGAAGAGATTGTTCTTTCCCTACTATGGCTTCTTGGCACCTTTATAAATAATCAATTGACCATAAATGCATGGAATTATTCCTGGCCTCTCTATTCTATTCTATTAATCTATTTGTCTGTTTTTATACCAGTGTGATGCTGTTTGATTTCTATGGCTTTGTAGTATATATTGAAGGTAGGTAGTGTGATGCCTCCAGATTTGTTCTTTGTGCTCAAGATTGCTTTGGCAATTTAGTGGTTTCACACAAACTTTAGGATGACTTTTTCTATTTATGTGAAAAATGCCATTGGAATTTTAATAGGGATTGCATTGGATCTGTACATAGCTTTGGGTAGTATGGACATTTTAACTATATTAATTCTTTCAGTCCCTGAACAGATATCTTTCCATTTATTTGTGTCTTCTTCAATTTCTTTCATCAATGTTTTATAGTCTTCAGTGTACAGGTCTTTCACCTCGTTGGTTAAATGTATTCCTAAGTTGTTCTTTTTTTCTTGGCTATTATAAATGGAATTATTTTCTTGATTTCATTTTCAGATAGTTTGTTTTTAGTGTATAGATTGCTACTAATTTTTGTATGTTGACTTTGTGTCCTGCAACATTACCGAATTCATTTATTCTAACAGTTTTCGTAGAATATTAGGTTTTTTCATTTATACAATCACGTTGTCTGCAAACAGAAACAATTTAACTTATTCCTTTCCAATTTGGATACCTTTTATTTCTTTCTCTTCTCTAATTGCTCTAGCTAGGACTTCCAGTACTACGTTGAATAGACGTGGTGAGAGTATACATCATTGAACTGTTCTGTTCTTAGAGGAAAAGCTTCAACTTTTCATTGTTAAATATGATGTAAGCTGTGGATTTGTTCTATGTGGCCTTTAATGTGTTGAGATATATTCCTTCTATACCTAATTTGTTGAAAGGTGTTATCATGAAAGGATGTTGAATTTTGTCAAATGCTTTTTCTGTATCCTTTAAGATAATCATATGACTTCATTCTGTTAATGTGGTGTATCACATTTATAGATTTGTGTATGTTGAACCATCCTTGCATCTCTGGGTTAAATTCCACTTGCTCATGGTGAATGATCCTTTTAATGTACTACTGAATTTGATTGGCTAATATTTTGTCAATCTTCATATAGGTTTTCCACACTTTTTGCTTTTTCTTCTTCTCCCTCAGGGATACCTATAATTCATATATTGCCTTGCTTTACATTGTCTCATATTTCTCTGAGTGATTATTCATTCTTCTTTATTCTTTTATATGCATCTTTGACTGACTGGGTTAGTTTGACAGCCTTATCTTCAAGCTCTAAGATTCTTTCTTCTGCTTGGTGTAGCCTGTTCTTGAAGCTTTCTGCTGTATTTTGAAATTCCCTAAATGACTCTTTTATTTTTTTAAGCTCTGTTATATCCTTTCTTATGTTTTCTAGTTCTTTAGTGACTTTTTCATTTTTTTCATTTATGTCCTGAAACATTTTCTTGGCTTCTTTGTGTTGGTTTTCAACACTTTCTTCAATCCAAATCTTCTTATTTGCCCATGTTATGAGTTCCATTTCTGAAATTTAGACAATTTCCTTTTGGTTGGGGTCCATTGCTGTAGGTCTATTGTGATCCTTTGGGAGTGTCAAATTAGCTTGTTTCTTCATGTTGCTAGAGTTCTTTTGCTGGTTTCTTCTCATCTGAAACCTCTTCTCTCTGCTCAGGGCAGATAGGTTTGTGGCACACATGTTCTCCTTTTCCAGGAACTCTCCTGCTTAATGAGAAGAAGGAGAGGTCCCTAGATGGCACTTTTGTGTCCTACTCAGGAAGATTGACCCAGCAGGCAAGGGGCAGATGCACTGAGAGCCTGTAATGCAGCTGTTCTGTTATTCTGTTCCCCTGTGGTTGTCACAGCCCAAGCCAGTGCTGGATGATCTTTGTGTGCAGTGGTGCATTGTTCCCCAGGCCACTGTTATAAGCTCGTGCTGGGCAAGTCCCTCTCCACAGAGGCTGACATTGTGGGAGATTGCTCTGCCCATGTCTCCCCATGGCTTTGGCAGTGGCAGCTGGGTGAGGCTATCTAGACATTGGTCATGGGTGTGTCAGGACTGAGGATGTTTGCTCTACCTAGGTCCAGGTGCAATGGTAGCTTGTGGCTAGCGAGTCCCTTGTGGAGCATTGACCATGGGGGTGGTTCCCACGAGGTGGAGGGAGGGAGCCTTGGGAGCAGAGCTCTGAGGCCCTGAGGCAGTGCAGGAGCTGTGGAGGGGGAGCCCTGAGGCTGTGGGGACGCGTGGCAACATGGGAATAGCATGGATGGGGCCACGGGTTTGGTGGCAGTGCAGGAGCTGGGTGGGTGGTGTTGTGGGGTTGGGCAGCATCACAGAAGCCGGGGGCAGGGCTTTGGTGTCCAGTGGCAGCACGGGAACCTTGGGGGTGAGGCCACGGGGCCCAGCAGCAGCACAGGAGCCATGTGGGCATGACCACAGGACCCAGTGGCCATGTGGGAGCCATGCAGGCAGGCCATGGGGCTGGGTGGCAGCATGAGAGTCTCAGGGGCATGGCGCAGGGTGCAGGGTCAGGCTTCTGGGTGGCTAGGGCTTTCCCCCTGCCCATGTTCTGCCAAGGCAGTCTAGTAGGGCTTCTCAGGTGGTGTCAGTGGTGCTGGTTCTGCTTGAATCCCCCATGGTGGGAAAGGGGTGCTCAGCTCCGTCTTGGGGTGTGAGTGTCCACTCTCCCTGGTCCCTCCCAGACCCAGCTGGGGTGATACAGATGCAGCTTCAGCAAAACCAAGCCCTGTGCTGACCAGGTAGGTGCTCTGGAGCTGAGAGCTCAGAATGGCGTCAGTTGCAGTGACCTGGGAACAGAAGCCACTGGGTCACTGCTGTGCCTGTTTCCTGTGCAGTGTCACTGCACAGGCTCCAAGCAGCTCCCTGATGAGTCTGGAGGTCTTTAGTGGTGGTAGGGACCCCCTCACAGCTCCAGCAGCATTGTCTGTGGGGGAGGAGTGTGGAGCCCCAGAGTTCTCTACTCCTGTCCTTCTCCACAGGTGGATGCTTCTCCTAGGTACCTTCCAAACCTGCCAAATGGATCACCCTGTCACCATCTCCTTCACTCTGTGTGTCCCCTGTCACTTCAATGATTCACAATGCTCTCACCAAGAAGACTTACCTGTAGATGGGCATTCACCCGTAACTTTTGATCCTCTCCAGGAAAGCAGCACATGCAGGCTGCTTCTAGTCCACCATTTTGCCTAGTCTTGTTTGGTTTAATCTGATTGGAGATCTTTGACCTTCTTCTACCTGGATCTTTATATCGTTCCCCAGATTTGAAAAGTTTTCTGCTATTATTTCTTTAAATAAGCTTTTTTTTTCTTTATCTTTCTCTTTTCTCCCTCTTTAAGTACAATTACTTGAGTATTTTCTCTTTTGATGGTCTTCCATTAATCCTGTAAGCTTTCTTTATTCCTTTTCATTTTGTTCTTTTTTATTTTCTGACTGTATATTTTCAAATAGCCATCTTTGAGTTCACAGATTCTTTCTTCTGCTTGATCAATTCTGTTAATGCTCTCTGTTGCATTTTTTCATTTCATTAATTGTATTTTTCTGCTCCAGAATTTGTGTTTGTTTTTTTTCATAAATTCAAACTCTGTGTTAAATTTATCTATGACATTTATTATTTTTCTGATGTCGTTCAGTTGTTTCTCTGTATTTTCTTGATATTTGCTGAGCTACCTTAAAACAATTATTTTGAATTCTTTCTCAGGTTATTTAGAAAAATCCATTTTTTTAGGGTCAGCTACTGGTGCTTTATTTTATTCCTTTGGTGATGTCCCATTTCTCTGATTGTTCTTGATCCTTATGACTGTGTGTTGGTGTCTGCACATTTGAAGAAGTCTGCACATTGATTCTTTTGGCTGTGTTTTGGTGTCTGTAAGCCTTCAGACTGAGTCTGTGGGGGCTGGCCTGGTGGTGGGGTGGGCCTAGAGACTGGGTTTGCTGGGAAGGCTTGGAGCCTGGGGCTATGGGATTTGGCCTGGTGCTGGGATAGTTCTGTAGGCTCAGTCTCTTGATACTTGCCTGATTTTACTGGGGCATGCTTGGTGTTGGGGTCTGAGGCAATGTCCAGTGCTCCCTTCTCCTTTCTTCCTCCAAGTGTAGGATATCTCTGCACTGTGCTGCCTGGGGTTGGGAAGGGGTGATGTAAAACTGTAATTTATACCCACTTCAATGTGTCTTTTTTCATATATGTGCTTCACTCTGATGCTATAATCTCTCACTGGGTTTCTGGAACTCTTGTTAAGGTATTTTTGCACACGGATAGTTGTTCAAGTTGGTGTTTCTGTGGTGAGATCCTATTTTGTTATC
This sequence comes from Daubentonia madagascariensis, assembly GCA_023783475.1. Lineage (NCBI taxonomy): Eukaryota > Metazoa > Chordata > Mammalia > Primates > Daubentoniidae > Daubentonia > Daubentonia madagascariensis. Next base: position 977,551 of record JAKFHU010000522.1, read on the forward strand.
TTTTTGATTCCCCTGGTAAGAGTATGTCTTAATATGTTTTGTGTTGCTATGACAGAATACCAGAGGCTGGGTAATTTATAAAGAATAGAAGTTTATTTCTTATAGTTCTGGAGGCTTGGAAGTCCAAAAGTATGAATCCAGGACTTGGAGAGGGCCTTCAGGATGTATCATCCTACTGTGGAAAGGTGAAAGGGCAGGTAAGCATGTGCAAAAGAGAAAGCTTGAGGGGTTGTGCTCACTTTTGTAAAAAACTGTTTTCACAATAACTGACCCACTCCTGCAATAACTACATTAATCCATTCATGAGGGCTCTGCCATGACCCAATCATGTCTTATTAGGCCCCACCTCTTGACACTTTTGCACTGGGGATTAAGTTTCCAACATATGAATTTTGGGGGACACTTTCAAACCATAGCATTTCACCCCAGCCTCCAAATTTCCTGACCTTCTCACAATGTAAAATACATTAATTCCATACCAATGGTCCCAAAAGCTTTAGTTTGTCCCAGCAACAACTCAAAATTCCAAAGTCCAAAGTCTCATCTAAACTAGATATGGGTGAGACTCAAGGCAAATTCCACGAGCTGTGAGCCTGTGAAATCAAAACAAGCTATCTATTTCCAAAATACAATGGTGGCAAAGGCATAGAATAGACATCCCTATTGCAAAAGGGAGAAATAAGCAACAAAAAAGGGATAACTGGTCCAAAGTAAGTTCAAAACCCAACAGGGAAAACATTAAGTCTTAAAGCTGGAGAATAATCTCCTTTAACTCCATGTCCCACATCCTGACCACACTGCTGCAGGGGTTAGGCCCACAAAAGCTTGTGCAGCCCTTGCCATATGGCTTTGCTGGGCTTAGCCCATGCTTCACCTCTCCCAGGCTGGAGTGTCATGCTGGTGGCCATATTGTTCTCTGATCTTGGGTTTGGTCCAACTTCTGCAGCTCTACTAGGCATTGCACTAGTGGGTTTATCTATGGTGGTTCTGAACCCACATTACTGCTTATCATTGCTATAGTAGGGGCTCTCTGCAGTGGCTCCAACCCTGCAGCAGTTTTCTGCCTGGGTTTCCAGGTAAGCCATGACATCCTCTGAAATCTAGGTGGAGGAAGCTATACCACCACAGCTTTTTCATTCTATATGCCTGAAGACTTAACACCACATGGACACTGCCAAAGCTTATGATTGTACCTCCTGGAGCAGTGGCCAGAGTGGCACCTGGGCCCACTTTAGCCATGGCTTGGGAGGCTGAGAAGGACTGTGCTGGAATGTGAGGAGCATAGACCTAATGTGGCTCTGAGCTGCAAGCCCATGGAGGGCACCACAGGCCTGTCCCTCAAAACAAACCATTCTTCCCTTCTAGTGCTCTGGGTCTGTGATGAGAGGAGCATCCTCAATGATCTCTGGAATGCCTTTGGAGTCTTTCTTCCACTGTCTTGATGAATAGCATCTGGCTTCCTTTTAGCCACACTAATCTCTTTGGCAAATGTTTGTTTGACCATACCCTTAGTGTTCTCACCGAACACACTTTTTCACTCTTTACATGGACAGCCTGTGAATTTTCCAAATCTTTCTACCCTGCTTCCATTTTAATTTTAAATTGGCACAAGAACAGAGACATAGACCAATGGAACAGGACTGAGAACCCAGATATAAAACCATCCTCATACTTTCATCTGATATTTGACAAAGTAGACAAAAACATACACTGGGGAAAAGAATTCCTATTCAATAAATGGTGCTGGGAAAATTGGATAGACACATATAGAAGACTGAAACTAGATGTACACCTCTAACCTCTCACAAAAGTCAACTCATCATGGATAACAGACTTAAACCTAAGACATGAAACCATAAGAATTGTTGAAGAAAACATTGGAAAAACTCTTATAGGCATTGGCCTAGGCAAATAATTTATGAAGAAGACCCCCAAAGCAATCACAGCAGCAAAAAAAAATAAATAAATGGGACCTGATCAAATTAAAAAGCTTCTGCACAGCCAAGGAAACTATCATTAGAATGAACAGACAACCTACAGAAGGGGAGAAAATATTTAATTTTAAATTCTGTCTTTAAATCATCCCTTTCTTCTTGCATCTCACTGTAAGCAGGCAAAAGCAACCAGAATGCCTTGTTGCTGAGCTATTTCTTATGCTGGATATCTTATTTCATTGCTCTTGAATTCCAGCTTCCATAAAGCCTTACCAGGGCATGGACACAATGCAGCCGAGTTCTTTACAACTGTACTAGGATGGCCTTTCCTCTAGTTTCCAATATCTCATTCCTCATTTCTATCTGAGATATCATCAGAATGAACTTTACTATCCATATTTATACCAGCATTTTGGTCACAACCACTTAAATAATCTCTAAAAAGATTTAGGCTTTCCTTAGTTCTGGGGTCTTCTTTTCAGGCCTCACCAGAATCACTCTTAATACTTCATTTACAAAAATATAGGTTTTGCTAGCCTGCTCCTTCACATTCTTCCAGCCTCTACCAATTACCCAGTTCCAAACCCTCTTCCACATTTTCAGGTATTTTTTATAGCAACAGCCTCACTCCTCAGTACCAATTTTCTGTCTTAGTTTGTTTGTATTGCTATAACAGGATACCATAGACTGAGTAATTTGTAAAGAATAGGCTTATTTCTTACAGTTCTGGAGGCTTGGAAGGCCAAGAGCATGGCATCAGCATCTGGTGAGGGCCTTTGGGCTGTGTCATCCCATTGCAAAGGCAGAAGGGCAAGCCAGTATCTGAGAAAGAGAAAGCACCAAGGGACTGGGCCACTCTCACAATAACTGAACTACTGCCTATAACTACATTAATCCATTTATGACAGCTGAACCCTCATGACCCAATCACTTCTTATTAGGCCCTACCTCCCCAAACTGTTGCATTGAGGATTAAGTTTCCAAACATGTGAATTTTGGGGAACACATTCAAACCATAGTAGGGTATTTCTAACAGATGCCATCAGAACATAATTTGCATATGTGCCTTGGAATTTATGTCACAATCCCCACTCCCCTTATCCTCCTCTTCCCCACCCTCCCCATGGGCAACTGTTTACCAATGGCTGATGGGATGAGAGGGTAAATATTCCAACTCCCTTGTCCCTTGAGGGGGGAAACTCTGAAAAGTGATCTCCATTGTCTACAGGGATAGAGCCTAGGATAGAGCCAAATTTACTTTCTGCAGGACTTAGCTTGATATTACATCTTTGCTTATCATCTTTTCCTTACCTATTCTACTTCCTTACTCCTCTATAAGCTTTTTGTGGAAACATGTCATGATAAATTACTTTCCCACAAGTCCTTATCTCAAGGTCTTTTTCTGGAAACCCAATGTGAGAGAATATTCTGTACTTATTGTTCTCAGGGGACAGTTGTTTTAAAAGAAATACAAAGGGGGAAATAAAGGTATCAGTGCTCAGCTTTTCAGGCTCAAAACAGCCTTTTGAAACTCCCGGAAGAGATAATAATATTGAGAGAAAAAAAATTGAGTTGCAAGAATAGTGTCAAGAATCATATCCCTGAAGAATTCAGGACACAAAGCTATGGCATAAATAAAAGGCATGGAAACATATAAAGTTAGTCAGGTCAGTTTTTCCCACCTGCTTAAATTAGGTAGGGTTCTCACAGGCTAGTGTGAAGGAGAGGAGGGTCAGAGATGCAAATATGGAAGTTAGACCTTGACGTGTGTCCCTGAGAATATGTCCACAAGCCCTTATCTCTGAGAACGGGTCCTCAAGCTCCCATCTCAAGCCTCCCCCTGAGAGGAGTGCAGAATGAGCTAATTTGAGAGAGAGAGTAGATGACTTGTGGGGTCCTGTGGTCATCGGAAGGAGGGCACAGATTGCCCTGCGTGTACTTGACAATTGGAGACCAGAGGGAAATGTGGATGCCTTAGAATCTACTAGCAGAGCTAGAAGATAAGGACTATAGATAAGTGGATACTTAGCTATCTCAATGATGCCAGCTTGGGTAGATTATGACACCTGAATACCAGACACTACTTTCTCATCCACACAGTACATCATGGCTTTTCTCCTGGAGTGTAGTAGAAAATTTTGGTGTCCACACCACATCCTTTTGACCATCCTCAGATATTAGCTGCAGCTATGGTAGACAGTTCTTGTGAATACTATCAGCAAACTACCCCAAGCATGCAGTCAAATTTTACACTTTACTTTCTTAGGACTTTTTCTGAAGATGGAAAGACTTGCTCAACCTGCCTACAAGGTAGCCCAGAAGTACAGGGCAATGAATGCTCCCAGGGGAAACTCTCAATGAATGAGGAGTGGGAGCTGGGGGATAATTGTACCAGCATCTGATTTGTCAGAGATAACTATGAGTTGCATTCTATCTAGTTCTCAAGGAGCCCCAGTAGGATAGAGCACCAGTTGCTCACAGCTCAATAACAAACTCTTTACTGGCTTTTCCTTTTCCTGTATGTCACTCTTCTTGCTCTCTCATTCCTGTTTGCAAAGATTACATCACAAACAAACTACCAGAACTCACTCCTCATGTCAGATGCTGCTTTTAGGGTAATCCAATCTAAGGCATGTGGAAAAGAAGAAAGGAAAGAACTCTCATTTGACTGAGAGTGACTTACCTTAAATTAACCAAGCCTAACTTTTTGCCGTTAACAGAATAAAGGTTCAAGATGGAAATTTAGTTCAGTTATAGATAAATAAATGTTATATTTCTGCCTACCTCAACTCACAGTCTGTGAATAGTTTATCTACTATACATGCTACTTTCAGTTCCTTACAATCCCATTGTCTCTTTTTGAGGAGAATCACCCTACTTAAACCTCCATGCTGAGAGAAGGTATCTTGGCAAAGAGTAACCACTTAATGAACTGGGAATGGGCATATGGCTCAGGGGCTATCAATTCTGGTTGGCTGGTGGTATATGAGGAGATTTATGGCCAAAAATTGTGCCTAGAAGAGCAATGACAATTAACTAGATCAATCGTAGGCTCTACTTTTGGCATCTGTACACAAATAATGAACAGGAATAATGGAAAGTATCAGACAATTGGTAGTAGAAAGAGAAATAAGATGTATAGAAAGAGAAACAAGGAGTGAAAGAATAGTGGTGGAATACTATTGCAAAGCTCCATAGAATCTTGTTGCTTAAGGGTTGACCAAATGGCTTGATGCCATAGGTCCTGAATGGCAGCAACTCCTGGTTTTGTGTGAGATTCTTTGCTTCTACATTAATTTATAAAGTTTTAGCAGCAAATCCTGACTACCTTAGATGGCTAGATTATGTTTCTGTTTCCTATAATCTAAAGAGTCTAACAAAACCATGTCCAAGTAATTGCAAGTAGTTCATTAAGAGACTGAAGTAAGAGGCAAGAGATAAGACTGGAGGCCTAGGCAGGGTTAAAGTACCTATCTTGAAGGTAATAGGGAGACAGTGAAGAATTTTAAACAAAGGAATGCCCTCTCCCATCAAAAGCTGAACTGAATGCTTGAAATTTGGCAAGACTGGAAGTGGAGAGAGTTTGGAGGGTTTTTTTCTATAATCGGGTCAAGAGACAATGAAGGCCTGAAGCCGAAGGTATGGCAGGTTTGATTGGGAAAATGATGAGACAGTTTTAGACTCTGCAAGTTTGAAGTTCCTCTGATACATTCAGGTGAGATGTCTAGAGCCTGTTGGATTTATGGGTCTACAACACAGGAGAGATATCTGGGCTAGTGATACAGACAAGGGAGTCATTAATATTGGTGGAAGCCATGGGTAGAGGTAAGAACTCCCCCAAATATTATCCAGAGTGAAAGGAGAATAGGATTGAGTGTGGATTCCTGGGAACAGTGAAATCTAAAAGGGAGAGAAGAGAAGGAGGCACTTGTAAAGGAGATTGAAGAGTTACTATTAATAGATAAGTGGAAGGAAATCCAAGAGGTGTTCTCTCTCTGAGTTCTACCAAATGTACACATCTATTGCCTGAATGAATATCTCCCATAAATCCTTGGAAAATATTCTTTGGAATGTATAATTACTTGTGTTTATTTGGTTAAAAATACATAAATTTTGCATAATACTTAGTGGACATATTAAATAAGTCTAAATTAAGACAAGAGTGAAACACAAGGGCTGGGTTTTTTTTTGCATTTTTTTATTGTTTCAAGATATTACAGGGGCACAAATGTTTTTGGTCACATGAATTGTTTTTGTAAAGCTTGAGTCAGGGCTACAAGTGTGCCCATCACCCAGATAGTGTTCATTTTGCCCATTAGGTAGGTTTTCACCCATCCCCTCCTCCCCCTACCCCCCTGATTGATTTCCACTGAGTTTTACTTCCATCTGTGCACATGTGTGCTCATTGGTTAGTTCCAATTTAATAGCGAGTACATGTGGTGTCTGTTTTTCCATTCTTTAGATACTGGACTTAGGATAATGGTCTCCAGTTCCATCCAAATTGTTGCAAAAGGCATTAATTCATCCTTTTTTATGGCTGAGTAGTATTCCATGGTATACCGCATTTTGTTAACCCACTCATGAATTGATGGGCACCTTGGTTGATCCCACATCTTTGCAATTGTGAATTGTGCTGCAATAAACATTTGAGTGCAGGTGTCTTTTTGATAAAATGCCTTCTTTGCCTTTGGGTAAATACCCAGTAGTGGGATTGCTGGATCGAATGGTAGGTCTACTTTTAGTTCTTTGAGGAATCTCCATACTGTTTTCCATAGAGGTTGTACTAATTTGCAGTCCCAACAACAGTGTATAAGTGTTCCTTTCTCTCTGCATCCATGCCAGCATCTATTGTTTTTAGACTTTTTAATAAAAGCCATTCTAACTGGGATAAAGTGATATCTCATTGTGCTTTTAATTTGCATTTCCCTGATGATTGGTGACCTTGAGCATTTTTTCATATCTTTATTGGCTATTTTTCTATCTTCTTTTGAAAATCTTCTGTTCATGTCTTTTGCCTACTTTTTAATTTGGTTGTTTGTTTTTTTCTTGCTGATTTGCTTGAGTTCTTTGTAGAATCTGGATATTATTAGCCCTTTATTGGCTATATAGCTTGCAAATATTTTCTCCCATTCTGTAGGTTGTCTATTTGCTCTGTTGATTATTTCCTTAGCTGTGTAGAAGCTTTTAAATTTAATCAAGTCCCACTTATTTATGTTTGTTGTTGCTGTGATTGCCATTGGGGTCTTTTTCATAAATTCTTCCCTAGGCCGATATCTAGAAGAGTTTTTCCAACATTTTCTTCTAGAATTATTATGATTTCATGCCATTTAGGTGTTTTATCCATCTTGAATTAATTTTTGTGAGTGGTGAGAGATAGGGATCCTGTTTCATTCTTCTGTGTGTGGCTATCCAATTTTCCCAGCACTATTTATTAAATAGGGCTTCTTTTCCCCAGTGTATGTTGTTGTCTGCTTTGTCAAACATCATTTGGTTGTACGTGGATGGTTTTATATCTGGGTTCTCTGTTCTGCTTCACTGGTCTATGTCTCCATTTTTGTGCCAATACCATGCTGTTTTGGTTAGGGCTGAGAGTCAAATCAAAGACTCAATACCATTCACAATAGCTACAAAGAAAATAAAATACCTGTGAATATACTTAACCAAGGAGGTGAAAAATCTCTACAAAGAGAACTATGAAACACTGAGGAAAGAAATTGCAAATGACACAATCAAATGGAAAAGGATATCATGCTCATGGATTGGCAGAATCAACACTGTTAAAATGTCCCTACTACCCAAAGTGATTTACAGATTCAATGCAATCTCCATCAAAATACCAACATCATATTTCACAGATCGAGAAAAAATAATTCTATGCTTCGTTTGGAACCAGAAAAGAGCACGAATAGACAAAGCAATCTTAAGCAAAAGGAACAAATATGGAGGCATCACACTACCAGACTTCAAACTATACTACAGGCCTGTTTCTTTTTACTCACAAATGGCAGAAGACATGCCACACTTTGAATCACAGTCCTAATGGCTGATTCATCACCATAGTCTGTGTACCCATCTCACTCTCTGCTGCCTCAATCAACCACATATTCATAGCATCTATCCATCCTTCCAGAATTTATTTTTAAATAAAAACTAATTGTAAGATTTTGTGTATTGATAAAGTATAAAATGTTGCTTCCATCTCCTCCATTCTTATATTTGCTTCCTTTTTTCCATTCACATTGGCATATGACATTGCTGCTCTCACCAAATGAGCCATTTGAAAGGGGAATATGAATTTAACAGTTTAAACCATTTTAAAAAGAACTATATTTTGCTCTTTTATATTTACAAAAATTATAACAATTGTAGAATGAAGTGACAATTCACAATTTAGTGGTTTGGATTGGTAATGCATTTCCACCATCACAATTTAACAAGTAGATACTTGTGCAGGATTTAAAAGTATAAAAACAATCACTTGGGGGTAGAAGTGAGGATTTTTGAGAAGTACTTTCTTTCAGGTTCCAAAAAGTGCCTAAATAAATTGAAGGGAATTATATGTATATTCTCCAAAAGCCTCATAATTAATCCATTTTGGGAATATAAATAAGGCTTTAAATAGCAATATGATGCAGTATGATCCTTGCTGCTTACCAGGTAGGGCAAAATATGAAACTTCCCCCTTCTCCCCACACAAATGAAGATTAACATAAGAAAAGCATTCAGCACATCAGAACTCATAATCAGAATAGTTCATTAGAAATTATTACATAACATTGCCAACATGGTGAAGTGCAACCAGCCAGATTTAGGTTTGAAACTTGTCTCTGATTCTGACTAGACATGATTTGTAAGTTGTTTGAGCCTCAGTAACATGAGCCATGGCCATTGGATCTAGCAGAGGAGATGGATCCACCAGAGGGGATGGATCTAATCTTCACTCAATCTTCATTTCTCATGGGGTGAACTAGGACTTGATCACAGTCCTGCCTTACACAGTGACTTCTATATAGCAATGCCTTAGGGTAAAATCAAGCAAGTATATTTGAGTGCCTACCACATACCTGACAATGTGCTAGAATACAACAGGGTGACTAGAAGATGTTGCCAACAATATTTCTGATCAACTAGAAAACTTTATGAACCCAAAAGTGTGTGAGCGTCATTATGTCTTAATGAGATCCATCCAGGTGGTATAACTGTGTCAATTGAAATGTACCCCTAAAAAGGTATGAAATTGATGATACTTTGTTCTTCAGGATTGGTTAAATGGATGTATAGTAAGTATAATGAAAATTAGGAAAATTAAAGATGTCTATAAGCCTCATCATGGATACTGTACACAGTTGAGAGTTTCTCCTTTTTTATTTTCTTCTGAACTTGGCTTTAAAATGTATAAACTTTTATTTTTGAGTTAAAACTTTAGCATATGTTCACTGTAGAAAATGTGGAAAATACAGGACAGCATAAAGAAGCAAATGAAATCACCTATAACCTTACTATCCTTTTGCCATTTTTTCTATACATGTATGTAATTGAAACAAAAGGTATTACATTTTATGTACATATACTTTTGTATCATATTTTCTTCAATTAATATATTAGGTATATTTCCTCTTATAATACATATTCTTAGATACAATTTTAATGGCCTTGTAGTTTGCCATGACATTGATTTGCCATATTTTATTTTCTCAGGTTCTGTTGTACAAATGAATATTTTAAATGACAATAAAGAGTTGTTATTTAATTTTTCTATTTGGCATTACAAATGACTGACAGCATCACAGAGGATCAAATAGGGGTAATACACGTAGAATACTTTGAAAAGGCATAAAAGCAACTCTGAAAATGTTCTTATAAATATATAAGGCAAGTAAATATATCAAAGGTAAGAAGGCAAAGTGGAATACATCTCTGAATTAAGTGAAATTTTAGAAAGGAATAGTCCTCTACAACATCCTATAAGTAGGATAACAACAAAGTGAATTTTCCAAGACAGTTCTGGCTTTATATACTTTGTCTTGTTGACTTTCCATTAACCATCAAAATGTCCAAATTTCTCAATATCTCAAACTATTTCTCAGATTGTTTTTTGTATCTGGAAGCAGCACAAACACCACTGAATTGTAACATTGGGATGAAAAAATATGATTTCCATATAGGTATGAAACAGCCCCAAGCCGATTGTACTTCTGTTTTTCTTAGCAGATGATAAGCCCTGTTTAAAAAGTAATTATTGCCTATATGTATTTTTAAATTTTCTATAATGAATATATATTATTTGTGTAATTTTTAAAAGTTATACATTGTGTCAGACTGTATTTTCCATGATGGCCATAACAATATCTCCCATTTCTACATTCTCTTCTTACAATGCACCTTGCCATTCCCTCACTAAGAAGTGGAGTCTATGTCTTCTTCCCTTGAATTAGGTAGACCTCTATGACTGTATGGACCATTAGAATGCAGCAGAAGTGATACCACATTACTTATACAGCTAGGTCATAAAAGGCAATAGAGCTTTAATCGGGCTCTCTGTCTCTCTCTCTGAGATGCTTGCTCTTGGGACCTAACTGCCATGCTATGAGGGAGCCCAAGCTATATGGAGAGGCCACATGTACGTGTTCCAACTAATAGTCCCAGCTAAGGCCCCAGACAACCGCCACATCAATCACCAGACGTGTGAGTGAGGAAGACTTTGAGATGGGTTCAGCCCTCAGAAACCACCTGCATGCACCTGAATGAGAAACTCTGAGTAAGAACTGCCTATCTGAGGCATAAAAAGCAATTTGAAAATGTTATTATAAGTTCTCCAAAAAGAATAAAGCTAAAGTAACATAGAGCTCTGAATTTAGTGAAGTTTTAGAAAGGCATAGTCCTCTACAATGTTCTGAAAGTAGGGTAAGCACATAGTGAATTTTCTGTGACAGTTCCCCATACTGACAAAGCATGAGATGGAAGGGTGTGGACAGAAGAATCACCCAGTTCCTCATTCTACCTCAAACAAACTTATAGATGTGTGAAACCTACCATTAGATGAGCTCAAAGAAACCATAGCCTGGCTCTGACAGTGAGGGGACCAAGACTTGCCCTTTAAGAATTAATCCCTAGCCCTACAAAATACTCAGTGCCAAAATTAAAGAAGGATGAAGAGATGGACAAACGTTCAAGTAGCTTCCAAATTGCCCTTGTTTGTTTCCTCTCTGCACAGTATGTGACCCAACCTATTCACTCCCTAGATAGATCTGCTTTCCTAGCCCTAAACTTTTGCATTTGATTTCTCAGAGCCTAAGATTCCTTCTTACAGCCTGATGTCACCGAAGACTGGTATTCCTGTAACAGACCTTTTGTGACCCAGGTCCCAGAATCTCTTTCATATTTGTATGATCCCTCAAGAACAATCCTGACTTGTTTTAGGCTGTGCCATCAGTTAAAAAGGGAAACAGAAACTGTGGGTAAGTTTATGCAGAGTTTTACTAATGAAATATGCGTGATGAATGTTAACACTCAAAGTATTGATTCAAGGAGTGACATCTATCTTCTTGTGCTCATTTGCATGTGTGTTGAAAAAAATGACCAACATATGATCAAAATCCAAATGTGAAAATGGCTCTTTGATTTGTAGCTGTGACCACTATTCGCAGAGTCACTTGGTTCTCTACGCTGCCTCTCAGAGACACTGTTGTCCTGAAGCTATTGTTCAAACTGGGCTTTTCTATACCCTTTAAATTTTTGCCAGCCCTGTCCAACAGCTGCTGGTGTTTTCCAGCCATGCCTAGCAATGTAGGCCTCTCTTGCAGCTGTGATTCAGAGTGTTTCTTAAAAGCTCCCTTTGCCTTCTTAGTTTGTGGTTACTTCAGTTCTCCACTCAGTAGGGTTTGAGTATCTGTTGTCTACCATCATTAAGTAGGACTGGGTTAACATTAGCATTTCATCAATACGGGCAGATTGACTATGTTTGAGAGCCCTCTTTTTAATTTATTTGTTTATGCAAGTTCTGGTTGTCTATTGCTGCATAACAAACCACCCCACACTTAATGGTGTAAACCAGCAATAATCATTTATTATCATTATTATTATTACTAATTCTCACATTTCTGGGGTTTTCCATCTCCTGAAATGAATATTATGAGCCATCTTTTTAATTGCTGGGGAGCAAGTATAAAGGTTGGCTTTTACTAGGCCTGGCAATGTAGGGGATGTTGAAATACAAAGTATATGCATTACACATGGTGGTGATAAGCTGGACATAGTGAACAATCAGGTTGACTATTTAGGTGACTCAGAGGTGCAGGTTGGGCTCCCTGGGAAGCAGACTCTCTTGAGAGAGAGATTTGCACGTAGTAGGTGTATTGGGGAATGCTCTACAGATCAACACCTGGAGAGCAAGGGAAAAAAGTGGGACTAAACAGAGGAAAAAGTTGGGCATTAACACAGTTCCAAAAGAAGGCTCAACTGACCCCACAGGGAGCCCTAATGCTGGGACAACCCTTCATGGTTGTCCTATTTTATAGCAAGGGAGCTATGTCTTTATATTTCTCCATTATGCTCATTGGATGTAGGTTGTCCCTGGGAAAGACACATAACCTTAAACAAAGCAGCTCTTTCCAACTAAGGAAAAATTTTGGAGAGAACTGACAGCTGAGGGCTGTCTCTTGGCTGCATTCCCAGCAGCTGAGGGAATGAGTCTGGTCCTGAAGAGGAATCTGGATGACACAACATGGTATTTACTACACTCAGAGTGGATGCAAGGATCCGTCCTCAAGCTGTGTCAGATATGGTTGAGGGATTTGACCTGAGGAAAACAAGTGCTTAGGAGAGGAGGGGAAGCAAGGGAAGCAGTTGCTGTCCCTGACCATATTCTCTCAAAGCAGAATTTTCAACACTTAAAAAGATATAGATAAAAGTTGAAAAAAATATTAAAAGAAACAGTTTGAGATATCTGATTGAAATATCAATTTTTGGACCATGAGATGAATAGAGATGGTACTGAAAGGGTGGTGCCTTCTATATGAATGGTCTGTAAAGGAGATCAATTAGAAATAGAAAGGTAAAAGGAGAGCCACAATAGAATGACATCATGGAAGCCAAAGTAAGAGATAGTTTTAAGAAGGAAAAGTAATAAGCAGTGTTCAATTTCAAGTAAGAACAGGACAAAACAGAATCAAAAGGCTAAGAAAATAGGCAGGCAGTGGTTACTTTGGACAAAATCATATCAGATAGATGGTTGGGGCAGAAGTCAGATTGCAATAAAGAGTGAGTGTGAAATTGAGAAGGGTTATCATAAACACAAACCACTTTTTTTCCATAATCTATAGAGAAAGAAAATATAGGCCCATCACTGTATTGAGATCTTAGTCTGAGGAAAGTTTTCTTTTGAAAATGGGAATGAATTTTTGCACATGGGTATAGGCTGAGAGAAAGGAGGTAGGGGAAAATGAAAAGTTGAAGATAAAGACAATTAAGAATAATTGATGAGGCAATGGAGTCCATGGCACATATATAGGAGTTAGGTTTGGATGGTGAAGAAATCTACTTCTTCAGAGGCAAAAAAAAAAAAAAAGTAAATGAAATGGTTTTATGTCTTCATGAATGATACCACAATAACCTCTTATTTATTAATATTAAGGACTGTACCTGGGAATAGGATTAAAGTGAGAAATACTAACACACAGTAAGGAGTAGATGACTTATTTAGGATTCTAATACTGAACCAATGTGATTGACTGGGATATTATTTATTAATAAAATTATACAATTTTAAAGAAGAAAGTGACCATTTTATGCAATGCCTCAGATTGGCTACTATGACCATAAATGTAAGGTTTATTGAGGAAAATGGCTCTAGGTGGTTCCAGATACTGAAAGGACCTTGTTTTGTATCATATGATCCTATACCCCTGGTCTCAGCTGACTGGACGAGTGGGAGCATTTAACTGTAAAGCACAGGGTGTCTAGTGGTCCAGGAAATGGCCTGTGAGAACAATGTCTATCAGGGATGATAGTTATGGATTGAATCAATTTAAACTCCTTCAAGTACATGGAGTGAAAACAAAAGGAAAGTACAAGGAAATTGTTAGTAGGGGCAGAAGCTAAAAGATATACAGAGAGAAGACAGGTAATAAAGGCCCCGAGGCAACTTGGACTGTGAGGGGTTCATGGATGACCAGAATCTAGGAATAAGAAGCAATTGGAAAACATACAAAGAAGAAGATGAGGCCAATGGAATGCTCAGTGGTTGGCCCAAGGTCACACACTTAGTGACTAGCAATGTCTGAACTAGAGCACTGTTTAGATGTTTTTCTTTTTGTTTCTGCAACAAACAAATGCCTTCAACTATCCCACTGTGCCTTCCAAATCTGGCTGTGAATTAGAATCAGCTGCAAAGCTTTTGAAACATACACAGCTGATCCCTGGGCTCACTTCTGGAAATTCTTCTCTAGTAAGTCTGGCTGTAGACTTTGGGTCTGTACATTTGACAAGCTTCGCAGGTGATTTTGATGTGGGAGGTCAACTGACCTGTGTTTGGGAATCACTTTCCCAGCACATAGCTCTGTGTGCCCAAATGCTGTTAGTTACTAATTTTAAATTCGGGTCCAGGAGGAATTCATTGTTACTATGGTGACAGAGCAGGCATTAATAAGAATATTTATATTACTAAGATTGAAAATGAAGGGAATTGCATTACTGGTGTAGCAATTACTCTTTCCTGGGTTGGCACCAAACCTAGAAACTCTTGTTTAGAAAGCAGATCATGCATTCCTTCCTCTGACTCTTTAGCAAAATGACTAAGCCTAAGTATCCATTGCATTTTTGTGATTTTTGACATCTTTATATGCATACCTGTACATAAAAAAGTATTTTTCAGAAGTTCCTTCCAGAGAATGAAGTTAATGTAATTAAAGCTGAAACTCATGGCAAATATATAGGGCAAATCATAATATGGCTTGTGGGTATGGAATGGATATTTAAAGAAGGAAGCCTTTTTTATTTTTCACACTGTTCCCTGTATCTTTTATATCTGGATACCTATACAGCGTGGTCAGTACTCAATAAATTTCTTATTGATTGATTGATTAGAACCTTAGGTCAAAGTCATGGTATTCTTTCATTTTCATCTTTCCATTATCCTTCACTCTTCTGTTTTCATCTGCAGATAGAATAGAAATCCAGTAAACCAGTATCTTGTAGTTTGGAAGCCTCCAAATAGTTTTATGTTTTAAGGCATGCCTTCTCAAGGAGGTGATATCCCCTCCAAGGGGGCAAAAATCGGTTCTTGGGGGAGCCAAAAAACCTTAGGTATTTCAATGATTTGTGGGCCACACAGTACATAAACAGATGTACACTGAATCTGTGGTATTAAAATTTCATGGGTGGTGGTTATTTGAAAAAATATGTCAAAAATCCTTAGGAGGGGAGTGATAATAAAAAAAAAAGGTTGAGAAACACTTTTAAGGGTTCTACAAAATCTTGGCCACTTACCATCTAGACTGTCCTAGTGCACAGATTGCTGTGAGGAGTTTCAATGGTGGATTGGCAGAGTTAGTCAGGAGGCCTGGCTCCCTGGCTGGCCATTAAAGACTCCCTGGGTAGCACCACATTAGCAGCCAAGTGTTCTGTTTAAGGAGTACTTGAAGAATTAACACTCTTTAGAGGAGCCTGAAGGATTTAATACAATGAAGAGGATTTCAAGGGATGGCTTGGCTTTGGTAGATGAAGGCCCCTCGTTCAGTCACATAAGAGGAAATGGGAATCAAGTGATACTAATGGAGGTATTACAGTAGTGGAAAATGCAACTGGCGAATGAGTTATTCAAACCGTTATCCAATCAGAGATGTCTCAAGAAATGATGCCCCAAGAGAGAGAACAGAAGCCCGGAAATAAATGAAACCAAACATTATGACTTGCTTGAATATGTTGGATCCAAAAGTCATTCCTGTGGCAGAAGTAATGAATCTAGACAGTGTTTGTAATCATTTCTATTAGAAAAAGTCTCCAATGGAGAATTTATTTGATTATTCCGGTAAGTACATGATCTAGAGTTAAGTGAACATTTTTGTCAAATTATTGGCTTTTCTTCATATTCAGGACTAAACAAGTTTTGTTGGTAGGGACAATGCATTAAGTAGTTATAATTACTATGTATATGGTGAAATTTTGGGAAAAATAAAAAGAAATCAAATATTTAGTTTCAAATGTAATACTTATATTTAAGTTTCTCAAAGTGTGTTAATGTCAACTTGGAACCGTACATTAATCTCTTATAGCAGATTATTTTACTTCGTGTATCTCCTGTACATGGAATACCTGTGACCTATAACTCTGAGATGCTGAATTTGCAGTTCACAGTTTATCAGTGCATCGTAACTATAGACTACTGCATTTACAACACAGTATACTGTTTATTATATAATTTACTTAAATTATTATATTCATAATACAGTATATGCTGTGTTATTCTTATCCTTCACATTGTGACATAAAGAGGTCTTGGCATTATCATTAGAGCAATGTCCAAAAACATCAAACAGTGAGACAGTGCTTCGAGGCTGAATGTCTTACATGTGCCCCTTTATATCTCATATTCTTATATCACTCTGCCTGCTACTCTGTGCTAGGGAATGCTGACATCTGCAAACTGCCTCAGCAGGCTCCCTTGCTCTTTGGCTTCTGGTTTTCCCATTGGGAGGCACATGAAGAAGTAGGAAGATGGGAGGCATAAGAAGAAATAAGAAGGTGGGAGGAATAAAAGTTTGTCCCCTGCCTACTTCTTTACCTGGTTCCAAGGCGTCACTGATTCCCCTTAGCTGAAGGCCACAGTTCCTATCAGGTGTCTCCATATAGATACTCTCCCAGCTTCTGGTAATGGTTCTGTCCCCTTGTTTCTTCATGCCTCAGACTCCCTAATGTTGCTAGCCCTGGGGTACTGAAATATCTCTTGCTACTTTTCCTAAACTCTGCCCACACTTTTGTAAATGGTCCAATCTTTAAATTCTCTTCAATTACCCAGTATGAATGTGCCATCTCTTTCTGCAGGAACCTGTACTGACACCATACCATAGTGAACTATAAGATTATGACAGATCGTTGACCTTTTACTATATTATGCTATGTACAAGCTGAATTCCCAGAAAGGGACATTTGACTTTCTAAGCCCCAGATATCAGTAAATGGATTAGTTATAGCTCGCCTATGAAAACTGAATTATGCAAAGGTGGGCACTACTCCAGTGCAGAATACCATTGCATGCCATATAAGACTAATTGAGGTGCCCATTAACTGTGAAGAAGGGTTGTTGGTAGTGCAAACATTTTACCTTCAGTTTGAGACAAAAAGAATAAACAATGGACATTTTTGGAAGGTACTAGCAAGCACTGTACCCCAGAGAATTTTGCTTTTATTACTAAGAAAGGTAACAAAATTAATTTCCTGTGGAAACTGAATAATTTTTATTACTTCCCTTAAGCCAGAATTAATAATTTAGAATGGTTCAGAATAGCTTTAACAATGTCTCATACTTGGTGTGGACTTATATAGCAATATGCATGTCTATCTATCAATGTGCAAGTTTCCAAATATAGAAAATATAGGTAAGAGTTTATTTATTTACATATATAGATAGTTCTAAAGATAACAGACTGTTTTCTCCTGAAAAGTGTACATGGAACTACTTACCACTGACTGTGCCTGCCACTGAGAAATATTAAGCAATAAATTTCAAAGCAAGGAAACTTGTCATCATTTCACATCTGGAAATCCTTTAACCTAACTTTGTTCCTTGGAGAACTGAGAGGACACTGGGTTATCTCTTTATGCCTTCCTTTTTTGTGGGTGACCAGGTTAATCTGAAACTAGCTGCTTAATACATTCTAAGTGTCAATATTATTACTCTTCTTTTTTTGCAAAGGAAAATTAAATGTGCACTTTTTCCCCCTATAGTTAGGATTGTGGTTTGTTGACACCCTCTAAATATCTCATTACAGAGAACTCTATAAAAAGGTCCTTGGCACAGCAAAGGCAGATCTATCAGACAGATGTACCTCTTACTCACACTGGAATTTCTCTAGGGTCATATATGTCCACATAAGGCAGATGGCTTAATAATTACTTCTGAAGAGTTCATGAAGGCCAGCTATTCAAGGTCAGTGGGGGTGCTGAAAATTTCCATATTGATGAATACATTCCACACTAGAAATATGGGCAGAAGGAATGATTGTCCTTACTTGCCCCCCCTTCACCCCCAGCCAGGCTTAGCTCAATGTGGACACTTGATGAATAGTAATTGAGGTAGAAATTAATTGAATCAGAGGACTCCCAATGAGGGAGAAGGACAAGGACTGCGGGCATGTTATCAATTGACATGTGATGGGTTTTCCTCTTTCCCTCGAAATCTAGGAGAAATACAGATTTAAGACCTAGTCATTTTCCCCTACTGGCAGCTCCATCTGGCATTCATGTAAAGAGGTATGTAATGCAACCTTGTGTTTTGTAGTGATACAAAATCTGGCACTGGGTTTCCATGGGGGTCAGTCAGTGGAGAAGTCCTCCAAGTGGACTCCCACAGCTAGAGTGGCAAAGAGCCTGTGTTAATCTTTTTTGTCTCTATGGGTTTAGCCCTTAGAATTATGGGACCAAGCCACAACTCGGCATGCAGAACCATAATAATGATTATTTTATTTTAGGCTGTTTGTAGAACTCTGACTCTCCCGTGGAGTATGAGAGTTAGGGGAAAGATAGATTACATAACAGGGAGAAGTAAACACAGATTGGCTGGCTATGCAGTATCTGGGGTTTTCATTGGTATATTAGAAAAATATTTGCTCTGTGAAGAAAAGCCAGACAGCCTTTTCATTTATAACATTTTGGCAGTTTGTGCTGAGGTCTTTTATAACACTCAAACTATTATACTGCTAGAGTTTTTTCTTACAAGGGCAAAAGCATTGCATACACATACACATGCTCTGTCTGTCTGTTTATCTATCTATCTCTATCTAGAACTGCTTGGGTCTATTTTGTGATATACAGGTAGTGTTTGTGTTTAATAGTTCAGCTTCTTTTTGTCCTATTGTGCTATATTTCACATGAAAATATTTTGGACAATATTTAAGCATGTTTATCAATGAATTTTATTATCCCAGCAGACACTTACTGAATGTGTTGAAACATGTAGACTCACCTAACTGCCTGTTTCCTGATGATTACAGTGAGACATTTAATGCCCCCACCCCATGCCCATCCTTGTGCTCCTATCACAGGATAATAAAAAAAAGTTTGACACACAAAAGAGAAAATTTAAATTATTATTATCCAGATTTGTGAAGAATAAACATATATACTTTATTATTTTCTTAAAAGTAAAGAAAATAATGGAAATATTTTAATTCATCCAGTCACCTATTTATTAAATCATTCAAATGAAAAACTTCTGTCTTGGAAGTGACAAGGCACTCCAGACCACAAAGCAACCATCAAGAACACTAAAATCTTAGTGATTTACCAAAGCATTCTAAGAACACTCAGATTTGTCTTAATGGCTGGTTTGCAGACCTGGAGAATATGGCTACTTGAGAGCCTGAGAGTTGATTTCACGTTGAAGCAATTTACTTTGAGGGAATCAGAACTGAAGTGAGCCTACTCTCAAGCATTAGATACTTCAATTGCGCCTTTTCACCTCTGTGAGGTACAGGGGCATATTTTTAAAAATATATCTATGAAAAATAAACAAGTGAAGAACCCACTTCTGCTAGTTCCCCATGATTTGAAATCAGGCGCAGCTACACCAAGACAATGCTCCCAATAGCTTTTCTTTTCAGCGTGGATGGCCGTGCACTGTATAATAATTCAGATCTCAATAGAACATATTGTTTAACTTTCATGGGAAATCAATTTGCTTCCTACTTGGAATAATATTTAGTTGTGTTTTTCCCATCCGTTACCTGTAAGTATAGACCAATGAAGGATTCAATGGAAAAGTTTTCAGAGATTTACTTCAAATAAATTCTCTATATGTTGGGCACACATTGAAAACTTATATAAGACCTAGTAAATTAGCATAATGATAAATGTTACATATCTCTAATCCTTAGGGATATTCATAGATGGATATAGTGGATATCTCCACAAGTGTTTCCTAGGCATCTCTAACTCAACATGTCCCAAACTGAACACCTAACCCCGTCTCCTCCAACAAAACCTATATTCCCTAGTCTACCACTATTCACTTAGTTAACTAATATGAATATTGGGAACTTTTCCAAAATCCTTTCTTTCCCTTGTGCCAAGGGAAATTATGTCAAGAGTTCAAGCTGTTTACCAAATCCATTTCTTTTTATTCTTGGGCCTAGAGCTAGACTATATTTTGCAGCCCCCTATAGTAAAATGTGGCCATGGTAATAAGTACTGGTAAATGGAATGTGTGTGGGAGTGTATGAGCCATTTGCTGGCCAAAGGTTTTAAAATGATGATATGCCCCCTCTATGCTCTCTTTCTCCTTCTGGGGATTATCATGAAGTTCTAATGGTTGGTGGAAACATAAGATGGAAGGATCCCAGATTCCTGAATCATCAAATGGAGGAAAGCCCCCAGCTGACAAGGAACATCTTCCTTAAACAGTTATGTGAGCAAGAAATAAACTTTTATATTGTTTGAACCATGATATATATTTGAGTCTGTTTTGTCTACTGAATCTTAGCCTACCTAATACACTAATATTCGCAAGTTAGTCAGTTCTGTCTTGTAGATAGCTCTCAGATTCTTCCCCCCGCCTCCAGCCCAACTGCTCTTCCCTTTGTGTAGGTTCTCACTCTACTTAGACTGAGGCCCTACAATAGTTCCTGGATTAGTTTCCTGACCTGCCTTTGACCTTGCTTCCCTCCAAAGCATTATCCCAAGTTGTGTCAATATTTACCTTTCCACAATATTAAGGGAATACGTTCCAGGCTGGAACACCATTCAGTGATCCCCATCATTTACATTAAAAATTCAATGCCCTTGCCCCAGCATTGAAGGCTCTTCATAGTCTGTTCTCTGCCTTCTCTTTTGGTCCTACCTCTTGGCTCACTGACACCCTGTACCCTGTGATCCACCATCACTGATCTGCTTCTGGTTCCAGGAAAATGCTCATGCTGCTCCTTCTCCCCAGAATGTTCTTCTTCCCTCTGCTTGATCCCTCAGTCTGAAGAGGAAATTCACGGAATATCTCACTGCTTCCACCCCTAGGAGGAGGAGCATTGCTATTGTCACACAGGTATCTAATCATCCCCTAGTATTAATAGTTCTTTTTGAGCTCCTCCATTCACATAAAATGATGAGTGAGTAATGAAAGTTGTATCAAGGGTTTCAAAGGGGGCTTATTGGAGAGAGTTTTTAATCTACAACACACTGCAGACATTTAAATGTCTCCATTCGATGATTTGATTCTTCCCAAAATATTTCGTCAGGCACTCCAACATCAGGGGACTCATCTCCTTGATCATTAATGCCCTCAGGCAACTCCCAAAATTGTTCTTATTTAATATACAGTGACCTTTACTAATTTCTGATAAAATTTAAGCAATCTGAGAATTATTTCTAACCCACAGTGAGCTTATCAAAGCTTCTTTTAATAAGACTGTTCTTTCCCTACAAAGATGTTCTCATACCACCTGCTAATAAGATAAAATGTTTTTTTCACATAATTCATATGTGTTGTTCAAGTTTAAGGATGCAGACTGAGACATGTTGTGTAGTGAATGGAACTTTAGTGGGAGCAATAGAAATAGAACACTGCTGAGACACTCTTGTTTTACTTACTTGCAAGAGCATTAAGAATAGCTCCATCAACCTTTCTTTCTCTCTTTTCTTCCAATGATTCTACTTCTACTTCTACTTCTATGGCTTCTATTACTAGGATCTCAGTATTAGCTAACATTTAACAAGCTCTTCCAGTGTGCTAGGCATTTTGCTAAGATATTTACATCTTACAATATATATTTGTTGATTTTTGTCTTCCTTTAATCTTCACATTTCTATTTTGGGGGAATTGGCCATATGGAAGATTAAATAATCTGAAAACTTTCCTACAATATAACAGAAATTCTGGATAAATTATTACACATATATTTTTAAAGTCATAGCTGAGTTTGTAAGCAAGTGAAGAAATACTTAGGCATCAAAAATGGAAGAGAAATGGAAAACCAGAGTACAGCAGTCCCCCATTATCCACAGAGGATATGTTCCAAGATCCCCAGTGGGTGCCTGAAACTGCAGATAGTACCACACACTATATATATTTAATACTATGTTTTTCCTATACATACATACCTATGATAAAGTTTAACTTAAAAATTAGGCACAGTAAGAGATTAGCAATAATAACTAATAATTAAGTTATTATTAGTAAATTATTACTAAATAAAATAGGGGTTACTTGAACACAAGCACTGCAATAATGCAGCAACAACCTGGTAACCAAGACAGCCACTAAATGACTAATGGGAGAGTGGAGTATACAGTGTGGTTATGCTGGACAAAGGGATGATTCACATTGTGGGTGGGATGGAGTGGGATAGTGTGAGATTTTATCACACTACTCAGAATGGCATGCAATTTAAAATTTATGAATTGTTCTTTCCTGGAATTTTCTGTGTAATATTTTTGGACTGCAGTTGACTATGGATAACTGAAACCATGGAAGGTGAAACTGCAGATAAGGGGCAACTACTATATTAGGTAGTCCCGTATTAGGCAGGTACTATGCTATATAGTATTAATATATAACTTTAAAGGATAATCTACATGGTCTCCCAGAATTCCCCAACAAGATTATGTCCCAGTCACCCAGAGTGGTAATCTGCCCAATAATGTACACTTTACTGGCTTTCTACCCTTTTCTGTTTCCCCTCACCCCTACTGGATCCTTCTGAATCACTTCTCAAATAAACTACTTGTACTCAAGTCCTCGACTCAGGGTCTGATTTTGAGGAAACCCATGCTAAGGCAGGCCTTCACTTTTATATTCACTTTCTGCATGTTGTGACATCTTGTACTTTAAATGTACTCTAATTATAATCTCTATTATACTATCTAATTATAATCAAGGTGACACTCACAAAATTACCAAACAGCGTAAAAGATTTCTGTGAAGAACTAATAAGAACAAGAGCAACAATAATAATAATTAAAGCACAAATGAATAACAAGAAAATAGAAGTGCCCTTTAAGAATTAAATACAATGACAATCTATTAGAACGATCTATTAGCTTCTAATTAGAAGCTCCCTGAAGCCCTCACCAGAAGCAGATGCTGGTGTGATAATTCCTGTACAGTCTGCAGAACCATGAGACAAATAAACCTCTTACCTTTATAAATTACCCAGTGTCAGTTATTTCCTTTATAGGAACACAAAATGGACTAATATATAGTCGTTTGTTAGATGTATAGTTTGTGAATATTTTCTCCCATTCTGTAGGTTGTCTATTTACTCTGTTGATTATTTCCTTTGCTATGCAAAACTGTTTTAGTTTAATTAAGTCCTATTTATTTCTTTTTGTTTTTGTTGTATTTGCTTTTGGGGTCTTAGTCATAAATTCTTTGTCTAGGACAATGTCCAAGAGTTTTTCCTAAGTTTTCTTCTAGAATTTTTATGGTGTTAGGTCTTATATTTAAGTCTTTAATCCATCTTGAGTTAATTTTTATGTATGGTGAGAGAAAGGGATCAGTTTCATTCTTCTGTATGTGGCATTCCAATTTTCCCTGCACCATTTATTGAATAGAATGTCCTTCCCCCAGTGTATGTTTTTGTCTGCTTTGTCAAAGATCATTTGGTTGTAAGTATATGGTTTTGTTCCATTGATCTATGTGTCTACTTTTACACCACTACCATGCTGTTTTGGTTATTATAGCCTTGTAGTATAATTTGAAGTCAGGTAATATGATGCCTCCAGATTTGTTCTTTTATTTAAAGATTCCTTTGGCTATTAGGGCTCTTTTTTGATTCTGTATGAAATATAGAATTGTTTTTTCTAATTCTGTGAAAAATAATGTTGATATATTGATGAGAATTGCATTGAATCTGTAAATCACCATGGGCAGTATAGACATTTAACAAAGTTGATTCTACCAATCCATGAGCGTGGGATATTTTTCCATTTGTTTTTGTCATCTATGATTTCTTTCATCAGTGTTTTATAGTTCTCCTCATAGAGATCTTTCACCTTCTTGGTTAAGTATATTCCCAGGTTTTTTGTTTTTTTTTTTGCAGCTATTGTGAATGTGATTGAGTTCTTGATTTGGATCTCAGCTTGGATGTTATTAGTGTATGGAAATACTGCTGATTTGTGTACATTAA
The DNA here is from genome assembly GCA_023783475.1 of Daubentonia madagascariensis. Classification (NCBI taxonomy): domain Eukaryota; kingdom Metazoa; phylum Chordata; class Mammalia; order Primates; family Daubentoniidae; genus Daubentonia; species Daubentonia madagascariensis. The sequence goes on from JAKFHU010000522.1 coordinate 1,001,816, forward strand.
TTTGTAACCTGAGACTTTACTGAATTTATTTATCAATTCTAGGAGTCTTTTGGAGGAGTCTTTAGTGTTTTCTAGATATAAGATCTTATTATCAGCAAATAGGGATAGTTTGACTTCCTCTTTGCAGATTTGTATGCCCTTTATTTCTTTCTCTTGCCTGATTGCTCTGGCTAGGACTTCCAGTAATATGTTGAATAGAAATGGTGAAAGTGGTTATCCTTGTCTTGTTCCAGTTCTCAAGGGGAATGCTTTCAACTTTACCCCATTCAATATGATGTTGGCCATGGGTTTGTCACACATGGCTTGTATTATTTTGAGGTATGTTCCTTCTATGCCTAGTTTGTTAAGGGTTTTCATCATGAAGCAGTGCTAGATTTTATCAAGCGCTTTTTCTGCATCTATTGAGATGATCATATGGCTTTTGTTTTTCATTCTGTTTATGTGGTGAATCACATTTATTGATTTGCATATGTTGAACGATCCTTGCATCCCTGGAATGAAGCCCACTTGATCATGGTGAAAAAAAATTTTTTTTGATGTGCTGTTAGGTTTGGTTTCCTGTTATTTTGTGGAGGATTTTTGCATCTATGTTCATGACTGATATTGGTCTGTAATTTTCTTTTTCTGTTGTATCCTTTCCTGGCTTTGGTATCAGGGTGATACTGGCTTTGTAGAATTAGTTAGGGAGGATTCCCTCCTTCTCAATGTTATGGACCAGTTTCAGTAGGATAGGTGCCAGTTATTCTTTGCAGGTCTGGTAGAATTTTTCTGTGAGTGAATCTGTCTGGTCTTGGGCTTTTTTTTTTTTTTTTTTTTTTGGTTGGGAGGTTTTTTTATTACTGATTCAATCTCACTACTTGATATTGGTCTGTTCAGGATTTCTATTTCTTCCTGATTAAAGTTTGGGAGATTGTGTGTTTCCAAAAATTCATCCATTTTCTCTAGATTTTCTGGTTTGTGTGCACAGAGGTTTTTGTAGTAGACTCAGATGATCTTTTGTCTCTGTGGTGGTTTTAATGTCTCCTTTTTTATTTCTGATTGAGCTTATTTGAATCTTCTCCCTTCTTTTCTTAGTTAAGCTAAGAATTATCTTTTCAAAGAACCAATTTTTTGTTTTATTGATCCTTTGTATTTTTTGTTTGTTTGTTTCAATTTCATTTAGTTCTGCTCTGATCTTTGTTATTTCTTGTCTTCTGCTAGCTCTTTGGGTTTGGCTTGTTCTTGTTTTTCTAGTTCCCTGAGGTGTAACATTAAGTTGTTAATTTGTTATCATTGAGTCTTTTTTATTTATTTATTTTTAAATTTCAGAATATTATGGGGGCACAAACACTTTGGTTACATATATTGCCTATGCACTGCCCAAGTCAGAGCTACAATCATGCCCATCCCCCAGAGAGTGAGCCCCACACCCATTAGGTGTGAGTTTACCCATCCCCTCCACTCCCTCCCACCTGCCCAACCCCCAATGAATATTATTTCCATGTGTGCACATAAGTTACCAAATCCAGGAAAGGACACAACAAAAAAACAAAACTACAGACCAATATCCCTTATGAATATAGATGCAAAAATTCTCAATAAAATACTAGCAAACCGAATTCAACTGCACATCAAAAAAATAATTCATCATAATCAGGTGGGCTTCATCCCCAAGATGGAGGGATGGTTCAACATATGCAAATCTATAAATGTAATTCACCATATAAATAAAAGCAAGAACAAAGACTATATGATCCTCTCAATAGATGCAGAAAAGGCTTTTGACAAAATGCAGCACCCTTTTATGATAAGAACTCTTAACAATATAGGCATAGATGGCTCATACCTCAAAATTATTAAAGCCATATACGATAAACCCACAGCCAATATCATACTGAATGGGGAAAAATTGAAAGCATTCCCGCTTAGAACTGGAACCAGACAAGGTTGCCCAGTATCTCCATTTCTATTCAACATAGTGCTGGAGGTCCTTGCCAGAGCAATCAGACAAGAGAGTGGAATCAGGGGTATCCAAATGGGGGGAGATGAGCTCAAACTTTCACTCTTTGCTGACGACATGATATTATATCTAGAAAACCCCAAAGATTCAACCAAGAGACTCCTGGAATTGATAAATGAGTTCAGCAAAGTCTCAGTATACAAAATCAATGCACACAAATCATTTAGTCTTTATGATGTAGGCATTTTGTGCTATGGCCTTCCTTCTTAACACTACTTTTGCTATATCCCAGAGATTTTGGTAGCTTGTGTAGCCATTGTAATTCAATTAAAAAACTGTTTTGATTTTCATCTTGATTTCATTGTTGACCCAAAAATCATTCAGCAGCAGGTTGTATGTGTATAGTTAATTTCTATGTATGTGTATAGTTTTTCAAATTCCTCTTGGAATTGATTAGTAGTTTTATTCCACTGTGGTCTGAGAAGATACATGGTATGATTTTGATTTTTCTGAATTTACTAATACTTGTTTTGTGGCCTAACATACGGACTGTCATGGAAAATGTTCCATGTGCTGATGAGAAGAATGTATATTCTGCAGTTTTTGTTCTGTAAATGTCTGTTAGGTCCACTTGTTCTAGAGTCCTGTTTAAGTCCAGGGTTTCTTCATTGATTTTTTGCCTTGATGATCTCTCTAGTTCTGTCAGTGGCCTGTTGAAGTCACCTGCTATTATTATGTTGCTGCTTATTTCATTTCATAGGTCTAGTAGTATTTGTTTTATGAATCTGGGATATCAAGTGATAGGTGCATATATTTAGAATTGTTATATCTTCTTGTTGAATTGATCCCTTTGTCATTATATAATGACCATTTTTGTCTTTGTTTTACTGTTGTTGATTTAAAGTCTGTTTAATCTGATATGATTATAGCTACTACTGCTCACTTTTGGTTTCCATTTGCATGGAGTATCTTTTTACACCCCTTCACCATGAGTTGATGAGACTCTTTATAAGTCAAGTGGGTTTCTTGGAGACAGCAGATATTTGTGTTATTTTTTTTAATCCATTATGTCAATTTATATCTTTTAAGTGGGGCATTTAAACTGTTTACATTCAGTGTTAATATTGACAAATGAGATAGTGTTCCAGTCATCATGTTTATTGTTAGCTAGTTGCTTTGTATTCTCCCTTGTATTACTGTTTTATAAGAGCTGTGAGTTTTTGCTTTTGAGTGTTTTTGCACTGGTGAGTATCAGTCATTGTTTTTGGTGTTTAGAGCACTTGTGAGCATTTCTTGTAGGGCAGGTCTATTGTTGACAAATTCCCTTAGTGTTTGCTTGTCTGGGAAAGATTTTATTTCTTCTTAATTTATGAAACTTAGTTTTTCAAGAAACAAAATTCTTGGCTGATAGTTATTCTGTTTAAGAATAGTAAAGATTGGACCACAGTCCCTTCTGCCTTGTAAGGTTTCTGCTGAGAAATATGCTGTTATTCTGATGGGTTTTCCTTTGTAAGTTACTTGATGCTTTGGTCTCCTCACTTGTAGGATTTTCTCCTCACTTTGACTTTGGCCATACTGATGACTGTTTGCCTTGGTGATGTCCTATTTGCAATAAGTCTTCCAGAAGTTCAATGATCTTCTTATACCTCTATGTCTAAATCTCTAGCAAGACCAGGAAATTTTTCCTCCATTTTTCCCTCAATAGGTTTTCTATGCTTTTTGCTTTTTCTTCTTTTCCCTCAGGGATACCTATGATTTTTGTGTTTATGCATTTTACATAATTCCATATTTCTTGGAGAGTTTATTCATTTCTCTTGATTCTTTTTCTTTATTTTTTATTAAATGACTAAATTTGAAAGGCTTTTCTTCAAGCTCTGAAATTCTTTCTTCTGTTTGGTTTGGTCTGTTTAAATTTTCACACTGTATTTTGAAAACCCCTAAAGGGCTCTTTCATTTCCAGAAGTTCTATTATGTTTTTTAAAAGTATTTCTCTCTTTTGTGAATTTTTCATTCTTGTCCTGAATTATTTTTTTGGTTTCTTTGTTCTGGTTTTCAATTTTCTCATCAATCACATTAAGCTTATTTGCAATCCATATTTTGAATTCCATATCTGACATTCAAATATTTCCTTTTGGTCACAGTCCATTGCTGGAGAGCTAGTGTGATTAGTGTGATCCTTAGGGGGTGTTGAACAGCCTTCTTTTTCATATTTCCAGAGTTCTTATGCTGGTTCATTCTCATCTAGAATCTCTTCCCTCAGCTCAAAACAGATAGCTTTGCAGATCACCTGTTTTCCTCTGCAAGGAACTCAGTGTAGACAAGATGATGTACACTGCCTTTCACCTCATTCAGGTGGATAACCACTGTGCTGTTGCTGGTAGTTTGGGTCAGTTGGACCTCAGACCCCTGGGAGAGTGTTCAGTTGCCATCAGTGTTGGAGTAGGTTAAGTAATCCCTAGTTCCCAGGCCCCTCGATGGCATGCTTGAGTCCTGGGGGGACCAGACTAAGATTGATCTGTCAGGCTTGCCCTTAGGCCTCCCTGGGTTCAGGAGCTGGTTGTGATAGTGAGGGGTGGGGTGCTTTCCTGCTCCAGAAGAATGCTTAGGCAGGAGATGGGCAGATACACTGTGAGCCTCTGATGGGAGAGGTGACCCTTCTTGATGAGGAGGCAGGCAGCTGTGGGACACAAGCCACTTACATTTCTCTCTCTTGGCAATGACAGTGGTCTCTGTCCTTTGGGGGCACAAAAGTACCCAGATTTGCAGCTCCAACTCTGGACCAAGTGCAGCAGAGGTGGTGGAAGCCACTCATTCCACTGTGTGCAGGGCTACCAGACAGGCTGTGAGCTGTGGCCCACATGTTCCAGTGGGGGTGGTGTGGTTGTGTCAGGGACTTGCCTCCAGGGTGGGTAAACTCCTTGCAGAAGAGACAGGCAGCTCAGGAGGAGGACTGATAGCCCTGCCCTCCCTCAGAGGAGCTGCTGGCTTTGTCCTTAGGGCACACAAAAGTGCTTGCTGCATCATTTTAGAGGGAAAGGAGTGAGCCACAAGCTCCATGGAATCCTGGGTGTGATAGGTTTTCTGTCAGAGGCAGGTGTTCTGCTCCCAAGCGCCCTGGCTTAATCATACCCTTGTGGAACCCTGGCCAGTCCCAAGCAGAAACAGCCCTCCAGCCATGGCTACCTCAACATCAGTGAGCAGAGGAGGGGAGGAGGAGGAGAAGTCCCCAAATGGTGGGGAGTATCTCCACTGGGAGGGGCGCAGACAACTTCAGATCATGAGTCAGGGGCTCTATGGTGCAGAAGACTGTATGTTCCACTTTCCTCTGTCCTAAAAAGAATTTGTGGCTCTTCCCAGCCCCATTGGGGCGGCCTGCCCTATGGGTCAGAACCCCAGGAATACTTCCACTCTCCTTTGTCTCTCTGTTCCTTTTTGGTTGTCACAGTCCAAGCAGGTGCTGGGGAATGTTCGTGTTGGATCCAGTGATAGGGAGACTGAGGGGCTGTAACTTCCCTGGAAGGATAGAGGCACCTGGTGTGTGCACAGGCAATATGGTGCTCACTATCTCAGCTTGGGTTTGGAGTGAGGGGAAGCAACCCTACATGGGCCCGCCACCCAGTGCTCTGCTCCCAAGAAACTCTTAGTTCACCAATGGCAGCAGTGCCTGGATTTGTCAGGGTGGAGGGCTCTCCAACAGATTGGGAGCTGGCAGGCTACAGGTGTGAGGGGAGGAAAAGTAAACACTCCCACCTACATTTTCTGCCAGGCTCCAAATCCCTCCAGGGGCAGTCTCTGCCAAAATTTTGCTCCTTATTCTGCTCGATAACTACTTCCTGTGGGATCTCTGGTAAGAGTAGGTTCTGACATGTTTCCCTCAGTATTTCACCTGGGATATGCTTTCTCACATGAAACTTTTTCTTCTATTTGAGACAATCTGGCAAATGATGTCTCTAGTTGCCCATCTTTCCCCCTCCCATGCTATTAATATTTTCTGTTGATGTAAGGAATCAGGGAAGTTTGGTAAGGAAAAGGGTATCAGCAGGCAGCCTGCCTGTCTGCTACCTTACTTCTGTACCCTGAAGTGAGGGCTACCATTTAATTGTGTCCTACTTACAACCACAAGTTGTTAGTTAGCTCTCTTATTCAGGGAAGTGGCTTTGCAGCATAATAAAGGGACAACCAAGTATCATCCTACATTTGAGAAAAGCCAACAGCCCAAAAGTGAACAACCAGGACAAATAAGTCTACAGTGGAGTCAGATAATTTAGAAAAGAGAAATATTAAAAATTCTAATGAGTATCTTCAGAGGGATTTGGGAAGAGGTTGTATCTACAAAATTAAAATTCACCTGCTATGAAAAAGGAGTAATCAGAGTACAAATAAGAGCAACATAGAAGTTCCATAGAATATTCCATTGTATGTATATATCACATTTTATCACATTTTATTTATTCATTCATCCATCAATGGACACTTGAATTGATTTTACCTTTTGGCTATTGTGAACAATACTGCTATGAATATGAGTGTACAAATATCTCTTTGAGACCCTCTTTCAATTCTTTTGGATATACGTATAGAAGTGAATTGCTGATTCATATGTGAGTTCTATTTTTAATTTTTTGAGGAACCACCACACTGTTTTCCATAACAACTAAATCTTTTTATATTCTCACCAAGAAAGTTCAAGGGTTCTGATTTCTCTACATCCTTGTTAACACTTGCTATTTTCTGTTTTGTATCAGCAGCCATCCTGATGGATGTGAGGTGATATGTTATTGTGGTTTTGATTTGCATTTCCCTAATGATTAGTGGTATTGAGCATCTTTTCATATGCTTGTTTGCTATTTGTGTACCTTTATTGGCAAATTTCTATTCAAGTCTTTTGCTCATTTTTTAACTGAGTATTTTTGTTGTTGTTGCTGTTGTTGTGTTGTATGAATTCTTTATATATTCTGGATATTAACTCTGCATCAGATATAAGATTTGAAAATATTTTCTCCCATTCTGTAGATTGCCTTTTTTACTTTGTTTATTGTGTCCTTTGATGCATGGAAGTTTTTAATTTTGATACAGTCCTAGAGAATTACCTTGAACCTAAAATTGTATACACACTTAAAATATCAATCATTTTTGAAAGCAAAATTTTTTAAGATCTGCAAAGATTCAGATGATTTTCCATTATTCTTCAAATACTTAAAAGTTTGTTGTCAAGTAGCATGAAGTTGGGAAGAGGGGACTTCTAAGAAGCAGTAGAATAATATAAGGTTATACTGAAAAGAAATCCCCAGGATGCAGGGTGCAGCAGACCCAGTAAGTGGTAGCATGGGTAAGAAACTGTATGATCTTAGTTATGTGGTAATGAAGGTATACTTTTTTTCAGTCATTAAGAAAAAGAAAGCCTCCAAAAAATTATGTACATGAAAGTCATAACTTAAATATGAGGCAAACTAATACATGGCTTGATTTTGAGCAATTGACATAGTATAAGAAAAGAGAACCAATTCAATCTTGGTAATTGGAGCAGTGGCACAGGTTCTTAGTGCGAAAGATTTGCTGACATAAATCTAATTGTCTTTATTGTATAGTTATGTTCCTTGAGTCACAGAGAAATAAAATTTATGTTAGTCACAACAGTATAGATATGTTTATTGGATTTTGTTAGCCAGAATCATTTCATAGTAAGCTTAATTACAGTAATGGCATAGCTGACAGAGGGCTGGGAGGTACAGGAGGGATGAGAGGTGGAGACAAGAGTAGTGGAGGCTGAATTTCTTATCCTGTATAGTGAAAAGTCAACATATAACATGTAAACTAGCTGGATCAATAAGTAGAGGTTTAATGGCATTATAAAGTTACAATGTAACCAATAAAATAAGTAAAACTAAAAATATATATACTAACAACTGGAAAGGAGAGAGGATTGTGTAAAATTTCCCATCTTCAATAGTGGAAAGTTAACAAGTTAATGAGTTGATTGGCTAAAATATAGAGATATAAATGTATAATTTTTCAAAGTTCATCCCATAAACTACCTAAATCAAAATTACACACAGTGGTTTCTAAAAAATCAGTTTCCTTGGCTACACTCCAGATCATCGTGGAGTTAGGCCCGGTAATCTGCTTTTTAATCAAGCAGTAAGCTTTTCAGGTATTTGTTATATACACAGAAATTTGAGAACCACTGATTTAGAGTAATGATTGAAAAGAACACGAAAAGCTAAAAATGAAAATTGTCCATTATAATTGGAGATTAGGATTGGGGGGGTGGCATAAAAGTTGAAAGGAGAAAAATTTTAACCTTTTCTTTTATTTCCTTCTGTATGGTTTGAATTTTTATTCCCACATGTAAATGTTATATTTATAATTTGTATTTGAGACAGAGTCTCACTCTGTTGTCCAGGCTAGAGTGCAGTGGCATCATCACAGCTTATTGCAACCTCAGACTCCTGGGCTCAAGCAATCCTCCTGCCTCAACCTCCCTAGTAGCTGGGACTACAGGCACATGCCACTACAACCAGCAATTGTTTTTTTCAGAGATGAGGTCTTGCTATGTTGCTTAGGCTGGTCTAGAACTCCTGGCCTGAAACAATCCTCCTACCTTGGCCTCATATTTATAATTTTAAATAGTAAAGAGGGATGGGAGTTGCCAGTGTCTTTACTGAACCCCCTCACTTCATTCTCAGATCATTAGGAGACATGGGAACCACTTGAGGAGTGCCCAGAGTATGTTCTTCAGTCCTGACTCTGAGTCAACTTTGAGAATCTGGGTGCTCCCTACTGTTAATGATAATAATATTTGTAGCTTCTCAGTTATCTCTTAGTTATGTCTGTAATTCTGGGATGGCATGTATACATAGTTCATTGCCAGAGACAGAGAGAGAGAGAGAGAGAGAGATTGAGAGTTATAAAGTGATCTGAGTCTAGAGGCTGGGATAAAATAATTTTGAACTATTCCCATAAAGCCCTAAGGGTCCATACAAATATACCTTTATTTCTATGGTCTATGCACCTTTTCTTCTAACCCAAGTGCCCTCAGTTTTTCCTATCTGCCACCCTCCCACCATGTTTTTGGTTCCATCCTCAAGAGTAACTTCAGATTCTTCCAATCCTATGTATAGCTGGAGAAGGGCTCTAACTTCTTTCTGTTCTTTAGTGCAAAACATTTACAAGACAACACAGTTTTCTTTTGCTACTATTGACCTTATTTCATCTTCTAATTTCCGTGCCTTACCTCACTAATAAAATTTCTGCCTCTTTGTCTTACTAAAGTCCCCATCCCATCCTGCACCATAATAATAATAAGTGCTGCATGTTGAATGTTGACTCTATACTAGGTGCTGTTCCAAATGTTTTACAGGCATTATTGCCCTTAATCCTCACAGCAGCCTTATGAAGTAAAAAAAGGTATTAATTTCATCTCACATTTGAAATAGATGGGTCTTAGAGAGGTTTAGTGACTTGCACAAACCTACACAGCTAGAAAGTGGCAGACGCATGATTGAAATTTAGGTCTGTCACCAGAGCCCAAATTCTTAACTTCAGCAACATTCTGTCTCCCTAATTAGTCCCTATTAGGCCACCTCACCTGTAGTTACCCCCATATCTTCTGTCCCCAGTCAGATTTCATCTCATAGAGATGTGTGTGGCTCAAGACCATCAATATTCGGGAACTTGAGATGCACACATAAAGGGATTAGACTTCCCTTATTTGTGTGAGGAAATGGGATTCCTTCTCCTCCCTACCAAAATGGAGTTATAGGAACATATTTTAGCAAATGCTCCAAGTTTTAAGGAATATAGGTCTGGTGAGACAGTTTGAGAAAGGGTTTTGGATTCAGATAAACTTGAATTTAAATCTCAGTTTTGTCACTTCTTAGCTTTGTGACGCTAAGTTTTTCATGAGCTAACTGAGCTTCCTGTACCTCATGTGAAAAATGAGACAATACTGTTATATTTAACTTAAGCAACTATTGTGAGGTAAAGTCGAATAAAACTTCTAGCATGATACTTGCCCAATGATAGTTGTTGCTCTTGTTAGAATTATCATCATCAACATCATCATCATCACAGATACCATTGCTAATTCAGCAGCAACTTTTTTTTTTTTTGAGACAGAGTCTCACCCAGTCTGTCACTCTGGGTAGAGTGCAGTTGCAGGATCATAGCTCACTGCAACCTCAAACTCGTGGGCTCTAGCAATCCTCCTGCCTCAGCCTTCCGAGTAGCTGAGAATACAGGTACATGCCTCCACGCCTGGCTAATTTTTTTCTATTTTTGGTAGAGATGAGTGTCTCGTTCTTGCTCAGGCTGGTCTTGAACTCCTGACCTCAAGCGGTCCTCCCACCTCGGCTTCCCAGAGTGCTAGGATTATAGGTGTGAGCCACTGCACCCAGCCAGCAGCAACTTTCTTTATTATTTTTCAACAGTTTTACTGAAATATAATTCACATAACATAAAATTCACCATTCAATGGTTTTTTGGTATATTACATTATTAATATTTAAAATTGTGGTAAAAATATATATGTATCAAATCTAAAGTTTGATATTTTAAGTATTTCTAAGTGTATAATTCAGTGGTATTAATTATATACACAATGTTGTGCAATTTCTACCACTATTTCCAAAACTTTTCATTACCTGAAATGTAAACTCTGTAACCATTAAGCAATAACTTCCCATTTCCCTTTCTCCCAGCCCCTGTTACGCTTTAATCTACTTTCTATCTCTATAAATTTGCCTATTCTAGGTACCTCATTCATACAAGTAGAATTATATGGTGTCTGTCCTCTTGTGTCTGGTTTATTTCACTTAACATAATGTGTTCAAAGTTCATCCATGCTGTAGCATGAATCAAAACTTAATTCTCTTTTATGGCTGAATGATATTCCACTGTGTGGGTTTACTACATCTTATTTATCCATTCTTCTGTTGATGGACACTTAGGTTGTTTCCACCTTTTGGCTATTATAAATAATGCTGCTATGAACATGGGTGTACAAATATCTCTTCAAGACCCTGCTTCCAATTCTTTTGGGTGTATACCTACCTAAGAGTGGAATTGCTAGGACATATGGTAATTCTATGTTTAGCTTTTTGAGGAACCATCAAACCATTTTCCATAGTAGCTGCACCATTTTACATTTCCACCAACAATGCGCTAGGGTTCCAAATTTTCCACAACCTCATCAATACTTGTTATTTTCCATTTTTAAAATTACAGCCATTCTTGTGAGTGGGAAATGCTTCAGCAGTAACTTTTCTAATCCAGGATTTCTCATAAATGTGAAATGTGACTAAGACAGTAGACAATGGAGATAGAACCGTACTTCTGGATATTGTACTCAATCCTTAGCTCTAAAGAGACTGTTGGTGGAATTTTCCTGTAATATCTAGACAAAAAAGATAGTTATCCTGTGTCTACAAGATTCTTAGAGAGCAATTTCATTGCCAAGAAGCTGCCTTAATTTGTAATGTTTTCAGTAAGCTACATGTATTTACAAGTAAATAATCACAGCAGACAATTAAATAAGCTTTACAGATAAGTCCCAATGTAGTAGCACAATAAGCAATCACATTTTTAAAAATTGACTTAAGACACTAATTAGAGATTTGTGGAATTGACATCTAAAATATATGATTCCATTAGAGACAAGCTTATAATAGTAGATGCTGGAAGAATACCTGAAGCAACTTCAAAATGATTCACTACATGTTTAACAGAGTTTCAAAATCCAGCACAGCAATTGAACAGCAATTGACAGTACATTTGTATGATATCTTTTCTAATTTTCTTATTTCATTTTCTTATTTTCTCTTACCTTTAGATACTATTCTCTGTAACACTGAGAATACATGCCACTCTGGGTGGATACATTGGGTTGCCTTCATGTCAAATCAATGTCTATCTGCCTCATGGCACAGAGAAAGTGAAAGATTCAGGGTGTACTTGCACTGAAACAAAGAATAGTCACTAAGGCCATAAAAGTTGTGACATTTTCTTGTCTTGCCAATATGGCATGAACTGAGGGCACTCTTCCTTAGTGATTTCTAGCAGCATTGGCAAAATATCTGCTTCTGTGAAGTTAGGATTTTATTTTTTCAAAGTATTTGGCCGCTGTTAAACAGACATACATACACAAGCTAACACACACAGCTAATCTATCTAATACTATGTAAAGCCTTGTGAGTGGAGCTATCTGGTGCAATAAACAGAAATGTTTACATAGAGCGAACTAGGGTCTTGATTTGGGAGGTGGTATAGCTTAGTTTTTTGAAGCACCGACTTAGGACCTAAAGAAACTTGGTTCTACCATTTAGCTATGTGACTCTGAGCAAGACACTGAATTACTTTTAGTCTCAGTTTTCTTATCTACAATACAAAAATCATGACATCTACCTCATAATATAATTGTGAGAATTTTATGAGTCAGTATCTATAATGTGTAATGTAAGTTTTAGCACTATGCCTCACAGATCCCCTAAGTGCTTAATAATAATAAGATAACTAATGTTTAACTGTTTTCATAATGGATCAATAAACAATACCTATTATCATAATTTTATTTGTGTGGGAAATACTTGTCAAATATCTTGTTAGTAGATGTACACTGTGATATTATTTTATATAAGTATAAAACATTAATAAATATAATAATAAAATGTGGTTATGGTGACCTGTATTACTATGGAGAAACTGAAGGGGAAGAAATATTTTATTCTGATATGATGAGAGCCACCCAAAGATGGAATGAGTCAACTGTGGAATTCAAGCCTCTCTGGAATGCTTTTAACACAGGCAATGACCAATTGGTAGGAACATTGTGGGAGATATTTAAACATAAATGACTGCCAAGTTATCTTCCAATTCTGAGAGGCAATACTTCGTCCCCATATCCACTAATCCCTTGATATCAACAATGGATTCCCCATCATTCATCAACAGGACAAAAAGTTTAGAAAACTTTATCCCAAAACCTTCCCTTGGAAGAGCTACAGAAAGAACTAGATTAAAGTTTGTTCTGATTGGTGGAGACTAGACTCCCTTGGGCTCCTTGAATGTCAGGTATAACTTGATCTGTTTCCTTTCTATTGAAAATGGGTTGTGTTTACTTCCTTTTCTGAGCTGAGCTTTCTCAACCTTTGATAGGTGGATAAAATATAGTTCTACTGCTAAGGAAATGAGGCAAAAGAAAAAAACACCCACACAATAATCATTCCTCTTCTTCTATCCTGGCTGAAATAAGCCAAGAGACAAACAGCAAATTATCAAGCTAGAAATCTTCCAAGGGTAAGCAATGTTGGGGGCTGTGTTATCCTTCCTCATTTTGCCCGAGACAGAATAGCTGATGTAGTAATAATTTGCAGTTAGATTAAGAAGTGCAGAGATGCATCAAAATATTAACACAAAGCTAATTAACTTTTAGGAACTTTATGGTTTTAGAGGAAGGCATAATTTTCATTTTCATTGTAAGCCAAAAAAAAAAAAACAACAACAACAACATTGTTTTGGCTAACTTATTCCAATATTTCTTTTTAGAACCCCTAATTAGAACAAATGTTTTTAGAGCAACTTAGTGCCTATTTTGAATTCTTTTGTGGGCACTGTGTCCAAAAGGATAAGATGTAGCCCCAATCCTCAGGCCTTTTTAGTAGTCCAGTGCTTAGGAATCAAGACATTGTAGGCACAGAATTTAGGTTTTAATCTTGACATGCTGCATACTCTCTGTGTAACCTTGAATGATATCTTTAACTTCTCTAAGCTTACGTTTTCTCATATTCAAAATGAGGATAATAATACCTACTTAATAGTGTTGTTGTAAGGATTAAAGGAGATAATGCATGTAAAGATGAGACTATATCAAATCTAATGTGTGTGGACTCAGGTACTTCTTAACCTCTTAGTGGGCAGATTACTTCACCTTCTCTGCCTCAGTTTCCTTATATGTAAAGCAGTGACAATAATTGTACTAGTGGTACAAAGTTATTACAAATTAAGTGATATATGTATAGTGCTTAAAACAGTGCCTTAAAATAAGGGCCGGCTATTACTATTGCCATTGTTTTTATAATTATCATTACCACCATTACTGGAGTTTTTGAGAAATAGGTTGTCCAGAATGGTCAAGAAGTAGGGCTTGAACTTGTTCTTGAAAGATGGGAAAATTTTGATTTAGGTGGAAAGAAGGTGATGGAAAAAAAGTAAGTAAAACACCATAGATATAAATGAATATAGGTGTTTTGGGGAGCAGCCTGATTAGAGAAGTCAGGATGTCTTGGTGGGAAGCAATGTCAGGTCACTAATTTTGGGATTAATCCTAGAGGACTCAGAATTACGAGTCAGGCAGAGGAATTCAACCTTAATTATTTCTTGCTCTATTTTTTCTTTTTAAAATCCAAGGCCCTTTCTTAACCACCATACTCTGAGGTAAGTTTGTTGAAGAAACACTAGGAAACCCCCAAAATTCTACCTATTCCAGAGTGATCCAATACTTCTATTCCTCAAAATGGTTTTTAGGTGTTTTAAACTGCCTTAGCCCTAGAAGACTGACCAAGGTTCATTGATTCCAAGAATTAGAGACTCACTCAAACTGACTCAAGCAAACAGAGTTTTTTGAAAGAGCACAACATGTTTTTCATCAACTCTTCAAGGTTGGGAGACAAAGAAGAGCTGAATCCCATGGGGAATAGAACCTGAAAACCATAGACCATGTCATACCCTTTATCTTTTCTGGGGCCCCAGGATTTATATCTGTTTTTTCTCTGGACAGCTACTCCATTTTCCTGCTTCTGTATACAGACCAGCTTTCTCTACAAACTCATGGTGCATGGCTGCACCTGAATACCAGCTGAATACCAGCTTCACTTTATGTGATGCTGACTTTAGTTCTGATTTTACATATCCTTTCTGCTCAAGTGCCCACCATCTACTTGAATTCAACACAGAGAGTCTCAATTCCCATGCTCAAGAGAAAATTTGACTGGTTGGCCCAGCCTGGGTCAGGTGTCCATCTGTGGTCTAATCATCCATGAGCCAGGATATGAGTCATATGGCATATTAAGTTGAAGATTAAGAAATAAGAAAATAATTAGCAAAATGAGACTTTGTTTTGGTTATATATCTGGACTGGGCCTGAGGCAGGCCAGCATGAACTATGTAAAACTTGGGTAGAGACTTTGTCTTATTCATCATGGTCTTCCAGTGTTTGGAATATAGTAGGCACCCAAAAAAATTGTATTAGTCTGAGTTCTCCAAAGAAGCAGAACCAATAGGATATAGATAGACAGATAGATAAGAGGAGATTTATTATGGTAATTGGCTCATGTGATTATGGAGGCTAAGAAGTCCCACAATCTGCTATCTGCAAGTTGGAGAACAAGGAAAACTTGTGATATAATTCAGTCTGAGTACAAAGGCCTGAGAACCAAGCAGGAGAAAATGGACATCTCGGCTCAAGAAGAAAGAAAGACAATTTGCTCTTTCTCTGCCTTTTTGTTCTTTTTGGGCCCTCAATGGATTGGATGATGCCCACTCACATTGGTGAGGGCAGATTTTCTTTACTCAACCTACTGACTCAAATGCTATTCGCTTTCAGAAACACAAGCACACCCATGAATAATGTTTTACCAGCTATCTGGGCATCCCTTAGCCCAGTCAAATTGATAGATAAAATTAATCATCACACAAATGTTTATTGAATTGAATGGATACTTAAGAAGAAGGAATGTGTCTAGAAATTCTTCATCTCTTTATCTCATAGCATAGCTACACAGCCCAGCCTCTGCATGGTGTCACACTCAAAACTAATGACATGTAAACTGCTTGAGTGATCAAGAAAGCCCAGGCCAAATCTACAAGTGCTTTATAATTCATTTCTTTAAGGGAGTCGTTCATACAGTTTGGAAGTTCCAACTTTCAAATTCCCTGTGGAGAACAGTCCTAAAAGTATATCCACAGTCAAGATTTTCTGTATAGTTGCATTAAGGCTAAGAACAGTCTCATTTGCTTAAGCAGAAAATAATTTAATTTGATCATTTCCTAATTTCATACAGTTTTCACTCCTCTTACAATTTGTCTATGGTAGAAATAGTTTATGAACTAGTTAAGAAAAGTCCATTTAGAAGATCAAACAGGAGATGTCAAGACATCAGATGTGAAGTTTTAATGATAAACATTCTTATTTATACAAGAATTGCCCATTTTTTAGATAACTCATTCTTCAAATTTATAATCAATATATCAAAAAGACACCTGCCCTCGTATGTTTATTGTGGCACTATTGTGGCACAATAGCAAACATATGGAACCAACCTAAGTGTCCATCAACAGATGAATGGATAAAGAAAATGTGGTATATATACACAATGCAATACTATTCAGACATAAAAAGAATGAAATCATGTCTTTTGCAACAACATGGATGGAACTGGAGGTCATTATGTTGAGTCAAATAAGCCAGACACAGAAGGACAAATATTATATGTTCTTGCTCACAAGTGGGTGCCAAAAAAGTGTACACATGGATGTAGAGAGTGGAATGACAGACAATGAAGACTCGGAAAGGTGAGGGGTTGGGAGTGGGGTGGATGATGAGAAATTACCTAATGGGTGAAATGTATGTTATTAGGGTGATGGATACCCTAAAAGCCCTGACTTGACCACTGTGCAATCTAGGCATGTAACAAAATTGCACATATACCCCATAAACTTGTACAAATAAAAAAATAAAAATAACGTGTGTAACAGTTTAAAAAAACTATAACTTTCTTTGACTATATTTAAATGCCCTTGAATTTGGCATTTCATATAAGCCACATAAGAGAGCATAGTCTTTGTAATATATTTCTCAAATGCTAGCAAGTATCATGACATTCTCAAAATAAAAAGATTATGTCCATAAAAAATTAACAAGTTTATAAAGGAAAATCATTAATAATGTTGGATTTTTCCTAAGTTAAAAACAAGCATCTATAAATTTTTAAATGATTTATTGTTACTACTGTCTTCTTTCAATTCTATGTCACTTGTTATTCTCCTTTTCCTAATTATATGACTATGATGGTGTTACCCTTCTATAATGAAGCATATTTTATGAGGCCTTTTGAATGATGGAGGTATGAAAATTTCAGAGGTCTTCATTAAATTCATTTAAAGACAGGGGAAAAATATGAGCCATGATCCTCAGAGCCCAGTTAGTTTCATGCATTCTAAATTTAACTCACATCCCATGACTTCATCACTTTTTACTCATTTAAATGTATCCTATTCATAGACTCAATCATCTTATTAAGATCTGGAAAACATTTTTCATACCCTACTACTGAAACATTCTTTCTTTTTGCCTGTAAAAGCTGGCACCATCTCAGTCCTAAAAAGAAAAATTCATCTCTAAAGAAATTTTCAGTGACAAATTTGAACACTTTGAGTATTATGCTACCAAATGTTTAAAACTATTTTTTACTTAAATTGCTTAAGGTCCAAAATTGCTAAGTAGAACAACAGTATAGCATGCTTTTGCTAATACACATTTTGTATCTGTAGGGCCTTATTACACCTACATGGAAACTTCCAATTCAATGTTTTTCTTTAACTTTTGGCCCAACTGTCATTCTCTGACCTTGGTCCTGATGGTCTTTTGTGAGCGACTTAATTGAAAGTCTGCTCTTGTATGTGCTTTGCCCTTTGAGCATACCGATAGGAGCTTTCCAGAGTGAACCAAATGCACTATCTTACGGCAGGTCTGTAACTTCTTTCCTCTCTTTATAGCTCTATGGAGATAAAGCAACTAATATTTTGAGTGACCTTATGCGCCAGCAGTTCCCATCTGTTGTGGATTGAAATTACCATCTAAGTTCTTGCCATCTGAGGATCTGTAGGGTGCCCCTTGATCTGTCAACCAAGCACAAGCAGTTAACACAAATAGTATGCAATTTTAAAGGCAGACGGGCTGGTAGAATCAGACTCCATTTGCCCATTCTTTTACCACTTTATAAAACTACGCTGTTCCCGTCTACCACCCTCAGACAGTAGCCTTTTTTAAATTCTAGCAAACCTGATCCCAGGCACTTGCTAGCAAAGTCTTATTCTTATTACCTGGTACTGGTAATGAAGTGCATCTGAAACCAAGCTTCTTATGTGCAATAGGTATCTACATTTTCAGATCAAGTTCTTCATTTTTTAAAATTAATGTTTTTATAATTATAATAATGATATGTCTATTGTAGAAATATTGGAAAACACACAAAAGAATAAGGAAGGAAGTAACAATTACTCAAATGCCAATACCTACAGATAACTAGTGTTAACCTTTTACCATATTTTTTTCAACCTAGAGGTTTTACTTAGCACATAATTTTTATAACACTGCATTATAAATATATTCATTTAAAGGAATATTTAAAGTATTATTTTAATGAATGCATATTAGCCTATTATTTGAACACATTGCAATTATTTTAGTATACTATAATTTATTTATTCATTCACCTAATATTGGTCATTGTACATTTAGGTTTCCATTTATTTAGGATGATAAATAACTATGCTGAAATAGTCATTGGTCTAATTATTTCCTTAGAATAGGTATCCATGTTTGTCTTTTAACTTAGTCTCTCAAATTGCTTTCCAAGAAAACTGTAATACTCCCACCTATATGCTAATTTTATGGGTGAAAATTTATATCTTCCTATTCTACTTGCTTTTAATTGAAATTTAACTGGTATAGAGACCATTCTGGATGCAAATCAAGAAGAAAGGAGTAAAAAGTGTAGTAACCTTGACTCTCATCTTGGTCCAGCCATGGAAGAAGGACAATGCCCATGGCTTCTACCACCATCTTCCTTCTTCTGAGGTTTTGCCTGGTGGCCAAAGAGCTGCAAAGAGAGAGAGCTCTGTAAGAAGACTTATTAGAGTGTCATAAACCACAATTCACATTTTTATTAGCACCATTTAGTTTATCAAGCCACCTCACACCAATTTTCTTATTAGATTCACAAAACAACCTTCTAAAGATAGTGTTCTTGTAGAGATGCTTGAGTTCCTATGCTCCCAAGTTACTGGGGGCCTTCATTTTCCCTGTGCTTTATGATGATACAAGTATTCTAGGCTGACAAGTGATAGATTAGGGCTTCAAACCTAACTTCAAATATTATATTCTTTCTGTTATACCACAATCCTAATTGCAAAGGCAGCTGTGCTGAGAAGCCAAAAGTACTTAAGCTTCAGGGACACTCAGTTGCATAGATCCCTTCCAAGGCCCTGTGCCCACTTTTGTATTTGTAATTTTATAACTTTTTTCTTAAAGAGGGCCCCCAAAGTGTATAGGCTTCAGGGTCCCACAAAACCTGAAGCCACCTCTGCTCCACAGATAGCAGGACACTAAGAGCATAAATATAGCTGCCAGGGGTTCTGAGATAGGAGAAAGTGGTTAGAAACTTTAAGGTTCGGAAGGAGATGGCAAAATACTGTTAGAGTGTGGGCTGTGAAACTGGTAATGCCACATCTATAAAGGGCCCCCATACACATTATTCTCAGTATCTTCCCTTTCTCAAGTTACAGGCAATCATTTTCTTCAGAAAAATCATAGGTCATTGTATTCCTCAAGGATGATGCTTAGCTGATGTATCCAAAGCAACAAATCAGGACCCAGGGACTTTAAGGGCAAGGTGAGCAGAGAGACTGCAGCACCCAAATTGAGGACCTAATAGAGAGGGCACAGTTGAAGCCTGATTGAGCCAATGTAAAAGAAAATGGATCTTAGTTTTTATGTGTTTTGAGAGGCACAGTATACACAGTGGGAACCTCTTATCTCAAATTATAAATAAATTAGACATTGTGTTAAAGATTTTAAACCCAACATGTTAATGGTTTACTTATTTTGCCTTGGCTGAATTGGCTTAGTTTCATCTCTGACTGGGCTGCCATCTGTGGTCAGGTCCATCAGACACAGGTTCACAAACATTTTTTGTGTCATGAGCCCCTTTGACATATAAGGAAACCTGTAAACCCTCTTCTCAGAATAATGTTTTTAAATGTGTAAAATAAATTATTTAAGATTGTAAAGGAAACCAATTATACCGAAATACAGCTATCAAAATACATGTGAAACAACTGTTACATAGTGATATCATGTTTCTTCATTAATGTGTTAACCCAGATCCAGTAGTGGGTCTGTAAACTGTCATAATTTCAATGTAATGATGAGCATAAACAATGTTTGAGATGTCCTCAACAACTGCAATGTGATATGAAAATAACTGTAACTTCTATTGATGATAAAGTCATAGATACAGCTAATGCTAGTGTGGTTTGTTGGCTACATTCATATTTGAAGGAAATACTAAATTTCATTTAAATGTTGTAAAAATAAAGATGTTATGTCCTACCATTTATGTTCACAAAACCCTTGAATTTTATCCACAGATTCCTAATGGCCAGTAAAGATGTGATCTCAAATTTCTAGTTGCTTGGAGCAGGTATGAAAGCTCCTGTTATGGGCTGAATTGTGTCATCTCAAAGTTTATATGTTGAAGCTCTAACCCCCAGTGCCTCAGAATGTGACTGTATTTGGACATAGGGCCTTTAAAGAGGCAATTAAGGTAAAATGAGATTATGTGGGTGGGTCCTAATCCAGTATGACTGGTGTCTTTATAAGAAAAGGAAATTTGGACACAGAAACACACAGAGGGAAGACCATCTGAAGATACCAGAAGGTGGCCACTTATAAGCCAAGAGAGATCTTAGAAGAAACTAACCCTGCTGACACCTTGATCTCAGACTTATAGTCTTCAGAATTGTTAGAAAAGAAAATTCTTTTTAAGCCACCCAGACTGTGGTACTTTACTTTGGCAGTCCTAGCAAAGTAATACAGACCCTGAGCCAATCCTCCAAGAGTAGAGGGACTACTACATTAAAGTGTCTGCCTTCTAGTTGATCAGAAAGGAAAAGTTTAAGAGCATGGCTCTGAGTTAAAAACAAAGACTCAAACCTAGTGTGGAATCCTTATTTTTATTCTTATGATGTTAGCTTTGTTATCAAGTTTCTACAATTCCTAGTTTCCTCATGTATAAAGGGGGAGAATACTAATAGGACCTGCCTCAAAGAGTTTTTATGAGGATTAAATGAAATAATCTACTTAATGTACTTAGAATAAGGTCTAGAAAATAGTAAGTCATTGATATGATGATGATGATGATGATGAAGGAAAAATTATTCTCCTTTCTCTCCTCCCCCAAACTCCACCTTAGCTCAGGCAAAAAGGAGAAATATGAAGAGCTCTTTTTATCACATTCTGCTATGGAGGGGGTGGGTAAGTATAAGACTTAGTCTCAGAGTCTGCTTTTATTAATATCTATTCTATTGCTCATTATCAAGGACTTCCACTAATCAAAATATAACATCAAACTACTATCTTTCCTTATTTCATACATTCATTATATCTTGAGTATGTAACTTCTCTGTGCCAGTCAGTGTGCTAGTTGATAGGCATATATAACAGCTAGCTGTTGGCTGTGTAGTGAGCAAGCTGGATGTGATCCCTGCCTTTGCAAGAAGACAAGATCCAGGACTGTGAATAGTCTGGGGAGCACACCATATAAAGAATAGTTTAAAGTAATTTGAAGGTTTAGCCTGGAGAAGGGATGACAAGGGGAAATGCTCACAGATAATTTTCACACATTACCTGCATCACAGAAGCTTTCCTCCCACGTTCCTTTCTAGTTGCACCCTTCCCCTCGCCTATCATAGATTAGTTTTACCTGTTTTTAAACTTTATATAGGTGGAGTAATACAGTATGTTCTCTTTTGCCTCTACCTTCTTTCACTCAACCTTACGTCAGTGAGATTTATCTATGTCATTGTATGTAGTTTTAGTGTGCTCATTTTCAAAGCTGTATAGTATTCCATTGTGTAAATGTACCACAATGTAGTTGTCTATTACACTGATAATGGACATTAGGGTTGTTTCAAGTTGGGGATATTACGTCTGGTGTTGCTATAAGCATATTTATTAAAATTTAATTTAAAAATTGTGGTGAAATATACATAACAAAATTTATTATACTAACCAGGTTTAAGTGTACAATTTAGTGGCATTAAGCACCTTCACAATGTTGTGCAACCATCACCACTATCCATTTCCAGAAATTTTTCATCATCACAAACCAAAACTCTATACCCATTAAACAATAACTCTGCATTCCCTCCCCATCCCAGTCCCTGGTAACCTCTATTCTACTTTCTGTCTCTATGAATTTGACTACATACATCATATAAGTGGAATCATACAATATTTTTCCTTTTGTGACTGGCTTATTTCACTTAGGATAATGTTTTCAAGGTTCATCCGTGTTGTAGCATGTGTCGGAACTTCATTTCTACTATAAGCATCCTTGAACACATCTTTTGGTGAACACATGTATTCATTTTGGTTGGGTTATACCTAGGAATGGGATTGCTGGGTCATAAATTGCAACATTTTCCCAAGGTTAGTGCAATCTGCTTTACTTCTCTTGAGACTTGCCTCACCATACCCTCTCTCCCTTACCTTTATTCTTGTTCCTTGCTTTCTGTCCACAACCATCTCAACGCTCCTCCAGTATGAAAAATTCTTATTACTCTGTCTCCTGTTCAACCTATTGGACCATTGTTCTTTTTGTCTTCTTTTTTTAAACATATATATGGTTGAAAGAAAAATAATAAAGTGAACATATATATAGTTAAAGAAAAATAATAAAATGAACATAATATACCCAACACCCAGCTCAAGAATAGAATGTTAGCAATATCACAGAAGCCCTTATATGTACCTCCCTAATCATATCCTCTTCTTTCTCCTCCTTACAGAGATAACTACTATCCTGAATTTTGTGCTAATTATTTCTTTACTTTTCTTGATAATTTGCCCCTTATATATCCCTAAACAATCTATTGTTTAGTTTTGCCTAGTTTTGAACTAGGCAATGTAGCTGGAGTATTTATAGTTTTGTACTTGTCAGTCATTAACTAAGGGCTGCCCCTAAGGGACATCAATTCACAGGTCCTTTCTGCTGTCCATGGGAACAGGTAAAGAGAGGGCTCTGGCAGCCTGAAGGTGGTCCTCAGACCAAGAACTGCAGGTGCTGGCTGTTGGGAGGGAAAGCACATTGGGGGCCGGTGTGCATGAAAATGGTAAAGGATGAAGGATATGTTGGTGGAGCCTGCTCTATCTGTTGCCTATGATAGCTCCCAAGTTAGCCTTCCTGCCTTAGCTTCTCTCCCATACAATCCATTTTCTACTCACAATTACTGACTTATTCAAATACTCAACAAATATTTATTGAATACTTATGACCTGCCAGGCATGATCCTTGCCTCACAAATCTTATAGTTTAGTAGGGCAGACAGACTCTGGACAAATAATTACAACTGGGATGCATGGTAAGAATAGGAAGTAGGATTAGGGTATTATGGGAGCATATATTCAGAGAATACCTACCCAGATTAGTGATACTTCAATAGAGTCCTGAAAGAGTTGTCTAATCAAAAGACCCATGGAAGAAGGTGGGAATGAGGGATGAGCATGGAGGGAGAGCATCCTAGGCATAGGGTACCTTCTGTGCCAAATTTCAGAGTTAAAAGAGAGCATTTCAAAGAGCAGAAAGTACCAAGCTCAATGCTATGGTTGTCTGGAAGAACATTTCTCAAATATTGTATCACCAATAAAACATTATGAAGTGGTCTGTGGTTAGAATGAAGTTTGAGAAACAATCGGGAAGTTAGAGCCTTCAGGGATCTGAATTAGGAGAAGTGAACAGACGTATCAGCTTGAGCAGTTTTTGAGAAACTCTTCCTTTTTCTGAATTAGAAGAGGCATAATCAATAGAAGTAGTACTTTGTAGTGGGATGATTTTATACATAATCTATATGTTTTAGCCAGTGTCTGAAATGTGGCCTGTCTGAAAGCAAGGATGCTCAATTACCAAATTAATTATTTAGGGCTCTGGTCACTAGTCTAATCACTTCTAATCATTTCTTGATTCAAAACCACAACTTCTTCCTCTATTAGAGTCATCATTATCTGTCCTTGAATGCATTTGGATTTCGACATGAATTTTGGACTTCATATATTTTATATGTCAAATCAGGTGTGGAGCTTGTGTAAATTTTAATATACTAAATTTCATGTCAAAGTAAATGGTCTTGCTTAGATTTCAAATGTGCACATGTGTGATGTCAGTAGCATCCAAAGTTTCTCACTCCCTTGACCTATCACCCGATCAGCCTGGGTGATCCTTTGCTGTGGGTAAACTCCATTATGCATTTTCTCACCTTCTCAGGACTCTTAAGTATTATTTGAGAGTCATGTAACCCTGTTGACTAATTACACTTAAAATCATTTTATATGATCTCAGGTGAACACTATTCTTTCATTTTGACTCTTTTATTCCATTTCTTATATGCATTTTTCCAATTCCACCCTCGCTTTCCTCAAGTTCCCCTCATTACTTTCCTATGACCTATCTCAGCCCTCTTCCACACACAATATCTTTGCCTCCTTTATTAAAAGGAGTATCCTCTTCCTTTTCAAAAGTTAACCTTTCTCCTCTAGGACCTCAACCTCTCCCTTTTATCTTCAATTCTTACTTCCCACAGACCCCTTCCCCTCAGCCTACAGACATTTTCATAGCTCTTTACCTTTCCAAAGCATTTTCTCAGCCTACAGGCCTCCTGAGTGGGGAGCTATCTATCAAACTCCCTCACCTCCAGAGTTATTATGAGAATAGTCTATACTCACTTTCTCTGTGCCCACTCCAACTCACTTTTCAACCCATTTCAAACTTGTGTTTCTCAAATCTGTTTCCCTCATTGCACTGTTCACTATCAATACTTCACTTCAGCACTTTCTGCCTCTGTAGCCTAACTTCCTACTCGCTCTTCAAGCCATTTCACTTCTCTGCTGAAATACCACCTACCATGGTGGTTCTCAGCCTTGGCTACACATTGGAACCACCTGGGAAGCCTTTAAAAGTCTCAATCCCCAGACCCCACCTCAGACCAATTACAGCAGAAACCTTGGGGGTAGGACCCAGGCATTAGCAGTTTCCATACCTCCCTAAGTGATTCCATTGTGCAGCCAGGGTTAAGAACCCCTGAACTAAGGCCTTATCTTTGGCTTCTGTGTCCTTTCCTAAAGCTTCTGGCAGGGAGGCAGTGTGATGTTGGAATCAGACAGATCTGAGTCTAAATCCTTTTCACACCACTTATTATGTATGTGATTTTCAGAAAGTTATTTAATTAACGCCTGTACATCTCATTTTCCTCATCTTTAAAGTAAGGATAGCAATACCTCATTCAATTTTTGTAATATTAAATGAATTAGCTTGTGCAAGATACTCAGCACATCATAAGCCCTCAGAACATGTGTTTTCTGTGGCTCTCCAATTTCTCCTTCCCTTCCCTCACAGATGCTGAGTGTTCTTGCTTCTTCCTCCCACCCCAAAATAACATACCTTTCCTCCCTCTTTTCTCTGCCTATATCTGTATTTTCTCCCTTAGCTTTAATTTGCAAACCTAGTCAAATGATTCCCCTGTCTAATTCTTTAGGCTAACTTTCCTCTTGTGTTGTGTGATCATTTTCCAAGTGTTTGTTAGACATCTTCTGATGTATGACAGTAGCACCCAGGGTTCTTACTTTGAAAACTGCAAAAACTGACTTTTTTCTTAAGCAGAAAAGCAACCTATTGAAAAGACATTGACTATCTCCCAATATCCGTGGGAAATCTGGAAAACAAAGTTCAAGTTGGAAAACAGGCAAGACTGCAGGGAGGCTACGTAGCTGGGACTCTGGCCAAAATCACTCAGCAGAACCAGTGTGGTGAAGACAACACCGCTCCCACCAGAGACTGCAGTGGAGACTGCAGCTTCTAATGGATGCTGCTGGATCCCACTTCTGCCATCACCTCTAAAAGAATTCTCCCTTGGCCTTGCATTTTTGCATCACCAACTCCAGATTCAAACCCCAGAGCCGGTGTGTAGGTTTGTCTGTTTGGCCAAAGCTAGGTCTCACAACTATACCCTACCAGCAAGAGAGGCAGGAAAGCAAGTATTTGGTCTTTTTTACTTCTATAGTGGGAAGTGGGCTCTACCTTCTGACAAGACTTACACAGTGGGGAAATTCTTCAGTGTGGGATGGATGAGCACTCAAAAATGGCAAATGTCCACTACAATGTCCTACTAATACCTCAAACTTAATGTGCCCCAACCAATCTGAATTCCAACACCCTCCACCCATCCAAACTGGACTTGCCAGTTGGTTTCCTTACTCAGTTAATATCGCAACTCTCTGATAGTTCTTGAGTAATTTCCATACTCTGTGGATTTGCTGCTCCTTTTCCTTAGGCTAGATCCTACTCCTTCAACCTTCAACATCTATAACCCTCTGCACCAAATGTGCATAATGGAAGGCTTCTCATCCTTCAAGATTTATCTCAAAAGTCACTTCCTCATGGGTCTTCCCTGATCTCTTAATCAGGATGATTTTCTCCTTCCTCTATGCTTCCACAACACTAAATTTTGCACTTATTTAGTAGCTTATATGTGACTCCTTAGCATACTGTTAATTCTGAAATCAGAGACACATCCAATTTATCTTTCTTTGCCTCCCCATCACCTAAACCCAATGGCTGGTACTTAGTAAGTCACTCAAAATATGATTTGTTAGTTGAAGTGCTTCATGCTAAAGTTCTTTCCTACTATAGATAATTACACATATCACCAAGTGGAAGACACCATTGACTATAAGATGCATTGTTGTTTTATGTACTACTAACAAAGAAAAAAGTTGCCAATAAAGCCATTATACTATTGATTGTAAGATTCATCCTAATTTCAGAGATGTAAAAATGTTTTAACAAAAAATTGCACCTTAGAATTGATGAAATACAGTAGTCATCATTGTAGTTTAATGGTTTAATAACAATAGAATTTATTCTTCAAAGCCATGAGTTATGGATAATTTGCAGTATGTTAAAAAATAGAAATAATTATTTTGGGTTGGGTTCTCTCAAACCTTATAGCATGTATACTCACACCAATTTGCTTATGCTTCATTTATTTTTGATGTGTATGCATTTGAAAAATGTCTTCTGTTGTCAGAGATATTTTCTTTAAGTATTATGGTATTTATGATATTATGATACTCTTTAGGTAATTATGGCTTGGATCTAAAATTTATGAGGCTGCATTTAAATTACATTATTTGAATGTCAGGGTCCTGACATTAAAGAGGGTGGCTATTTCACTTGTTTTCATTTTGTCCTGCTCTCTCTCATCTGATGTTCTGAAAGGCACTTGGGAGAGAGGCACAGGGCTCCTGAATCCTGACCTGGTATACTTGGCAGTGAGGAAGATGGGAGTCCCTGTGCAAATGGCTAGACACAGAGAAGTTATGGCATGGGCAAGTTTCCTAGGAGAAACCACCTCATCAAGAGATCTGCAAATAGTATGTATTATGTTTTCTAGGTAAAAAGAAAATATTGCCCAGAGTGAAATCTGTTGCTTCTAACTTGGCTTAGCTTAGGCTGCCCTCGATCATGCCTCTGACAGCCCCAATTTCACACAGATGGTAAGAGCTATGCAGATATTTCAGCTCAATTTGTCAAGAGCACTGAAATGGGAAAGAGATGAATGAATGGTCATATATTCATTAAAAATATTTTTTAATATATCCTATTACTTGATGTGTGGTTTTGCTTCAAAATTATGAAAAAATGGAAATATTTTCAACTTAATGTTCTCTTTTTCTTTTCCTTTTTTCCCCCTTTGCCATAGGCCAAATCTAATGTGGTCCACAAATACTTTACGCTAAGTAAATAAGGCAGCATTGTGCCCACAGTTCCTCTTCTCCAGAGGTGGGGAAAGGGAATTTGTCAACCTTGTGTCCATTCCATCCCCCATCCCTCCCATGCTGATACTTAACGTAACTGTGGAGTCATTGTACCAGAGGCTCCCTCAGCCAGCAGGGTTTTATAACAGGCAAGTGGGGAGCAGGCTGTTCTGGGTGAAAATGAAGCTCCACTGCTTATGTTTTGTTTAGCCATAGACATTCTGTCATATAAAAAACCTGAGGCTACTACTCTGAGGCTTGGTTTGCTGGAAGGTTTGTGTGAACGTGTTCAGTGGATATATTAGCAAAGGCTCCTTTAGCCAAAATGCCATATATGTTTTGGGAAGCAAAGAAAGCCTTTTTTTAAAAGACAAATGTTCCCTGAAAATATTGACATTTTATTTCATTATTTAAATTCAATTGCAAGTATCTGGACCCTCAGACTGACATTTATTTTGCCTGATTTCCCCTTCACCAGAAAGAGAAAACACTAAAGATCACTCTCTACACTTTCACAAGCAGCTTTCACAAGGGTAATAGCTGTTGACATCTGCTTAAATTTAGGAGTAATTTGTTTCTTACATAACATAATATTTCAGAAAGCACCAGAGTATAGGAGATAGTATGTTTGTCAAAAAGAAGGCCTTTAGTATTGGAATAAATTATTTAAATCACATTACTTTTTGATGCCCAGAGGACAAAGCTAAGGAGGTGGGGGCCTGGAAAGTGACTAAAATGCACCAGAGAATTAAGGTCCCTAGGCTTCTGTTAGGAAACATCTTGGGTACAATCTGTTATTTTGGGAGTGTTAAACTCTGATTTATGGTTAACACATAAGAGTTCATGTGACTTGATATTTTCAGTCCTGTAACTGCAATGTCTTCAAAAAAGTCTGTAGACCAGCGTTTCTCCTAGTGTGGTCCAAGACCAGCATCATCAGCATCATCTGGGAAATTGTTAGAAATGCAAACTCTCAGCCCCCACCTCATACCTGCTGAATCAGAAACTCTGGGAATGGAGCCCAGCAATCTGTATTTTAACAAGGCCTCCAGGTGATTCTGGTGTACTCTAAAGTTAGAGAACCACTGCTCTAAGACAATGGTCTTATCTGAATAATTTTCCTAACTAATATATCATTTGTCCTCCATATTGATAATTTGAAACTGGTTTATCAGGTAAATAACCTTCTTGTCTATTCTTACCACATCCATTCACAAAGAAGTACCACTATAGAATAGTCAAGCGCATAAAGTTTAAAGTGATCCATATATGCAGACAGTAGAAAGCCTACCTATTGTTTTGTTTTACATTATTCTAACACTGGTCCATATCACAAATAAATTGTTTGGAAAGTCTGAGACAAGCACACCAATTGCAATTTTAAGCATCTGGAGGATAGAGGCCTTCCTAAACTTTAGTCATTCGTGTGCACACAATTTATCCTGCAGCATCCGCACCTTTGCATATACTGTTTCTTTTGCTGGGAATACCATTTCTCCCTTTCTTTACCTGCCTTATTGTTATTCCTTCAGTTCTGAAGGAGCCCCTTCCTCATCACCTAAACTGGCACTTGGTCCTTAACTTGTTCATAACCTATAACAACATGTGGTATTATAATTATTTTCTTTTCTCTCTACTCACTAGCTTAGATGCTACTTGAGTGAAGGGTTGTCTTTAATAACTGTATACCTCAGTTCCTACCACAGTACCTGGCTCAGATTGGGGCCTAATAAAATTCTGAATAAATGAATTAATTTAAAGAACCACTTCCCCAATATATAGGCAACTTGTAAGCAGTGCTCAGAAAGAAATTGAAATGTTAACTGTGCTCTCAAATATCACCCTGTGAGATAATTTCTCTCCTCCTTTAGTTTTAGTTTTTGTTCATCAAAGAGTAAAACAGTCGAGAGATTATATCAGCAGTGCACTGTGTTTTGTGTAGAATGTTCAATGGATATAAGTGAGGGGTTCATAGACTCCTAGGAAAGCTAATTTCAAATTACTTTTTTTTTTTTCGCAGAACTGTCATACCCTGTTGTTTCATTCTGTAGAACTGTATTCATCTACTTCAGGCTAAATGTACATATCAGAAATATTTCACCATTTTAAACAGTGATAAAGGTAATGAATGTTTCAAACGGAAGTTGAAGGTAGGGATATAATCCCAGTACCTAGTAAGGTGCTTGAATGGATGAAAGATTAATGCTGATTGGAAGCTTGATTAAATGCAGGAAGACTCAGTAATCTAAGAGAAACAAAGTAGGAGGAATAAGTACAGTCAGATGACATAAGTGAAAGAAATGATGTAAATGAGCTTAGAGGGCCAGGTGTCACTGACTGTGCTATTCACCTACTAAATGTTGGGGAAACCTGCTATGATGAATACTTATACAGTGAGTTCCAAAATATCCACAACTCAATATTGCATTTCCAGTTTTTTTTTTGTCCTTCAGTTCTAGTGGATTAGAAGACATCTTTCTCCCTGCCAGGTATGTGTCCAAATGAGTGAGAACTAATTGGCAAAATAGACATTTTTTTCAGAATACTGAACGCAAATACTAATAGGTAGGAAGAATTGGCTGTGTTGCCTCTGAGGTCATCTTGGAAAATCTGCTCTTAAAACAAACCTAAGACCAAATTTAGAGGGTTGTCTGCCATCTTTTCCTGAAAGAATAGTGCTGGTTTAAAAGATGGCATGCAAATAAGGGCAGCTGGGATGACATAGTGCTAGGACACATAGGAAATAAAACTATCAAATTTTAATATTTCCAGCTCTTTATTGCCAGTATTGTTGGGTGATAAACTTGGGGAAGCAAGTGGAGGAAGAAATGATTGTGTTGAAAGGGAAGCAGAAAGTTTTTTGTGTAAATACTTAATATTAAAGCTAGGATTCACACTCAGAAGTCTAAGAATAACTCTGGCACTGTATTGTGTAGAACATCATTCAGAGAAACTTTTCTTATGCAGTCCCTGCTGAGGATCATAAGAATTTAACTCCTTACATCAGAACTAGAGAAAAAGACAGTTTTATCAAAAAACTGGCTTATTTGGAAACAAATACTTCAAATCAGGACATTTCATTAAATACACCTCAGCTTGCTAAGGCAAATTTTGGCTTTTGGCTTTAGCTATATTATTTTATTGACAGGTCAGCTGGTCACTGCCATCATGCTTCTTCCCCATTACTTTTACCTACATACTCTTGGTAAACTGTAATATAAACCTGCTTATGAAAGTTAAGAGTTACTGTGTTTTCAGCACTGTCATCGTCATTCTTTCCCACACTCTAACCGAGACATACCAGGGAATTAGGTGTTGGAAACTTAGCATGCTGTTTTTGACCCAGGCCCTAATATAATATTTTGAAACATAGAAACAAAGGTTGACATAGGGAGTTGAGGTCTAGGTATTAGACATCAAAGGAGAAGAGGTGATGAGATTTTATTTACATTTAATTACCCTAAATGTGTGATCTCATAAAAATGGGACCAGGCACTCATAAAACAAAAAGCTTGTTTGTATGACTGTGTAAAATCAAATGGGTTTATTATTTAGGACTTGATCTCACCAAAACATGGACACTCAATGACTTTAAGGAAATTAGAATTTGACTTATTTCATAGTCTAACCTGCCTATTATGCTATAAATGCATTTTTGACAGGTTTATTCCTTCAGCTGTTTTGAGTTTAATTGGGGTCTTCCGTATAAACCATGGACAGCTTTGGGAAATGTGGCCGTTATTTATAGAACACCACAAGCCTACACCGTACTTTCAATAGAACTTAAATTGGACTGAATCTCTAATGCTATCAGCTCTGGGTTCTTTTCAAAGGAAGGAAAAAACTCACTGCATTTTTTCCCTTGTGTTTGTAATATTAGAAAATGAAAAGCTCTAAAGTGCATTTTGATTTAATGAAAGGGGTGGGAGAAAAAGAAAGGAAACAAAGTAGAATAATGGATTTTTGCGTTTTTTCTACGAAAATGTAGTACGTTTAAATTACACAGACTAAAATTGCTATGACAGGCTCCTGTGGAGATGTTCACAGGGAAAACTGAAGATTAGAGAACAATTAAGACACCCAGTTAAGAGATTGCTTCCTTTTGGAGAGTCTAGAAGGCCAAAGAAAGAGTGAGTTATATGCAGATGTGAGATTTGCTTGTGGGGGTAGAATGAGAGATCTACGAAGAATAAGGAGACAGCATCAGGCTGTGGGAATGTCAGGAAAATAAGACACAGTAGAGTCACAAGTGGGCAAAGAGAAAAAGGGAAGCGTGAAGAGGAAAGCACTGAGGGAAGAGTTGGGTGAAGAGGAGGATGTAATGATGAACCTTTACATTTTTGAATATAAAAGCATTTTAATGATTGGTACATGGGAACATTCTCTGTGGGGTCAGAGACAAGATACTGTGCTTCACACACATACAAGTAGGCCTTTGACCACAACAGGTCTCTAACTGGAAGATTCTAGTTGAATATCTTCATGTACACCTGGACAGGAACATCAGGTTGGGCTGGAGTAAGGAGAAAAAAGGAGCTAAAACCACAAGGCCTGAAGCCTCAGACCTGTTATGGCAAAGAGTTTCCTTGATCCCCATTAGGAAACTTTTTACAAGGCTCCAAATATTTCCAAAAACATCTGGAATGTACTATAACAAAAGCACCATAGCTAATCCGTTTGATATAAGTAAGGCTCCAGAGAAACTTCAACAAATATCCATTTGGGAGAGAATGAAGATTAAAACCTGTTTTCAGGGTTTTAATTAAATGTTATATTAATTTTATGAATTCTGGGTTTTAAATATGAAATCACTGGACTTGTAATGATAACTGACTTGGGAAAACACTTTGCTTTCTATGAAGCAGAATGATTATCGTACCCCTTTGTCATCATTACCCCACTCCTTCACCCAAGTAGGAATGCTTGTTACAGGTTTGTATGTGAGCAGACAGACTTTCAGAGCAGGTTTTGGAGGAGGAAATCTCATAGGCTTGACCCATACTTCATTACTAAAAACAGGACCTGAAGTTAATCACAATTAGTTGTTCACTTTATTTTCTTCTTGCCTTTCCTCCTTCCTTCCCTCCATCCCTTGCTTCTTCCGTTCCTTCCTTTCTGGACCCCGATCCCCAGACCTACAAAATCAGAATCTGTAGGGGTGCATCCCAGGGATTTGGATTTTATTAACATCCTCGTGATCCTGATGCAGTCAGGCCAGTCCTGGTCTTGTGAGCATTCTTACAATATATTCACAACCTCATTCTCATAGAAACCCCAGAGGTTTCTAAACAGGACCTAGATTCTGTGTTGTTGGCTGAGTAATCATAGGTGATTTCAAGGACAGCGGAAGAGCACTCCACCTTCAAATATCTCCATATCCTTGGGTTGATTTTTAAAATACATTTGGCAGTGGATAAGACTTTTCAATTCACATCAAGCAAAGAGATTTATTTTTTTAACTTTAGTATGTCTGAGGTGTAAATGATTCATGCAAGACAATTTAATAAGAACAGGTGAGTAGGAAGAGAGTAAGACCATGCCTGATCTACCATGATAGAGAAAAGGGGCATCATATCCAAGAGGGAATGGGCAAATCATGTTACATTCCTCACAATTCCTATAAGGGTTGAGCTTACTCAAAAGCCAACAGTTATCTATTTTTAAATAGAAAAGGGATGTTAGAATAAGCCTAAAAGACACACACTTGGAAAAGGTAATGCTAAGCGCACTTTGCTGTTACATGAGATAAGTCCAACAATTTTACAAGACTTTAACAGAAATCCAGGAAAGCAAAAGGCTGAAATACATAAATTCTTAACATGTCCATTTCCAAAATGACTATCTTGGACATGGCACAAAATGCCCAGTACACAGCCACAAGATGAATAAAAGATGAATTCTTTGCAAAAGGCTTAAAGATGGGTATATGGCATTTACATAAATGATGTAAATTTGTACATAATGATGGAGAGTAGTTCATTTTTGTGAAATCTGATAATGCCAACACTTATGAAAGAAGTAGTTTCATGTTAATTTTGAATTCTTCAAATTTGGATGGTTTTTTTCAAAGGAAAAAGACACATTTTCTACTCTTAGAATGATCACAGAATTAGACAGCAATCACATTTCTTTTTTTCCCAGAATCTGGGGGCTTTCCATCATTGCCAAACCCTAAAATTGAAAATCCCATATAAATGAATTTTAATATTTTACTGAAAATTGCTATGCCATAGGTGAGTTCCAATTAGCCTTCTTTTTCTACTTTATAATTAGGAAATAGAGTTGTGGGTAGGGGAAAAGGGGATATAATATAGTTCTGGGCAGTGGCCAGGAAAAAAAGTGCAAAAAATTATAATCAGTGCAGATTTACATACTTTTACCATCTGTCTTTGGTGATTAGATCTAGACTTGCTTCAAGAAGGGGGACTATATCAGATAACTCTTAAAAGTCATTTCCAGAGTTTTTGGTACTCTCTTAATCAGATGCTTAAACATTTAAACATTGAAACACAATTAAACATTGAAAGAAGTGGGATAAGGAAGACTTTGAGAAGCCTGGGTAGCTCTCCTAAAATATGTAAAAGGTTAGCAAGTGTAAAAGGACATAGCCTTAGGGTAGCTCTAGAAGACTGAGCTACAATGAAAAGTTTTAAGTTACACAAAAGAGTAGCTCTACCCAATACAAATAAGAACTAGCTCACAGCTAGCACTGTCCTCAGTTGAAATAGGTTGTCATGCTAATATTCAGCACTATTTTCCTGGAATTGTATAATCAGAGTCTGATGGTTGTCTGTCAATGATGTTGTAGAAAACTACAGTGGATGGGAGACTGAACAGGGTGACCTTTCAGATTACCTCTGAACTAAGGCTGGAAGGGAAGGTGAGGGAATGTGGTATTATCTTAGGCTGGGTTACATCAGAAGTATACTCCCAAGCAAGGGTTTAAATGCAAGTGATTTATTGGGGAGGTGATCCCACGAAGTATCAGTAGGAGGGTGGGGATGTGAGTCTTGCTGGAGACACCTGGAACACACCTCAGAATTTTCCTACCCAAGTAGTAAGGAAGTAGGGGTATCTGTCCTCTACTCTCATCCCTCATTGGCTGGGGACTGCTCTCTGTGACATTAAATCCCCAGCATTCCTGGCCTGCCCTGTGCAGGTGGAGAATCACAGGTTCTTGCAGTAGAACGCTGTTGGTGTGCATGCAATAGTTGGTAAGTGCCAAAGG
This sequence comes from Daubentonia madagascariensis, assembly GCA_023783475.1. Lineage (NCBI taxonomy): Eukaryota > Metazoa > Chordata > Mammalia > Primates > Daubentoniidae > Daubentonia > Daubentonia madagascariensis. The sequence continues at coordinate 1,036,847 of JAKFHU010000522.1, forward strand.
GATATGCCTGGGGGCATGATAGTATCTGCCATAGTTGTGGAGTACTGGCTATGAAGTTAGGTTGATCTGGATTTGGTGCTTGCTTCTCCCTCTTGACTCTATGATTTGAGACAACTTAAGTAGCCTCTCTGGGTCTGTTTCCTTATCTTTATGTCAGAGATGACATCGATACCTCACACTGTGGTTGCTGAAACTAAATAAGATAATAAATTTAAAGCATCTACACATAAAAGGAACTTAAAAGTTGGCTCTTATTATTATAAGAATAAATCTCGCTTTTCAGATCTAAAATGAGCCCAATCCAAAAATAGTAAGACATTAAAATCTTAAATGTTGCTAAAAGACTTTACAGGTAATACAAATACTAAGGGAAAAAATGTAAGCTACCATAGAATTTAGTTGAAAATTATTTTCCTTTCTACATATAGTAATTAACAAATATTTAATATTTATTGCCTATCAAGTAAATGTCTGGCACTACTACTATCACAATAAATATAAATGCTTATTTTTTTCAAGACTTGGCTCAAGCAGCATTTTCTCTAGGCCACCACCTTTGTAGCTATAAATGATAGAATTATTTTACAGCTAGATTGGCACAGTCCTCTGCTGTGTCCAGAATTGCCTGGATGTCTGACACTGACTCTTGACCAAAGGCAGTGGGCTAACTAATGAAATATAACATGAGGTTTAAAGTTTGAAATTTCCCCGGTGGCACCAAGGGCTAGTTTATTGATACCTTACATTATTGAAAATAGTTAGACAATCTGGCTCTGTAACATAACCAGAAAGTCATAGACGATTCTGCTGGAAACTTTTAGGGAGTTCTCCCAAAACCAAGATTCATTGCACAAATCTTGTGCATCCTTGGGTGCATAAGAATGACCTTGGAAAAGATGGCTGACTAGAGGCACCTGACAGTCACCTCCTCCACAAAGACGGAGCAAAACAGCAAGTAGATAATTAAATGTTCAATAGAGTATCCTATAGAGAACACTGGAATACAGTAGGAAAGTGACAAGGAATCTCTGGAGCATGGAAGGAGAGGAAAGAGAAGCAGGGATTGTCTTGGTGCCAGGAGAAACTCCCTAGTGTGAGGAAAAGGTAAGCAAGAGATCCTCAGTGGTCCACATTCCTACTGCAGACTCCAACAATCCAACCTGCAGAAAAGCCCCTCAGCCCTAGTGGACCCTGAGACTAGTATAGGGAGCTGCCTGGAGTCCACACGATGGCATTGTTTCAGAGAAGGATTTTTCACTGGGTCCCCACATACCACCTGAGACCCAGGAGGCTGCAGCACTATACTATTTTGAGAGCACAGCCCCTGCCAGACTAAATCCTGCCCTGGGGCCCAACAGACCCTGCATTACCAGATCTCTGGAGCCCAGCTGACATCTCTCCTATGTCTGCCCAGAGGGCTGTAGTGTTGCAATGCTGGCTAGACCCAGCAGCACTCTAGGTCCCTAGCACTTTAGCCCATGCAGTGTCCTATGCCCTGTACAACAGACAGTGTGGCATACTGGAGAGGCTGCCCCCAGGACAAAGGGAGCCAATATGTGAACTCCCCAGATCCTGAGAGCCACCTGCCTGGGGCTTCTGCCTCTGACAGCAACCTAGCTCCAGCCAGCAGCAGGGCCACTGGGCACCTGCACACACTTTCAGGGGGCCTGGGGGTTGGCCTACCCAGGTGTTGTTCTGAGGCCTGGGGACACGCCTGCTCCATCCACTATTGCCACTCCCCAAGTGTGCTATCTGGGAATCTGGGGATCAGTCTGCCCCACCTGCCACAGCTGCCACTTGCATGCACCATTGAGAGGTCTGAGGACAGACCTGCCCTGCCTGCTGCCACTTACATGCACACACACCATCAAGAGGTCTAACAACAGGCCTAGCCTATCTGCTGCTGGCACCTGAGCATGCCATCTGGGGGCCTGAGGATTGATTCACATCACCCAGCACTGCCAGTGTCCATGCACTCCTGGAAGCATGAGAATGGCCCCAAATTCCAGTGCCTACACACATTATCCAGGGACATGGAGATCGACTCACACCACCCATCACTGCCAGCATCCATGCACTCCTCCTGGGGGGCCAAAAGACAGGTCTTCTGAGCCTACCACCACCACTGCTATTGGCAGCCCCCTGAACACACCATTTAAGGACTGGGAACTGGCCTACCCAGCCTACTACCAACACCTCTCATGCCTGCATGTGCTGCCTGGGGACACGAGGGTTGGCCTGCTACTGCTACGGCAATCACTGATGCCACACATTCCACCCAGAGGCCCTAGGATCCTTCCACCTGCTTGGCCAGCTGCTGCCACTGCCAGCATCTGAGCAAGCTACCTAGAGGCCCAATCATCAGCCTGCATTGACCTATTACCACCAGTGCCCACATATACTGCCAGGGGGCCCAAGGATCAGCACACTAGTGCCCCTGCCCCCAGCAAAGCCACACTACAGCCTCCGCTAACAACTTCAGACTAAGCCACTGAGGAACTCACAACCACCATTAATGCTGATTATAGAAAACAAATCATATGATGACTGTGCTACTGTACACACCCAGAATTAAAGCCAAAGCACCCAACCCAATCCAGACTATAGGTACAACTATAGGAAAAAGTCTTTCCTTACAAAAGTCAATCCATAAAGTTGGAAGAAGTTACTATTACACCAGATGTGCAGATATCAACATAAGAACACAAAAACATGAAAAAGCAAGGAAACATGATACCTCCAGGGGAACACAATAATTCTCTAGTAACAGATACCAATGAAAATAAATCTATCAAATGTCCAAAAAATAATTCAAAATAATGATATTAAAGAAACTCAGTGAGATACAAGAGAATACAGACAAACAACACAAACAAAGCAGAAAATAATCCATGATCTGAATGAGAAATTCAACAAAGAGGTAGACATTATTAAAAAAAGAACCAAACAGAATGTTTAAAAGTGAAGAATTCAATGAATGAAATTAAAAAAATACAATCAAGACCTTGAATAATAGACTAGATCAAGCAGAGGAAAGAATTTTTGAACTCGAAGGCAAGTCTTTTGAAATAACCCACTCATACAAAAAAAGAAAAAGAAAAAAAAAAGAACAAAGAAAGCCTATGTGACATATGGGACACCATAAAGCAACCAAATATTTGAATTTTGGGTGTTTCAGAAGGAGAAGAGATTGGCAAAAACATAGAAAACATATTTAATGAAATAATAGCTGAAAAATTCCTAAGTCTTGCAAGAGACATGAACAAACAGATACAGAAAGCTCAAAAATCCCCAAATAGATGCAACCCAAAAAGGTCTTCTCCAGGACACATATTAGTCAAACTGTTAAAAGTCAAAGACAAAGAAATAATTCTACAAAGAGCAATAGAAAAGTGCCAGGTCACACATAAGGGTGCCACCATCAGACTCATAGTGGATTTCTCAGAAGAAATCTTACAGGCCAGGAGAGAATAGGATGATAGATTTATAATGCTAAAAGAAAAAAATGTTGCAAATCAAGAATACTATACCAGGCAAAGGGATAGCCCCCCAAAATGAAGGAGAAACAAAATCTTTCCCAGACAAGCAAAAAGTAAGGGAATTCATCACTACTAGACCATCCCTACAAAAAAATACTTAAGAAAGTCCTACATCTGAAAGTGAAAGAATGATATCTACCATTGTGAAAACACACAAAAGTATAAAACTCACTTGAAAAGGACACACACAAATAAGAAAGAGAAAGGACACAAATGCTACCACTACAGAAAACCAACAAACTGCAAAGATAAACAATAAGAGAGAAAGAAAGGAACAAAGGATATGCAAAACAATCAGAACACAATTAACAAAATGACAAGAATATGTCCTCACCTATTAATAATAACCTTGAATGTAAATAGATTAATTCCCCACTTAAGAGATATAGACTGGCTGAATTGAGTTTAAAAAATGACCCACCTATATGCTGCCTACAAGAAACTAATTTAACCTATAAAGACATACACATACTGAAAATGAAAGGATGGAAAAAGATATTCCACACAAAAACCAAAAGACAGGAGCAATAGCCATTATTTATATCATATAAAATAGACTTTAAGTCAAAAGCTACAAAAAAGACAAAAAAGGTCATTATATAATGATAAAGGGATCAATTCAGCAATAAGATATAATAATTTTAAATATGCATGCACCCAACAGTGGAGCACCCAAATATATAAAACAAATATTATTATATCTAAAGGGAGAGATAGACTTCATATAATAATGGTTAGTGACTTCAACACTCCACTTTCAGCATTGGACAGATCATCTTGACAGAAAATCAACAAAGACCCATTGTATTTAAACTGTACTTCAGACCAAATAAACCTAACAGACATTTACAGAAAATTTCATCCAACAGATACAGAACACACATTCTTCTCATCATCACATGAAACATTCTCCAGATAGGCCATGTATTAGGCCACAAAACAAGTCTCAACAAATTTTTAAAAATCTGAATCATATCAAGTATCTTCTCAGACCACAGTGAAATAAAACTAGAAATCAATAACAAAAGATGATACTTTGGAAACTGTACAAATACTTGGAAATTAAATAACATGCTCCTGAATGACCACAGGGTCAATGAAGAAATTGAGAAGGAAATTTAAAAAATTTCTTAAAACAAATGAAAATCAAAACACAACATACCAAACCTATGGGATACGGCAGAGCAATACTAAGAGGAAAGTTTATAGCAACCAGTGCTTACATCCAAAAAGTAGAAAGATTTAATATATACAACCTAATGTGCACCTCAATGAACTAGGAAAGCAAGAACAAACAAAACCCCAAATCAGTGGAAGGAAATAAATAATAAATATCAGAGAAGAACTAAAATTAAAAACTAAAACAAAATACAAAAGATCAGGAGAATGGAAAAGGGCGGCCTGATAGAGTCCTTCCACCGCACCGCTCCCAGGGAAGGAGGTGAAGAATGCCAGCGGGTACATGTGAGCACAGACCGCTCACTCTGAAAACAGCATTGCGAATTACAGAGAAACAACGCGGAATGCCTAGCCCAAGAAAACAGGTACAAAATTTTCACAAAGATCGGAGGGTGCACAGAGCACAATAGAGCCAAGAGCGCAGGAAGGACGCGCTCACCAGGTCCGCGCAGTGCGACCTGCCCCCCAAGTGGTTACGCACCTCCCCATCCACTCAGTCAGGGACAATCCCAGAGTTGGGGCAGGGCGGTTGCACAAGACAACAGACCCTCTGGAGTTGGAGTAATCATGAAAGCCAAACACAACCCTCAGCTGCAGTATACAGAGACCACGCAGGACTGGGGATCACACTGGGTGGAGATACAGCTTCCCGGGACAGTGCGCGGGAACCCACAGGCCGGTACTGTGCCACTAGAAGAAGTCAGTGGGACTGGACCCAGGAGTTTAATGGAGAGCGGGACACGCCCTTAGAGGTTGCTGGCAACTGCCGCCGCTGCGGCCAGCGGAGAAAAGCTGCGCTCCGGATGCGATCGGAGCCTGGCTGTGCGCCAGGCTGGCGGTGGCAGCCATCTTTACAGCCGCCCGTCCGGAGCTGTGAGCCGCGTCTCTAGCTCTGCCCCGCCCCGGCCTGGGGCTCTTCTGCTGGGGTGAGACAGGCTTTGCCTTTGGTGGCCAGGGTCAGCTGTATCCATGGGTTCCAGGTGGGACGAGATCCCGGAACTGTAGCGGCAGGACCTTTGTGTATTGGAAACAGCTTGCAGCTCGTCCATCTGGTCCTGCTATCCCAGCTCTGGCCTCCGACAAGTCTGCTCCGTGCTGGTCCTAGTGCCTGCCCTTCAGGTCCCAGCCCTCCTGTATCGCAGAGATCGGTCATTTTGAAGGTTGCTGGCTATAGTGACTCATTTGGTATAACTGCTGGTTCTCATGACAACCAAATACCTCAAGAGCCACAGGCTGAACCAGAGCAGCTCCCCATAATCCTGCCCACTTCAGTAGGGAATTTTGCGCCATCCAAGAGCGCTTCCAGCAGCCACTACTCCCCCCTCCCCGTGGGAACATCCCCCCGGTGGAGACTGCTGGGGATAGAGATGGCCACCCACCTCGCCTTGGGGTCTAGTGGTGGAAAAGGGGTGCACAATTGGAGATCCCCCTATCAACCAGTATCACACGGAGATGCACATCAGAAGGGCAGCCACACGTGGCTAGATGAGCAACCTCTGAGCTGTGTAGAATTTTCCCAATTCAGCTCTCACACTGCAGCCAAAAGAAATTGTGTTTCTACCTGCACCTCAGGAGGAGCAGGGTCAAAATAACCCCTAGGAGCTACAAGGCCCCTCCCAAAGCACGGGGCTTTCGCATACCCCAACTGGGGGATCAGAGTCTGCCACGGACATAACAGAATACCTAGCTAATAGGGAGTGGTGGACTCATATCCTCAAGTACAATTCATTAGCTTAGAGCCCAAGCTGGGAGGTCATTCTCACCACACTCCACCGGGAAGAGGAGAAGACCACAGGTCAGAGTTAACTCAAGATCCACCAAACTTGCTAAAATACACCTAAGGCAATACAGGCCACTACTTCTCTCCCTGCCTTTGCCAAGGAACAAAAATTGTGGGCCTGGTGACAGGGCCATAAACTAGCTCTAACACCCCCAGCTCTCGACCAAGAGGCCAGATCAGAAAAAACCACTGAAAGAACTCAGGGAACATGAAAAATCAGAGTGAAAAGTCACCCCCAAAAGAAACTATCAGTTCCTCAGCAATGGATACCAACCCAAATGAAATGGGTAGAATGACAGAAGAGGAATTTCGTTTATGGATTATAAGCAAGCTCAATGAAATTCAAGAGAAAATTGAATCCCAGCACAAAGAAACCACAATAAAAATGCAAGAAATGAACGAAAAATTCTCCAAAGAAATAGAAATATTATGGAAAAATCAAATAGAAATCCTAGAAATGAAAGAAGCATTCAAGGATCTACAAAACACAGTGGAAAGCCTTAAGAATAGGCTGGACCATGCGGAGGAAAGAATTTCAGAGCTAGAAGACAACTCCTATGCGCTAAATAAATCAGCTGAAGAGAAAGAACACAAAAACAAGAGGCAGGAAAAAAGTATACAAGAAATGTGGGATTATGTAAAGAGGCCAAACATAAGGATCATAGGTGTCCCTGAGGGAGAGGAAGAAAATTCGCGTGGGCTGGAAAATTTATTTGAAGGAATAATAGAGGAAAATTTCCATGGCTTAGCCAGAAATCTTGATATCCAAGTACAAGAAGCATATAGGACTCCTGGGAGAGTCAACGTGAAAAGGCATTCACCATGCCACATAATTATTAGACTGACCAAAGTAAACACAAAAGAGGCACTCCTCAGAGCTGTAAGACGAAAAGAGCAGGTAACCTACAAAGGGAAACCAATCAGATTAACTGCAGATTTCTCAGCTGAAACCTTACAAGCCAGAAGGGAATGGGGAGACATCATTTGTCTCCTAAAACAAAACAAAGGCCAAACCAGAATTCTGTATCCTGCCAAACTAAGCTTCTTATATGAGGGAGAAATAAAGACGTTTCCAGATAAGCAATCACTGATAGAATTTGCAAAATCCAGACCGACCTTGCAAGAAGTGCTTAGTCCTGCATTATACACTAAACAGAGCAACAGACACCCACCTATGTAAAACTGTGCAAAAGCTAAAACCCCAGAAACAAGATTCCACAATGATGCAAAAGGTAAAACAAAAGACACCACCCAATAGAATAATCAAAAATTTACCCCAAATATCAATTCTCTCAATAAATGTAAATGGCTTGAACTGCCCATTGAAGAGACATAGGCTGGCTGAATGGATTAAAAAATACAAGCCAAGTATCTGTTGTCTTCAGGAAACACACCTTACATACAAAGACGCATTCAGACTCAAGGTGAAAGGATGGAATACAATTTTCCAGGCTAATGGAAACCAAAAGAAATCCAGAGTAGACATCCTCATTTCAGATGACATAAACTTTAAAGCAGCAAAAGTAAAGAAGGACAAAAATGGACACTATATAGTGGTGAAGGGAAAAATCTCACAAGAGGATTTAACAATCCTAAACATTTATGCACCCAACACAGGAGCGCCCAGGTACATAAAGCAAATACTGCTAGATCTAGACAACATAATAAGCAGCAATGCCATAATAGCAGGGGACTTCAACACCCCACTGACGGAACTGGACAGATCCTCCAAACAAAAAACAAATAGAGAAATAAAAGACCTAAACGGGACTCTAGAACACTTGGGCCTAACAGATATCTACAGAACACTCCACCCAAATAACACTGAATATACATTCTTCTCATCAGCTCATGGAACTTTCTCTAAAATTGACCACATCCTAGGACACAAAACAGATCTAAACAAATTCAAAAAAATAGAAATCATACCATGTATCTTTTCAGACCACAGCGGAATAAAATTAGAAATCAATTCCAACAGAAACTCACATCATCCTCCAAAAACTTGGAAACTAAACAATCTATTGGTGAAAGACTATTGGGTCAAGGAGGAGATTCAAGTGGAAATCAAAAGATTCTTCGAACTAAATGATAATGGGGACACAAGTTATCAAAATCTGTGGGATACAGCAAAAGCAGTCCTGAGAGGAAAACTTATCACCTTAAATTCCCACATCCAAAAGACAGAAAGGTCACAAATCAGTAAACTAAGGAATCATCTTAAGGAAATGGAAAAGGAAGAGCAAAGCAATCCTAAAGCCAGCAGAAGAAAAGAAATAACCAAAATCAGAGCAGAATTAAATGAAATCGAGAACAAAAGAACAATACAGAAGATCAATGAAACGAAAAGTTGGTTCTTTGAAAAGATAAACAAAATAGACAGGCCACTTGCCAGGTTGACCAGAAGCAGAAAGGAAAGGACTCTAATAAGCTCAATTAGAAATGAAAAAGGAGAAGTTACAACTGATACCATGGAAATACAAAACATCATCTTTGAATACTACAGAAATCTCTATGACCACAAACACGAAAACGTGGAGGAAATGGACAAATTCTTAGAAACATACTACCTCCCAAGGCTCAACCAGGAAGAAACAGAATTTCTAAACAGACCAATATCAAGCACCAAAATTGAAGCAGTAATAAAAAATCTACCCACAAAAAAAAAGTCCTGGACGAGATGGGTTCACACCTGAATTCTACCAAGCCTACAAAGAAGAACTGGTGCCTATACTGCAGAAATTATTTGAAAATATCCAGAAGGATGGAATCCTCCCAAACTCATTCTACAAAGCCAATATCACCTTGATACCAAAGCCAGGAAAGGACACAACAAAAAAAGAAAACTACAGACCAATATCCCTTGTGAATATAGATGCAAAAATTCTCAATAAAATCCTTGCAAACTGAATTCAAATGTACATCAAAAAAATAATCCATCACGATCAGGTGGGCTTTATTCCCGAGATGCAGGGATGGTTCAACATACGCAAATCTATAAATGTAATTCACCATAAATAAAAGCAAGAACAAAGATTATGTGATCCTTTCAATAGATGCAGAAAAGGCTTTTGACAAAATCCAGCATCCTTTTATGATAAGAACTCTTAACAATATAGGCATAGATGGCTCATTCCTAGAAACTATTAAAGCCATATACGATAAACCCACAGCCAATATCATACTGAATGGGGAAAAATTGAAGGCATTCCCCCTTAAAACTGGCACCAGACAAGGGTACCCACTATCTCCACTTCTTTTCAACATAGTGCTGGAAGTCCTGGCCACAGCAATTAGACAAGACAGAGGAATTAGGGGCATCCAGATGGGGGCAGAAGAGGTCAAACTTTCACTATTTGCGGATGATATGATATTATACATATAAAACCCCAAAGATTCAACCAAGAGATTACTGGAATTGATAAATGAATTCAGCAAAGTCTCAGGATACAAAATTAATACACACAAATGCATAGCCTTCATATATGCTAATAACAATCAAGCCGAGAAACAACTTAAAGATGCAATACCTTTCACAATAGCAACAAAGAAAATTAAATATTTAGGAATATATCTAACTAAGGAGGTCAAAGACCTATATAGAGAGAATTATGAAACACTGAGAAAAGAAATTGCAGAGGATGTAAATAGATGGAAATCCCTACCATTCTTTTGGATAGGCAGTCAACATAGTAAAAATGGCTTTGCTACCTAAATTAATTTAGAGAATCAATGCAATCCCTATCAAAATACCAACATCATTTTTTGCCAATCTAGAAAAAATAATTCTACGCTTCGTGTGGAACCAGAGAAGACCCCGTGTAGCCAAAGCAATCTTAAGCAAAAAGAACAAATTGGGAGGCATCTATCTACCAGACTTCAAACTATACTACAAGGCTATAGTAACCAAAACTGCATGGTATTGGCACAAGAACAGAGACGTAGACCAATGGAACAGGACTGAGAACCCAAATATAAAACCAACCTCATACAGTCACCTGATCTTTGACAAATTCCAGACAAATGTACACTGGGGAAAAGGTTCCCTATTCAACAAATGGTGCTGGGAAAACTGGATGGCCATATGTAGAAGACTGAAACTGGACCCACACCTCTCACCTCTCACAAAAATTAACTCACAATGGATAACAGATCTAAACCTAAGACATGAAACCATAAAAATTCTCGAAGAAAACGTTGGAAAAACTCTTATGGACATTGGCCTAGGCAAAGAATTTATGAAGAAGACCCCCAAAGCAATCACGGCAGCAACAAAAATAAATACATGGGACCTGATCAAATTGAAAAGCTTCTGCACAGCCAAGGAAACTATTACTAGAGTGTACAGACAACCTACAGAATGGGAGAAAATATTTGCATGCTACACATCTCATAAAGGGCTGATCACCAGAATCTATACAGAACTTAGGAAAATCAACAAGAAAAAATCAAACAACCCTATTAAAAAATGGGCAAAGGACATGAACAGAAACTTTTCAAAAGAAGACAGAATAATGGCCAGCAAACATATAAAAAAGTGCTCAACTTCTCTAATCATCAGGGAAATGCAAATCAAAACCACAATGAGATATCACTTAACTCCGGTGAGATTGGCTCATATCAAAAAATCCCCAAACAACAAATGTTGGCGGGGATGTGGACAGATAGGAACACTCATACACTGCTGGTGGGACTGCAAATTAGCACAACCTCTATGGAAAAGAATATGGAGATACCTCAAAGAATTAAAAGTAGAATTACCATTTGACCCAGCAATCCCACTACTTGGTATTTATCCAAAGGAAAAAAAGACACTTTATAATAAAGACATCTGCTCACGAATGTTCATAGCAGCACAATTCACAATTGCAAAGATGTGGAAACAACCCAGGTGCCCATCAATACATGAGTGGATCAATAAAATGTGGTATATGTATACCATGGAGGATTACTCAGCAATAAGGAACAACAGTGAATTAACACACCTGGTATTATCCTGGTTGGAGATAGAACCCATTCTTCAAAGCGAAATGTCACAGGATTGGAAAAACAAGCACCACTGGTACTCACCATCAAACTGGTACTAACTGATGAACATTTACATCACACAGGGCAATAACTTTCATCTGAGGGCGGGCGGGTGGGAGGCAGGTGGAAGGGATGGGAAAAACTCTCACTGAATGGATGCAAGGAGCACAGTTTGGGGGATGACCACGATTGTGGCTCTGACACGGGCAGAACAGGGGCAATGTGTATGGCCAAAGTGTTGTACCCCCATGATATTCTGAAATTAAAAAAATAAAAAAAAAATACAAAGGATCAAAGAAATGAAAAGTTGATTTTTTACAAAGATAAACAAGATTTATAACCTGCTAGTTAGACTAACCAAAAAAGAGAGAAGACCCATAAACAAAATCAGAAATTTTTTAAAAAGCCACTACAACTGATATCACAGAAATACAAAGGGTCATCAGAGACTATTTTGAAAAGCTATGCACTAACAAGCTGTAAAACCTAAAAAAATTGGACAAATTCCTGTACACATACAATCTACCAAGATTGAACCAGGAAGAAATAGCAAATTGAACAAACCAATAACAAGTAATGAGATCGAATCAGTAACACAAAATCTCCTAACAAAGAAAATCTCAGGACCAATGGCTTTGCTGTTGAATTCTACCAAACTTATTAGAAGAACTGACACCAATTCTTCTCACGTTATTCCAAAAAAATTAAGAGGAGAGGGTTCTTCCTAACTCATTCTATGAGGCTGATAACAAAACCAGACAAGGATGAAATAACAACAACAACAAAAAGAAATCTACAGGCCAATATCCCTGATAAATATAGATAGAAAATCCTCAACAAAATACTAGCAAACTGCCTTCAACAAGATGTGAAAAAGATAGTACACCATGATCAAGTGGGATTTACCCCAGGCATGCAAGGGTGGTTCAACATATGGAAATCAGTAAATGTGATACATCACATCACCAGAATGAAAGACAAAAATCATATGGTCATCTCAATAGATGTAGAAAATCCATTTGATAAAATTCAACATCCCTTCATGATGAAATCTGTCAACAAATTAGACGTAGAAGAAATGTACCTCAACACAATAAAGACCGTATATGAAAAAACCACAGCTAGCATCATAATGAATGGGGGAAAGTGAAAACCTTTCCTATCAGAACTAGAACAAAACACAGATGCCCACTTTCACCACTCCCACTCAACATAGTACTGGAAGTCCTAGCCAGAACAATCAGACAAGAGAAAAAAATTGGGATCCAAATTGGATAATAGGAATTCAAATTGTCCCTCTTTGAGGGGACATTTTCTTATACCTAGAAAAACTTAAAGACTCCACCAAAAAACTCTTAGAAGTGATAACCAAATTTTTTAAAATTTCATGATAAAAAAATCAACATACAAAAACAACTACTATCAGCATAGTGTTTCTATACACTGATAACAAACTAGCTGAAAAAGACATAAAAAAGCGATCTCATTTACCACAGCTACGAATAAAAACCCCTAGGAATATTTAACCAAGGAGGTGAAAGATCTCTACAAGGAAAACTACAAAATACTGATGAAAGAAATTGAAGAGGACACAAAGGGAAAGACATCCTATCCTCATGGATCAGATGAATTAATATTGTTAAAATGACCATACTAACCAAAGCAATCTACAGATTCAATGCAATTCCTATCAAAATACCAATGACATTATTCACAGAAATATACAAAAATCATCAAATTCTTAAGGAACCACAAAAAAGTTTGAATAGCCCAAGCCATACTGAGCAAAAGGAACAAAGCTGAATGCATCACACTACTTGCCTTCAAAATATACTGCAAAGCTACAGTAACCTAAATAATATGGTATCAGTATAAAAACAGACACACAGCCAATGAAACAGAATAGAGAATCTGAAATAAATCCATGTATTTATAGCCAACTGATTTTTGACAAAGGCATAAAGAACATACATTGGTGAGTGGACAACCTCTTCTAATAAGTGATGCTAGGAAAACTGGATAGTCACATGCATAAGAATGGAACTAGACACCTATTTCTTATCATATACAAAAATTAACTCAAAATGTATTAAAGATTTAAATTTAAGACCTGAAACTATAAAACTACTAGAGGAAAACCTAGAGGAAACACTTTAGGACATGGCTAGGCAAAGCTTTTATGACTAAGAAATAAAAGGCACAGGCAACAAAACCAAAAATGGGACTGTTTGAAAATAAAAAGCTTCTGCATAGCACAGGAAACAATCAACCAAATAAAGAGACAACGTGTTGAATGGGAGAAAATATCAGTGAACTATTTATCTGATGCAGGACTAATATCCATAATATGCAAGGAATTCAAACAACTCAACAATAAAAAAAAACAAATAGTCCCATTAAAAAGTTGGAAAAGGACATGAATAGACATTTCATGAAAGAATACAAACAAATGGACAAGTATATAAAAAATGCTTAACATCACTAATCATCAGGAAAATGTAAATCAAAACCACAATGATATATCTATCATCCCTCCCAGTTAGAATGGCTAATATCAAAAAGACAGAAAATAACGAATGTTGGTGAGTATGTGGAGAAAAGGAAATTTTTATACACTGTTGGTCGGAATGTAAATAATGCAGCCATTATGGAAAGGGTATGGATATTTCTCCAAAAACCAAAAATAGAACCACCACACAATCCAGCAATCCTACTGCTAGGCATTTATCCAAAGGCAAGGAATCAGTATATCAAAAGGGATACTTGCACCCCTATGTTTATGGTAACACTATTCACAATAGCCAAGCTATGGAATCAAACTAAGTGTTCACCTACAGATGAAGGTATAAAGAAAGTGTGTTATATATACACAATGGAATACTATTCAGCCATAAAAAAGAATGAGGTCCTTTCCTTTGCAGCAACATGAATGGAACTGGTGGTCATTGTGTTAAGTGAAATAAGTCAGGCAAAGAATGACAAATATCACTTATTCTTACTCATATTTGGGAACTAAAAAATTTGATCTCATGGTGGTAGAAAGCAGAATGATACCAGAGGCTGTGAAAGGTGAGTGGGGAGTATGAAGAGAAGTTGGTTAATGGGCACAAACATATAGTTAGATGGAAGGAATAAGTTCTAGTGTTCAATAGCACAATAGGCTGACTACAGTTAACAACAACATATTGTATCTTTCAAAAAAACTAGACAAGAAGATTTGAAATATTCCCATCACAAAGAAATAATAAATGTTCAAGGTGATAGATATCTTAAATACCCTGATTTGATCATTACACACTGTATACATGTTACAAAATGTCACAAGTATCCCATAAATGTGTGCAAATATTTTGTATAAATAATTTTGTTTTCAAAAAAGAAGAAAAGTAAGTAAATAAATATGATTTAGCATCTGAACTTTAAAAAAAAGTCCTCACCTGTAAGGTAGAGAAAATGATAACCTAACTTGTAAGGTTATTGGGAGAATTCAAAGAGGTAATATATGACAAAACCATTTAGCTAAATGCATGGTGCAATACAAAATAAGTTGTTATTGTGGGGGTGGTAAGGGAAGGCTTCATAAGGAAAACATGACTTGAGCTGGTCCTGGAAGGGTAGGGAATAACATTTATTGAGGTCCTACAGTGTGCCCATCTCAATTTATGTAGCAAATGTTTGAAAATATTATCTACATTAAATGGTGCTGGGAAAATTAGATAGCCACATGCAGAAGAATGAAACAGGATCCATATCTCTCACCATATACAAAAATTAATTCAAGATGGATAAAAGATTTAAATGTAAGGCATGAAACCATAAAAATTCTGGAAGAAAATGCAGGAAAAACTCTTCTAGACATCATCCTATGTAAAGAATTTATGACTAAGAACCCAAAGGAAAATATGACAGCAAGAAAAGTAAGTAAATGGGACTTAACTAAATTAAAAAGCTTCTGCAGAGCAAAAGAAATAATCAAGATAGTAAATAGACAACATACAGAATGGGAGAAATATCTGCAAACTATACATCTGACAAAGGGATAATATCCAGAATCTACAGCAAACTCAAATATGTCAACAAGAAAAAAATCAAACAAACCTATCAAAAATAGGCAAAAGACATGAAAAGAAGTTTTTCAAAAGAAGATAGACAAATGGCCAACAAACATATGAAAAAATGCTCAACATCACTAATCATCAGGGAAATGCAAATTAAAACCAAAATGAGATACCACCTTACCCGTATCAGAACGGCCATTATTAAAAAGTCAAAAAAAAAAAAAACCAATAGATGCTGGAAGGATGCAGAGTGAAAGGAATACTATACACTGTTGGTGGGACTAAAAATTAGTACAACCTCTATGGAAAACAATATGGAGATTCCTCAAAGAACTAAAAGTAGACCTATCATTTGATCCAGTAATCCCACTACTGAGTATGTACACCTGCACTCAAATGTTTATCATAGCACAAATCACAATTGCAAAGATGTGGAACCATCCTAAGTGCCCATCTATTAACAAGTGGATAAAGAAAATGTGGTGTATGCTCTTGGATAGGCAGAATCAACATAGTAAAAATGGCTTTGCTACCTAAAGTGACTTACAGAATCAATGCAGTCCCTATCAAAATACCAACATCATTTTTTGCTGATCTAGAAAAAATAATTCTACACTTCGTGTGGAACCAGAGAAGATCCTGTCTAGCCAAAGCAATCTTAAGCAAAAAGAACAAATTGGAAGGCATCTATCTACCAGACTTCAAACTATACTACAAGGCTATAGTAACCAAAACAGCATGGTATTGGCACAAGAACAGAGACGTAGACCAATGGAACAGGACTGAGAACCTGAATAGGGGAAAAGATTACCTATTCAATAAATGGTGCTGGGAAAACTGGATGGCCATATGTAGAAGACTGAAACTGGACCCACACCTCTCACCTCTCACAAAAATCAACTCACAATGGATAACAGATCTGAACCTAAGACATGAAACCATAAGAATTCTCGAAGAAAACATTGGAAAAACTCTTGTGGACATTGGCCTAGGCAAAGAATTTATGAAGAAGACCCCCAAAGCAATCATGGCAGCAACAAAAATAAATACATGGGACCTGATCAAATTAAAAAGCTTCTGCACAGCCAAGGAAACTATCACTAGAGTGAGCAGACAACCTACAGAATGGGAGAAAATATTTGCATGCTACACCTCTGATAAAGGGCCAATAACCAGAATCTATACAGAACTTTGGAAAATCAACAAGAAAAAATCAAACAACCCTATTAAAAAATGGGCAAAGGACATGAACAGAAACTTTTCCAAAGAAGACAGAATAATGGCCAGCAAACATATAAAAAATTGCTCAACGTCTCTAATCATCAGGGAAATGCAAATCAAAACCACAATGAGATATCACTTAACTCCGGTGAGATTGGCTCATATCAAAAAATCCCCAAACAACAAATGTTGGCGGTGATGTGGACAGACAGGAACACTCATACACTGCTGGTGGGACTGCAAATTAGTACAACCTCTATGGAAAAGAATATGGAGATACCTCAAAGAATTAAAAGTAGAATTACCATTTGACCCAGCAATCCCACTACTGGGTATTTATCCAAAGGAAAAAAAGACACTTTATAATAAAGACATCTGCTCACGAATGTTTATAGCAGCACAATTCACAATTGCAAAGATGTGGAAACAACCCAGGTGCCCATCAATACACGAGTGGATTAATAAAATGTGGTATATGTATACCATGGAGTATTACTCAGCAATAAAAAACAATAGTGAATTAACACATCTGGTATTATCCTGGTTGGAGCTAGAACCCATTCTTCGAAGCGAAGTGTCACAAGAATGGAAAAACAAGCACCACTGGTACTCACCATCAAATTGGTACTAACTGATCAACACTTACATCACACAGGGCAATAATATTCATCAGGGGGCGGGCAGGCGGGAGTGGGGTGGAGGGGATGGGAAAAACTCTCACTGAATGGATTCAGGGAGCACAGTTTGGGGGATGACCACAATTGTAGCTCTGACACGGGCAGTGCATGGGCAATATATATAGCCAAAGTGTTGTACCCCCATAATATTCTGAAATAAAAAATAAATAAATAAATAAAAAGAAAATGTGGTGTGTATGTATACATACATACATACACACACACACACACACATCATGGAGTACTACTCAGCCATAAAAAGGAATGAAATAATGTCTTTTGCAGCAACTTGGGTGGAACTGGAGACCATTATCCTAAATGAAGTATCTCAGGAATGGAAAAACAAACACCACATGTTCTCACTAATAAGTGGGAGCTAAATGACCGGCACACACAGGCACAAAGAAATGTAAAGGACCTTGGAAACCAAGAAGGGGGGAGAGTGGGAGGGGGGTGAGGGAAAATAACTTACCTATTAGGTACAATAAATATTATTCTGGTGATCCGTACCCTGACTTAAGCACTATACAAGGTATCCATGTAACAAAAACATTTGTACCCCCTTAATATTTTGAAATACATAAAAAAGAAGAAAATTAAATAAATAAATTAATTAATGTAATGTAGTATCTGAACTTATTAAAGAAAGACCTTGGCTAACTGTACCTGGAAGGCTCTTGAAAGTGTTGTGAGTCTTTGAATTATCTGATCCTGTTGTAATCCTGTGTGAGTACTAATCACATCATGTTACATTTGTCTCTTTACCTATGTCTTCCTCACTAGATGTCCAGTTTTTGAAAGCAATGACCCCATGTGCATGCTGCTTACTATTATATCTTCAGTGCTGAAAACAATGCCTGGAACACCATGAATAGGGGAAAATGTTTGTTGGAGAAAATGAGTGAATAAAAATGTGATGTAAAGGTGATATGTGATATGAAGTAGTAGTTGATATCAAGGAAAAGTCTCAATGTTTGTTAACGTAAATCCACGAATGTTCATTTAATACCTTACGTGGAAAATATTGTGGTAATTGTTATGGGGGGGCTACAAAGATGGAAACAGCATAGTTTCCTTTTAAAATATGCTTTGGAAATTCTCATATTAAGCACAGTTTGCTTATAGTCTGCTTTTGATAATTCCAATATATATAGTCATTATGGGTCTATTTCTATTGTCTATTGATTCTGTTAGTTTTTGCTCATGTGTTCTTTTTCCCTTGTGTGCCCAGTTGTCCTTGACTCTTTGCCGGTCATTGTACCTGAAAATCATCTGTAAGAATAACTGAAGTCATAGGATTAAAGTACTTTCTTCTAGAGAAAACTTGCACTTGTTTTTACCAGGTACCTGGAGTTACTACCAGTCTTGGTCCACATTAATCTAAGTTCAATGTTTAATTTTCCTGGACCACAAAGGTGACATGATTCCAGGCTAAAAGACCACCTAACCCTTCCCTGAGGTTGTATACCTTTGGAGCCATAGCTTTTGGTAGGGAGAGTCTTCTAATAGACTTGTGTGGGCCTTGGGATTTGATTTCTATACCCCTAATCCTGTGAAACCATCAGAATAAATATTTTTATTTTGGAGAAATACCCAATGCCCTCAGGGTAAAAGTTGCTTCCTCATGCACTCAACTCTCTGGGTTCCTGATTTCATTTTGTTGTCAGCTCTTTGTTGCTTTGTAAGAGATATTTTTACTAACTTTCACTCAATGTTTTTAACTGTTTTCCTCTGGAGCATTGGTCAGAATAACTTAGTCTCCTATTACTGGAATTTGGAAATCTCTATCCAGAAAACTATATGGTTATCAAACACCTTGCAAATTGCTTGTGGGAGAAAGAGGTGTACCCAAATAACTACAGTACAGTGCCTGCTCTTCTTTCTGCTATTATCTCCTACAATTCTCTGCCTTTATTATCTCACTCAAGTCACACATGAACCTCTTATTCTTCCTCAAACACACCAAGCATAGTCCTGCCTCAGAGCCTTTGCATTAGCTGTTTCCTCTGTCTAGAACATTCTTCTCCCAGATCTTTGTATGGCTTATGCCTGCTTATAAATGCCAAGTCCTGTTGTTGCTCCTTTTTTCTGTCACTAGACGAAACCTCTCCTTCACCATTTCACACTTATTAGCATCTCTAATCCCGAGTAGAAAAAGGTTCAAGGAGATAAACCTCAAATTAATTGATTTCAGTAAAGTTAATAGAATGGATTAGAAGAAGTAGTAGCAGAGAAAATTTAAAATTAACATTTGAATATGAACTTTTTAGATTTTCTATGATGGAGTGAAATTCAAGAGGCCTGGGATTTGGCTCTGGTGCTACCACTATTTCCTAAGGAGGATTCAGTTTCCTCTTCTGCAAAATAAGTAGATTTGGTTTCTAAGCACATTTTCAGCTCTAAAATTACTTGACTCAACAATTCATATTATTTCCTAGAGCTATAAGATGGATAACATCAAGTGTTTTTAATGGTTTCAGAATCTAAAAATCTGTATGTGTGAAATCTTCTCTCAGGATTTATGTCTTAGGACTTTTTAATAATCCTGACACATTTGTACACATTCTTTGGGACTTATGAAACATCCTAAATCAGATATTTCTAAAGAAAGGTGTATATCTAAATCACCTAAGGAATCTTTTCAAAATGTACCAGCTTGGGCCCTGCCCATCCCAGACCTATGGAATGAGATTCTCCAGATGTATCAAATTGGGTTCCCAGAATCAGACACTGAAATGGAGTTTGGGGTGCAAGATGTTTATTAAGGATTGATATCTGCAAAGGGATGGGGGAAGAAATGGGATTGGATAGAAGGAGAAGTATAACTTCAATACAGGTCGGACATGCCTCGGCCAATACAGCAGGGAGGTTTGGCATAAGTAATGCTTTTCATTGTCCCACATTGCTCCAAAATGGCCATTATACCTATGCCTTACAGTCACTGGATGCCAGCTGCCCTGGGAAGAGTGTAACCTAGAGCCAAAGGTCTCTCTGCAGCTGAGGCAGACCCAAAGGAGCTGACTTCTAGAGGCTGTCTGCTGACAGTACTTCCTGTAGCTGAGCAGCAAGCTTTTCTCTGAAGGGGGATCTGGGCAGTGCATCTATCACACCAGGGATGAGGCCTAGGAGCATAGATGATTTGATAAAGGTCAATGTAATTCTGATCCATACTTCTGGTTCAAAATCATTGCTCTGAATGATTTCATGATATTTTCATTAACATGAAAAATATTTCCCTAGGCTGCTTTATGGCAAGGGTCATTAGGAAAATGCTCCAGAAATATCACCTCCTATTCCAAACAGTTATAAATCAAGATAGAAAACCTCTAATATGTTCCTAATTCAAATCACAGAGTGTTCACAATAACTTGTTCAAGTTCAATAGCTTGAATTGAAAACAAGCAAAACAAAAGTGTGTGTGGGAACATGTTGGATGCTTGTGTCACTATATTTGGTGTCAGCTGAAGTTTCTGTAAAATCCTTGGAGACATAGGTCAAGGGTGCCATCCAAGTGCAATTGCAGATTGAAGGGATCATTGGCATCCCCCTTGAGGTTGCTACAGTCAAGAAATTTGCTTCTGAAAATCAGCTTGATGACTGAACACATGTGGACTGTGCTTATGACTTAAAGAAGCAATGGAATTTTGATTCTGAAGCCCTCCCCACTGTGCTGAAATGTTCAAAGGTAGGGAGAAGTTACATAGGTACTCATAGTAACTGTCTACCTTAAACCTTCCCTACTTCTGTGCTTCTCCCTGGAAGTTCCTTTCATAATCACAGTTTTTCCCTTTAACATCATAGGCCCCCACTCTCTTACTAATTATTGTATCAGTTAGTTACTAATGTAGAACAAATCAATCAAAGTTTTGTGGCTTAAAACAACAACCATTCATCATTTTTCATGAGTGTAGGGAGAGCTAGGAGGTTCCTGTTATTGGGGCCAAGATCATCTGATCTAGGCTGGACTTGATAATGCATCTATAGTCAGCAGACAGGTTGGCTGGGGCTGGCTGATCTAGGATGGCCTCAACTGGGATGACTTGGTTCTGTCCTATGTGGGCTCATCCTTCAGCAGACTAGCTTGGACCTATTTTCCTAATAGTTGCAGGATCCAAGAGAGAAATCAGAACTACACAAGTGTCTTTTCAAGCCTCTGATTGTATAAAGTTTTTACTTTCCCTTTGGCCAAAGTAAGTCAAATGGTCAAGTCCAAAGTCAATATGAGAGAGGGCACTATCAAAGGGCATAGACACAAGGCATGAAAAATTGGGGCTATTATTGCAATCAGTCTACCAAACTCTACCATGTTTATTGAGAACGTGTGGTCCAGCACACTATTCATGCACATAATATACATGCCACAAAAATCTATTGCTAATAATGTGCTAAATAGTTGTAAAGCATTGCATTTTGTTGTCCCCATTATTCTCTGATTAATGGTTCCTTGAAGGTGCCCTTTTGAAAACCAGCTGTCATTGATATGGTGTTGGCAGAGACTGTAGTGACTTCCTGACAACCCATGCTTTCCCCTCTTCCTTCCCAATGTAGATTCTGTTGTCTGTGATGTGGCTTCTGTATGTGGGCACAGACATACACATCACTTTCAATTTTTCAGAGAATAAATTTGAGTGAAAATACATTAGGATTTTATGGGAACTAATGAATTTAGCTGTCATCTTACCACTCCTCCTGTTGCCTTACCTCTCTTCCTCTCATGTGTTTATTTTACATAAGAGTTCATACACATTCTTCTGAGTATTCGTAATAGAAACATGGATTATTAGGATAAAACAATACATTTGCTATTGTGGTTTCTTCAATTATTTAAAACTGTGTTTGTTGCATTACAAGCAAGACCTTTGCAAAGTCAATTAGTATTAGAGAAGGTTGTTAATATAATACGATGGTATCTGAATACATGGTACTTGTTAAACGTTTGTTGCAAATGAAGCTAACTCAATGAAGATAAAGATAATATAAAGTTGTTCCCTTCAATGGATAGAATGTATGGAACTTCTCTAAAAGGGCTAGTTACAACTTCACTTTTACAACAGTTACTGTTCTTCTCTCACATATATTTTTGATTCTTTTTTTCTCAAGTACTCTACAAAATCATCTTAAAGTAATTTTATTTAAGCCCTGAAATAATTATATCTACATTCAATTTATGAGTGCCTTAAAATTCATGTGCTTTATGAATAGGTTAGTTATGGTGAGTAAAGTGAAATCATTTTGGCTATATTCTACCTTGGAATAAGCACTTTTACACTTTCTAAAACTGGTTGTGCTACTTAAGAGAAAATATGGGTAAATATTCACTTGTTATCCGAATGGAGGAAGATTTACAAGAATAAAAGCAATTTGAAAAAAATCAGAAAGGAAAAGGTAGATAGATTTGACTACATAAAAATTCCAAATTTCTGTACAATGATAATAAAAATCCACAATAAATTAAAATTAACAGCAAAATAAAAGGTGAGAAAAAATATAACAAAGAACTACTTTGTTTTAATATACAAAGATGCTAATTAAAAATGTAAGTTAAAACTAACTGTCCAGTAGGAAAAAACAGGCTCTAGTTAAGAACAAATAACAAAAGGAAAAACTCCCACAAATAATCAATATATTTATGTGTGAAATTATAAACTGTATCAAATAAAAGAATGGTAAAATAATTAGATAGCAATTTTGACCATGAAATTAGAGAAGGACCAAAGATAACACTCTGAGAAATCACTGGTGCTCTCAGAAGGGCATGTTCATACACTGCCCATGGGAGGATACTTTGGTAACAATCCTTTTGGAAAACAATTTGGCAAATGTACTGAGAATCCAAAATATGTTCATACCCTTTGATTGAGGCATTCTACTTCTAAGCATCTATCCTAAGGAAACACTTGGACATCCAGGGAAAGTTTGATGAGGTTCCTTTGATGTCTAGTACTAATTACACTTGAAGTAATATTTCAGTCAGGTTGTGGATGCTCATCCAAAGCTGTCATTGGTCCCAGTTTAAATTTACTAGTTCAGATGACTGAAGTCTCCCAAATCCTTACGATGTTCTATTTCAGGATGTCCTATGGGTATATAGTCCAAGTTTCCACATGTCTACTCAGTTCTATTTCCAAACAGGTCTGCATTGCCAGCACTGGTTGATCAAGAATTTGTTTAAGTTTGTCCTTTCAATATTCTGCAGCAAAGGATACCAATGTGTTAGTCTCCAGAGCACTAGCAACTGAATGACAAACAATTCAGGTGTGGGGAAAAGGCTTGCTGGGATAGTAGCTTCTGCTTCTCCTTGGGGAACTCATTAAAAGCCTGAAAATGACTGAAAGTCTCTTAGAGCCTGGATACACTAGCATGTCAACAACACTGAAATTTGTTCTTCCAGTGCTCAGTCATCTAGGAATTGCCCTTATGTGGAAATCTACTAAGTCGTCTCACCTTTCTATTGGTGTTTCATGATATTAACTCTAATTCTTCCAACCAAACTTGTTGTGATAGATGTAGTTGGAGGTTGGATATAGCCCCCAAATCAGTGTTGATGTCAAGAAAATAGGCTGGAGTCAGACATACCAAATACAGGATTCAAGGGAAAACAGATGTGGTAAGTATGATATTACAACAACAGCTTACATTTATTGAGTGCCCACTATGAGCCAGGTACTGTGCTAAAATCTTTACATAGATTATCTCATTCAATTCTCCTAACCACCCTTAGAGAAAGAAGCTATAATGATCCCTATTTCACAAATGATGAAATTTTAACTCTGGCAACTTGGCTCCTGAGGCCCTGCTATTAGCCATGAGATTAATGTGAAATGAATTTGAGATGTAGAGCCTGTGGTTACCAATCCAGGTTCAACAACTTTAGAGCTCAGTCTCCAAAGAGTTTCTGGGAACACTACATTCAGGTTCACAGACCTGAACAAAGCTGGTTACTCTCACTGGCAGGAAGAATTATGTCTAAAAGACTCAAATGCTTGGCTAGACCTGCTGATACCTCCTCCACATGTCATAGCCAACAGATCACCTCTGTGTCTAATCTGAATGAATTTTATCCAGCAGTGCAGTGAAAGCTCAGAGAGGCACAAAGGAAAATCCTTTCCCTACCAGCCCAAGCCTTCCAATACAAAATAGACCTAACCATTTTTTCTTTTGATTTATCTAAGATGACCCTAACATTCCCTGTGTATCTTTAAAATCATATAAAGGTATGAACAATCCTGCATTGAATGAGGTCAAGTTCTTTACACTTGGGAGCTTGAAATTGCGTGTTTCAAATGCCCAGAGATTGTTTTAAGAATAGTTAGAGTCACAATTCAACAAGCACTTAGTATTTGCCCAGCAGGCACATCAATAAGTGCTTTACATATTTTCACACTTAATCCTCACAATAACACTAATTAATAGATGAGATTATCCCACATTTCACACATTAGGGACCTGAGACTTAGAGAGGTTAAGTGACTTGCCCAAGCAAGGTTCCACATCTAGTAAATTGGAATTAGGGTCTCTTTGATTCGAAGACCCCTATTTTGAACCACTACACCTACTGCAAGGCTTCTCAAACTTTGATGTGTGTAGGAATCACCTGGGAATCTTGCCAAAATACAGATTCTGCCTTAGTAGGTCTAGAGTGGGGCTTGACATTCTGCACTTCTAACAAGCTTCTGGCTATGGCTAATGCTTCTGGTCCATGGACCACTGTTTGAATGGCAAGGCTTTACAGCTTCCCCATAAAGGGAAAAACTAGACTTTTGGTGATTTAATACTTCATGTTAAAGGTGCAGAAGGAAACTTGTTCTAATTTGTCCTTATGAGTAAAAATGAATATCAATATAAAAATAGCAATAGGCCGGGCACGGTGGCTCACTCACACCTCTAATCCTAGCACTTTGGGAGGCCAAGGTGAGAAGATCGCTTGAGCCCAGGAGTTCGATACTAACCTGGGCAACATAGTGAGACCCCATCTCTACAAAAGATAGAAAAATCAGCCAGGTGTGGTGGTGCATGCCTGTATTCCCAGCTACTCAGGAGGCTGAGGTGGGCGGATCCCTTGAGCCCAGGAGTTTAAGGTTGCAGTGAGCTATGATGATACCTCTGCACTCTAGCTCAGGCAATAGAGTGAGACCCTACCTCAAAAAAAAAAAAAAAACAATAGCTAAACAAAAAGTCAAAAAGTTAAACACTGTTATAAGCAGTGTCATATCCCGTTTAGTCCACACGACAACCCTCAAGGGTAGATAATATTACTAGTTCTTTTTACAGATGGGGAGAATGGAGCACAGAGGAATTAATGCATAGATCTTCTTGCTCAACCACTTTCTGTTCTTCCCCTGTTCACATACTTTTCCAATGCCTAAAATTCCATAATTAGAAACTCATTACCTTTTTTGTATTTAAAAAGCCATCCCCGGGAGAGGTAATATATTTTTTTATCATTTATTTATACCTTAGTCTCATTTTTATAATGAAGGAATGGGGAGGAGAGAGAGTACAAAACTTATGAGGACTTTGGGTTCCCAAAGAAGGGAAAAAAGAAATGGAAAAGAGAGACTGAGTCTCCAATAAAGCTTGGCACTACCTGCTTCACAAATTGTTGTATAAGCCCCAGTGGCTTCTCTCATACATTTCCAAAGCTGAAGACAGTGGTAATTTCAAGATAAGACATAACATTGAGTTGTGTATTTATTAGCTATGCAAGGATCACCATGGAGACAACCAAAGAACTCTCAGCATGAAGACCTCTCCCTAGACCTTCTGCCTGAAATTACCAGTACACCATATAAACATATACATAAATTTGGGGAGGAAGACTACAAAGCAAGCAGGGTAGAGCCCCAGAAGGACTGGTGATAGGGTGACTTAACAATCCAAAGAGAATTTCTAAGGTTGGTCTTCCAAAGTCACATGTTTCTGGATTCCACATGGTTACTCCAGGGATGAAGAGATATTTCCAGAGCCTAGCTCATGTCAGCATGATTGGAGGAAAGTCAACTTGGTAACTACTTCACCAACCCTAACTCTGTTGTACAAGGGAAAAAACCCTCAAATGAAGCTCTTTTCCCTGCAGGGGAATCACCATGACAATGTGACTACCAGCCCACTCCCCTGCACCATTGACACAATGATGAAATCAAAAAGTATTAGGAAGAAGTAACCTTGGCAACATGGATTTTTGTCAAGCAGCTCTGACCTAGCCAAGTGTCCTTTCAAAGAGTAGACTCCACAAAATACAGCAATTTGTCCTCAGTGGATACTTATAAACATTTTCTCTATTTTGTATAAAAAGACCATGGAAATATTGTTATCATTGGTTGAGCTCCCCAGGAAGTAGGCTTTGAGATGAAGTTTAACATGCAAAATGTTTATTAGGGAATGCCCTTGGGGCACTATGGGAAGGAAGCAGGGCTTAGAGAGAAGGAGAAGTTGAGGTAGAAGGCAGGCCCAACAATAGCCATGGCTGACCCTAGAGAGAGCTCTGAAACTAGAATGGCCCTTCAGAGTTGTTCCAAGTTGAGTTAAGATGGCCAGGTCATTTTACCCTTGCATTGACTGGTCATTGAATGTGGGTCATCAGGTAAGGGATGTGACATTGTGCCAGATGGCTTTTTGTGGCTGGGGCAACAAGGAAGGCGCTAACAGCAGAAGGCTGCCTGCCAACAGTACTGTCAGCAGCTGAGGCAACAAGCCCTTTCCTGAAGAAGAATCAGGGTGGCACATCACTCTGTCCCCCGCAAATAGTAAGGGCTTCAGATTACCAAAACTTCCAAAGTTAGATAAGTAAGATTTGATTTTTATTTTTAAATTAGAAAACATCTTTCTGATTGATTAACCACTTTGTGGGGCAAATATTTAAGAGATTCCACTAAGTATGAGAAATCATTTCACTGGTCTTGGTATTCAGAAAATTAATAAAAAGTAATGCATTTTTATCCCCTACTCTGAATAAAAACAAAATAGATTACTCATTCCGGTTTTACAGTATACATATGTGTTTAAATGTCAATGTGTATTTTTTCCATTTTCTTAGTGAGTCAGGAAAAGGTGCAAAGAGGTTTAAATAATTAATTACCATATATGTAATATACTGATTCATTCATTTAGCAAATATTATTGAGCATCCATTTGTCATGACACTGTACTAGCCATTGGGTCTATAAAAATGAGTAATAACATAAAACCTGATCAAATAATTATGCTGACATAACTCTGAAAGAATAAGAGTAGTAGGAGGAATAGTAGTGGGTAGAAAACATAGGTAGGAAGAAGCTTTTACTTCTTACAATTTTCCTTTTCTACCTGCCAATTGATAAGAGATGGGCATGAGCAGCCTCAGCAGTATAAGAATAAATGAAAAAAAATGATCAATGGTTACCAATGCACTGGATAGTATCTGTGAAAATGGGCATCTAAAGACACCAATGCAGAGACTGGAGAAGAGAATATCTCTTCTTTCAGTGTGAATGTAACAATTTGGAAAGACTAAGTACTCTCACCTTTAGCAATCTGAGAACTTTACTGAAAGAGATTCTAAAATTGGGAGACAGGGGCCAGACAGGTTCTTCGATTAAAAAGATTAAGGGCACCATTGTCTGTTTATGTTTACAGTCTTGAGCAAGCAACTAAATTCAATAGGAAGCAAAACATCTTGAGTGGAGGATATTTCTTGGTATCCTGGGGAGAAGATTTCAACCAGAGGTTGTACCAAGTAAAAATGAATAGGTCTTTACAAAACAACCTCTAATAATATTTTATTTACTTGACTTCTGAATACCATACAAAATAGATTTGTTTTCTTTCTTTATTTGAATCTCATGTACTTTTGACCCATTCTTACCAGGACATCTTTCTACTTTGTGCTTACTCCTCTTTTATTTTTATTGAATTTTCAAAGTTACTTTAAAGTAAATCTCCTTACTTACATGAAGAGTTCTGAAAAACTGGTTTAACTGGTTCTCTTGCAAAGATCTGCTGAGACACAGGTGGAAGTTATGATGGCTGGGCAATGAGAAGATTAAAGTTGACTAAAAATTTAGAGCTTTGGACCAGCAGCATCAGCATCACCTGGAAACTTGTTAGAAATGCAGAATCTCAGGCCCCACCTCAGAACTCCTGAGTCATAATCTGCATTTTAACAGGATCCTAAGGTGATCCTATTTGTGCACATTGAAGTCTAGAAGGCATTGAATTACAGCATTTGTGGAAAAGTTCCTCCTCTAAAGTTAGAAACACAGAATAGTGAGATACTTAATTTTCTTCCCTGAGTGAGTCTCTGTTCTTGAGCTAATAACATTGTAACCAGTTTGGAATGCAAAAGGCAATTATCAAACAAAGGACCAAAGAACAGATAAGACAAAAATAAAATAGTAAGATGGTAGCCTTAAATCCAACCACACCAATAATTACATTAAATGTAAGAAAACCAAACACTCCAACTAAAAGGTAGAAATTATCAGAGTGGATAAAAAAGCAACACCCAACAGTAAGCCATTTACAAACATGTCCTATAAATATAAAGACTCAGATTGAAATTTAAAGGATGGGGAAAATATATACTACATAAACATTAAGCATAAGAAGTCTGGTATGGCTACATTAATATGGGGCAAAGTAGACTTTAAGCTAAGAAGTAATACCAGAGATAAAGAGGGTGATTTCATAGTGATAAAAGAAGATATAATGATCCTAAATATGTACATACCTAATAACAGAGTTTCAAAAATAGATGAAGCAAAACTGATAGAACTAAAGGGAAAAAGACCAATCCAGAAACATAGTTGGAGATGTTAACCTCTCAGTAATTGATAGAGTAAGTACACAATACACATAATGAACAAAGATTATCAATAATAAGAATTGAAGCAATCTTATTTTACTTTCTAAATCATAAAATTCAAAGGGAAAACACTGTTCAAAATCTGGTAAATTGATCAACATTCATCTATGTCAAATATTAATATAGTTTTTACTATGCACCACATTCTTTGTTAAATCATCAGTACAAAACAGTATAAGGCATAGTTACTGTTTGTAAATAATTTTTAGACAAGGTTAGGAAGTTTTATTTGCTTCCAATTCAATTGAGAATTTCCACCTCTAACATGAGACTTCTCTAATTCCCTGGTTTGAAGACAATGTTCAGAATAAGTCAGGCTGTCAAACCTCTCATAAATGCAGCTTACAGAGGTTGAAGAGGTTATCTGAAATGGATTCAAACTTTTAGAAAAGCTGAAATGGAACTTTTCATTCATTTCTTTTTCAAAGGCTCTAATTGGAGAAAAATATTTAATAAATATATTACAAATGCAAAAGTCTTCAAAGCCAAACCAGAGGAAAACATTTTGAAAATAGTTTTAAAATGAGCCTGATAAAATGTACAAAACTCGAACTGTTGTCTCCATGAAAATAATACAGTTGGAGGCAGCATTTATAGCTGGCAGGCAAGAAGGTTAACTAGTCAGGGCAAGCTTACCCAATTTCACATCAATGATTGTTATATTATGGCATTAGGAGAACATTAAGTGTTTCTCCTTGTAACTTTTCTTTGCTATCTCTTCAGATATGAGAGAACATTTAGTATATCTACCACAATATGAAACTATGCTCATGAAATGTAATCTCCAAGTTGATTATCCTCAACTGGCCAAACAAAACCCGCTGAGCCTTTGAGACTCCTGTGTTCACCCTGAACTCAAGCAGGTGGCAGGTCAACAGCAGGTGTGACAACTGGCTACTGAAGGGGCCATAAGTCCAAAGCGGAGAACTCCAATCACATTCCCTGCTGTGGAGGACCAGAGGCCTATTGTGCTTTTCTAACACAATCAAAGCCAGTTTTCTGGGTACTGAACCCAGGTGGAATGAAGGACTCTTAGATGAACCATCAGGAACAGCAAAAATCTTGATTACATGTAGAAAGGAAAGAAGCAATGCAAGTAAAGCTGAATTGGAACATAAGTTTCCAAAATAGACTATTCTAAAGTATCATGCTTTCTAATTCATGAATCAATTCTTTCTCACTCTGCTCCCTAGTAAATTGGACAGAACTGTTATTTTTATTTTATAAAAGGAGAAATGAGGCTAAATGACTTGCCCACATTTGCACAGCTTATCAACAGAAAGGGAAGTTGAATTTTAGCTTTTTGATTGCCCATCCAGTAAGCTGATATGCTTTAAATGTGCATAAATTACACATTTGAAGCAACTCACTCAACAACTTTTTATTGGAGCATTTAATGACCTCTTTATATTGCTTACTAATTGCTTCAAATGTGTTGTTTCACAAGCATTCTGCTCAACTAGATGGCAGGCACCTGGTAGACAAGGATGGGCATATTTTACATGCTCCATAAATGCTGATTGATTAATTAACAAGGAAAGATGAAACATTTGGAAAATAAAGAAACAAAAGGAGTAGAACCTAATGAAGCTGAAGAGAAAGATATAGCTCTCAGAAGCTACATCCTAGTCATTTAAATTTAGGATATAATATAGAATATTATATTTGGAAGGGTCCCCAGAGGTGATCTTACCTAACTTTCTGCCTATTAAGGAATACTTTCTATAGGACCCTTCATTGGTAACCATTTAGTTTTGCTAAAATACTCTCTACTGATGTGGAGTTTATTATTTCCAATCACATCCACTGTTAGACCGATCCATTCCTTAAAATGTTTTTCTTTATCAGCTCAACAATTATTTATTGAGCAACTGTGTCTCAGATAGCATACTAGATGATGGGAATACCAAGAACAACTCAAGTTCCCTCTCATGGAAAGCCCAAATGTGTGTTGCTGTTTATCAGGCAGCTCTCTTCCAAGTGTTGCTTTATGTTGTTTCCATCTTCTGGCTCTCCTATGTTCAACTTGAAGCTTCCAAGTTTACCATGCTCATCTGCCACAAGCCAGAAGTGATGGAAAGGGCATGAAGGATGTGTGTGGGAGTCATTAGGAGTCAGACCTGAAAATGGTGCACATCCCTTCTGCTCATATTCCCTAGCTAAATCATAGATCCACACCTAATATCATCAAGGGAGGCTGGGGACAATTGTCTAGTTTGTAGGCCCAGGAAGAAGAAGAGAATGAAAGTTTGGTCATTGGCTAGCAGTTTCTGCCACAGTGCTTTCATTATACACATTTTCTAGATGAGATGTTGATGGCATTCTGCAAAGATCATGCAGGTTTAATTAGTGATCCAGGGTTCAGACTTTGGTGGTCTGGCACTAAAGCCCACACTCTCCAGTGGTTCTTAATGTGTGGCCCCCAGACCAACAGCATCAGCATCACCTGGGAACTTGTTAGAAATGCATATTATTGGACCTCACCCCAAACGTATTGAACCAGAAACTATGAGGTGGAGTGTAGCAAATTGTGTTTTCATAAGCCCTCTCTGATTCTGACACACATTCATGTTTGATAACCATTGCATTGTACCATACTACCTTTTATTTAAAGGCTTCCAGAGTATTTTTCTAGTTGGCCATTAATATCATCAGTCATCAGATATCTGACAGCATTAATGGCTAACTAGAAAAATAAACATTTAAAGTTATTTTTACTTCAAATACAGTAATATTATTTATACTGCTTTAATTTTAAAATAATGGCATTTCTATTATAGCATTGCCTTTTTTAAGTGTTATTTATGCAATTGACTGTGTTTTCACACTAATTTCTAAGCATCCAGAATGTTCTTCTGTCTCCCACCACCCCTAGTAATTTGCTTCCCAAATAGTAGGCATTCAATAACCATTGGTTTAACTGAATGGGAAAAAATGTTGTACAATGATGTCTCTCATTAAATTGAAATATATGAAGAGCAGCTTTAGATGCTAAAACTTTTCAATTATATTTTCCATGACTATTAAAAACTTCATAGGAAGGAAAATTTAATATCTTCATTGTAAATAGATAGCTAGACTAAAAAACTTGTTTTCAGATGTGAAAATTTATGAGACATTTAAAAATTATTAGTTACTTAAAAATCCACACAGCATACTATCTTTCTTCCTGAAATAATTTTCTCAATTATATAATATATAACGTGTATACTGAAAGGCATTAAAATGCAACTTTCATTATTGGATATTTCACAGGTTGTAATGGAATTTTAGAATATATCTGTGATTTTGTGAAATATATATTTAGCCTTAGTCCTGTCTTCTGGCATACAACTCCTAAAATCCTTGGAATCTCCAAGGTGATAAGTTGTCTTTTTGTATGCTAATGAATTGAGTGGTGGCTGGCAGCCCCTAGGTAGATTCAGGATAGGCAAACTGGTCACAGGAAAGACCAAGGCAGGATTAGAGGATTGGGACTTTTCAGCCCCACCCCCAAACCTCCAGGGAGGGGAGAGGGATTGAAGATGAAGTAGATCAACAGTGGCTAATGATTTAATCAATCATGTCTACTAATGAAGCCTCCATAAAAGCCCAAAAGGACAGAGTTCAGACGAGCTTCTGGATAGCTAGACACACAGAGGGTAGTGTGCCTGAAGAGGGCATGGAAGCTCCATACCTCTTCTCCCAGACCCTACCCTATGCACCTTTTCATCTGTATCTTTGTAATGTTCTTTATAATAAACCAGTAAATGTAAGTAAAGTATTTCCCTGAGTTCTATGAGCTGCTCTAGCAAATTAGTTAGACCCAAGGAGGGTGTAGACCCAATTTATAACCGATCAGTCAGAAGTATAGGTGACAAGCTATTACTTTTGATTGGCATCTGAGATGAGGGCAGTTTTAAGGGGCTGAGCCCTTAACTTGTGGATCTGACACTGTCTCTAGGTAGATAGTGTCAAAATTGAATTGAGTTGGACACCTAGCTGGTGTCTGTAGCAGAACTGATTGCTTGCTTGGTGTGTGGGGAAACCCCTGCATACACACACATATCTGGTATTAGAAGTGTTCTGTGTTGTTAGAGTATAGTAGGAGAAACTGAGTTTATTTTTTCCTATATCCTCAGAATATCAAAAATAATTTTTGGTGCTTCAAGTAATTATTGATTGGGCATAAAATTATTTATCATGCAGAAGACTATCCTTAAAGAGCAACATTTCAGAATGTCATTTACATGGCAGTGTCTCATGTAAATTTGCTGTTAGATATGACTATTGTATATTTCACCACTTCCCTTCTTCTCTTACTCCCATAAATCAGGATATTGTGAAAATAACCAGAACACACTACCATGCATATAAGTGACAGCAAATAATCTTATCAGATTCTTTCCATATTTCTATCTTCACCTTGAAAATAAAATTGAAGCATTTATCAATATAGTATGGATTTCACTGGTGCAGCTAAGCATTTCTTTATAACTGAACCAAACATAATTTGGTATTATTAAATGAAGAGGGATGACTCATGTACTATTGACCAAGTTCTAATGGTTAATTAAGAGCTGTACATTATAGTCCCCACCCACCCACAGTCACTACTGGGGCTAAAGGAATTTTAGTTAGCTGTGTAAAACCTTGGTCAAATACACCTGGGAGCCAGTTCTCTTTTACTTTTCAAAGCTCTCCTCCTAGGTTTTTGCTTTAGACTTCCTATTATGCAAAGGTAGTGATTATGACTTCTTTGAGCTTTTACCACCTTCCTTTCTCTTGCTCCCACTTCTTTACCCACATTATCCTTTATAGACTCTGAGATTGATCACAACAAATCTGATAATGAAACCAAAGGCTTTCGGTTTCTGAGTGATAACCTAAACATGCCAACCTGGCCCCATGTGAATGTACTCAAGTTTCCCCATTGCTTTGGCCCTTGTTTCCAGTGGAGTTGCTGGAAAGGATCATTTTGGATGTTGACTTGGATTTCCAGTCAGTATGCTATTCACGCACTCCAATTCTGGCTTCAAGGTAACTTTCTAATTCTTTCAAAGCACTTATCTTATACATGGCTCAGAACAATGCATGTGGAATGATCTGGGCAGAACTGGAATAGGAGTGATGAGAGAAGACCTTATCCTTCAGCTTATATTTCTGACTGTTCAAAAATATACCTAAGCCGAGATGGATACATTTGTGGGTGAATAATAAAATTAAAGTATTAAAAATAAAATGAGGTCTGGCTTGAGCTTAAGGTGAGTGAGTGAATCATGTGCCCGATTAAATTAGTATTGCACAGAAGTGGAACCAGAAGGGGGATAGAGTGTAACAGCTCTCTTCCCTCTGGGGTGACTTTTCCATCTGTACACTGCAGGCCTGCTACCAGATAATGAATAGTGAGAGATCCCAAGATGACAGGTGGCAGAAGAATACAGAAGAATCCTGTTAGCCAACTTCTACAATATATATTCTGGGATCTGCCACTTGAGCAGTTTTTCCCTTAAAGAGTACCTGTTAGCAGAAATTAAATATAGAAATAATCTTTTTTACCTCACGACCCTCCTGTAGGGGGAGGGGTGCATTAAAGATACTCATGGGAAAGTGTAATGAAGCAAGGGTACAGTTGTTACTTTTTCATGGCCACGTTATTTATGCTATCTGTAAAGGTCTTGTGGAATTCTCCAATATATTATATTTATAGCCCATGAATTTGAGGGTGTCACTGGGATAGAGAACATAGCTAAGATTAAGCCAATTACTATATTGCATTTCCCAGCACACATTGGTTCCGTGATGGCCCCATGATCCTATGAGTCTATGAGACACATGGAGGCTTTTCCCAAGGCTTCTGGGGAAAAGACACTCTTTCCTGCTTTACTTGAACATAAGAGGCTGTAGGGGCTTATTACTGCTCTCATACTGCAAATAAAATAGGGCATTAGAAGTAGTGAAATGGAGAGAAGCCAAGTCTTGATTACACCTTTTGGGCGCTGAATCCAACTGTGCCTATAGCCAGCCCTACCTCTGGATTTTTCAGTTATGTAAACCAATAAGTTCCTTTAATTCCCTTTTTTTTTTTTTTGCTTATACCATTTTGGCTGAGGTGTTCTTTTATTTGCAACCAAAATTGTCCTGACTCACACAGACATGAATACCACTCAAGCAGCTCTGCAGTTGAAGATTGATCCATGATTATACAGGGGCCCACACCTTTGGGAATTTATTTATTTAATAATCAATCAAGAGTAAAGGGAACCTTTCATAAAAGTTTGTTTGATGGTCCAGAATTTAAAATTATTCCACTAGCAAATATCCTGGCAATCCATCTTCTAATTGGTTTGCAAGTAATTAAAACATGACCCAAAGTCATCACCAAACTCTCAAGATAATTTCTGGTGTCAACAGTATGCATTGTTCATGTAATTTCATGACATAATTATTCTCATAGTAAGTGAAAAAGAAGCAGAATAATGACATTTATATGATGTGGAATAAAACGAAAAAATGAGAATGTGGAACTTCACTAAAAAAAAAAAAAGTAACCAGGAAAACAAAAGTATGAGGTTTTGGAATGTAACAATTTAATTGAGAAAAATTATTTGCTTAAACAATTTGGAACTGGCAACAGTAAAAATATCAGTGGTTGCCAGGGGTTTGGGTGGTGGGAGGAGGGATAAATAAGTGGAGCATAGGGGATTTTTAGGGCAGTGAAAATACTCCATATGATACTATAATGGTGGGTACATCTCTATATATTTGTCCAAACTCATAGAATGTACAACACCAAGAGTAAATCCTAATGTGAACTATGGACTTTGGGTCATTATAACATGTCAATGTAGGTTAATCAATTGTAACAAATGTACCACTCTTATGGAGGATGTTTATAATGCCAGAGGCTGTGCATGTGTGGGGGCAGGGGTCTATGGGAAATCCCTACACTTTCCTTTCAATATTGCTATGACCTTAAAACTGCTCTAAAAATTGTCTTAAAAAAAGGTAACTGGGAAATGAGGTTTTGGTATTTAACAATTTCATTGAAAGAAATGATTTATTAAATAACTTGGAACTCTTCTAAAAGTTTCAGGCTTTAGCAAAATTTTCTGGTGCTTAGGTTATTTCAACTTTAGTCAAATATTACTCTAATGCAGTATTGATATACATGATATATGAATATACGTTGTAACCATTGGAGTGACAGGGCTTTTAAAGAAATGAATGTTTATTTGATAAATACAATATTCCTGAAAATACTGCATAGACTAGTGTTTTTAATTTTTTTAGTCGGTCCCATTACTAAAGGATTAACTCTCAGTAGATGCATATTTAAGAAACTAGGTGCTATACCTAAAAATAAAGAAATGTTAATGTTGCCCTTTCCAAGAGAGACAATAGACAACCATCTTAAGAAGATGGATCTCAAAGTGTAAATATTGTGAAACTCTAACAATCCAATAACTTCCAAGATGTCTTTTTAATTAACTGAACTAAAAGGCCAGGCTTCACTATACAAAGGCCTTTTTTTCAACCTGGTGGTTAAAGGAGGGAGTCCCCCCACCGCCTTTTTGAGCAGTACCTCACAGTTGATGAGAGAATGAATGGATCTGTTAAATAAATGAGAACACTCCCCTCAAAATGAATCAGTTATGTCCACAGATGTGAGTGTATGATTTCTGCAACTCTGTTAGTTGAGTTTAGATCTGCAAAGACAGTGGAGGCAGCAGTGAGTTGCTATAAGATAACAACACACAGTTTTGTTATGTGCCCTGGAATCAAATGATCCAGTTGGGAATCTCAACTCCACTACTTCATGGCTGCATGGCCTTGGACAGTTTACTTATCTTCTTCAAATAGATTTATCTATTCCTGATCTATTTAATATAAAATGGGTGTGATAAGTGATAGTAACTACCACCTAAGTTTTTCATATTATAATATTTGTCACTTGTAAAGTTTTTCTCTGTGTCATGTGTTGCACTAAGCATAAACATCTGCACAAACACACACACTCTTAAAACTCTATTAGATGGAAATTTTTACTCCCCATTTTATAGATGTGGAAATGGAGGCTCACAGAAATAAAAATTAAATATCTCACTCAGGATCACATGGTTTGGATGTAGTGAAACTTGGATTGAAAAAAAGT
The DNA here is from genome assembly GCA_023783475.1 of Daubentonia madagascariensis. Classification (NCBI taxonomy): domain Eukaryota; kingdom Metazoa; phylum Chordata; class Mammalia; order Primates; family Daubentoniidae; genus Daubentonia; species Daubentonia madagascariensis. The sequence continues at coordinate 1,074,305 of JAKFHU010000522.1, forward strand.
CTGTCTGATTCTTAGACAATTATAATGATTGAAGCCCACAAAAATAAATAATCTATACGTTGTAATAAGAAAAACAACTTTGAACCTACACTTTGACCCAAATCGCAATTAATACATAGTGTGGGGAGCTTGCTAATTTTGCCTATTTCTTAGATGGTTCAGGAATGTATGAAAAAGAACTTTGTGCAAAAACCGTAAACCACATACTGGCTTTGGGATGTGACTGAGATAGATAGATCCTGTAGTTGTGAAACTCGAGGCAGAATAGAGCAGCTTGTGAGGTATAAAGGTAGAGCAGTGAGCCAACAGGTTTTGCAAGATGTGGCCATGGCCACTCAGCAGACAACAGAACAAATCTCTACTCACTGTGGAAAAATCAAAGTCAGAAAATACACCAAACTCCACTGTGACATTAGAATCCTCCTCAACCCAGAACTCCAGGTAATCACCACTAACACTGATTGAGATTGGCAGATAATATGAAACTGGAGTTCATGAATCCACATAGGACATGAAACTCTCACTCATATGGCAAATCTTAACTCTAGTGCAAAGCCAAGCTGGCTCTATGGGTTCTAAAATTTTAGAAGTGGTGATGTCTGGGTGGGTCCTAAGGTGGTGTCCAATACTGGGAGTCAGACTAGAATTTAGGACAGGAAAGAACCTATGATTTCTGGCAGCAGGCCATACATTTTGAGCTAGATATTCTAGTTTCATGTTACTTTATGTTTATTTGTCCTTTGTGATCCTTTAACTTCAAGTGAAATCTGGTTTAAAGAACTTGTTTCATTAGTCTATAATTTTTTTAGGGAGAGAGCCAGGTATCCAGGGAGTTCACCTCCGTAGCCCACATGGTTGTCTCAGTGAAAGTTACCAGATTCTCTAAAATAAAAGTGGACCAAGGGTAATAATGATTAAACCTTGAGAGATACTTGTTCCTTCTCATATGGAGATATTCTGTAAATCAAATAGCACTTTCTTTATTCCAGTTACCTCCTAATTACCAAACCAATAGGTTTTTAAATCTAATTTGAATCCTGTTTAACACTTGACCCTGATGAATTTTTTTCTTCTTAAAATGCTCTTCTTGCTTGAATTACTTCTCTCCTAGTTTTCTGCTAAGTCTTTTTCAGACTCCTTCACGAGCTCATCTTCTGCTGCTTTATGTTTAAATACTGGTTTTCTCCCAGGCTGCTCCATTCCCTGACCACTTTTGGCTTTGTACATATATATTATACATTATGCATACCAAATCTGGGTGATTCCATTGCCATGGTCCTAATCACTTAAGAACCCAGAGGCTACATATTACTATGAGAAAGACATACAAAATTGGACCTTTATATAATGAACACAATTTGACCCTGTTGTTGTCATTCAAGAGAGAAAGAATGGAACTCCTACCTAAAATTGGTTTGGATATTGAAACTGATGACACCACAAATGCACCAACTGGGTATGATGAAATTTATTACTCATATAATAAGACTTTATGGGGAGAGCATGGTGGGCTCTGAAACACATCCAAAAATGGCTTGAGAGAGCAGAAAGGAGCAACTGGCTTTAGACTTTATTTTTATTAGGTGGTGGGGCTGCAGTGAGGACTCCCTTGCCTGGGCTGAGGCTTGCATAACTTGAATTTCCCCCTGACACCAAAGTAGGGAGCATTCAGGCTTTTTTATCAACTTGAAGATGTAGGGGAAGAGGGAGTGGTAGGTTTAGAAAGCTTCCAGCACTCAGACATCAAAAATGGCATCAGACTCTTTATTACAGACCTCTATCATAATTAAGTCATAGTTAATTTAGGTTTGAATGCTATTTATACATGTATCCTCAAATCCACAACTTTAGTCTAATTGTCTCTTCTGAATTGTAGAATTTCCAGGTTGATCTTTTTACTTGGATTCTGACAGAGTTCTCAAGCGCAACATGTTCAAAACTAAGTTCTTATTTCAACTTCAGTTAATGATGTTATTGAAACCTCAAGTGGGTTTTGGTCTAGATCCGTTTGCTGGTTGCATGAAAATCCAATTATTGAGACAACAAGGACTGCAAGAAAAAAAGGAGTTTTTAATATGATAGACGTTTTGTCAGGAGAACAAGAGAAGCTGCCTCAAATCTGTCTCTCTAACTAACGGAGATCATGGGCTTTTAAAGAAGGAGTCACATGCCTTGGGGCAGGTCATAGTGTGACTAACAAAGGGCTATGTGTATTGGGGCAGGTTGTGGGTGGATGGTGAATCTTGGCATCAGGAAGCCTGCCCAGGGGCCTTCAGAATCTCAGCTCCTTTGTCTTGCAGAAAATCCACCATTCCTGAGAAACAACTCAAAAAGTCAAGTAGTTAGTTAAGGGAGAGGATTTGAAAAAAACATATAGGGACCATAAAAATTTATTCATAGAGCCAGTTACAATTCCCTCCTTCTTTTTAGTTCATTCCTCAATCTTGGGGAATCAGGATGTTGATCTATCTGGCTGCTTCCTGCTGAAATGGGACATAGTTGAGGTATGAGGAAGAACAAAAATGTTGGGCTTGTAACCAAAACTTTTTAGTACATGTTGTTGATTTGCCACCCTCTCACCACCAAGGTAGTAAAGTATATAAAAATAAGTACTCATCTCCATCTGGGATCCCTCCAAGGAAATATTGGCCCAGTGTTCCCCAGATGGATTCTCCATCCTAAAATTTCCCTAGTCATTCATGAGAAGTTTTAAGTAGCTAATCCAGAAGTGAGATAGGCTAGTGGAGACAACAGACTGAGAGATCTTAACTAAAGAGTTTTCTTGCCAGGGGAATGAAAATACCCAAAGGACAAGCTAGACATACAGGGTGTATGTTTTCAGATGTCCCAGGGAGTAGGGCTTGTGCCTTAATTACCTCTCAGCCAGTAACAACAGCATACCCACCTTTGCATTGTTCCTGTTCCATAATGCTGCTTCCATCTGTAAAGAGCTCCTCATCTAGGTTGGAAAGGGGCTGATCAGTCAAATGCTAGAGACTAAAATACACTTGGTCAATAATCTGAATGTAGTCATAGAATGGGGAGCAAGAGTATGTAGGCAGCAAGGTGGCTGGATTTAAGGTGGATAGTACCTTCAGAGTTACATTAGGATTATCTAATAAAATAGCCTGATAATTTACCCATCAGGCCACACACTGGTAACCAAAGCCTCCCTTTTGTTCTAGTAGGAGTAATACATAATGTATGGTGTGAACAGTCACCAGTTACCCAAGAATAAAATTTTCAACTTCCTGTAAAATATCATAAGTAGCAGCCACTACTCTCAGACAAATGGGCCTGAAGTTAGGAATCTAAATCTGGCAAAACCCAGCCATACCCAAGAATCCTCACAACTGCTTGTGGGTGGTATGGACTGCTGTTTGATATGCAGCCTCTCTCCAATCTGGAAGGAGGCTCTGAGTTTCAAGAGACAATTCAAACTCCAAGTATTTGACAGTGGGAAGTGAGATCTGAGCTTTTTCTGAGATGCTTTATATCCTTTGTCAGGCAGTAAATTTAATACAATTATGCATGTTGTCTTGATACAGCCTCAGTCTCACTGGCTATCAGAATATTGTCTACATACTGTAAAATCATTTCCTCCACTAAAACTATTTCCTTAAAATCTCTGGCCAGAATTTTTCCAAAGATTGTTGGGGAGTTTTATTTAAACCCCTTAAGAAGGACAGTCCAGCAATACTGGCATTGGGCTTTAGATTTTAAGTCTTCCCATTCAAAACCAATAGTATTTGGATTCAGGAGTAAAAGTAAGGAAAAATAAAGCGTATTTTAAATCTACTGCTGAAAATCAGGCAAAATATCCAGACAAAGTGGTAAGGAGGCTGTAAGGATTAGGTGCCATAAGAAGAATATCCTCCACTATTTGGTTTATTGCCCTTAGATCTTGAACAAACTGGTATTCCTGGGTTCCAGGTTTTAAAAAAATACTTTGACTGGTAGAATGGGGGTATAATGAGGCATGTCTGACCTCCCTTCCCCTCATGGCCAGGAACTCAGTTTCAAGGGTATTTTTTTGTGGGGGGGGGTCCCCTTGGCCAAGAGGAAGTTCATTTAGTCAGCAGGGGGAAGTACCTAGGATTTTATTTTAGTTTATATTTCCCCACTTTTGACCGAGATTTACCAGAGGCAGCATCGATGGCCAAACTTTTATTTTGTCCAATCATTGCCAGGGTGGTGTGGCTACCTGCCCTGGTTCCATCCTGTTCTTCAGGGACCCTGTGGCCAAGGGACTTAAAGTCAAAAGACTTTTAGCCAATTAAATGTTCTAGGCCAGATAAGAATGGAGGTGGACAGGCATTTATCAACTTTTAAAACCTCTTAAGCAACATAAGAGTAAAAACACCAAGCACCAAAAGCAAGGTTATAAAATTAACTTATCTATAAGCATCGAGTTACTGTCAGACTTGTAGGAATTTGCTATGCAAAAATAAGTATCTGTTAAAACAATTTGAGCTAAGGATTAGGGACTCTTGTATCTGAATGAACAAACAACATTGTAAAAAAAAGGTTATAAGTCCTGCCTAGTTCCAACAATGACAGGGAAACAGAAGCTTATGAATAGCTAAACATTCAAATTATCTAGATTTTGTGGACATTTGCCAAAGATGTTAGAAGGCTCAAAACAGTTTATCAAAACAGAATCACAGGTTATTGTAAAATAATAGCAATTCACTTAAACAGAGTGATAATCAGAAGACTTTAAAGGCAGTACAGAAAAACCTTAACTTTTAAAAGCTCAGTTTTCCCAAGTAATCAAAAACCTAATAAGGGCAACATGGGAATAATCTTGATAAAACATAAAATCTTTGTTTCTTAGGCCAGTTATCAAAAGGTAAAGAAAAACCTTCTTTAGTGCAATTGGCTTTTTTTAAAAATGGGAAACCCATTTAGACGACTTGGAAGTCAAACCTCATGAAAAGGGTACCAGAATTTATGAGACATAAGAAGACTGCATCCAGGGTCATGAGTGAACATTATATTATAAAGGAAATGAGAAACTAGAAGACTAATACCTTGAGAGGGGGGATACACAACTCTTAGTAAAAGCATGGGAAGATTTTTTGACTATGTTGAACAATTCAGACAGATCAAGAGGCTAAGAGAAAACATTGCTTTTTAGATTTTTAAGGCAAACATTTCAGCATCAGACCTTAACAGCAGACTTATAACCAGAGGGGGAGAAAAGTTACAGGAGCAGATGAAAAGGTTGAAGGAGAGGGTATCATCTCAGGCCTTCTCAAGGGGAGGAACTGCTGAAAGCAGTAAGACACACAAAAGTTTAACTTCTGAGATATAAATCTCAGAAGTTTTAAAAGAAGCAGATTTTAGAAAACCTCTTGCAATTTTATTACATTTATCTCTTTTACATTTGCCTAATTTATTTTAGCAGTTTATTTAGCCATTTTGATAGCCTGTGAATATTAGATATGCAACCAATGTGATTAATTGTGCCCTCAATAAAGTCATTTAATATCTAAACAAATTTAATATATAAACATATTTTATAAACAAAATTTAGAGACAAGAGAAGGTAATGGATTTTAAAGCATAGAGCAAGAAACAATCACAAAATATAGTTTTAACCATTACTTTGAAATTTTAAAAAAAACCTACCAAAATAGCAAACATAAGTATTCTAGTAAGACTTGCTCTTCTGAATAATGTAACATCTTTAAGTTCTATAAACACAGTAGAAGTTTTAGAACACATCCTACTTAAAGATGTTAACTAATTTGATCTTTCTAAAATACCAATATCTCCAAATAAATTTATTGACATGACATCACCTGACCGTAGACCAAATAAACCTCTAACATCAATCCTTAGCATCTCAAATGACACAAAAGTCATAACATTTTTACATAAGGATCAAGATCAAGTTATTTGAAAAACAATCTAAATGGTCTCAAACCATTTTCCTACTTAAGTATAAATTAAACTACATATAATACTTCCAAAGAGTAAGCTTGTTTTGAGATTCTCTTTGGATTCTAAGAATCATTACTATACAAAAATTATACTGATGATTTTGAAGATATTTTAATTGCTATTTTATCAATAATTTTTAAAAACCAGCATGTTTACCAAAGATTACTAAATTCACATGAACTTGAAAAGCATTTGGGCTTATTTATTTAATTTATGAGAGCTCCTTTTATTTATAAGCCAATTTTGGTACCATGTAGACATACAATACATGTACATACACAAACACATCTAAACATACACACACACACAAAGTTGCAGTAGCTTTTAGCTCAGAACCCTAGCCATGAGCTCCTCTGAAGTTCCACATAAATCTGTGTACATTATGTTTCCATTCCTCTGTCCCTGTACAACAATGGGTGTCCTTGCATCTCAGCCAGGTTGCCTCCATGGACGGAGATATCTTTCAGTCTCCTAGACCTTAGGGCAGAGATGTCTTCCAATCTCCCAGACCTTAGGATGGAGGTGTCTTTTAACCTTTCAGACCTTAGAACCTGTTGCAAGAGAAACTACCATCAGAGGTGTCTTTCAACCTCCCGGATCTTGGATTTCACTTATAATACTATCAATAACAAATTTAAAGTAGGTGGAAAAAAAAATAGAGACAAAGAGCTTAACAGACTCTACATTTATATGCCACACAACAATATAGATAGATACTCAACATAAAAGAAGTTCAAGAGGTTCCAAATGAACTGCAGTTTTACCTAATAAACCCTGGGAGTACCAAATCAAAACAGTTAGGTCAGTTCCTACTCTCACAATTGATTGGGGCTTATCCAACCCAAAACAAATTGGAATTCCTTCAGAATTCCCCAAATTGAAAGGGGCATCCCCCCTGTGTGGTACCTTCAAATAGCACTCACCTATCCAGAAGCAGATGTCAAAATCCAGAGTTACTTTCTTCAGGGGAAATCAGGAGGCAATACCAATGCTTTGGAGACCAGTAACAGCAGAACTGGCAGGAGAGTCCAAAGCTACCCTCTGGCAAATATGGCCAAGTAGCTGCAAGGGAAACTTTTAGTCTCTTTCCACTCCACAGCCACCAAACCACGAGCAATGCCATCCCAGACAAGCCCCCATAATTGTTGTCAAAACCACAAGGGGGTTTTTGTCTAGGGTCAGTTGCTGATTGCACAAAAATCCAATTATTGAGATGAGGATTGCCAAGGAAAAAAGAAGTTTTTACTACAACAGACATCTTTTCAGGAGAATGGGAGAAGCTACCTCAAATATATCTCTCTGACTAAGGGAGATTATGGGCTTTTAAAGGAGGGGCCATGTGCCTTGGGGGCAGGTTGTGGTGTAACTCACAAAGGGCTATGTACGTTGGGGGCAGGTTGTGGCAGATGTTGAATCTTGGCATCAGGAAATATCTGCCAGGGGCCTTCAGAATCTCAGCTCCTTTGTCTTGCAGAAAATACACCATTTCTCAGAAACAACTCAAAAGGTCAAGTAGTTAGTTAAGAGAGGTTTATAAAAAAACATATAGGGGTCATTGAAATTTGTTCATAGAGCCAGTTACAGTGACCTCTCAATCCACCTAGTTTTTGAAATTAGAAACATGGGAGATATCCTAGATGTTTCTCTCTTCTTACCACCATCCTGCTCTTTTCTGTTAGTCATAAGGTCCTATGGGGTCCTACTGATTTTACCTTTGATGACCTTGCTGATCCATACCCTCCTCCTCTTCTAGATCCTTATTGCACTACTTCAATTCAGTCCCTTGTAGTTTCTTAACTAAAGTGTTGCAATAGCCAGATTCTAATGGCTACTGTGCTTCTAGTATCACCCTTGCTGATATTCTCCCACCCCACCACATTTACCATCTTGATGCCAAATGAAAATATGACCATGTCACTTTCCTAATTAAAACTCGTGTTATTCTTGATCAGGTATAAGTTAAAAAATAAACGTCTTAGAATAGCATACAAAAGCTTTTGTGTTTAGGCCTGAACCTATTTCTTTGGCCTCACCTACCTACTCTCTTGTCCTGACTCTCATTATTTCACATTTGCCCTGGGTTTAAGCTATACCAAAATATGTTCAGTTCCTCAAGTGATCTAAAGCCACTTTTTGACCCCATGCCTTTTCACATGTTGGTCCTTTTGCCCAGAAGACCCTTTATGCCCCTGTCCTCTAGGCAGCCCAACTTATTTCTCTACTCTTAATGCAAATAATGTCTCTTCTGTGAGGCTTTCTGGACTTTCCCAGGCCATGTTACAAATATAGCACCCTGTGATAATGAACATAGTAATGATTCACCATTTATGCTGTGCCTGACACTGTGCTAATTTCCTGACATAACATTATTTTAGGCGATCTCTATAGTAACTTTAGGAACTAAGTATTGACATCCTGATTTAAACACAAAAATATCAAGGTAAAGAGAGTTTCAGTGACTTACCCAAGATCACACTGCTATCAAGTAGTGGATTAACCAAACTTAGATCTAATCTAGACCAATGCTTGTCATCATGATGTTGCTTAGGTATATATGTTTAATGATCTATCTCTCCCTGTAGTCATTTTTGTATTTCCTAGGCCAAACACACAGTAGGTGCTGTGCATGTATGTTGAACAGACCTGGATCTGTGGAGATGGGACTGACCAAATGCCAAAGAACAATATAATATAGGCATTATATTCCATATTAAAGGGTAAAATCATCTCACCATATTTAAAATCCAGGAAAACTAATTAGAAAAAGACTGAGAATAGATGTTCCTTGTTCAAATATAAATGAGGGAAAATGGCTATTACTTCTGAAAAACCATCAAGTGATTGACATGAAAACAACATAAGAGGTCTGTAATAGTCATACATCACAGCATACATGTCCCTCACCTACATCTTGAAGGTGGCTTCCGCCACCTGTCCCATGCATCAGGAATAAGTACCATGAAAATGACTGAGAATGCATTTTATGCAAGACATTAACACTGAAATTGCAGCTCTCAAACTGAGGAACTGAACAATAGCCAAGGATGGGAGAAATACTAACATCTGGCAAGTCAGGGAAAGGAATATTGGAAAACAAATGTCATTGTTTATCTAACTTCCAAAGATGAAGTCATAAAAACCATAGAACCAAGTTGCAGCTCTATTTTTATTCTAGGAGTGTCTTTTTTGTTTGCCACTCAAATCTACCCATTGCATTCCATTTTTCTCTATTGATCTTACTCATCCTTTATAGTATAGGTTAAATGCTACCTCCTTTGTGAAACACTCCCTTGTCCCCAGTCCACACTGATAACCCACCCTTTGTGCTCACAAGGAACCTCATTTTTACCTTAATTTAGCACTTTTTAGCTAGATACAGGACCAAGTTTGAGCTTCTTGAGAGAAGAGAACAATTCTTTCTTAACTTCTATGCTCGTGACAACCACCTAGTGCAGGGCTGAGCTTACACTAGGCTTTCAGTGAAGACTTGTTGAATTGAAATAAATCTGTTGATGTTAAGGAATTACTCAATTATAAATATCTTTCTTACCCAAAAGACTTGTTCCTCTAAGGACAAATTTTAAAGAATGAAGAAGTCTCAAATAGTCTCCTTTGAGCCCTGCTTGTATTTGATAATTTTTTACTGAAATTTTAGCCTCCGAATTGCATACTTTGTTAGTAAAATTGACTTCCGTAGAGAGAAAGTTCAGATGTTACATATAACTTTGGCTGAGATATGCTTTCATATCCCTTTAACTTTCCCAATAGTCAACCTTGATTCTTTGTTGGATTTCCTGGAAAGTATCTGCAGCAGCTACCGCTGCTGCTATCACTACTCGTGTTAGCTAGGTTATATTTGCTGCAACTATCAGGAGTCTAGGCAAGTAGGTCTCTGATCAAAGAGAGGGCCCTGGTAGATGAAGCAGCCAGGAAGTGGACCTAAAATCCTGTCGTGTGTGGGAAATTAAAAAGGAGAGGTTTGAGTAGAGAAAATGAATGATAAAACTGAGGCAGAGAGAGAAAGAGAGAGAGGACACATGATTTGTTCTCTCCACCTTAAAAGCCTGTAAATTTTTATTTGTTCACCAGCCTATCAATTTTAGACCAAAACTTAGAGATTTTCCTAAGGCTATTTTGCAAAATGGAAGAAAAATAGAATTATTAATATTATTGTGGCATACAGGACCAGATAGAATGACTTAACCAGCATCAGTTTTCAAAGTTATGTGCTACATTGTCACATACATTAGGATGATTTTGGCTGCAAGTAACAGAAAACTGAACTCAAAATGATTTAAGCAACAGGGTGCTTATTATTTCTCATGACAAAATATCTGGAGGAAAGTTGGCTCCACAGTTTATTTCAATTGTTCAATGCTTTTACCACGGACCCAGGTTATTAGTGTCTGGCAGCTACCCTCAAGGTTATAAAATGATTACAGTAGCTCCACCATCACCTTTTGGTAACCAAAGTTCAGAGGCAGAAAAAGTATTTATATGTTTCTTGTTTCCCTTTTTAAGATTTAAGAAACATTTACCAGATATATCCCCCTCCCCCTAACAATTGACCACAAGATTTCCTATGACATTTCACTGGCCAGTTACTGGCCAGGATGGGTTGGTGGTGAAATTACAATGTTTGGCTTTATTAACCCAAGAGTCACCCACTGAGGCTAGGGATGGAGCCAGCCTTCCCTGAAGCACTGAAGCACCATGTGGAGGAGCCAAGTAGCCATGTACTCTTTAAAAGGAAGAAGGGGCAAGTCTCCTATAGAGGCAATCTGAACTAGATACTATAATCATTTTCTTGCATCAAAAAAAAGTACCAGTGGTATTCAAAGAGCTCACACACACTTCATTGCCATTTAGGATAGTTCTGAACATGGGTACCATGATTACTCATTGCCAGAAAAGATGGGAATGCTCTAGAATGACTGGTGAGGGGAAGGAGCATGACAGAGTAAGTGGTTCTGGGAGAGTTGGAGAGAGGAATTGATTAAAAAAAAAGATTATCAAAAGAAAAATGCAATAAGCAGGGATAGAATGATGTATGATGTAATTAGGATCTTTATCATAATCACGTAATGGAACAAGAGCTAGTTCTGAACTCTAATGGAAGTGTTGAGCACACTTTCCAGTGCTAACTGGATAACTTTTTTATTAAAAACATTTTTTTATTATAACAGATCAAATGAAATACCTCATTCCCCACAGTATCTCCCTATAAGGTTAGATATAAGAAAGAATTTTAAAACAGTGAAAGTTGGTTATCTTAGAATGTCCATTGGATGTTTTTCCAAGTAGCAAAACTTGTTGTTCAGCCTAGATGGGGTTTTACATGAAGAATGGAAGATGTGCCAACTAAATTTGAAGGTACTATCGAGGTATAGGTTTTCACATAGATTGATTGTAATTACATCTAGCCTTTTGCACCATACTTAAAACCCCACTATTCCACACTCATTCCTTTTAACTTTCCTGAGGGGAGTTACATTATAAGTGGTTTCCAGTGTTTATCCCATATCCCTTTTCCTCATCTCTTCATACAAAAACCCAATGCTATTTTGGGAGAAGGATATGTTGGAACATAATTTCAGAACCTCTTTCTCAGAAATTTCCCAGGTGGAGTGGCATCATTTTTAACATTACTCACCACTATATCCAAAGGAGAGGAAGAAGAGAGGCAAGCAACAGTCATAATACTTATTAGTTTCTATAGAACTAAGAGCTAACTCTATCATGCTGTATTTTCCAATACCTCTTGCTTTAGACAGAGAGAAGAAAGAGCAGGAATGATTCTACCTGCAGAATTGTTTTCTTGACTATCTCTTGTCATTTCTCTCCTACCAAAGATGTTATGTTGTAGGTACTGTGAGGGAATAATTTTACCGTTTATATGAAAGTTAAGAGAGAACTGGGAACCTCTTTACACTTAGAACACAATGCAGAGTTTCTGGTGAACAACATGATATAATTTTGTTTTGTGAGAATATATAGTTATTTTTAAAATAATGGATAATTTATATATTTCTAACATGCACAGGTAAATTTTAAATGGTATCACTTATTAAAATGTAAATAAATCATTGGACTGAAAATGATTTATATAATCTCTGTAGCCAGGTACTCCCAAATTCTTCAAACTTTCGAGGTTACCTTCAATTTAATACTTAAATAAAATGGCTTGTATTCACATCCCATATTGTGGGAGACTTAGTATTTCCCAATATCTCTAAAAATTTTCAGAGAAGCATACATTTCTCCTAGTCATCTCTTGCTCTAATACCTATGTCTTCTGGATTCTCTATTCAATATTGTCTAATAGAAATATAATGAAAATCACACACATAATTTAAAGTATTTTAGTAGCCACATTATGAAAAGCAAAATTAAACAAGTGAAACTAATTTTAATATTGTATCTTTTTAACCCAATATGTCCAAAATATTATCATTTCAACATGCGGCACCAGGCACAATTCAAGCTCTCAGTATCCACACGTGGCTAGTATCTTACTGTGTTGGACAGTGTAGCTGTATGTTCTCATGTGTCATTTACAATGATGGGTCTCTTCCCTCTCTGCCAACCCTAACATGGAACACTGAACTTTCTCCTCATTTCCCAAAGCAACTGTGAACTATGGCTTTTGTTTGTACTACACTTTAAGGCTTGGGGAGAATGGAAGATGGTTACATTACACATCCTGCCCAACAACTAAGACTTGTCTAGACTACTGGAAATCCAAGGTCTTAATGTCTTTCTGCCATTTTTGTTATAAAGAATTTCTCTCTGAGTATTTTTTCCTAAGCTGTAACCTCCTACCAGGCTTCTAAGTACAATGTTAATGGTAAAGGATCATGGTCATGAGGGGAATGTGTTGCAGAACTTTTTTTAAACAAAAAGAGAAATGTTGAGATTCTGCCATCCTGCCCATCTCAAGGTCTCATCTCAGAGGAAGCCTTTTCTTACTTCAACAAATAAATATAAATCCTTATGGAAACTTGGCTGAACTTTCCTTAAGACTGTCAACATATTTTGCTTTATAATAGCTACATATTTATGTATTTAGATCCTACTTTGTTTCCACAGCCTTGTTTTTAAGGAATGACTCTTGTGTTACTTAATCATGTTTCCCTGCCTATTTATGATAGCTCCTGACTATCCCTGACTTGTGCCAACACAGAAACTCTAATCACTCACATCCAAATTCTTCTATCTCTTGCTTTGGATGCTCATACCACTCTCTACCATTGGCTTTTTAAACCAAACCACTGTTACCCACCTGGTCCAGATTAGACCATCTTTGTGCCTGTGCCTGCCTCATGCCTACACATTCCCAATACCTCTGCCAATCTATCCATCTTCCAGGGCACTTTGTGAGAGCCAAATTAGCTAAGTCTGAGCCAAAATATGATAATAGCTGGCATCTTATTTATCTAAACTATAGCTGATACAGGTTTGAGAATAAACTCTGACTTATAGAACAATGATCTCAAATAAACTGGAGATTGAGACACTGGCTAAAGAAAACCAATTTATAAACAAAAGAAGATATTTCATAGTTGCAAAGCTTGGCTGTTCATAGCTCTGGACATTTAATTCTTCCCCGTGCCATGTGTTACCCCACATACTTGCCTCACTGAGTATGATGAGCCTTTATGACCATTGCTTTGGTGACAATTTTAATTGTGACACATTGAAGCATTTTAACAATAATCTATACCCTTAGTCATGAAAAAAATAAAAGAACAGATAAAAATGCTACAATGGTAAGAAGCTTTAAAGTGTGTTTGTGGGAGGGGTCTTTATTATTCTTAGGGAGTTGGAGAATTTCCAAACCTCCTGACTTACAAATACTAGTATATAAACAATACAATATAAATATATTAAATTTTTGAATAATCATCAAACATAAAATGTAAAATTTCAATGAAAATGCATCTCTTGATGAGAATGAGGCTTTTTCATTTAATTATGTGTTTAAGGATGATTATCACTTATTGCTAGAATGACACAAGGGTCAGCATCAATTCTTTTCCAGTTTTAAATGTAATATATGTATGTACAAAGCAAGCTTATTCACATACAGAAGTAAAGAAGAAAAGTAGTTTAGTTATAGCAATGCCACTCAATTCTTTGAATGTCTTCTGAGTTCTATGCCAAAAATCACGTGTGCTTTATCATCAAAAACTACTTTTGATGATCTATCAACCAACATCTTAAGGTTTTTATTTCAATTTTGTTGAAAGCACAGAATTGGAAAGAAACTGTGACTTGGCAAAGGATTTATTAGCCTCTCATTAGAATCATTCACTTTTACAACAATGAAATCAATATTTTGAATTGCTCCGTTTGGCTCTAGGAAAGTTTCCACACCCAGTGCAATCAATGCCCAATAGTCAGGTTCAGTATGGTTGAGAAATATGCTTTTCTTTTTGTAAAGTGGGAAAAGTATGACTCCAAAATCAAAAGTGGGAAAGGAAAAGCAGAATTATGGCAGGCATATTCTCCATTAGATCAATTTTAGGAAAAATACATATGAGAGTTGAGGATCTAGAAATTGATTTCTTTAAAGTTATCCATACCCACATTCCTTTTGGATATTTTTTGTGTACCTGAAGGAATCCACAAAGTCCCTTAGTCTAAAGCCCTCTAAAGTGCAGCACACAAAAATCACTCCATCCTTAGAGTTCCTTTGGCATTACTGAGTGGTATTCAACTGGTTAATAATCATACACTAACTTGGAAATTTTCCTGTATTCTTGATTTAGAGTTTTATGTATGTCATAATGGGTTATTTAATTTTACCCCCAAATATTTATCAGTCCTTTTCTCCTAATTAGATGATAAACTATTCAAAGATTGAGACTAGATCTTATTTATTGTCTCACCCATCACAGTACCATTCACAAACTGAAGTCCGTTTGATTGATTATTGGTGCCTGTTAAACCTGGTCTTGACTTTGTTAAGCAAGTTCCTCCCTCCCTTCTGTCCTCCTCTCCTTCAAAACATACTCCTATACAGACTTTTTTATCCCTAAAAGTGGTCCTTATGAAAGAAGAGGTTTGGGTCTCTGTGGTTATAGTCTGACTCTGCATTTAGATCCTGACTAACCCCAGACTAAAGGCTGATGTGGCAGTCAAAGGGAAACTCAAGACAGCCTGAGGGGAGTATGACACTTTAAGTTTGGGATATTTTTACTGTTTATCATGATTTATAGGTAGTCCACTACTGTATTTTGAGGGTAATTTATTACACCTGTAACAAATTTTAAATTGTTATATATTCTTGATGAATTGAAGCTTTTAACCATATGTGGTGATGTAGTGATTAAAATAACCTTCCCTTTTTGTCTCATAGACCAGAAATCAGTGAACTTTTCATGTAAAGAGCCAGATAGTAAATGTTTTAGGCTTTGCAGGCCCTACAGTATTGTCAGAACTGATCAACTCTGCCTTTGTAGCATGAAAGCAGCCATTAGACAAGATGCAACAGATAGATATGGCTGAGTTCCAGTAAAACAATTTGCCAAAATGGGCAATGGTAGATTAGGTTGTAGTTTGACAACCTCTGCTATAGACTATTTGACTGCTATTAATAAGGCAATCCCAGGTTTACTGTGGTTACTATCTTTTTATTCTTTGTATATCCTTTTACTTGTAAACTTTCCATAATCTTCTATTTCAGGTCCACCTCTTATAAACAGCACATAGCTAGATTTTTTTCTTATCTACTCTGAAAGTCTCTGTCTTTTTAATAGGTAATTAGTATATTTGTAATAATGAAGTCATTTATATATTGGGACTTGCTTACACGATTTTACTTTTTGATTTCTATTTATTCTACTGTAGCAGCAGAAAAATAATTTTTCCTTCTACCCATCTTAGGTTCATTGGCTGGGCCCTAGAACAAAGAGCAGATTAACAAGAGAAAAGCAAACAGAAGTTTATTAATATGTATATTTCATATATACATGGGATATACTCAGGGAACAAGTAATTCTCAAAGAGGTGGCTTAGAACTCTGGCTTATATAGCATCTTCAACAAAGAACAGTAAAGTTTTTAGAGCAGTGGCATGACAAAGGAAAAGGACTTTGAGTCTCTAGGAGTGGCAAGTTGTCAGAAAGCAAATATATAGTAAATAAAGGCTAGTTAATAAAGTTTACCATGTAGATTCCCCTGGTGCCTTCTCCAGGCTGATAAGGGTCTAACATTTTCTTTGGTGATCAACCTTTGTCCTTCCTGGTAGAGAGAAAAGAATGGACACTTTTGCCTTTGTAAATTTATGTCCTACTTTTAGGCAAATAGGGAGAGAACAGAGAGCTTTCCTTGTATCTACTCCTCAATTGCCTTCAGCTCAAAATAATCCTTCTGCCAAAGTAGCATATTTTGAGATGGCATATTCTGGTCTCCTATGCTACTATAAAAAAAAAGTGGGATTTTTGGTCTGGCCTGTTTTTGGATAAAACATGACTGGGGGAATTCTTACTGTTCTTTTTTTTTCTGTCACTTTCATACTCTATCTCTTATTCTTTTAGGGGTTACTCTTGAAATTTCACTATGAATATTTAATTTAAACCTACATTTAAATACCAATATTCCTTCCCTTGAATGATAAAGGGAACTTTAGACATTTAATTTCAATCATCCCTCCTCCTAGTTTAATTGCTATTATTGTCTAGTATTCTAGTTCTGTGCTTTTTTCAGCTCGTCAAATTATACATGTTATGGTTATTTTATAAAATAATATCTGTTTAAATTTACTTACATATTTACCTTTTCCCCCTTTATTATTCCTCTTTGCATTTCAAATTTTCCTTCTAGGATTATTTTCCTTTTCCCTGAAGTACATCATTTATAAGTGCACTGGGTGTAGGTCTGCTTTAGTAAACTCTCTTAATTTTTGTTTCTGTCAGTATTCTTCAAAGGGATACTATTGACATTTTGAGTTTTAACATCCCTTACTGTCACCAACTAAATGCTGGAAGCAAAATCTCTGGGCATTGTAACAACCACAAATGTCCCTACACGAATGTCCCCTAGAGAGGTAAGGAAGCACCTGATTGTTGAGAACTTCTGTATGTATACAAATGTCTTTATTTTTACCCTTTTTCTTAAAATGGAGTTTTTTGTAGTATAGACAATTCTAGCTTGACAGTTTTGAATTCATCGAAAGTAAAAATGTTTGCTCTTTAAAAACGCTATTAGGAGGATGAAAAGAAGACCTACAGACTGGGAGAAAATATTTTCAAACCACATATCCAACAAAGGACTCATATCAAGAATACATAAAAAACTCTCAAAACTCAACAGTAAAAACCCAGATGATCCAATTGGAAAACAGGCAAAGGTATCAAAACACATTTCACTGAAGAGGATATACAGATGGCACATGAAAAGATGTTCAATATCACTAGCCATTAGGGCAATGTAAACTAAGACCATAGTGAGATATTACTACACAACTATTAGAACAGCTAAAATAAAAAATAGTGACAACACCAAATGCTGGAGAGGATGAAGAGAAATTATGGCTATGCAAAATGGTACAGCCACTCTAAAGAACAGTTTGGCAGTTTCTTTAAAAAAAAAAAAAACTAAACATACACTTATATGACCCAGCAATCACACTGAGAAATGAAAGCCTATATCTACACAAAAAGAAAAACTTGTACATGATTGTTCATTGCAGTTTATTTGCAATAGCCAAAAACTGGAAACTACTAAATTGTTCTACAATTGTTAAAAGGTTAAACAAACTATGGTACACCCATACCATTGAATACTACTTAGCAATAAAAAGAAATTAACTATTAGGGCACATGGTAGTTGGATGGATCTCAGGGGCATTCTGCTAAGTGCAAAAAGCCAAACGCAAGAGGTCACATACAGTATGATTCCATTTTTATAACATTCTTGACATGATAATATTATAGAGAAGGAGAACAGATTAGTAGTTTCCAGAAGTTAGGAATGTTGAGGGTTGAGGGGATGGATATGACTATAAAAGGGACATCTTTGTGGTGATGGAATAGTTATGTATCTTGATTGCCATGGTGGTTACCATTCTATATATTTGATAAAGTGACATAGAACTATATACACACCTCATACTAATGTAAATTTCCTGATTTTGACATTGTATTATAATAGTTATGTAAGATGTAATATTGGATGAATGGGTAAAGGGTACAGAGTACCTCTCTATATCACCTTTGCAACTTCCTGTGAATCTATAATTATTTTACCTTTCACTTCTAGAAGTTCTAGTTGGCTGTTTTCATATTGCTTTCACCTTGTTCGTTTATTTATATAAACATAAGTATTTTCTATTCTGTCTCTGATAATTCTAATATCTCAGGTTTTATGTGTCTGGTTCTAGCGCCTGCCAGTTTTTCTGGTTCTCAGTCGTAGTGCTTTGTTTCTGGTATATTTTGTGGCTTTTAACTCTGAGATGGTCATTTTCCTTAGAACTTTATTTTTGCTAATTCTTCAAAATCTGGATTGGAGTTCTTCTAGAATAAATTTCTGTTTGCTTCTGCAGTCTGCTGGGGGTAGTACCAAACCTGTACTGTGTTAAATTTAATTTTCCACTTGAGGATTTTGGACCATATAAGTAGTGTGAATCCTTAGGGAATACTTCATGTTCTTATCATCTAGTAGTAGTAAGTTCAAGATAAGCAAGTTTTCTTTCTCTCTCCTTTTGTGGTAAGATTTAATTTTCCATTCACTTTTATTCCATGGGTGTGGTGGGTATATTCCTTTGGAGCTCTATGTGTATGTGGGGGATGACTTACAGAAAATTCCGCTTGGGCTGGCCCTGGTTCTAACCTCTATACCATGTGCAGTCATGAGATGAAGAAGCTCAAAATCTCCAAAGTTTGGCAAAACCTCAAGGCTGAAAGCTGCCTTTGGCATTCTCTCTACTTCCCTCCACCCCAGGTTCTTGGTTTAGCATCTTTTTACTTTTGGCTCCATTGATTCTCTACTTTTATTTGAGCTTAACAATAGTGATGTCCTTTCTATCTTATCCAGCATTTTAGAGTTTCAGTAGAGAGAGTAGTTTATGCTATATAGTCTGAAATACAGCCTAAAATGGAAGCCTTCTAAATTTTCTTTTCTTGTATATGTTTTTAAACTCCCTGTTTTGTAATCTCTAGCCTTCCAAAAAACACCACACCCATAAACACCCTCCACACACACACACACACAACCCCATGAGTCACAAAGCAGTGCTTTTGTTCTATTCAGTTTTGTTTTAAATATTAACTATTCTTTGTTCAAATTTTGTGTCCCTAAAAACTTAAACTAGATGATTCCATTTGAAGATGAAATGGATATCCATGAGTAACATGTAAAATATCACAGTGACAATTTTTAAAAGATTTTTAAAAGAGGTCGATATGAGCATAAACAGAGATTTGATGGTAGGGAATTCTGAATAGAAAAATCTTTGCTAGCTTTCAAACAGGCTCATAGAGCACATTTGCACAGTCAACAGAATGAGGTAACCAGGAATGTCTGGCTTCATCATGCCTGGGAAGGTAAATGAGGACCAAAGTGCCATCATTTATATCTCTCTGGGAAAATTCTACCTGCGGTGTCTCCAGGAGACTAATATAGAATGAGATTTGTTACCAGGAGAATCCAGCAAATTTGTTTACTTCTCTGAGTCACTATCTAGGATGAGCTTCTCTCTGGCCTGCAGTGAGTACTGTGGTTGGATTTAATTGGAGATAAAGTGAATTCTCATTAAGCCCTTTAAGAGGTAAACAGCTGCTTCTTAAGTAGCTCAAGTTCCTGGCTTCTGTAGATCTTTCTTTTCTTAAAAGAGTTAGTGGGAGTTTGATTAATGTCTTGATTAAAATGGTCTTCCCTAACTGCAAGGAAAAAAAGAATCTATTCGTATTTCAAAACCAAGATTTGACTACCCCTCCTTTTGCTTTGGGTACATGGCTGTGGTTTGCTATCTGCTAGGAACTTGCTTGATTAATGCTAAATGTTCCCTTTTTTCTGAGTTTCAGAAGGTCCTGGAAAGTTTGCTAAGATTTACCTAATTGGGAAATACATTTTGACATTATATAGGTCTTTCAGTTACATCACCTCTAACTACAAATCTGCTCTTGCCCTGAATTCCTTTTTTCTCCTGGTAGAGGTCTCTGATAGCACATTTCAGAGGGCACTATCGGATAATTGTGCATCCCCTCTCCCTCTGACAAAATGAGCACTTGTTCAATAATGGACAATGATAAAAACTAATGGTGTTTTGCAAATAATAGTACATAAAGCAGAAAAGGAAGGCATGCACAAATATTGAAAGAATAAGTAAATTGTAGTGAAAATGTTATTTAAAACTCCAGACAACTGTAACTGGAATATAAAATTAAAGTGAGAGATACTAAAAAAGAATACAGAAAGCTTCATGGGGCAATTATGTAATGAGAACATAACTGGCAACCCAGAAATAAAGCAGAAAACAATGATTCAAATACATAAGCCATGAATTAAAGCTGGATGATGTTATAATTATAATAAAATAACTAACATGTAGATAATTTTTACAGTTTCCAAAGGATTTAATACATACATTAATTTATTCAAATTAACCCAACAGGTTAATGTGTTCATGAGATAATTACTTAGAAAACCTAGAATAAACCAAGAATAAAAGAAGTAAAAGAGTTGAAAAAGCTAATAAATTAAATGATGTTAGAAAATCATTATGAAGAGAAAATGTGTTCTCTATGTAAATCACAGCTCTGATCAAGTTATTTCAGGGCAAAAATAAAATCCTCTGAAGGTCCACTATTGCTAACAGAGTCAAGTTAAAAGTCCTTGGTGCAGCAGAAGAAGGTATACAATCTGTTTTCCTCACAGTTTTAGTCTCATCTCTAACCGTTCCTCTCATCTCAAGAACTTAACATCTAGCCACATAACTGCCCTACTAATAGATCCCAGAACAGGTTGTGCTTCTCCCTTTTTCTTTGTTGCTGTTTCTTTTTGTTATAAAGAGAATGTAGTCTTGCTGTGAAAAATTAACATTGTATAGAAGAAATATATAATATGAAAGCTTGTCTTCATCCCTCTCCTATATCTCCACCCAACCTAATTAATTATCCAGAAATAACCATTTCTGGCTATCAACAGTTTGCTGGATATTTTTCAAGACATTTTCTATGCATACAAGTTATATACAATAAATAAAAACTACATTAACCCTAACCCGATATACTATATAACTGTAATATAGTATATAATATATATTTTTATATATATAGATACACCTTATAAATAAAATGAGGCCTTTTTACTACTACCTTAAACTCATCACAATGTCATATCCAAAATAAATCCAACTTTAACTTGCTAAAGCTTTGAACTCTAATATATGCTTTTACTGAAACTTCTTGAACAAAGAATGGGGTGTGAGGAATAAAATTCCTATATTCTCTACACACAGAACAAAATTTTCAAAAATTGCTCTTTAAACAATTCTCTCCCTCAAAGTCACCACGGTGTCTCTCTTTTTGTTTTTAGTTTGTTTGTTTTTGCCTCTCTTCAAACACTCCACCCCACCTATTTCTTCTTTCCCCAGGTAGCTGCATACTCTGCCTGTGAATCAAATTAGAGTCCTTAAGCTTATTTTAGTTAGCATTTCCACCTATTTACTTTAAACAACACTACAAAGATTCAGGATCTGAGAGACACAAACAAATAAAAATCCTCCTTAGGAAGGGGAAGAGATTGTGGGGCCAGGTGAGGAGTGAAGGATTGCATATTTAAATTTTAATACATATTAAAGTATAAGTATATGTGTGTTTTGTGTATACATGCATTATAAAATTATTCTATATTCTGTAACTTTGATCCTATATTCTGTATCTTGATGTTTGATGTTTTGTTTAGCAGCCTTTCCAAGTTAGTACAGATACATCCACCTCATTTCCTGAAAGTATTACATACTTGATGTATTAACATGTGTGGAGGCACCATAATTATTAAACCTTTCCTTCCTGGTTGATATTTAGGCTATTTTCATTTTTTTCACAATTATAAGCAGTGCTACTTCATTGCACATATATTTTGGCCCTCTTTTCTTTTAGAATGCTGTCTAGTTTGTCCTCCTACTACTTGTATATGTCAAATGCTCCATAAATGATGTTTAAAAAAACTTCTGTTGTCTGAATTTTCATTAAAGTTCCAAAGCTGAGGACAATAGGTGGTAATTATCCCCACTGTCTAATGCCAGGGCCAATATACTGCCAGGCATCTTCTCAGGGTTTAATAGAAGTAGATCCTCATTCCCATTATCCTAACCAATCCACAAAGGAGAGCTCACTAAAAAAAGGTGCTCCATAAGGGAGGGAATTTATAAGATTTTAGTGAATTCTTGACCTAAAGTAGTGTATTTTGGAAATTTTTCTCTCTTGTGTTCTTGCCTGCTTTCAACTACCAATTATCTGCTACTCTTTGTCTGAATGCTTTTTCTGAAGTTGCAGATGCACAGGGCAAGCTGAAAATGTTGGAGAATTAACATCCCAGGAATGGCCCTCAACCAATGACTCTGTATCCTTTGTGTATAAATACCTTAGCTCCCTTGCACCTCAGGTGTAAGAGCTCTGATGGCTCCTGAGTTTCCCCAGTCCCACGTGCCCATTGATGTGGATTTCTTAATAACACAGCATTTTATTGACTTCCTTTCTTCCCTTTCTCACTTTCCCTCTTCCCTGCCAATGTTTCCTGGGATCACCTCTCAAATAAACTACTTTCACTTGAGTCTTCATCTCAGGGTTGAGAGAATCCTACTTAAAAGACATTGGAGTTGTCAGGAAGAAATGGAGATTGACTTCTCACTCCCAACTGTGTGTACATGCATGAGCATGTGTGTAATGTAAAAACTTTATTTACAACTGAACCAGAGTACTGCCATTAAGCAGTGTTATAGATCTTTCTTAGGTATTTCAACATGTAACACCACATAATCACTTTGGAAAACTCTACTAAAGCTATACACATACCTGCCCTATGACCCAGCAATTCCACTCTTTGTTATACTCCAAAAAATGATGGCATATGTCCAAAAAGAAATATAAGAATATTCATAAGAGCTTTATTCATAATAGCCAAAAGATGAAAATAAGCCAAATGCTCATCAAAAGTAGAATGAATAAATAAGTAGTAGAGTAGTAGTGTATTCATACAATGGAAAACTATACAGCAATAAAAAGAACAAGCTACTGGTACACGTAAAAACATGAATGAACCCCACACATATTATGTTGAGTGAAAGAAGCCAGATTAAAAAGAATACATACGTATGATTCCATTCATATCAAATTCAAGAAGAGACTAACTAGCTGATGAAGATAGGAGACAGAATGTTGGTTCCTGGGGGTGAGTGGGTATGGAAGTATAGAGTGGGCAAGGGAAAGGAAGGAACTTTGGAAAGTACTGAAAATGGTCTATGTCTTTACCTGGCTGATGGTTATAGGAAGGGGAGAAGGAAGGTTGGGGGGAATGTGCACTTATACAGTAAAAATTACCAAGCTGCACACATAAGATTAGCACACTTAACCTAGTTTACTTTATATCTATTATATCTCAAAGAACATAAACTCCAACATAGACTGTCATAAAAACATAGAAGTAATTTATATTAATTGCATTCAATATGGCTAAAGCCAGATGTGTTTCAATGTTCAACACATGTGCGTGTCTAAGATGATCAGCCTTCAATAGATCTGATTGGTTGGCATAACAAAAATGGTTGGCAATTATATAGTCATTCTTTTGGTCAAGTAGCTCAAAGTCTTTATAAACCGATCTCACAATGTGAGCATTATAAACAAGGTAAGTCTAATCAAAAGAATGCTTATCTTGCATCTGAAAAGGGTTAGTTTTATGAAAAAAAATTTTAAGACTTAAAATTTGAATACAGATCCCTGTTTTTATTTATCTTATTATTCCACACAGGGGAAGTGCCATTAGGATTATCATAGGCCTGAAAAAAATTTTGAGAGGCAATATAGCCTGGTGATTGAAAGGGTCCCCCATTTCCTAGAAGTATGACTTTGGGCAATGGCCTTAGTTTGGGAATAATAGTTCTGAGAATTAAATATGTTAATAATGTTAATATGTTTATAGGGCTTAAACTAGTGCCTGGCACATAGTATGTGCTAATACATTAGCTGCCTTCATCATTTAAAAGAAATCAGATGTCAAGTATAGAAGAAATTTGACTAGCATGTTATCACCTTTCCAATACAGAAAAGTCTCAACTTTTGTGACTTACCTTTGTAAATAAGAATACATTTTCCAAAACAGAAATATTCTCTCACGTCCAAATTCCTTTAAATACAAAGACTCTGGAGTTCTATTGCACAGTAGGGTGATTATAGTCAACAATAATGTATTGTATACTTCAAAATAGCTAGAAGAGAGGATTTTGAATGTTCTTACCACAAAGAGATGACAAGCGTTTGAGGTGGTGGATATGCTAGTTACCCTGATTTGATCATTACATAACCTATATATGTATTGAAACATCACACTGTACCCTATAAATATGTACAATAGTTATACATCAATTAAAAACAAAACTTATAAAAAACAGAGACTCTATGGATATAATAATCTTAGGACACACATGTATTTCGTCAGGCTGAGAAGTAAGCAGAGCTCCCCAAGCTGATCTTCAGATCTGTGAGTAGGAGAAGTAATGCTTATTGTTGAATACCACTGAATTTTGGACTGGTTTGTTAAATAACATTACGTGTCAAGAACTGACTAATACAGTAACTAGGTAGCTTATAGTCTAGAGCAGAGGTTGGCAAACTATGGCCTGTGAGCCAATTCTGGCCCATGGCCTACTTTTATATGGTTCATGAGCTCAGAAATTGTTTTTACGTTTTAAAGTATTTAAAAACAACAAAGAAAGAAAGAAGAATATGCAACAGAGACCCTATAGGGCCTGCAAAGCCTAAAATATTTATTGTCTTGTCCTTTACAGAAAAAGTTTGCCAATTCCAATCTAGAGTAAAAGATAAGAAAGAGAAAAGAGAAATTCTCACTGTGGCAAAGGAAGAGACATTTTTATGGATTACATCCCTGCCTGGGTGGCTGTCCCTAACTGTACTTTGACTATATGTTGCTGAGTGAGTAGAAGACTGTTGCACTTTTTGGGGAGGCTGTGTATGTATATGTGTGGATAGAAGGAGATTGTAGGGGTTGGTGTAGCCCACCGACATAAAAAACTGCTGGCTATGAGCAGTGTTCCTAGGAGGCAGCAGTGTTCACATGGATAACCAGGGAAGAGACTGGCAAAAACCTTATAAACTAGAAGTAATTTCTGCAGATCCAGCAGCAATTCATGGCCTCTCCATTTCACTACTTCTAGTTAAGAACAATTCCTAAGCCCTTCCTAGTTTTTTTTTTCCTCCTGCTGAACTATTTATACATTTGTTGCTCTTTGATCTACATTGGTAGTGCTGGCTCTCATTGGACGGTGAGCTCCTGGAAAACATGATGAAAAAGTGTCCTACAGCAGACTGAGCACGTGCTAGTACATGCTGCTCCTGCCATTTGTTTGTCTGTTTTGACAGATGCTGTTGAGTGAGCAGGTAAAGGCAGTGAGAAGTGAAGCAGAGATATTTAATAAGCAGAATCACATTAACAGAATCATGCAATATCTGGCAATGAAAAGTAGCCATTGCCTATAACCAGATGTTCATATTAGGAGACAAAAGTGTTCTCTATATACTGCCACTTTATTGGTGGAGAAAGACCCTGGAAGAACATGGATCATTATCTGCAGTACTTACATGATATAGACCAAAATTATTTTTGCAGAAAAAGTTTTTACTCCAACCTACCTCAGGTATTTCCTCCTACCAAATATTGTATACAGGGGTGCAAGTAAGTGTTGCAATACAAGGTTGTTTCTTTATTTAAAAAATCTAACTTGTATTGATTATGTTTTATGATATATTATTTTGTTTAAATGTAATTTGAAAAGAGTCTGAAAATTGAATTCTTAATTGGGAAAGAGATTCAGTGCTGGTTGTATATATATATGTTATACCTAAGAAATCAATGTCCCTTATAGAAAAGCCAGAGAGCAGAGTTTGTCTAGGTCATAAATATAGTTGTCTGCCTCTCTCTGCCTAGGAGGTCTCCTATTGCGGTTATTTTATACCTTATTCTAGCCTTTGCTGACACTTCAGTGCTGCCAATACAGCATTTGAGCCTTAAATTTGTTCTGATTTTTAAAAATCTGGAGCTGTACACCTGATATTTGGAATTGCATTGTACTTTTATTTGTAAGAACAGAAAGAAACTGCAAAATAGTTATTGACCTGAAAACAAATGTATTTTTTAAAACAAGGACTGTGTAGACATAATAATCTTAGGACAGAAGTGTATATTTTGTCAGATTGGTGTTGATGGCATTTATGGAAAGCTTCAATCTGGTTCTAGGCTCATCTTTATAGCTCTTGTCACCTCAGTTAAGTCAGCTCACTTATATTTTTCTGTAAAGGCCTTTGTGAGGTGATATGAGGGATACCAAAAAAGACCCTTTCACCCAAAATATCTTATCAACTGGGTGCTTGAAGTGGAGGTGGTATTTGAGGAAAAGGAGAAAGCCTTTTTGGAGGCATGGAGATACCCCAAAGATAAATTTCTTCAGTTTCTCAATTTTGACTGGAGTTGGTTTCAGGGATTGTGAGGAGTGGATATAAAAACTTGCCTTTAAACTTACCCCTTGGAGAATAAGGCATTATTTGTGATGTGGCTTGAGTTCTCTGGAGAGAAATCACATTAGGGCAGGAGGCATAGTCTCAATACCTGAACACCTTTGACATCAGGATGGA
Organism: Daubentonia madagascariensis; assembly: GCA_023783475.1. NCBI lineage: Eukaryota > Metazoa > Chordata > Mammalia > Primates > Daubentoniidae > Daubentonia > Daubentonia madagascariensis. Next base: position 1,101,126 of record JAKFHU010000522.1, read on the forward strand.
CAGTTTCCTGTTCTGGGACGATGGAGTGCAGCCTTCCCCAAATACCAGGAAGAAAGCTTGGTAAATTTCAAATGGCCATTCTGCTTCTACAACTTTTGGATGAATGCTGGTGAAGGCATGATGTCTGGGCTCCTAAAGGACTCTGTGAAGTCATGGTTTCAATGACTATGCAATCACATTTTCATAATAAAACATTCAACATATACTTGATTGGCTTTTAGCCTTTTCATGTTTAACCCAGCTTCCCATCTCCAGTCTCCATGTAACTTCATCTCATCCCATCTCATCCTATCATATTTCATTCTTTTTCATTCTATTCCATCCCATTTCAGTCCACCCTTCTCCACAGCTACCTGTTGAGTATCTACTCTGTACAAAGCATTGTTGGGTGAGCTGAGATAGAAGGTGAACTAGTCATTGCAAAACCTTCGAGGAGCATAGAATCCAGTTGGAGAGATCATATCATAATATGAAACAAATTTTAAATAACACAAAGCCACATGCAACACACATTTGGTATTTAAGAGAAGAAAAATATAGGTTTAGGTGATTGGAGATGGCTTCAGGGCAAAGATGAGTTTGAACTCAGACATGATAGATGAGAAGGTTTTATAAAGACAGGGAAGGGAGGGCATTCAGGATAAGGGAATTAATAAGTGAAGAAATGTACAGTTGAGGGAGAATCATTTTATCTCTCTTCACATGCTTGCCACAGCTCATAAAATGGTAACTTCTACTGTTCTGGGAGTCCTGAGAAGAATGTTTTCATTCTTCTTCATTCCTCTCACATATTGTTCTCCATGGGATCAGAAATTCTTACCTGAGTGGTGGAATGGTTAGACTATGACAACTCTGGGTTCATGCTTTTCTACAGGACTGCACTGGTGGATTAGAGATCACTGGGTCTATGTGCCATGTTTTTGCCCATCTGTGCTTGATAAGGTATGAGGCAAGTCAAGTTTCCCTAAGTGCCTAGCTGAGGGTCTTCTTTGTAGATCCAGTTCCCCTTGTGTGAGTCTCAAGGTCTAGACTTGGGATAAAGAAGTAGAAAGTCCATTCTCGCTTCAGATCTGAGCCACATTCTCTAAGGCATCTTTAGCAGAAATAAAGCTGGTATTTTGACCCCCATTCCATTCCTATATCCTTTTACTAATTGTTTCAAAATTCAGAGGGACGAAGTATGAATAATTATCATTTGTGGGCCATAGCATAATGCGTTCATGAACATAGAATGTTTGAGGTGGGTGGAAGTGAAGGGGACAATGAAGAGAGACTAGTCAGTCAGAGGGCCTGTGGCAGGGGAAAAAAAAAACAGGCAATGAGCTGGGATAAGAAGAAAGGACAGACTGCAGAAGGCCTTGGTTGCCAAAATATTTATGGTAATGTTCACAGTCTACCTGTTGTAAGAGAGGTATAAAATTAATTTTCAACACAGTGACTTAAACGCTAAATGCTATTATAAAGGTGCTTTCAGAGAATGGGAGAGGCTAATTCTGCTTGAAAAGTGTGTGAGGAGATGCAAGAGAAGAAGGATGGGATAATGTTGGAAGGTCTTACAGAGGTGGAGCATTTCAAAAGCTGAGGATGGTCCTGTGTGTTAGCAGCATCTCCTCCCATCTCCATCCCAGCAGTCACTTGGGAGGCAGCAAGAGATGAGGCTGAAAAAGTAGGAAGAAGAGAGTATTAAAGAGTTGTGTTAGGGGCTGAAGGCAGGAGAAAGCCCCTGGAGTTTGTTTCATTGTACAAACTCATACATTGTGGCACAGCAGATTTAGGAGAATCTAAGTCCCAGAAATAGGAACACACACAGCTCACCATGTGAAACCTGATATGACCTTAGTTGGCAAGAGTTCTTTGGAGAGGAACAGAGGCTGCTTTGCTATTCTACGTGCAGTGAGGGTTTCTACGTGCAGTGAGGATTTCTCCACTTCCTGAGGCTTTCCTCAGAGGTTCCTGCTTGTCATTCTTTCAGTGGGCACCTACTACTGCTGGTGCCATGAGAAGCTTTGGAATGAGTATAGTATCTGTGGGGAAGCTGCAGTGGAGATACTCTTTGGCTACACAGAATGGAGGCGGAGGGGGGATTTGCTTCCCAGCTTCATAACTCAGTGACAGTGGGCTTCCCCTTGCCCTTTCTAGCGCTTTCCTAGCTGTCTCTATCTCATAGCTGAAGTGGGAAACATTGCTTACAGTCATTGAATATTAACACAAGCCCCTTCCTCTGGAATGTAGGAAACTGAAGGGTAAAACCAAAGCCCTGACCTCTGCTCACAAGTCACTTTTCCAGTGACCACCTTATTTAGCAGGACACTCTCCAGCTTCATCTCACTCCCACTCCAGCCCTCAGCCCCTTCCACTAGAATCTGTCATTTTTTTATGTTGTTTATGATTTCTCTCCCACCTGAATATAAATTACTTGAGAGAAGAGATTTTCGTGTTTTATTCACAACTATATCCTCAGTGCCTGGAACATTGTCTGGTACATAGAAAAAAACTCAATTAATATTAGTTATATTTGCTTCATTTTGTATGAATGTCAAGATAGGAAAGGCAGCAGACACAGTCTGCCCCTGTCCCCACTCCCATCTCTTCACCACCTATCCCTTCAGAGCACACCATCCTGACCTCCAACTGCCAGCTCTTGCATGTCTTTACCTAAGGGATTTCTTCAGCTATCACAGCCTGTTTTGCTCTGCAGCACATGACAGGCCAGAAGGGCAAAGAATTTACACCCTCTAGGAGAAGGCCTCAACTAATGGCTGACTGATGGGAGTTGGTGAATTAAAACCTCAGCTGCCCTGCCTGACCTTGTTTGATATAATTCTGAGGTGTATAATTCTGAGGTGCATATTCTACACTAACTTCCTCAGTACAATTAAGCTCTAGTTGTCCACAGTGCCACTTTCTTGAAATACATATCTTGTATTAGTTGTCTTCCCTTCCCTGTCTCATTTCCCCACTCCCCTATTAGTGTTTTCATGAGATCACCTCCCAAATAAACTATTTGAGCTTTAACTCTTGCTTCAAGTGCTATTCCTAGGGAAACCCAAACTAAGATAGAAAGCATTCAAAAATATTTAAGTTAATTAATCATGATACTCTTATACTACCTTTTATGTCTATTACAGTAGGCAGAAAATTGATAGGCTGTACCTGAATTTTGCCTGAAATTTTCTGTGTGGCAATATCTGAATACATTCACATATGTGGCATGTACTTGACATCCACGTATTTTCCCACAGTCCCCACTACTCTCTATGGTATTATCCCTACTGACTTTACAAAATTCATTACCTGCCTGGATTCTGTAGATTAGGGGTCAACAAACTTTTTCTATAAAACACAAGGTAGTAAATATTTTAGGCTCTGTAGGTGGTCTCTGTCACACCTATTTAATTCTGCCATTGTAGTGTGAAAGCAGTCATACAATACCTAAATGGATGAACATGGCTGTGTTCCAATAACACTTTATTTATGGACTCTAAAATTTGAATTTCATATAATTTTATTATGTCACAAAATATTCTTCTTTTTTTGATTTTTTAAAACCATTTAAAAATGTAACTATTATTCTTACCTCCTGAGCTGTACAAAAATAGGCAACAGGCTGGAACTGGCCAGTGGGCTATGATTTGCCTACCCCTGCTCTAGGCATTCACATTGGAACTTTTGGCTCTAGAGAGTGTGTTCTGAGAGGCAGCACAGTGAATTAAAAAGCATAATTAAAAAGGTTTTGATGTTATATTCATACAATGGAATATTATTCAGCAATAAGGAGGCATGTATTGACCCATGTTACAACATGGATAAACCTTAAAAACACTACGCTAAGTGAAAGAAGCCAGTCACAAAAGACCACCTATTGTATGATTCCACTTATATGAAATGTTCAGAATAGGCAGATCCATAGATACAGAAAATAGATTAGTGGTTGCCTGGGACTGGGGGTGGGTGGGATGGGAGAATAGAAGGGTGATGACTAAGGAGAGTAGGGTTTCTTTGGGGGATAATGAAAATGTTCTAAAGATTGTGGTGATGGATGCACAACACTGTGAATGCTAAAATCTATTTAATTGCACACTTTAAATGAGTAAATTGTATGGCATGTGAAATATATCTCAATAAGGCTCTTTTTAAAAAAGGCTTTGATATCCAGAAAATTTGGAGTTGGCTCCTTACTGTTCAATGTACTTGTCAATATGAGCCAAGTGAGCTGTACAGGTAAATCTAAGTGTTGAGTAGGAAGGATGAATCCTCTGTGTCTGGTTTCTCAGGAAAAGGTAAATAGGATTCAAATGAGGATAGAGAAGTGAGGGTAAGAAGTATTTTAGTCTGGGGAGCAGAGAAAGCAAAGTATAGCAATAAACAATAACATTAAAAACTTTCTCTTATGGAGCACTTGCTATGCACCAGGTCTTGTACCAGATATTTTTTCTCATTATCTTTTATTCTCCAATTCTTTATGGTATTTATTATCTCTATTTTGCAAAAGAAGAAATCAAGGCTTAGAAGGATTAAATGATTCACCCAAGATCACCCAGCTAGTGAGTCCAGACATAGAATCCATATTTAAGTCTGTCATCTTAAAGAGTGTACACCTTCAGTTAATAATTATATAGTAATCATAGTAAACACTTGAATAAGACTTGCTGTGTGCCATGCACAATTCTAAGCTCTTTGCATATATTAGCTCATCTAAACAACACTGAGGCATTGCTGGCTGAAAAAACTGAAGTGTGTTATGGATTGATTGATAAAGGAAGATTTGAAAAAGATATTTCTTAAAGTTCTCTAAGTTTCCTAAAATTGGAAAATCAGGTAATGTCATTATCTGTGTGTGAATTAGAATTTTCCTTGGCAGAATACTATTAGAGTTATTTTCCTTTTGAAAGGTAGCTGGCATGACTAGGAAGAGTTGAAATATTAGGTTACCTATAACAGAAGTTTGCCAAGAAACCATTTTATAATATGTTTGGACTCTATCTTATAGTCAAAGAGCAATACTAATTTTTATAGCCAAGACCACACTAATGTTTAGGTTCAGGTAGTAAGTAGATTTGGTTCAAACATATGTTATGCATCAAAGATAATTTTGGTCAGCAATGTCCAGTCTAAAGAAATATGCTTTGATTTCTTCAATGTGGCCCTGTAAGAAAGATAGAATAAGCAGTTGAGATCTCCTCTTACCATATTTCTCATGCTGGGTCACAGAATAAACTAAGTCAAGGAGATTTGAGTCTCCTCAGTTCTTAAAAGCCTTGTGGGAAAGGGACTAGGGAAAAGCTAACTTTGCTTTAATGAACAGTATCTTGGCAGTTCTGTGCACTATAAAAGATCTGAGTCCTTCTCATAAACTGAGATGTCATATTAAGTTTTGTAACCTTTCAGTTTTGGTCATGCTTTGAGTGTTAGAACCCTAACTTCTAGCTCTCTACAGGATGGGAAAGAGGGGGTTTATGCACCAATATCACCCTAATAGCAATAAGCCACATCCATCCCCACAATGAAGAATGCCAGAACCTAAATGAGTCTTTCAACTTGGAACCAGAACTCTGGAATTTGGTGCCACTTCTCTTTTCCTGTCTGGTCCACACATCCAATATATAGTTCCTGTCTTCCTTTTAAGTATCAAAGAGAACCGCAGGCATAGCTAAGGAGAATTGAAATGTTATGCTGTCTATAAATTACTTAAGTTAGCCAAGAAGCCATTTTGCAATATTTTGAACTTTATCTTATAGCCAGAGGGCAATCATTGAAGTTCTATGAAAATGGGATTGACATTACGTGTTCTAGAAATGTGAATCTCTGTTCTGTGTGAATAATAAATTGGAAGGGATACTAGAGACTAAATGTAAGAACAGCACTACTTAGGCATTGTTACAATGTTCCTAGCTTGAGGGAGTGTATTACAGAGACAGGCTGCTGGCACTGGAAAAAAAGGGCAGATCTAAGAGAGAATGTGAAAGAAGAACTAGTAAAAGGACATGTTTGGGGAGAGCCTGGTACCAAAGATGGCTTTGAAGTTTAGAGCCTGGGAAATTGTCCTGCCATTTCCTACCCTAAAATAACCCTGGGAAGCAATAGGTTAATAGATAATTTAGCATTTTTATATCTCCTAAGGGGTAGAGAGATTGATAAGTAACCTTAATTCTTCTGAATTATGACATTAAAGTAAACAAGCTTTGTGGGCATGTGCAATTTTTTTGGTCTGCAGCCACAAGAGACCTGTGCCGTGGTTCTTCTATTCAGGACATTCTTCCAAAGTTTTTGACTAGTTAAAACATGCAGGGAATGATAGACCGATCTCAAGAACTTGGTGTCCAAATCATAATCCATTTGACTAAACTTTCTGAAAGTGGCGATGAAAAGAATGCTTATTGTGAAATTTCTAAAAACACATGTTACTTTCAATTTTTACAAAGGGAGAAATTAGTTACCTTTGCCACTAACACTCTGGGGACATGATGGAAAAGAGTAGAATTTAATTCTATTTGTCTCTGCTTAAAACTGTATGGGCTTTAGTTTGCCTAGTTACATTTGACTACTCACACTGTCCTAAATCCTTTGTAGAAGTGATGCACTATGACTTTATTTTTCCTCTCCTTTAGGGTTTATCACAAGCCCTAAGCTCCTCCCCCCATCCTTCTAAGAAACAAATTATTTTCTCTTTTTTAAAAGTTATCTGTAATAGAATAAAGTATTAAATTCAACATAATCTCTCTGAATGGTTGAAGTCCTTGCGTTTTCTTACTTTTAAAAAGGTTCTTTCCTCCCATTTTCAATGTAATTTTTGTGACATTACTAATGTTATGATGTGGAATTGGGTACTGCACCACGTAAATTGCAAATCTTGCTGAAAGGAAAAAATGAGGTCTCAGGAACTTACAATTAGATGAATGGGAAAACATCTAGAAGAATAGAATGAGAAAAATATGTCATGAAAAAATTAGTGTCAGAAGTCAGGGGACAGAGGGAATAACTTATATTGAGGAAGGAAGAACAAAATAAAATAAATGTTTTATGCTATCCAAAAGTTTGGGTCTCCAAGTTACCTGATATGAAGGGTCCTCCTTAGGTGTGAACACGTATCTGCTTCTATGATGTAAGCTGAGGAGCACCAAAATGCATAGGAGGGATACTGGCCCCTCCCATACTGACTCTAGCATCATGCCAGGAACCTCAACCTTATTCATACCCGACAATACTGCAATGGAGTTGGCTACCATGGTGACACTGATTCCTTGAAATCAGGGTACTAAAGTCCATGGGTGCGGGTGTCTGAAGTAGAAAAGTCACTAGAATTGACAGGTCAAGAAATGCACAGGATAGGTTGTTGGGTGGGCTATCTACTCTGGGGCCACCTAAAAGGATAACATGGTTTGGGAAAGACTGAGCCAGATGTCAAAGTCTTTAATAAATGGGAAGTTGTACTCAAAGAATCAGTTGTTAACAGTAATGATGAGGAAGAGATGGTTTTATGAGAAGTGGAAGATGATGACATTTGTTATAAAGAGGGAACAGAGAGTCAGCATTCTCCAGATTTATTTATAGGGATTAGATCATGTGATTGTGGGGTTTGGCAAGCCAAAAATCTGTAGGGCAGACCAACAGACTAGAAACTCAGGCAGGAGTTGATGCTGTAGTCTTGAGGCAGAATTTTTTCTACTCCAGGAAACCTCAGGTTTTTTGCTCTTAAGACCTTCAACTGATTAGGTTAATCCCACCCACATTATTGAGGGTTATCTCCTTCATTTAAAGTCAACTGATTATAGATGTTAACCACATCGACAAAATACCTTCACAGCAACACCTAAAGTTATTATTTGGTTAAATAACTAGGTATGATAGCATAGCCAAGTTGACACATAAAACTAATCATCACAGTGAGGATGGAGAAATAGTAGTTTAGAAATAAGGTGTAGGGTTAGAAAATGACTGACTACCTCCAAGATTTTTTTTATTGTTTCAGCAGCCTTTACTCAATGATCTCTTTTTCTGCATTATGCATTTCCCCTCTATGAAAATCTGGTTTCCCTTTTCTCATCAATTTCTCCTTTCTGATCTATTATTTGATAACCTCTGTACACTAATTCATAGGAAAACAAGACAGAAAGATATCAAATTTGTCATGATGATAATAAAATGCACCCAAAATTTAAAAAGTATCTTTAAAGTTGTTGCTTTTTAAAGGTATTTGATAGTCTGTTTCTGGAAATAAACTGATTAGAAATCCTGAAAAATACTTCACCACAAAAACCTAGACATATTGGATAAATATAAAAAACCAACATTTTAAATTCATGTCTTAACTTATAAGAAAGGAATAAAAATATCAAGAGCCGCAAAATGAAAGCTGAAAAACAGAATGATATGCCAGTACTTACCTTTATTTGTTATATATGCTAATATTGAAAGGGCATCAACTAAAAGAACAGAAAAAAGAATGGATTTTTTTCATTGAGTAGAAGAGGAAATAGATTTAAAACTCAATTAATTAAAAAGGCAGGTACAGAGGAGTGATGTCAGCAAGATGGCAGAATAGGAAGTCTAAGCCATTGTTCTCCCACAGAAGCACCAATTTAATAATGATATATGGACCAAAATAACTTTGTGATAATTTCAGAAACCAGTTAGGAAGTTGTAGTAACCCAGGCAAGCACAAATCTGAGAACAGACACATTGAAATAGGTAAGAGCCATTTCACTTTACCAGTGTTGGCAGCTCCCCCAAGGCAACACAGCTTACTGCTGGGAGAGAATGCCCCAGCTCATGATTTCTCCCTCTGGGGGAAAAAGAAGAGTGGAGTGTGTATCCAGTGTTCTGGGTTTCAGAGGGCTTCCCAAGGTACTGGTTTCTGTCTTGCCTCATTTGGAGTGGTAATAGAACTGGCATAGTTTGGATGCCTGGGGGCTACTGAGAACAGATAAGAGTAGGGGACAGTTTTCTGCAGATGGCATGACTTGGCATGATTGGGAGAAGGTGCACAACTTGAGGCTTCTTCCCCGGGAGAGAGGGAGAGGAGTGGAGTGGAGCATATATTCAGCATTCTGGCTTTTTGGAGGGCTACTCGAGGGACTAATAACTGCATTGGCTTACTCAGGGTGCTGCCAAAGAGCCAGCATATTTTGGGTGCCTGATAGATGCTGTGAATAAGAGAGAGTGGGGTGGTGTCCTGCTGTAGAAATAGAAAACTTGCATTGTCATAGACACAAATCTCTACCCCAACTGATTGGTGATGGCCTTCCCCTGTACAAAGCAAGTCTGTAAACATTGGGAGAGATGGCTGTTTTTCCAAATCTATAGATCCCAATACAAAATTATGAAACACAAAAAACAGGAAAAAACCCAAATCTCCAGATACCAATCCTAAAGAAATGAAGGTGTATGAATTGTCTGACAATTCTGACAAAAATTTCAAAATAACCATCATAAGGATGCTCTATGAGCTCAAGAAAATGATGCATGAACAAAATGGGAATACCAACAAAGATACAGAAAATATGAAAAAGAAACAAACAGAAATTTTGGAGCTCAAGGATACAATAACTAAACTAAAAAATTCACTAGAGGGGTTCAACAGCAGAGTTAAACAGAAGAAAGAATCAGTGAACTTGAAAGACAAGCCATTTGAAATTATCTAGTCAGAGAAACAAAAAAGAATGAAAAGGAGTAAAGAAACCTGAGGGACTTGTGGGATATTAACAAGAAGACCAATTTACATATAATGGAAGTTACAGAAGAAGAAAGACAGAAAGGCACAGAAAGATTATTTAAAGAAATATTATAGAATGTCTTTTTTTTCCTTTGGATAGACACCCAATAGTGGGATTGCTGGATCAAATGGTAGTTCTACTTTTAGTTCTTTGAGGTATCTCCATATTACTTTCCATAGAGGTTGTACTAGTTTGCAGTCCCACTAGCAGTGTATGAGTGTTCCTATCTCTCTGCATCCATGTCAACATTTGCTGTTTTGGGACTTTTTGGTAAAAGGCATTCTCACTGGAGTTAAGTGATACCTCATTGTGGTTGTGATTTGCATTTCCCTGGTGATTGGAGATGTTGAGCATTTTTTCATATGTTTGTTGGTGATTAGTCTATCTCGTTTTGAAAAGTTTTTGTTCATGTCCTTTGCCCACTTTTTAATGAGGTTGTTTGATTTTTTTCTTGCTGATTTTCCTGAGTTCTATATAGATTCTAGTTATCAGTCCTTTATAAGATGTATAGCATGCAAATATTTTCTCCCATTCTGTAGGTTGTCTATTTGCTGTAGTGATAGTTTCTTTGGCTGTGCAGAAACTTTTTAATTTGATCAGATCCCATTTATTTATTTTTGTTGATGCTGTGATTGCTTTTGGGGTCTTCTTCATTAATTCTTTGCCTAGGCTGAGTCTATAAGAGTTTTTCCAACATTTTCTTCTAGAATTCTTATAATTCCACATCTTAGGTTTAAGTCTGTTATCCATCATGAATTGATTTTTGTCAGAGGTGAGAGGTGTGGATCTAGTTTCAGTCTTCTACATGTGGCTATCCAATTTTCCAATTTTTATTGACTAGGGATTCTTTTCCCCAGTGTATGTTTTTGTCTGCTTTTTCGAAGATCAGATGGCTATATGAGGATGGTTTTATATCTGGGTTCTCAGTCCTGTTACATTGATCTATGTCTCTGTTCTTGTGCCAGTACCATGCTGTTTGGTCACTATAGCTTGAAGTCTGGTAAATTGATGCCTCCCAATTTGTTCTTTTTGCTTAAGGTTGTTTTAGCTATACAGTGTCTTTTCTGGTTCCTTATGAAGCATAGAATTATTTTTTCTAGATCTGTGAAAAATTATGTTGGTGTTTTAATAGGGATTGCATTGAATCTGTAGATCACCTTGGGTAGTATTGATATTTTAACAATGTTGATTCTGCCGATCCATGAGCATGGTATGGTTTTCCATCTGTTTACGTCCTTTGCTATTTCCTTCCTTAGTGTTTAATAGTTCTCCCTGTAGAGGTCTTTAACTTCCTTGGTTAAATACATTCCTAGGTATTTTATTTTCTTTTTTGCTATTGTGAAAGGTATTGAGTCTCTGATTTGGTTCTCAGTTTGACTGTTGTTGGCATATATGAATGCTACTGATTTGTGTACATTGATTTTGTAACCTGAGACTTTGCTGAACTTATTTATCAATTCCAGTACTCTCTTGGCAGAATCTTTGGGATTTTATAGATATAAGATCATATCATCAGCAAAGTGATATTTTGACCTCTTCTGCCCCTGTTTGGATTCTCTTAATTTCCTTCTCTTGTTTGATTGCTCTAGATAGGACTTCCAGCACTATGTTGAATAGGAGTGGTGATAGAGGGCAAACTTGTCTGGTTCCAGTTCTAAGTGGAAATACTTTCAATTTTTCTCTGTTCAATATAATGTTGGTTGTGGGTTTGTCATATATGGCTTTTATCATTTGGAGGTAAGTCCCATCTATGCCTCTTTTGTTAAGTGTTCTTATTATAAAAGGGTGCTGAATTTTGTTGAATGCTGGGGAGGAGGGGATGGGTATATTCACACCTAATGGGTGCAGTGCATACTGTCTGGGGGAGGGGCATGCTTGTAGCTGTGACTCAGGCACTGCAAAGGCAGTATATGTAACCTAAACATTTGTACATTTTATTTCAATATTTTGAAATAAAAAATAAAGAAAAAATATAATACCTTAAAAAAATGTCCAAAAATGTCCCAAATCTGGAGAAGAAATGAACATCCAGATTTAAGAAGCCCAAAATCTCCAACTAAGAAAAATCCAGAGATATCCACACCCAGACATATTATAAGCAAATTGTCAAAAGTCAAAGACAGAGAGAATTTTGAAAACAGCAAGAGAAAAGTGACTCACCATGTACAAAGGAACCATCATCAGACTATCAGTGCATTTCTCAGCAGAAACTTTGCAAGCCAGGAGAAAGTTGGATGATATAGTCAATGTGCAGAAAGAAAAACAAACCTGCCAACCAAAAATACCATATCCAGCAAAACATCTTTCAAAAATGAAAGATAAATAAAAACATTTTCAGATAAACAGGAGCTGAGGGAGTTTATCATCATTAGACCTGCCTAACAAGAAATGTTAAAAACAGTCCTTCAGGTTGAAATGAAAGGACACTAAACAGCAACATGAAAGTATATACAGTATATAAAAGTATAAAGCATTAAGTACAAAGTATTACAGGATACTTTAATACAGTAACAATGGCATGTAAATCACTTTTAATTCTGGTATAGAAGTAAAATGACAAAAGTATAAAAATAGCTATAACTATAAAATATGTTAATAATACAGAATATAAAAAGATGTAATTTGTGACATCAATAATATAAAGAGTGGTGGGAGAAGTAAAAGTGTAGAATATTTGTATGTGACTGAAGTTGTTATCAGCTTAAAATAGATTGTTATAACTATAAGATTTTTTTTGTAAGCCCCACAGTAACTACAAAGAAAATACCTATAAAAGATATACAAAAGAAAATGAGAAAGGAATAAAGCATGTCACTACAAAAATTCAATGAAACACAAAGGAAGACAGCAAGAGAGGAAAAGAGGAACAAAAAAGCTAAAAGTCAGAAAACAACAAAATGAAATTAGTAAGCCCTTCCCTATCAATAATTACTTTAAATGTAAATGGTTCACTAATGATCCATTTACATTTGATCCTTAATCAAAATATAGTAGGTGAATGGATTTAAAAAATCAAACTATATGCTGTGTGCAAGAGATTTAATTTAGATTAAAGGATACAGAGACTAAAAGTGAAAGGATGGAAAAAGATATTCCATGCCAATGGTAACCAAAAGACAGCAAGGATGGCCATACTTATATCAGACAAAATAGACTTTAAGTCAAAAACTTTCACAAGAGACAAGAAAGATGTTATATAATAATAAAGGGCTCAACTCACCTTTTTAGGAAAATATAATGATTATAAATGTATATACACCCAACAGCAAACCACCCAAATATGAACATTGACAGAATTGAGGTGAGGAATGAACAGCAACATAATAATAGTAGGGGATTTCAATACCCTACATTCAATAACAGACATCAGAAAAAAGATCAGTTTAAAAAAGAGGACTTGAAAAACACTATAGACCAATTCATTCATGCCTTGGAAAGTGAACCTGTACCTCAAATCCCAACAATTACAGTAGTTTCATGAGACCCCCCAAGTCCAGGAACCCAGCTCCACAGCTACTCCAAACACCTGTTCTGTATCCCAGTGCTTCTGCAACTACCTGTGTACTGTGTCAGATCTGAAACCAAGAGAAATTACCTCAGCTAAGACTCCCCACTGTTGGGAAGATAAGAACAGAAGCGTCATTAAAGCCCTTGCTTAATAACATACACAGCCACCTTCTCTGCTACAAACTCCTGAACCCTGGACCACTGAGGCACTTGTAGTTATTGATGACATTGATTACAACCGAAGAAGCTGCACAGAGACTACACTACTGCATCACAAAGAACCAGAGCCACTGCACCTATCCAAACCAGCAACATCAGGCCCATCTGCAGGTAAAAGTCTTCCCCTACAATAGCCATTCTATAAAGTTTGGAAGAGGTAACCACACCACCAGATGCACAGACATCAACATAGTGATACAAGAAACATAAAAAAGCAAGGAAACATACCACCACCAAAGGAGCACAATAATTCTTTAGTAACTGAACCCAAAGAAATGAAAATTTATAAATTGCCTGAAAAGGAATTCAAAATTATGATCTTAAGGAAGATGAGTGAAATATAAGAGAATGCAAATGGACAATTTAATGAAATCAGAACAATAATGTATTATTTTGAATAGGAAATTCAGTAAAGAGAGATATTATAATAAAGAACCAAACAGAAAACTTGGAGCTGAAGAATTCAATCAATGACATAAAAAATTGAATAGAGAGCTTTAACATCAGACTAGATCAAGCACAAGAAAGAATCTTTAAACTTGAAGATAGGTATTATGAGCTCTGATTCAGTCAAAAAAAATGAAAAAGAGTGAAGACCACCTATGGGACATAGAGGGTACCATTAAATGAACAAATTTTCACATTATGGGAGTTATAGAAGGAGAAGGGACAGAGAAAAGGAAAGATAGCTTATTTATATATATATTAAGTGGGTACAAGTGTTTTTGTTATCTGAATGAATTGCATAATGGTGAGGTCAGGGCTTTTAGTGTATCCATCACCAGAATAGTGTACATTGTATCCAATAGGTAAATTTTTATCCATCAACCCCCTCCCACCTTCCCCTGTTCTTAGTTTCCAATGTCCTTTACACCACTTCATGACAGTGTGTATCCATTGTTTAGTTCCTGCTTATTAGTGAGAACATAGGCTTGTTTTTCCATTCTTGAGATAATTCACTTAGGATAATGGTTTTTAGTTCCATCCAAATTGCTGAAAAAGATACTAATTCATTTCTTTTTATAGCTGAGTAGTACTCCTGGTATGTATATGGTATACCACATTTTGTTAATCCACTCATGAATTGATGGGCTCTTGGGTTGATTCCACATATTTGCAATTGTGAATTGTGCTGCAATAAACACTCGTGCAGGTTTTTTTTTTTTTAATAAAATGACTTCTTTTCTTTTGGATAGACACCCAGTAGTGGGATTGCTGGATTGAATGGTAGGTCTACTTTTAGTTCTTTGAGAAATCTCCATACTGTTTCCCATAGAGGATGTACTAATTTTCAATCCCACCAACAGTGTATAAGCATTCCTTTCTCTCTGCATCCATGCCAGCACCTGTTGTTTTTAGACTTTTTAATAAAAGCCATTCTAATAGGGGTAAGGTGATATCTCATTGTGGTTTTAATTTGCATTTCCCTGATGATTTGTGACACTAACATTTTTTCATATGTTTCTTGACCATTTGTCTATCTTCTTTTTAAAAAACTCTGTTCATATGTTTTACTCACTTTTTGATGTGGTTGGTTTTCTTTTTTTTCTTGCTGATTTGTTTGTGTTCTTTGTAGATTCTGGGTACTAGGTATACAGTTTGTGAATATTTTCTCCCATTCTGTAGGTTGTCTATTTGCTTTGTTGATTATTTCCTTTGCTGTACAGAATTTTTAAAATTTAATCAAGTCCAATGTATTTATTTTTGTCATTGCTGTAATTGCCTTTGGGGTCTTAGTCATAAATTCTTTGCCTAGGCTGATATCTAGAAGAGTTTTTACTAAATTTTCTTCTAGAATTTTTATAGTTTAATGTCTTACATTTAAATATTTTATCTGTCTTGAATTAATTTTTGTGAGTGGTGAGAGATAGGGGTCCTGTTTCATTCTTCTGCATGTGGCTATCCAATTTTCCCAACACCATTTATTGAATAGGGCTTCTTTTCCCTAGTGTATATTGTTGTCTGTTTTGTTGAAAATCAGTTTGTTGTAGGTAGATGGTTTTATATCTGGGTTCTGTCTTCTTTTCCATTGTTCTGTGTGTCTATTTTTGTACCAATACCATGCTGTTTTGATTACGATAGTCTTGTAGTATAGTTTGAAGTCTGGTAATGTGAGGACTCCAGATTTGTTCTTTTTGCTTAAGATTGCTTTGGTTATTTGGGCTCTTTTTTGGTTCCAAATGAAGCCATAGAATTATTTTTTCTAGATCTGTGAATATTATTAAGCCCTAAAAAAGAATTATATCTTACTTAATATCTTACCATTTGCCACCACAATGTGGATGAGCCTAGAGGACATTATGATAAGCAAAATAAGCCAGACACAGAAAGAAAAATATTTTATGTTCTCACTTATATTTGGAATCTATTTTAAAAAACCCTCAAATATGCAGAGAATAGAGAACAAGACAGTGGTTACAGAGTATGGGTGAGGTTAGGGAGGAAATCAGGATATGTAGGTCAGAGGATACAAAGTAGCATATATATAGGATGAACAAGTCTAGAGATCTAATTGCAACATAAGAACTATAGGTAATAAAATTGTACTGTATTTGGGATCTATGCTAAATTGAGTAAATTTTGGCTGCTCTTGTCACAAAAAAAAATTTAAAAAGGGCAGCTATGAGAGATGATGGATTTGTTAATTTTCTTCACTATAGTAACCTTTTTTACTATCTGTATGTATCCCATAACATCATGTTGTATACCTTAAGTATACATAATAAAATTTATTTTAAAATATAAAGGTAAAAATTAATTCATTAAAAATGAAAATCATAAAAATAAAACCAGGAATCATGAAAGAGAAAACCAATGGACAATAGAGTTGTTTCTTTGAAAAGTCATGAAAAATAGGCAAATTTTTGACAGAATTTATCAGATGAAAAAGAAAGATCTCTCATAAATATAGATGTAAAAATTCTCAACAAAATATTACCAAACTAAATCCCACAATGTGTAAAAAGAATTATATACCATGAACAAGTGGGATTTACTCCAGGTAGGAAAAGCTGGTTGTGGTTCAATACCTTAAAATCAACCAACAAAATGCACCATATCAATAGGCTAATGAAAAAAAATCACACAATCATATCATTTGACACAGAAAAAGCATTTGAAAACTGACACCTCTCTATGAAAAAAAAAACTATCAGCAAGTTAGGCAGAGAACGGGACTACCTCAGATTAATAAAGAGAATCCACAAAAAAATTCTACAGCTAACCTCATACTTAATGGTAAGAGACTGAATGCTTTCACCCTAAGATCAGGAACATAGCAAAGATGCCACTCTTATTTAACATAATGCTGGATGTTCTAGCCACTGCAATTAGGCACAAAAACAAAATAAAAGTCATACAGATTGGGCAGAAGGAAATACAATTTCCCTATTTGCAGATGACATGATTGTCCATGTAGAACATCCCAAGGAATTTAGAAAAACACTCCTAGAACTAATAAATGAGTTCAACAAGTTTGCAGGATAAAGGAATCAACTACGTTTCTATAGATTAAGAACAAATTTGTGGAAACCAAAATTAATAACAAAATACCATTTACAATCACTTAATGAAAATGAAAATGATAAACTTAGGTATAAACTGAATAAGAGATTGAAAAGACCCATATACTGAAAAATTACAAAATGTTTATGAAAGAAATCATAGAAGACCTAAATAAATGGAGAGATATACTGTGTTCATTTATTGAAAGACTCAGTAAAGATGTCAATTCTCCTTAAATTGACATATAGTTTTAATACAATTCTAAACAAAATCCTGGCAAAGATTTTTATAGAAATAGACAAGCTTCTTTTAAGGAGAAGCTTATATAGAAAGGCATAAATCCTAGAATAGCTAAAGCAATCTTAAAAAAGAATAAAGAGGGAGGAATCATTCTACCCAATTTAAGGCTTATTATATAGCTACAGTAATCAAAACAGTGTGGTATTGGTGGAGGGATAGATACACAGATCAGTAGAACAGAATACAGAACTCAGAAATAGACCTCCAAACATATGCCCTACTGATTTTTGACAAAAGTGCAAAAACAAGTCAAAGGAGGAGAGCCTTTTCAACAAATGGTACTGAAGCATTTGGACATCCATAGGAAAAAAAAATGAACCTTGACTTGAATCTTTCACCTTATACAAAAATTTAACTCCAAATGGACCACAAACTTAAGTGTAAAACATAAAACTACATATCTTTTACAAATTAACATAGGAGAAAATCTTTGGGATCTGAGGTAGGGAAAGACTTCTTAGGATTGACACTAAAAGCAGGATTCATAAAAGGAAAAATTAATAAGTTGGACCTCATCAAAATTAAACTTTTCTCTGTGGAAAACCATGCAAAGAGGATGAAAATATAAGCTACAGAGTAGAAAAAATATTTGCAAATCACACATCCAACGAAGGACTAGTGTAATGTGTAAAGAACTATCAAAACTCATTATTAAAAACAGACAATCCAATTAGGAAATGGGCAAAAGATATGAATAGGCATTGCACTAATAAAATATACAGGTGGCAAACAAATATATGAAGTAATGTTCAACTTCATTAGCCATTAGAGAAATGGAAATTAAAACCACAAAGAGATATTGCTATACCATATCAAAATGGCTAAAATAAAAAATAGTGACAACACCAAATGCTGACAGGCATCAGAAGAAACTGGGTCAGTCATACATTGCTGGTGGAAATGTAAAATGGTACAGCCAATCTGAAAAGCAGTTTGACAGGTTCACAAAAAACTAAACATATACATACCATACAGCCTAGCAATTATACTCTTGGGTATTTATCCCAGAAAAAATGGAAACTTATTTTTACCCAAAAACCTGTACACAAACGTTCATAGCAACTTTATTCATAATACACCCAAACTGGAAACAACCCAGATGTCCTTCAACAGGTAAATAGTTAAATAAACTGTGGAACATCCATACCATGGAATACTACTCAGTAATAAAAAGAAATGAAGTAATGATATATGCAACAACTTGAATAGATATTTGATTATGCTGAGTTTAAAAAGCCAATCTCAATGGGTTACATACATACTATATGGTTCTATTTATGTAACATTCTTGAAATGAAAATTATAGAAATGGAGAACAGATTAGTGGCTGCCAGCTTTTACAGGGAAGGAAGCAGGTGATGTTATTAAAGGGTAACATGAGGTATCCTTGTGGTGATGGAACTATTATGTATCTTAACTGTGGTGTTGGGCCCAAAAATATACACATGTGATAAAATTGCATAGAACTAAATACATACACATATACATAACACACAGACAAATGTGTACATGTAAAGCTGGTAAAATCTAAATAAAACAGAAAGGTTGTATCAATGTCAATATCCTGGTTGTGCTATAGTTCTACAGTTATGTAGGATGTTACCATTGGGTAAACTGGGTAAAGAGTATATGAGATCTCTCTATATTAGTTCTTAACATTTCATTTGAATAAAAAGTTTAATAATAAAAAAATTAGGCACAATTAAACATATTAGGAATAAAAATGGGACAAAATATCAGAGATTTAAATACATCAGAGATTAAAAACGTAAGAGATTTTATGATTAACTTTAGGTTCATATACTTGAAAACTTGGATAAAACAGACAATTCCCTAGAAAAATATAACTTACTAAAATTGACAAAACAGAAAATCTTGGTGAACATAATCATTAAAGAATTTGAGCCAGTAGCTAAAAACTTACTCCCAAACAAGCACTAAAAAATGGGCCTAAATGATTTTATGGGTGAATTCTACCAAATATTCAAGAAACACAGAATTCCAATCTTCTATAGACTCTCCAGACAACAGAAAATAAGAAAACACTCAATTATTTTATTGAGGCTAATGTAATCTTGATACCAAAAACAGACATGGGAATTTTAAGAAAGGGAAATTGTTAATGACTAATTAATACAAATGCAAATGTCCTAAAATATTATCAATAATACTTCATATATTAACAAAAATATTAATATTATCAATGACATTTTATTTGGGATATTTGTATTTTAGTGTCTTAAAATGTGCAACACAATCAGGTTAAATTTAACTTAGGGATAAAAGTGTAGCTAGTATATTGAGTAAGTAGGACTCATGGGGTATAATCAGAAAGCAACTTTGATTTTTTTATTTCTCTATTGCCAGTTTAAATTCACTCTGTGGGGTTAGATCTTCTTTTTCCTTTGGATCAGAACTAACCAGTTCTCATGGCTCTTGTGTATTTTGGTCATGTTTTGTCACAGTAGAGTCTCAATTTAATTAAAGTATCAGTAATAATTAAATATGTAACATTTCTTTAAAGTTTAATCTTCTTCCATCTCTCATCTTAGGCCTACTGTGAAAAAGAAAGTATGGCCAGTATCTTCTTACTTTCTCCATAAAGTACTTCTAACCCTCCCCTGCCATATTGCTTGAGGGTTTCTGAAGCCTCTAAAATTGCACCAGAGGAGGGGATAGGTGAGAGGAGGGAGAAGAGTAAATTCTTTCTTGATTAATACTGCCATAAACCATTATTAACATTGTCTGAGCCTAGCTGATGTCTAAAACCAATTTGTTTTCTTATGACGTACTTTTGTAGGCTTTTCTGAGATGTTCCCGGCCTTCATATTTCTCAAGCAGAGTCAAAAACCAGTGTACTATGGTCTCCTGAGATCTGGGTGACAATATCAAGCCTTCAAGTGGTTCCATGGAAGCTTCTTTCCCTAGGCTTAAGGTGAATGTGAGTCTCACCCCCAAGCCCTGGTAGAACTCTAGACTCAACTTTCTACAGCTTTCTTCCAACTAATTTTCTAATTTCCAAGCCTTTTTATGGCCTCTCCAGCTTCTTTTAGATGTGGGGATTGGGGGTCAGCTAAGGGTCACAAAACCAGTTTGCAACTACCTCCTTCATAAGACCAGCATGGTGGTCTCACACCTCACATTGGAATGTGTTGTTTATTGTCTTGGGGCCTCAGCCAAAACTGAGACTGAAATAGTTCCATTTTAAAATCCTGTTTCACAAAGTTGGCTTGCCATTAGGAAAATCCATTAATATAATTCAACACAATAGACAAAGGAGAAAAAATGTACTATTCTCTCAATGGAAGCAGAACAATCATTTGATAGAATTCAATATTTATGACTTAAGAAAATCTCATATAACCTAGCAATAGAAAAGAACTTCTTAATCTGATTAAGAGCATCTATCAAAAACTTCTATAGTAAACATCATATTTAATGGTGAAATGCTAGCAGGCTTATTATTTTTTTCAGTGTTATAAGTATGGTTTATTTAAAAATATGTAGCATACCAATTAGTGACCTATACTCAGAGGAAATCCTTTGACCATACATCAAAGGTCAAGGAATATGTACTTAGACATTTCAAGTTAAAATGAAATGTTGAAAAAGTGTCTCATATTTATGTGTCACTACTTTATTTTTTTCTTATTAACCAACCAACTGCTTTTTTCGCATTACCACACATTATTATCATTTTTTATCAGAACACTTAAAATCTACTCTGCTAGCAATTCTCAAGTATACAATAAATTGTTATTAACTTTAGTAACCATGTTGTACAATAGATCTAAACTTATTCTTTCTAATTGAAATTTTATATCCTTTAACCTCTGATCCCCTCATGGCCCCCCATCCGCTGGTAACTACCACTGTACTTTCTAATTCAATGATTTCTACCTTTTAAAATTCCACATGTAAGTGAGATCATGTGGTATTTGTCTTTCTGTGTCTGGCATATTTCACTTAGCATAATGTCCTCCAGGTTCATCCATGTTGTAGCAAATGACAGGATTTCTTTCCTTTTTAAAGCTGAATATATTTCATTGTTTGTATATACCACATGTTCTTTATCCATTCATCCACTGATGGGCACTTAGGTTGATTCTGTTAATATGTCTTGGCTGTTGTGAATAATGCTGCAATGAACATGGGGATGCAGATATTTCTTTGACATATGGATTTAATTTCATTTGGAAATATATCTAGTAGTGGGATTGCTGGATCATATGGCAGTTCCATTTTTAATTTTTTGAGAGACCTCCACACTGTTTTCCATTATGTCTGTACTAATTTACATTCCCACCAATAGTGTACAAGGGTTCCTTTTTCTCCACATCCTTGCCAACACTAGTTATCTCTCATCTTTTTGATAATAGCTATTCTAACAGGTGTGAGGTGATATTTCATTGTGGTTTTAATTTGCATTTCCCTGATGATTAGGGATGCTGGGCATTTTTTCATATACCTGTTAGCCATTTGAATGTCTTCTTTGGAGAGAAATGTCTATGTAGGACCTTTGCCCATTTTTTGATTAACCTGATTAGGTTATTTGTTTTCTTGCTGTTGAGTTGCTTGAGCTCCTTATATGATTGAGTATTAATCCCTAAACTATAATATAGTTTTAAGAAATAATATAGAGAGATCCCATATACGCTTCACCCAGTTTTCCCAATGGAATATTAACCCCTCATCAAATCCATATGGTTTGCAAATATTTTCTCCCATTTCTTAGGTTGTCTCTTCACTCTGTTGATTGTTTCCTTTGCTATGCAGAAGCTTTTAGTTTGATGTAATCACATTTATCTACTTTTGCTTTTGTCACCTGTGCTTTTGGGGTCATATCTAAAAAATCATTGCCTAAACCAATGTCATAGAAGATTTCCCATTTTTTTCCAGTACTTTTATAGTTTCAGGTCTTATGTTTAAGTCTTTCATCCATTTTGAGTTCATTTTTTGTGTATGATGTGAGATAAGGGTCCAATTTCAATCTTCGGCGTGTGGATATACAATGTCCCCAATGCCATTTATTGAAGAGACTGTCCTTTCCCCATTTTGTGTTCTTGGCACTTTTGTTCAAAAATCACTTGATCGTAAATATGTAGATTTAACTCTGGGCTCTCTATTCTGTTTCATTGGCCTGTGAGTCTGTTTTTATGCAAGTATCATGCTGTTTTGATTACTATGGCTTTGTAGTATATTTTGAAGTCAGGTAGTGTGATGCTTCTAGCTTTGTTCTTTTTGTTTAAGATTGTTTTGGCTATTCAGGGTCTTTTGTGGTTCCATATGAATTTTAGCATTGTTTTTCTATTTCTGTGAAAAACGTCATTGGAATTTTGATAGGGATGTCATTGAATCTGGAGATTGCTTTGAGTAGTATGGACTTTTTAACAATGTTAATTCTTCCAATTCATGAACAAAAAATATCTTCCCATTTATTTGTGCCTTCTTTAGTTTCTTTCATATATGTTTTATAGTTTTCAGCATACAGATCTTCCACTTCTTTGGTTAAATTTATTCCTAAGTATTTTATTTTATTTTTTTGTAGCTATTGTAAATGGGATTGTTTTCTTTTTGGATAGTTCATTATTACTGTATAGAAATGGTACTGATTTTTTGTATGTTGTTTTTGTATACTGCAATTTTACTAAATTCATTTACCAGTTCTAACGGTTTTTTGGTGGGGTCCCTAGGGTTTTCTATGTATAAGATCATGTCATCTAGTAGCCTTGTTTTTTTCACAATAGGAAAATGTTGTTTTCATAAAAACTTTAATAATGACAATGCATTAATTTCTTTCTTTGTCTAAGTTTATGCTTGTGGCACTCTATCATTTCACAATAATTGTCTTTTATGTGATGCAAATCTTTTCTACTAATTTGACCTGAAATGGCAATTTTAAAACTGCTGTTTGTGATTTCAGAGTACATTTATTTATTCCATTTAGAAGACTGGTTTCTTTCTGAGTATTATTTAGAAATTTTAATGTTCTTATAAATGATGGCTGCTTGTAGATAGTAAAACTGGTTATAATCTCTTACTATTAAAATTATCCTCAAACTCTTCACATGAAATAGTCATGCAATTCCTGGTGCTAATCTAAATGAATAACTATAATTATTGGGTTATTTATGTACCTACTTTGAGTTATGAATAAATCCAGGAGCCATATCTTACCATAAAATTCTTATTCACTTATTTAGTAGCCTTATTTTTAAAATAAGGGTTAAGACAAAGATACCATTATCTTTACTTAATTTCAACATTTTTCTGGAGATTTGATCCAGCATGGTAGGACAAGAATTAAAAAAACACACAGTAGAATTTATTAGAATAGGAAAGTAAGGAATAAAACTACTACCATTTAGAAAATATGCAACTATCTATACAGAAGACCCAAGAAAACCTATATAAAGTTATTAGAATTAATAAGAAAGTTCACCAAATTCAATAAATAGAAGATCTATATGTGAAAATCTATTGTGTTTCTATAGATCAGTAACAAAGTTAGAAAATGTAATTTTTTAAAAGGTGCCAATTTCAAAGCAATTTTAAAAGATACCCAGTAATAGATCTAATAAAATACATACATGACATTTATGGAGAAAATTATAAACTGTTATTACAAGACTTTAAGAAATGGTGAGAAATGTTTATAGCGAGGAAGACTCAACAATCATAAATATGTTAATTGTCCCAAAATCAATCTAAGAATCAATATATTTCCAATCAAAAGACATTCATGGAAATAATAAACCCAAATTCTGGAGTGGTGGAAATGTGAGAAGGGACATATAAGGATTTCCATTGTTTTCTAATATTTTATTTTTAAATATAGGTAGTTGGTACACAAATGTTAATTACATTCTTTTCTTTTTTGTATTTCTGAAATATTATGTTTAGAAAAAGAGTACTTAGTACATGACTTTAGCTTTGTACTGGTGTCTACAAGCCAGCCTCACACAATAACTGCTAATTTGCTATAGAGTCATATCTATATGCATTTATACACTAGATTCTCTATTCCTTACTTCTGTGTGACTTAAACTAGGTAATTTATTCTCCTAACCTTCAGTTTCCACATTTATGAAATGTGGCTGTCATAAGGAATTTAAAAATTAAAATTAAAAAATTTAAAGAATAGGACAAAGTATGCTATCAGTAAATTTTAGTTTATTTCTCTGAGGGGAGATTGTCAATTTGTTCAGATGGTGAAGCATCTGGGAATCAGTGCCCTTTGTGAAACACCATGAAATCCTGACATATTTAACTCAATCTTGTCAACTAAGAGCAGTTTTACTCAAAGTAAATATGGCAATATACAACCACAACCACATGTGTGCATAAAAAGAGTTTATAAATTACTCCACTACTCTGCATTTGCTGCCACTTCAGTCATTTTGTCATCTGCTAGCATTCTTAGCAGCCAGTATAAGAAAAAATTTATGGATGGAATTATAAGATTGAAAAATTCCCATATATTAGCCTAAATTTTTTCCCCTGTGAATTGAGAAAAGAGCACCAATATTGGAGT
This sequence comes from Daubentonia madagascariensis, assembly GCA_023783475.1. Taxonomy (NCBI): domain Eukaryota; kingdom Metazoa; phylum Chordata; class Mammalia; order Primates; family Daubentoniidae; genus Daubentonia; species Daubentonia madagascariensis. The sequence goes on from JAKFHU010000522.1 coordinate 1,125,903, forward strand.
TTAGTTGAAAAACCCTCAATTGGTCTTGTTGGGGGAACAAAAAAGCCCTCGTGTGCAAAGCAAACAGGCCATTAAAAAGAGAGACCTAGTGGCTCTGCCCAACAGAATGAAAACATCTTTAAACACTCCTATCAATTTAATCAACATGTCAAATCTTTCTTTAAAAGATTTCTTGCTTTGTGGTGAGAACTTCTTTATTATCAACTATTAGGGCAAACAATCCTTCATTTAAAGGCAAAACTGCTGTTTTAAAATCCAAATCAGAAACTGTTTGAAATACATTGACCCTTGAACGACACAGGTTTGAACTGCACAGATACAATTATACACAGATTTTCTTCCACTTCTGCCACCCTTGAGACAGGAAAATCAACTCCTCTTCCTCTTCCTCAGCCTACTCAACTTGAAGACGATGAGATGAAGACCTTTATGATGATTCCCTTTCACTTAATGAATTGTAAATATATTTCTCTTCCTTTAGATTTTCTTAATAACATTTTCTTTTCTCTAGCTTACTTTATTATAAGAATACAGTATATAATACATATAACATACAAAATATATATTGATTGTTTGTGTTATCGGTAAGGCTTCCAGTCAACAGTGGGCTATTAGTAGTTAAGTTTTGGGGGAGTCAAAAGTTATAAGCAGATTTTTGACTGTGTAGGGGGTCAGTGCCCCTGACTCCTGCATAGTTCAAGGGTCAACTGTACTTGAATCTTCTGAGGTAAGTTTAAAATGGTCTATGCACAGAGCTCATTTAGATAATGAGTTGTATCAAGTGGGGATCAGAAGAACTGCTCCTTAAAGTGGGAATGTCCAGGAATTCTAGATTTTGGTGTATCTACACTTTAATTAATTTACAAGGATTCTTGAAGTCTTGCTGGTGCCCAGACTTTCCCATTAAGGCTTAAGGAGATATAAATAAATCTAGTATTCAAAGAAAACACATATTTCTATCCAACCTTTCTCCATATGCTGTCCATGCCCTATTAAGACAAGAACAGACAGTCCTCTTTCCCAAGGTCATTCAGGAAGTTATTGATTTATTAATTGAACAATATTTATTGAGTACCTATTAGGTTACATCACTATTCTAGACACTGCTGATATAGCAGTGAACAAAGTAAATAATGTTGATTAATGGATGTGCAGTATACTGTTAGTGGCTTTATAAATCTCATACATTTATAATCAATGCATGAGAATAGAATAATGGTTGATGCCATGTAAGATGGAGTAGTCAGGGAAGACCTCAACTAGGGGGTGGCATTTGAGCAGAGACCTGAATGAAGTGAGCTCTGTGAAGATTTTGGGGAAGACAGTCCCTGACAGAGGAGAGAATGCCAAGTACAAAGGCCCTGGGGTGGGAACATGTTTGTTGTGCTAAAGGAAGAACAGAAGGCCAATGTGTGGCTTCAGTGTAGGAAAAAAGAGAGCTAGTGGCAGGATATGATGTCAGAGAAATAGCCAGAGACCATAAAATGAAGGGCTTTGTAGGTCACAATAAAAACTGTAGATATTATTTTAGTTGTAATGAGAAACCACTGGAGGATTTTGAACATGGGAATGACATACATTGATTTATATTTTTAAAGGGTGATCCTGGAAACTCTGGAAGGATGAAATGTAAAGAGGTAAGAGTGAAAGGTAGGAAAGATGGTGGGAGGCTATCACAGTAATCCAAGTGAGAGATCCTGGTGGTTGGGACCTGGAGTGTACTGGTGGAAGTGGTGAGATGAGTGAGGTGGACTCTATAGTGTTTGCTAAGGGATTAGATGTGGCATGTAAGAGAAAGAGAGTAAGAGAACTCTTCAACTTTTGTGACTTTAACAAAAGTATGAACCATTAACTGAGATAGGAAACACTGAAGAAAGAGCAGGTTTGTGGGAGAGGGGGAATCTAGGATTTATTTTTGGATATGTTAATTTTGAGATCTCTATTAGAAATCCAAGATCAGGCTGTAGATATGAGATTGGAATTTAGGGAAAAGTTGGAGCTGGAAATGTTTTGGAGGTGTCAGTTTGTAGATTGTACTTAAAGCAATGAAATCACCTAGGAAGAGAACATAGATAGAGATGACGATGTATCTGAGGATGGATGCTGGGGCATTACAACACATAGAAATATAGAACAACAACAACAACAAAAACCAGTAAAGAAGACTCCAAAGAGGCAGCCAGCAAGGGAAGAAAAACCAGTCCTGGAAGCCAATTGGAGAAAGTATTTTATGAAGGAAAAAGTGATCAACTTTGACAAATGATGCTGAGAGCTCTGGGAATATGAAAATTGAGGACTGACATTGGATTTGGCAATGTTGAGGGAATGTAATGAGCCAGATTTCAGTGGAGTGTTGATGACAAAAACCATATTGTAGTTGATTCCAGGTATAGTTGGAAGGAAAGAAGTGAGAGTTTTATAGGCAACACTTTCAAAGCCTTTGGCTATAAAATGGAGTAATAGAATGTTCAAGGAATGTTGAAACAAGGGAGATTTTTATGATTAGAGCTATTACATCAGGTTTGTGTGCTGATGAAAATGATAGCAAAATTGATGCTACAGGACAAAAGGGGGACAGTTACAGAAGCATTGTTCTTGAGATGTTGAGAACTGCGTAGGTGACAGTACAAAAACGGGGGAATGTTGGTCTTAGATAGGCGTCAGGCAGTTTATCTTTTGTAACTAGAGAAAAGGGAGAGTACATGGGTGCAGCTGCAATGAGACTGGAAGATGTGGTGGTGAAGGATGTGGAAGTTAGAACTCTTTCTGATTGGTTTTTCAATGAAATAAGTCAGGTCATCAGCCAATTGAGAAGTAGGGAAAAGGTGTTGGGATTTTGAGGCAGGGGGTAATGGTTTGATATAGTCATCTTAGACAATGGGAAAATGATCTAACCTTAAGGGAGTGTAGTAGGACTGCCAGGCAGCACTGAAGGTCCATGTGTGGCTCATGATCATAAATCTAAAATGAGCCCACCTGCATAGCTTATTGCCAATCATGTTCAGAAACTGAGGTGTAGGCATGCAATAGGTGGCAAGATGGACTTAAGCCAAGGTTGAAGTTTTGCCTATGACTACAGGCTGTCTTGGTCCAATTCATGACATTTCTCTTGAGGTCACAATAAAGTGCAATCAGTAGATGGACTAGAAATTCAGTTAAGCTAAAGCAAGGATTTGGGAAAGAAGGAGTGGCTAGAGATAAAGCTAGGGAAATAAAAATACATCAAGGGAAGACAAAACACTTCATTCATTCCTCAGACTTTTCTGTATGAATCAGTCTTTTGATAACCCTCAAATTGTGTGATGGATCTTGACTACTGAGACAGAAGAGAGAGGCAAATTTGAGAATGTATACATTATGGTATTTATTTTCAACTCCCTCATCATTCAATAAACTATCCCCATCGATATCCCCAAGAGCATGAAGTTAGGTTGGGGACATTTTCTAAGACAATCTTTAAACAAAAATCAATTCATAAGAAAGCCTTTCTCTGCAGAAACATAAAGAAAGTTTCTGTCTCTCTGCCTCTCTGTATGGGTGTGTGCGGGGCATGGATTCCAGCTGAGGCAGTTGTCGGCAATAGCTTATGGCATATAACTCTGGAACTGCCCTACGTACCCTAGCACAGTTCTTTTCAAATTCTCTAGTTAAATACACCATGTGTGGGATAAGCTCCCTTTTTCAGACTCTGCACGTTGGCAGTTGTTTTGCACACTGGCAGCTGTTTTGTTAAATCTTGCAATTACACAAGTGATGACAGCGGCCTAAATAGCTTTCAGTGTTTTTCAGTTCTTCCTTAAGAAAAATGGGCAAGCATTTCCAATGATCATATATAGAATTCAGGCACTTAGTGGAGACTTTCAGGGTCCATATTATAAGGAACCATGTCATGATGGACCTTAGAAGCCAGATTGATGAGCCTGGACCTGGTACTCTGTTGTTGGGAATGTAAACTAGTACAGCCATTATGAAAAACAGTGTGTAGGTTTCTCAAAAATTAAAAATAGAACTACCATATGATCCAGTGATACCACTACTGGGTATGTATCCAAGAGAAACAGTATGTCAAAGAAATATCAGCACCTCCATGTTCATTGCAGCATTATTCACAATAGCAAGAAATGCAAATAACCAAAGCACCCATCAACATATGAATGGATAAAGAAAATGTGCTATAAACAATGGAATACTATTCAGCCTTTAAAAAGATGGAAATCCTGCCATTTGCAACAACTTGATGAACCTGGAGAAGTTTATTAGTGAAATAAGCCAGGCACAGAAGGACAAATACTGAATGATCTCACTCATACGTGGAACCTAAAATAGTCTAACTCATACAAGTAGAGAGTGGAATGGTGGTTATCAGAGGCTGGGGCGGGGGGGATTGGGGAGATGATGGTCAAAGGATACAAAATTTCAGTTAGACAGGAGGAATAAGTTCAAGAGATCTATTGTATAACATGGTGACTATAGTTAAAAACAATGTATATTTGAAAATTGCTAAGAGAGTTATCACCACAAATAACCATGTGAGGTGATGGATATGTTAATTAGCTTGATTTAGCCATTTCACAATGTACACATATATCAAAACATCATGTTGTATACCATAAATATATAAAATTTTTATTTGTCAATTTAAAAAGTAAATAATGAAAAATCCTGTTGTATGCCTTAAATATATATATATATGTATATAATTTTTATTTGTCAAGTATACCTCAATAGAGCTGCAAAAAAAGAAATGGAGGCAGAGACTACACTGTTTAGAGAAATTGCATTCATGAAGATCCTTACACTTAATGTCTTTGAGAAGATGATTTTCATATCACTTCTTTTGAGGTTCATAGTCAACCCCTTTACTTAAGTTTATGGTACCTTCCATTAATTATAAGCCTCAATCTGCAGTTGTGCATCTCCCCGCCTTTTCAGATGCCAAAGAAAGGCTATCAGCAACTGCTTGAGCTTGATGCGATACTGTAGGAGATGCTAAGGAGTGGCTCACTCTTCTATTCCAACCTTTCTCTAGTGTGCTTTTCTTTAATTCAAAGATTGAAAAACTCCCTTGGAGTTAGGATTCTGAATATGATTTGTTCTCTACCAATCAGATGCTGTCCTGTGAAACTTGAATTAAGAACTGAGTTAAGTGGGAAAAGAGGCAGGATGTAAGGCATCCCTGTTGTTTTTGTACATTGTGATATAGGACACAGGATTCTGGAACTGACAGCTGTGACTTCCTGATTTTGCAGCAGCAACCTTGGTAGCCCCATTCTGTGGGGACTTGGGGGGCTGTTCCTTGAAGCTCAGTCTAGAATTCGTTTTGTCAGTGCTAATGTTGTCCATAGAGTTATCGGTTTTACTGCATGAGAGAAGAGAAGGAAACAGCAGGAGAAGGCAGACTGACCCCATAACCCATGAGGTCTTTGGCTGTTCTCCAGGGCATCTCTCCAGTTCCTCTTCCCTTGGAGCACAGAGCTGGGTGGAGAAGGGAGTGGAGGGTATTTAGAAAGGCAAATGGAAGATACCTAGCACAGTAATTATGTCTAATGATACAGCCAATCTTTGGGTTTTAGCTGGTCTTACACTTGCTTTCACTGGCCATCCACTGCAGGGGGTTTGCTCTTAAATATTCATTGGTAAACATGTGGGACATTATGCTATGACACATAACTTATTGCAGTTTAGTAAATCTTTAAGATAACTTTATAAAATGGGTATTTTATCACAACCTTACAGATAAGCAAACAGACACTCTGACATTGAAGAGCCTTGTCCTGGCTCATATAGCTGAGAATTGGAATTGCTGGTATTTTAACTTAGGTTTGTTTGGTTCTAAAGTCTAAGTTCATTCTAGAAAGTCATGCTACCTTAGCTACCTTAGAGACAGAGGATGGGGGAGGGAGGGAGGGTGAGGAAGAGGGAATCAGGGCTGAAGCTTAGGGACTAGGCAGTTTAGCGAAAAACTGCTTACTGCATAGTTTACTGGCAAGATTTAGCAGTAATTACTTACAGGGGTGAAGACTTTTCAAGGGCTTCAAAGATGGACTTACATTTCTCCTTGGAGTGATTGGGTGAATGGCAAAGCCATTGGTTTAGAGTGGAAACACAGAAACAGGAGCAGGGAATTAAACTCTAAATATCTTTGACTAAGAGTAAATAACATTATAAACTTGCCCATTTTCATTTCTCCCTGCCAATGACTTTTATTTCTATTGTCAACTGTAAGTTTTTGAATAGGAAAAACAAGCAGGACACAATTGATACACACTATGTGGTTTTGAGGATTGACCTTTCTTAGGATTATGAAACATTTTACAAACTTTTTACAAACACGTTACAAACTTCACCTCTTTCAACAAATATATTGAAAATTTTATTGATAGTAAAATCACTTATTGCATTCAATTTAGTGTCAAATAATATTGTAACAGAGGAGTTTCAGCAATTGAGAACATTTGTACCAGTGAAGTAGGTTAGGTCAATTTTTCAGAATAGTTCTTTTTGGCTATGTTATCTTCATCATAATAGATATAAGATTTTAAAAGGTGTTTATTTTATTTTGAAAGCATACATACATACTTTATTTAATACAATGAACCCTCTTGTTTTGATTTTTCAACTGTTTTTAATAATTAAGAGCCTTAATATAGTAAAATACAATTTGCACCTTTGTATGGCAAAAGTAGTTTCTCATATTAGTGCCAGCAATATATTTGTAAAGACTAAAACCTTCTTGTCAAAAATTTATGTAAAAGCATGAAATGGAATTTTGCTGTTTTTTTAAGCAGGAAAATTGGATTTTTTTCCTGTTCTAGCTGTAAAGGCATCTTTTAAAGGGGTATCATTGCCAGTTTCATCATATTTAGTTTGAAAATTATAAACTCTTTTTGTGACCACCTTGAAACTTGTTCCATGACCTGGAGTTTTAATGATAGGTTTCTTAGAAAGAAGATAAAAACAGTTGACTGAGACTGATGGACTAGAGTTTGTACAGAGGATACAAATCTGTAAGAGTAGCTTATTTGTTTTCCTTCAAAAATACATCATATAGAAATATTTCTAGTTTCTTTTTTAAATTTATTTTTAAATTTCAGAATATTATGGTGGAAGCCTATATATTGCACAAGTCCTTAGCTATCTTGATGTTTCTTGGCTAGACAAATATTTTTCTATTCTTGTTCTTAGCATGGAACACCATGACATGAATGTATTCATTGACTAGTTTTACACTATTTTTCTTAGATCCTGAACTTCATTCAAATATTTCTTTTAAATGTAGAAATCTATTATTGGTCATAAAAAAATTAATGTTGTAAACTTTTCCTTAAAAATTTTACTTTCTTGAGGAGTCATTAAATTTTTAAGATCTTCAATAGTACTCTCAGGAAATACCAAGGAACTTGCATCAAGAGATTAGTATGTCTATTATGTAAATGCATTAATGTACATGGAACCCCTAAAATCAATTTAAATGTGCTATTTTTATTAATACACATCTTGAGGTGGTTAAACCACCTTAAAAATCTTGCTCTTTCACTATAGATATGTGGATTTATTTCTGGGTTCTCTATTCAGTCCCATTGGTCAATGTGCCTGTTTTTATGCCAATACCATGCTGTTTTGGTTACTACAACTCTGTAGTATAGTTTGAAGTTAGGTAATGTGATTTCTCCAGTTTTGTTCTTTTTGCTCAGGATGGCTTTGGCTATTCTGGGTCTTTTGTGGTTCCATATAAATTTTAGGATGATTTTTTCTATTTCTGTGAAGAATGTCATTAGTATTTTGATGGGGATTACATTGAATCTGCAGATTGCTTTGGGTAGTGTGGACATTTTAACAATACTGATTCTGCCAATCCATGAGCATGGAATATCTTTCCATTTCTTGTGCCCTCTTCAATTTATTTTATCAATGTTTTATAGTCTTCATTTTAGAGATCTTTCACTTCTTTGGTTTGTTCCTAGAAATTTTATTTTGTTTATAGCTATTGTAAATGGGATTACTTTCTTGGTTTTTTTTCAGATTGTTTGCCATTGGCATGTAGAAATGCTACTTATTTTGTATGTTGATTTTGTATCCTGCAACTTTCCTGAATTTGTTCATCAGTTCTAATAGTTTTTGGGTGGAGTCTTTAGGTTTCTCTAGATATAATATCTTATCATCTGCAGACAAGGATAATCTGATTTCTTCCTTTCCAATTTGGATGCCCTTTATTTCTTTCTCTTGTCTGATTGTTCTAGCTAGAACTTCCAGTACTATGTTGAATAACTGTGGTGAAAGTGGGCATCCTTTTCTTATTCTGGATCTTAGAGGAAAGGATTTCAGTTTTTTCCTCACTTAGTATGATATTGGCTATGGGTATGCCATATATGGATTTTATTATGTTGAGGTGTGTTACTTCTATACCCAGTTTTTTTTAGAGTTTTTATCATGAAGGGATGTTGAATTTTATTAAATGCTTTTTTAGCATCAATTAAAATGATCATATGGTTTTGGTCCTTCATTCTGTTGATACAATGTGTTGTGTCACATTCATTGATTTTTGTATATTGAAACATCCTTTCATCCCTGGGATGAATCCCACTTGATCATAATGAATAATCTTTTTGATACATTGTTGAATTTGGTTTGCTAGTATTTTGTTGAGGATTTTTGCATCTATGGTCATCAGAGATATTGGCCTATAGTTTTCTTTTTTTGTTGTGTCTTTGTCTGGTTTTGGTATCAGGGTGATACAGGCTTCGTAGAATGAGTTTGGGAGTATTCCCTCCTCCTCGATTTTTTGGAACAGTTTGAATAGGATTGATATTAGTTCTTCTTTGAATGCTTAGTAGAATTCAGCAGTGAAGACATCAGGTCCTGGGCTTTTTTCTTAATGGGAGACTTTTTATTACTGCTTCTCTCTTGTTACTTGTTATTGGTTTATTCAGGTTTTGGATTTCTTCCTGATTCAGTCTTGGTAGGTTGTATATGTCTAGGGATTTATCCATTTCTTCTAGGATTTCCAATTTATTGGCATATTGTTGCTCATAGTATTCTCTAATGAGTCTTTGAATTTCTGCAGTATCAGTTGTAATGTCTCCATTTTCATCTCTGATTTTATTTATTTGGGTCTTCTCTCTTTTTCTCTTAGTCTGGCTAAAGATTTGTCAATTTTGTATATCTTTTAAAAACAAACTTTTCATTTCATTGATCTTTTCTATTGATTTTTGGTTTCAATTTCATTTATTTTGGCTCTGATCTTTATTATTTCTTTTCTCCTAAGAATTTTGGGTTTGGTTTGCTTTTGTTTCTCTAGTTCTTGAAGATTCATCATTAGATTGTTTATTTGAAGCTTTTCTACTTTTCTTGATGTAGGCACTTACTGCTATAAACTTTCCTCTTAGTACTGCTTTTCTGTATCCCATAGGTTTTGATATGTATCTTCAACAAAGGTGCCAAGAGCATACATTGGGAAAAGGACAATCTCTTCAATAAATGGTGCTGGGAAAACTGAATGTCCATGTGCAGAAGAATGAAACTAGACCCTTATCTCTCACCATATACAAAAACAAAACCAAAATGTGTTAAAGACTTAAACCTAAGACTGGAAGCTGTGAAACTACCAAAAGGAAACATTGGGGAAATGCTTCAGGACATTGGTCTGGGCAATGATTTCTTCAGTAATACCTCCAAAGCACAGGCAACCAAAGAAAAATTGGACAAAGGGGATCACATAATGCTAAAAAGCTTCTGGACAGCAAGGGAAACAATCAACAAAGTGAAGAGACAACCTACAGAATGGGAGAAAATATTAATACTTATAAATTACCCATCTGACAAGGGATTAATAACAAGAATATATAAGGAGCTCAAACAACTCAATAGGAAAAATCAAATAATCTGATTTTTAAAAATGGGCAAAAGATCTGAGTAGACATTTCTCAAAAGAAAACATACAAATGGCCAACAGGTATATGAAAAAATGCTCAACATCATTAGTCATCAGAGAAACACAAATCAAAAATACAATGAGATATCATCTCACCCCAGTTAAAATGGCTTTTATCAAAAAGGCAGGCAATAATGAATGCTGGTGATGATATGGTGTAAAGGGAACCCATGTACACTGTTGATGGGAATGTAAATTAGTGCAACCATTATGGAGAAGAGTATGGAGGCTCCTCCAAAAATGAAATAGAAGTATCATATGACCCAGCAATCCCACTGCTAATTATATATCCAAAGGAAAAGAAATCAGTATATCAAAAAGATATTTGCACTTCCACATTTATTGCAGCACTATTCACATAGCCAATGTTTGGTATCAACCTAAGTGTCTGTCAATGGGTGAATGGATAAAGAAATGTGGTACATAGACACAATGGGATATTATATAGCCATAAAAAGAATGAAGTCCTGCCATTTGCAACAACATGTGTATAACTGGAGAACATTGTGTTAAATGAAATAAGCCAAGCACAGAAAGACAAATCTCGCACGTTCTCACTCATATGTGGGAGCTAAATATTAAAACAATTGATCTAATGTAGACAGGGAGTAGAATGATGGTTACCAGAGGCTGGGAAGGGTAGTGAGGAGGGGGAAATAAAGTGGGGATGGTTAATGGGTTCAAAAATATAGATAGTTAGATAGAATGAACAATATTTGCTAGCACAACAGGGTGACTATAGTCAACAATAAGTTACGGTATATTTTAAAATAACCAAAAGTGTGGAAATAGAATGTTCCTACCACAAAGAAATAATAAATGCTTGAGGTGATGGATACCCCAATTACCCTGATTTGATCATTACACATTGTAGGCCTGCATCAAATATCACATGTACCCTTATAATTATGTGTAACTATTATGTGCCCATAATAATTAAAAATCAAAAATTAAAAAAAGAAAACAACCTTGCTCTTCATCCCAGATGACATTTTTTATGAAAAATTAGTTTCAAATAAGACAGCAAAAACATTCACATAATATTTGCCTTTCTCATCAACATTGTAGCAGCAAAAAAGCAGTAACTATTGGGTGTCATCTTTTCCTGATCCTTTCTATTTTTAAAATTAATTAATTTTTAATTGCTACATTATTGTTGCATGTATTTTGGGTGTATATGTGATATTTTGATGCATGTTCCTAACCCTTTGAAGACCTAAAATTTGGGGACAATTTTTTACTTCCAATCTTCATTGATGATAGTGAAATATAAGTGACTAGGCTAAGGATGTCCTTAATTCAGTATCAGGATGCCTGAAATAAGAATAGAGAATACCCTTGGCTTTTATTAAGAAGCAAACTTAAAGTAAATGGGTACTAGTACTTCATTGTTATTATTGTATTTGAAATTATCTATATTTTATATTATTAACCATAAAGTACCCTTAACAATAACAAAATTGTTCTTGACAACAACAACAACAATAATAATAAATAGTCATATATATGCCTCAAGTCTTTGTCCTTTTTTTTTTCCTTGGGTAGGGTGAAAAAATGAGGTGGGGAGTCAATATAGCTGTATGAAATGCTTCTAGAAACATGTTTTTCAATGCTTTTGTTCCATCCTCAATTGAGGATATGACAGGCTGCTGTAATAGATGGCTCAGTGTAATAAAATGGGCATGGGTTTTGGAGTCAGCCAACCTGCTGAAGCACCAGCTTGGCCATTGGCTAGATGAAAAATGAAACCTGCATTTCTCTGAGGTTCTCTCTACTCCTCTGGACTCCAGCTACACTGGCCTCCTCATTATTCTCTGTAAGTATACCAAACATGCTCCTCCTCTTGGCATCTGCTTTGCTGTTCTCTCTGCCAGAAATGTCCTCTCCTCAGATATTTCATGGTTTCTTCTCTCACTTCATTCAAATATATTCAAATGCTATCTCCTCAGAGGGGCCTTCCCTGACCTTTCTTTCTAAAATAGCTCCTGACCCTACTTCCTCATCCTGCTTTGTAATTTGTCATAACCATTTCAATCACTTAACATTATATTATATCATATTGTATTATATTACTTCATATTATATCATACCTTTATATATACTTATAAAAATTGTGTAACTATTTATTTTCTGTCTCCTTTGCCAGAATCTAAGCTTCCTGAAGTCAAGTCATTTGCTTCTCTTGTACACTGCTGTATTTCCAGTGCCTTAAACAGTGCCAAATAAATTGCACACACTCAAAAAATATGTGTTAAATGAATCAATGAAGGCATGAATAATATTGATTTTTTTCAGGATTCCTATAGATAACTAGATAAAACAGCTTATAAATAGGAGAGCAATAGATGTTCAGTCAATGTAAGCTGGCTTTATTCTGTGGTAGGAGAGCAATATTGTATTATTCCCTTTTTGTTTACATGAACAAAGATGGTAAACCAATATATCTGTACAAAATTATTTGATAAACAATGTTAACTTAGTACTACAATGCTGAGAGGTGAGTACTTTTTTATTGTGGTAGAAATCACATAATATGAGATCTACCCTGTCTTAGTCTGTTTGTGTTGCTATAAAGGAATACCTGAGGCTGAGTAATTTATAAAGAAAAGAGGTCTATTTGGCTCACAGTTCTTCAGCCCTTACCAGAAGCATGGTGCCAATATCTGCTTCTGATGAGGGCCTCTGGAAGCTTGCACTATGGCAGAAGGTGAAAGGGATCTGGTGTGTGCAGATCACATGCCAAAAGAGGAAGCAAGACAGAGGGGGAAGATGTCAGGCTCTTTTTAACAACCAGCTCTCAGTGGAACTAATAGAGTGAGAAGTCTCTCATTACATTGAGGATGGCACCAAGGTATTCATGAGGGATCTGCCCCCATGACCCAAACACCTCCCACTATGCCCCACCTCCAAAATCAGGGATCAAATTTCAACATGAGTTTTGGAGGGTCAAATATCCAAACTAGAGCACACCATCTTAACAAACTTTTAAGTATACAGTACAGTTAACTATATGCACATTGTAGTGCTATAAATTTTTAGAACATTTTAGAACTTTTTCATCTTGTGTGACTAGACTTTATACCCATTGACAACTCTATTTCCCCAACCCCCCACAGTTCCTGGCAACCACTATTCTAATTTTTCCTTCTATGAGTTTAATTACTTTAAATATCTCATGTAAGTTGAATCATGCAATATTTGTCCTCTGTAACTGACTTATTTCACTTAGGTTCACCCATGTTGTAGCATACAAAAAGATTTCCTTCCTTTATAAGGCCAAACAATATTCCATTATATGTATATACCATATTTTATTTATCCATTCATCCATCAATAGACATTAAGGTTGTTTCCTCCTCTTGACTATTGTGAATAATGCTGCAGTAAACATGGGAGTGCAAATATCGTTTTGTGATCCTGTTTTCAATTATTTTGGTCAAATATCCAGAAGTGGGATTGCTGAATCATATGGTAGTTCTATTTTTAACATTTTGAGGAACCTCCAAATTGTTTCCCTTAGTGGATGCATTATTTTACATTCCCACAAACAGTGAATAAATGTTCCAATTTCTCCATATTTTCACCAACATTTGTTATTTTCAGGTGTTGGGTTCTTTGTTTTTGTTTTTACAATGGCCATCCTAACAGGTGTAAGGTAATATCTCATTGTGGTTTTGATTTGCATTTTCCTAATGATTAATGATGTTAAAAATCTTTTCGTATATCTGTTGGCCATTTCTATGTCTTCTTTACAGAGATGTCTGATCAAGTCCTTTGCCTATTTAATTGGGCTACTCTTTTATTGCTATTGAGTTAAAGGACTTACTTATATATTTTGGATATTAACCCCTTATTGCATATACGGTTTGCAAATATTCTCTCCCATTCTGCAGGTTGCATTTCACTCTGTTGATTGTTTCTTCTGCTATGCAAACACTCTTTGGTTTGCTGTAGTCCCACTTGTTTATTTTTGCTTTTGTTGCCTGTGCTTTTGGTGTCATATCCAAGAAATCATTGCCAAGACCAATGTTATGAAGCTTTTTCTTTATGTTTATTCTAGTAGTTTTACAGTTTAAGATCTTATGTTTAAGTCTTTATCCATTTGGAGTTGATTTTTATGTAGATAAGGGTCCAATTTCATTCTTCTACATATGGATATCCAGTTTTCCCAACACCATTTGTTGAAGAGACTATCCTCTCCCCATTGTGTCGTCTTGGTACCATTATTAAAGATCATTTAACTGTATATATGTGAGTTTATTTCTAGGGTTTCTATTCTGTTCCATTGTTCTATATGGTTTTATTTATGTGAGTACTGTATTGTTTTGATTATTGTATCTTTGTAATATGTTTTGAAGTCAGGAAGTGTGAGGGCTCCAGCTTTGTTTATCTTTCTCAAGATTATTTTCAATATTCAGGGTCCTTTGTGGTTCCATATGAATTTTAGGATTGTTACTTCTATTTCTGAAAAAGTTTCCAGTAAGATTTTTATAGGGATTGCATTGAATCAAAAGATTGCTTTGAACAGTGCTATAGTCTGAATATTGGTGTCCCCCAAAATTTATATGTAGGACCTAGTACATAATGTAATAATATTAAGAGATAATGGCTTTGGGAAGTGATTAAGGCATGAGGGCTCCACCCTTATGAATGGGAATAGTGCCCTTATAAAAGAGGCTTAAGGAGCTCCCTTTTGCCATGTGAGGACACAACAAAAATGTGCCATCTCTGAAGAGTGGGCTCTTACCAGACACTGAATCTTCTGATATTTTGATCTTAGTTTCCATCCTCTAGAACTGTGAACAATAAATTTCTGTTGTTTATAATTTATCCAGTCTAAGGTATTTTGTTATAGCAGCCCAAACAGACTAAGACAGGTGGTATGCACATTTTAATAATATTAAGTCTTCCAATCTATGAATATGGGATATCTTTCCGTCTATTTGTGCCTTCCTTAATTTATTTAAGCAATGTTTTTTTTTTTTAGTTTTCAGTGTATAAGTCTTTCATCTCACTGGTTAATTTTATTCCTAGGTATTTTATTTTTCTGATGCTATTGAAAATGGGATGGTTTTCTTAATTTCCTTTTGGGATTGTCTGTTGTTAATGCATAGAAGTGCAGGTGATTTTTCTATGTTGATTTTGTATCCTGCAACTTTACTAAATTCATTTATCAGAGAGGTGTGTATGTTTAATGCACAGTACTTGTATCTCTTTGAATCTGCCAGATGTCCTTCAGCCTGATCTATTTGCCCTCCTACATTTCCTTTTTACTTAGTCCTTCTTGTTGCTTCTCCAGGCCCCTAAGATCAAGAAAGACAGCTAGCTAGGCAGGGTAAATCTGCTGGAGTGCCTTAGAACCAGCTGTAGTTAGGCCTTCCAAGAGAACATGACAGAATCCAAAACTGGGGGCAGGGCTGAGCCTGCCCTGGCTGGTGATATGGGTCTAGCCATGAGTTTTGGTTGTCCTGGGAACCAGGAATCAAAAATGGCACCATGTAACCTCTCTCTGTCCTAGCAAACCTAGATTTCATAAGACATTGCCTCTGTTTCCTTGGTAACAGCAGCCATAAATAACATAGCCAGCTATAATTTTACTTGTTGTAGGCTCTGGATTACTTCAAAGAACTTCTCAGGCATATTTCCTGAGGGTTCTAAAGTAGCTACACATTGGGGCTTTTTAAAAAAACTACAGAATGATTCCCTTAGATTAGGGCAATTTTCTACAGTTCACATCAGCTTTTCTAACGTAGTTGATGTAAAATACTTTTTTTCTCAGTTCAGAAGGACCATTTAAATTGGGGTTTAGATAAAGCTGGATTTTAGGTGAGAAAGGTGCCCTCTCTTGTCAAAGTAAAATAAAAATTAGAGCAATACATTATGCCTATCAATATTAAAATGTTTATGCCTTGACATAGTAATTTCTTTTAAAGAAATAGAAGCTAAGAAAATAATCTAAACTAGAGAAAAGCTTTACACTCACATACATTTATTATAACATTATTTATAATAGTGAAAAACTAGAAACAACCTAAGGAGCCAACACTATAAGTTCAATTAATTGTTAAAATTATGCTCATTAAGAGATTATGATAGAATTGAAAAGTACTTATTTATGTTATAATATTAAGAGAAAAGGGACATTTAAACATAGTATATATAATATAATAAATTTTTTCAAGAAAAATACACAAAAATCTATATTTAGAAACATATCTGACAAGAAATACACATAGCAGTGGTTTCCAACTTTTCATGTGATGAGAATCATTGTTAATATCAAAAACTGACCATAGACTTCTGGTTCTGCTCAAGATGGAATAGTCCCATTACTCCCAGGCCCTCCCTCTTATACCTAAAAATCCCTGAACATAATATAACAAACAAGCATAGGAAGATTCTGAAAGGTAGAAAGAAGAAAGCAGACTGCCTAGGGACCTCGAGACTTAAGGAAAAACACAGTGGTGGGTTCCCTGGGTTTTCTTATTGCCTCTGTTATATCACAAATGGTGGCGTACAGAAGCCTCCAACCAGAAACCACCAACAGGCACAGATTAAAAACAACTACAAGAAAAGCCCTTACCAAAGGACTGGGAAAAGGGTGGCCTAACAACAGAAAACATTTTTAGCAACACCCCCCCCCCAACTTCAGCCAAACACCAATGGAAAAATTGCACCCCTCAAACTGACAATTTTAGTGGGGCCCAGGTAGAAGTTGAGGGTTTGTCTATACTCTGCAGCAACAAAGCAGTGTAAGTCAGCCCTTTGCTTCCTCTCTCTGGCGTCAGCAGAACCTAGCAGGGAACTGAGACTATAACCCTACTCAAAGGCAACAAGTAAGTAAGAGTTGGTGCCCTACTTTTGCCAGGAAGGTGTCAGTTGTGCCAAAGGAACATCTGAACTTCCACCCCACCTATTTACAATGAGGCAGTGTGAGTAAACTCACATTTCTAAATAATACATGAATCAAAAAGGAAGTCTCAAAGGAAGTTTAAAAAATACGTAGAACTCAATGAAAATATAACATATCAAAATACGTGGGACACAGCCAAAGCACTGCTGAGAGAGAAATTTATATCATTGAATGCTTACATTAGAATAGAGGAAAAGTTTCAAATCAATAATCTAACTTCCTACTTAAAGAAACTACAAAAAAGAGCAAAATAAACCAAAAGCAAGCAAAAGGAAGTTAACAATTATAAAAGCAGAAATCAACAAAATTAAAAACAATGGAGAAAATTAATGAAACAAAAAAGCTGGTTCTTAGAAAAAATCAATAAAATTGATAAACTTTTTGCAAGACTGATAATGAGTAAAAGAGAGAAGACAAAAATCACCAGTATCAGGAATGAAATAGGGGATATCACCATAGGTCCAGCAGAAAATACTACAAAGAAGTTTATGCTCATAAATTAATTCTAAAACTTAGGAAAAATGGAGCAATTTGTCAAAAACTACAAATTACCAAAACTAAACTGAGATGAAATAGATAATCTGAATAGTTCTACAATCATTAAAGAAATTAAATTCATGATTCAAAATCTTTCAGAAAAGAAATCTCCAGGCTCAGATTTTCACTGGAGAATTCTACTAAACATTTGAAGAAGAATTAACACCAATTTATGCAATATCTTCTGAAGAATAGAAGAGGAGGGAACATTTTACAACTCATTTTATGAGGCTCGTATTACACTGACATCAAAACTACACAAAAACAGTGCAAAAAAGAAAGAAAGAAAAATACAGGCAAATATCCCTCATGAACTTCAATGCAAAAATCCTCAATAAAACATCAGCAAACCAAATCTAGAAATACATAAAAAGGAATTTATTCCAGATATGTAAGTCTCTTTCAACATTGAAAAATTAATCAATGTAATCCACAATATAAGCAGGCTAAAGAAGAGAAATCATATGATCATATTAATTGCTGCAGAAAAAGTATTTGACAAATTCCAACATCCATTCATGGTAAAAACTCTCAGCAAAGTAGAACTAGAGGGAAACTTCCTTAATTTGACAAAGAGCATCTACAAAAAATTTAATGCTTTCTTCCCAGATGAACAACAAGGCAAGGATGTCCACTCTCACCATACTCATTCAATATAACACTGGAAGTTCTTGTAATAACCGTATTTTCCAGTTTATCCTTTTGATGTTTTGACATCTTGAGGACTTGCTGACCCTGGAGGCTTCCCTTTCTAGGGTTAGTCAATTCCTAGATATAGTAAAGGATTTCCTGCAAGTGTGCCTTTCATAAGCAACAACCAATCCAGAACCCATACCAGTAACCACCTCCTTTATCACATTCAGGGCTGATATTCTCCTGCCCTAATCATCTCAGGGCCAGGTATCAGAAAACTAGGGATAATCTCTATGCCCCAAAGCCCACCAAAATCATTCAAACTAGTCAATCCTAAACTTGCTTACCCTGCTTTGCCCATTCCTTCCTGTGGAAAACACAGTAAAGGCACTTGCCCACATTTCCCCCTCATTCTCTCTGCCTCATGACTACGTTGCTTCCCCATATGCTCCTCTTTTGTGCCCTCACAATGGTGTGCCCCCTCCTCTTGGGATCTTTAAGTATAACAAGCTATCTTTTCAATGGCATTCATCTCCTTGTCTGTTGGTCTCACAATACCTGAATGATAATAAAACCTGCATTTTAAGACAGTTCTAGACACTGCAATTAGGCAATAAAATAAAAGTTATATAAAATGGACAGAAATGAATACAGCTGTCCCTATTCACAGATGATATGACTATGTAAGAAATCTCAAGTAATCTACAAAAACAAAAACAAAGAAACATAAAACCCTCCTAGAACTAATCTATGAGTTCAGCATGGTTGCTTGATAAAAGATTAACACACAAAAATCAACCACATTTTTATACATTAACAACAAACGTGGAAACTAAACTCAAAAACATAATATCATTTATAATTACTCAATAAAAGGAAAATACTTAGGTATAAATCTAACAAAACCAATATAGGATCTGTATCCTAAAAATTACAAAATGCTGATGAAATAAAGAGGACTTAAATAAATGGATGAAGACATAAGCATGTCATGCATTTAAGATTCAACATAGTAAGATGCAGTTCCTTAAACTGATATGAGGTAATGCATTGACATCATATTGAAATCCTGGCAATGTTTTTTGTAGACATAGACAAGCTTACTATAAAATTTACATGGGATGGTATTAGATATAGAATAGATAAAACAATTTTTAAAAAGAATAAAATGTGAAGAATAACTCTGCCTGATGTTAATTAAATTTCAATTAGCTACAGTAAACAAAAAGTGCTTATTTGCAGAAATGACAGATGCAGATTTATGAAACAGAATTGAGAACTGAGAGACAGACACATGGAAATATGCCCTACTGATTTTGACAAAAGTGCAAGCACAATTCAATGGAGGAAGGATATCCATGTCAACAAATGGTATTTGTACAATTGGGCATCCATAGGTTGGAAAAAAACACAGAACTTTAATGTAAACCTCACACCTTATACAAAAATTAACTCAAAATGGATCACAAACTAAATGTAAAACATAAATCTATATACTTTAAGAAATAAACATAGAAAATCTGTGGGATATCAGGTCAGGCAAACAGCTCTTAGAGTTGATACCAAAAGCATAATCCATAAAAGGAAAAATTGGTAAATTGGACCTCATCAAAATTTTTAAAACCCTTTCTTCTACAAAAGACTTGGTGAAGAGGATGAAAAGCCAAGCCAGAAAGTGGGAGAAAATATTTGCAAACTCTATGCCCAAAAAAGGACTAGTATCTAGAACATGTAAAGAACTCTCAAAATTCAACAATAAAAAATAAACCATCCAAGTAAAAAATTGGCAAAAGACATGAACAGACGTTTCATTGACGTGAATATACAGATGGAAGTAATCACATAAGAAGAACTTCAACATTATTAGCCATTAAAGAAATGAAAATAAATTCAAACCACAATGAGGTAGCATTGCATGCCTATCAGAATTGCTAAAATAAAAAATAGTGAAAACACCAAATACTGGTGAGGATATTGAGAAACTGGATCAATCATATATTGCCAGTGGGAATGCAAAATGGTACAGTCTCTCTAGAAACAAGTATGGTGGTTTCTTACAAAACTAAACATGCACTTATGATATGATCCAGAAATTATACTCTTGGGCATTTATTCCAAAGAAATAAAAATTGATGTTCACACAAAAACCTGCATGCAAATGTTCATAACTGCTTCATTTGTGATAGCCAAAACTGTAAACAACTCAGATGTCCTTCAGTAGGTGAATGGTTGTATAAAGTGTGGTACATCCATACCATGTAATACTATGTAGCTATAAAAAAGAACAAAGTATAGCTATATGCAACAGTTTGGATGAATTTCCAGGGAATTAGGCTAAGTGAAAAAAAAATCCCAAAGGTTAATACTGTATTATCCAACTTATATAGAATTCTTATAATTATAAAATTATAGAATTTGGGGATGTTTTGGTTAAATCTGGGTTACTGTGTAGCTAATATATGAAAAGTCCATGGATTAGAATTAAATTACAATTTAAAATATCCAACAATTTTAAAAAGCTAACAACAATAACACTAACATTGCAATGAACCCAATTTAACCTTATTTTAGATTCAGAATCTTACAGCCTCTCATGATCATCCTCATAAATGCATTTCTTATTGCAAAATGCACAATGGCCAGTTCATATAAATTTCCTGTTTATAGAAATCTGGGTAAAAATACCCTTTGCTTTTTTTTAGTAATTCATGAAAATTCTAGTAACTAGAAATATTAAATCATTTATGAATATTAAATATAAGATTAAGTATTAGGAGATTTCTAAAAGCTTGAGATAATATTTAAATTGTCATTTGTAATGGTCCCCAACCTTTTTGGCACCAGGGACCAATTTCATGGAAGACAATTTTTCCACGGACTGGGGGTGGTGGTTTTGGGATGATTCAAGTGCATTACATTTATTGTGCACTTTGTTTGTATTATTATTACATTGTAATATATTATATAAGGAAATAATTGTATGACTCACCATAATGCAGAATCTAATACAGCTGCTGATCCGACAGGAGGCAGAACTCAGGCGGTGATGCGAGCAATGGGGAGCGGCTGTAAATATAGACGAAGCTTTGCTCACTGCCTGCTGCTCACCTCCTGCTGTGCGGTCTGGTTCCTAACAGGCCACGGACTGGTACCAGTCTACAGCCTGGGGGTTGGGGACCACAGATATAAAGCTTTATTATTCAAAGCATTTCTTTGATCAAACCCCAATGAAATACTTTTTATAACTTAATATCTTACCTTCTTTGTGTTTATGAGAGTTGGGGTGAAGCAGGTTCAGGCCATCTTCACAGCTGGACAAGCTAATACATTTTTACCCAGGATTTGTATTCCTATGCTACATAGTCAAGCTTGGGCTTTCTTCTGGACTACTGATCCCTGCTAATTTATAGTGGCTTCTCCTCTCCTCCCACACCCCAACATTTTATCAGTTGTGGTTGAGATAGTCAAGCTAATTGCAGGTTAAATTTCAGAAAGAAACATAGATCATTTTTTTTCTCAAGGCTAAGCTAATTGTGGGGGTAAAACAACAATAAGAAGGTCCTGGATATTCCAAGCAATAAATAAAACCTCTTTGCAAGGCAAACATCTTTTCCAAGGCACTGACAAGTTTATAGTTTCTGTTGGCCTTCAGGCTCACACATCGGTGTGTTACCTCTGCCTTTCAGTCTCTAACACCTCAGGGCGTATTTCCATTAATAATCATAGTGATCAGACACAGACCTGCATGATCCTTAAGGATAAGTGCAAGGAATCCATATTAAAAGCAAAGGAAAAAGAGAGAGAGACGATTCATTTCTGCAGCATTTTTTACATCAAAGCCAAACGTGGAAGCAAAAGAGTGAAAGATCAAGAGTGGGATGAAGCTATATGTGGGCATGTTGGAAAACAGACATTGCACACGATTGCTCTGTGCAGTTTGCTCTGTTTTCCTGCAGTAACTTTTCAAATAACTTTTATATTTTTATAAAATATCCCCACGGTCAGTTTTGCTGATTGGGAAGGTCAACAACTACCTATGTGGCATGACTAGCCCAAAATACCTCCTTCATGCATGGGCCATCAGACCAGAAACTTCCTCATTGGGAGTGTACTCCTTTGAGCCTATAGAGTTTCTGGTCTTCAAGATTTCCTTATTAAAATACTGTATCTTAAGTCCTGTTGCTGAATTCAGAAGGCTATAAATTATAAATAAAGAAGGAAATGTTAAGAGGTGAATACCTTTGAGACTTGTAACATCTTAGCCCTTTAACCTTGATTTGCTGAATTTAAGGCTCTGAGAATTTTCCTTAAGTAGGGCTGAGTCTGAGACCTTAAAGAAAACAAAAGGAGAGATAGGAAGGGCCAAAGAAAGTATCGGCTTCCTTCCAGTATTAGCTATTAGCGGGAGCAGCAGTAGTTGCTGCTGTTGCTCATGGCCTCACTTCTTCCCATCTGGTCACTGTCAGGGTAAATGAGCTCATCACAGCAAGCAGAAGAGTTTGTGGCTTTTATTAGGTTCAATGGCAAGAAAGGAAAGTTCTAGGCTTCTTTACCAAAGACCACCCCTTTCTGTTACTATCTATCCTTAACATCAGGGAAGGCAGAGCCTCTTTGTTAGATAAAACCTGAAGGGATAAACAAGAGTAGAGCTCGATTTCTTATTGATATGTACATATGTATGAATACTGTTGACTTAAATGGATTGGCTTTTTGTTTAAAATTATATTACTTAAAATTATAAAAATAATAAATGTTTGATAATGAAATTAATAAATATTGATTAGAAAGAAATTTGGGGAAATGAAAAAGGAATTAAAAATAAACCACTCCCATTCTACCATCCAGAGACAACCACTACTAATACTTTACATAGAAATTAACTTTAATTTTAATTGAATATAACAGAAGAAAATAAAGCAACATGAAAGTGAGGGAATTAAACAGCTGATATCTTTTCTTAGGTGATTTATTTAAAGTAGTAATAAAAATTGTGAACAATGGGAGGAAGTTGAATTATCATTAGATTTTGACAAAAACCTAATGTATGTTGATAGGCATAAGTTTAAGTTTACAGGAAGTAAAAAGCCAACAGTCTTAGAAAAATAAAAAAAAAATCACCACTAACAAAAAACATCAGGATGACACCAAACCTAGCCAGCAATAAGTATTAATTTTTTAAGGACAATTTTCACCAAAACCTACTTTTGAAGTGATCTTTTTGGAGGTGATTTTGGGGAAGAACTGATTTATAAGCAAAATGTGCCATAAAATGACAAATAACTTTCAGGAATAAGGAAGCACATCATGCATAAATGACTAGAGCTATAATTTGTTGTAACCTCAAAGAGATTATATAAGAATTCAGAGAACCAGTTGGCCCTTTCCTCCTTTCTGAATTACCTGATCAGTGAAAATGTAGCTTTGATGTATCTTACTTATTATGTGTTCTAAATCGTACTACATCTTAGTATACTTCACATTTAAACGTTGACTTTCTTGTAAAGTTTTCTGTTTTCCTCACATATCCTATTGCCATTCTGTATTCTTAATTAGAAGAGTCTGATTGCTTCATCTATAATAGTTTGCAGTGAGCCAGAGGTGTACTTCAGTGTTCCGAATCATGTAATTACTATAATTTGTAAATTGTATTGGCATTCCTCTTGAAGAAGTTCATCCGATAGCTGCTTCTTCACCTCACTCAGGCGGTGACGGCAGAGTCTCTAGTGACACCCAAACTCACAACTTTATGCTGTCCCCTCCCGCCACCCCACTTAGGGTTCATAGAAGATTAGGCTTGGTAGGTAAGGGTATGATTGTGAGACCTTAGGCCTACTTTACCTCTGTCATTCTCAGTTTCTGCCATAGGTAAAATGAGAGGATTGGACTACAACAGTATAGTTCAAACCTTACCATTATTACTATTATTGTTGTTTATGAAACTCACTTTTTTACAAGTGTTTTACATATGCACAATACAATATGTAAAACATATTACAAACACAATATGTTAAAAAAAAAGTTCAATTGAAACTAAATGTTCAATTGAGGCTGAAAATCACAGAACACTGTTCACTTGACTTCATCCTTTACCCACATGTGCTAGTTATATACATTCATTTGAACAATTTTTATTGAGCACATACTATATGTCAGGAACTCTTGTAGGTCCTGGAGATACATTAGGAGAACAAAACAGACATAAATCCCTGCCCTAATTGGGTTTCCATTCTAGTTTGAGAAATAGAAAATAAACAAGAAAAATAAATAAAATATTCAATTTTAGAAGGTTATGATTGCTAAGGGAAAGAATAATGCAAGGAAGGGAGAAAGGAAGGGGTGTGCGTGTGTGTAGAAGGTGTGGATTGCGACTTTACAGAGGGTTTCCAGAAAGGCTGCAATAAGAAGGTGGTATTTTAATAGAAACTGAAGGAACTTAAGGAAATCTGGAGAGAGAAAGTATAGAGTGTTGAGGTGGAGCGGGGATCAAGCACAAATATTCTGAGGCATGAGCGTGTCTGATGTTGTTGAGAAACAGCCAGGAGGCAGTATGACTAAAGTTGAGTAGACAAGGGAAAGAGTAGGAGGAGATGAGCTCAGAAAGGTGACCTAGACCAGATCATGGAGGGCCTTGTGGGTATCATCAGGACTTTGACTTTTACTCTTGAGTAGATGGGAAACAATCGGAGGTTTTGACTAGGGCAATGATATGATTTGACTTACATTTGAACAAAATCACTGTGGTTGCCATGTGGAGACTATACTATTAGAAGGCAAGGGCAGAATGAGAGAGACCGATTAGGACGTTATGCATTAAACCCACATGAAAGTTTATGTGACTCAGACAGATCAGAGTAATATCTTATGGAGGTTGTAGGAAATTGTCAGGTCTGGGTATAGTTTGAAGGCAGAGCCAACAGGATTTGCTGATGGATTGAATGAGATGTATTAATATATGCAGTAGTGTGCTGGTAATGTTAAACAACCAGATTGAGGGTGGGGAGAGGGAGAGGAGGCCTGATGTGTAACATTTGTTACTTTTCATGATGTAGATATCCCTACCATGGCTGATTTCCAGATACCAATGTAACATCACTGAACACAGAGTTAGGAAGAGATGTACACCATTGGCTCTTATGTGTGGGTTTGAGCTGGCTCCAGGACACCACTAGCTATAAGAAAAAAATAGGAGTGAAGAATGATTCCAAATTTTTTATTCTCAGCAACTGGAGGAATGATGTGATCATCAAATAAGATAGAGAATATTATGGATGGATAAAGTTGGGGGAGATTGAATATCAAGAGTTTAGCTTTGGACATATGTTTTGAGATGTTTCTTAGACATCCAAGTGGAGATGTCATGTAGGTAGTAGGATATATGATTCTGAAGTTCAGAGAAGACATTTGAGATGGAACTATGAATATGGGAGTCAAGGGCATATAAATAATAATTAAAGCCATGAAATTAGGTGAGAACATCAAAAAAGTGAGGGTAAATATAGAAGAAATTAAGTCCAAAGACTAAGATCTGGACATTTCAATGTTTAGAGGTCCATGAAGTGAAGAGGAATCAGCATGGGAGACAGAGACCAGCAGAGAGTTAAGTGAAAAACTAGGTGGGTTTGATGTCCTCAAAGCAAAGTAAAGGAAATGTTTCAGGTAGAAATAATGATAAACTGTTTCAAACTCTACTGCTAGGTCAAGAAAGATGAGGATTGAAAATCAACTATCAAGAAAACTCCGCAAAGCCTGGAGCTTGGAACACTGTTTTGAAACTACTGAAATAAACAGTATGGAGATTCCTCAAAGAACTAAAAGTAGACCTACCACTTGATCCAGAAATCCCACTACTGGGTATCTACCAAAAGGAAAAAAAGTCATTTTATCAAAAAGACACCTGCACTCAAATATTTATTGCAGCACAATTGACAATTGCAAAGATGTGGAATCAACCCAAATGCCCATCAATTCATGAGTGGATTAGCAAAATGTGGTATATGTATACCATGGAGTACTACTCAGCCCTAAAAAGGATGAATTAATGTCTTTTGCAACAGTTTGGATGGAACTGGAGACCATTATCCTAAGAGAAATATTTAAAGAATGGAAAAACAAACACATGTACTCGCTATTAAACTGGAACTAACCGATGAGCACACATGTGCACAGAGGAATGTAAAACTTAGAGGAAATCAAGCAAGGGGGAGGGGAGAGAAGGGGAGGGACAGAAACCTACCTAATGGGTACAATGAACACTATTTGGGTGATGGACACACTTATAGCTGTGACTCAAGCATTGCAAAAGTAATCCATGTAACCAAAAACATTTGTATCTCCTTAATACTTTGAAATTCAAAAAAATAAAAAGTAAAACAACTGAACTAAAATCCAGTGACTTTTTTCTAGTATCAATCTCTTTGTGGAATCCACTTCCATGTAACCCATCATAAGGATTTATTGGTTTTTTCTGCCAGGGCTTTGCCTATCACCTTTTCTACCTCCCTGACCCTGGCCACCCTTCTGTCCTGTGATATATTACCTGCTATTATACTCTCTTCTAAAGGCATCTATCAGCTGTGACTGTGTTCAATACCACCCTTAAACATGGGCAAACTGAGTTCCTGCCCCAGGCCCCCAGCTTCAGGTTACACAGGTGGCTTAGTGCTTTAGAATGCCTTCCTTGAAAATTTTTAAGAGGCCTTCTGGTAGCTGGGCCTAGCTGGGGCAGTCTCTTCTGGGAGGACCACTACTGGACCAGACCATGAACAGATATTCCTTCTGCTCTTCTCACTCTGTACAAGTGGTTCCTTGCCTATCCTTCCCATTGGTGGTGGTGTGTGGTAGAAAGGGGTGCAGTCATATTCCAGAAATGTAGTGATTATGGAATAAAGAGTTTGAGAAAAGATATGGTTAGAATATATGTTGTTCTACATTTACTGTATACAATTCTGAAATGTAAGCTTATTATGACCAGAAAATGAATTATTGTTCACATTTTCCTGCATACTCTGGGTAAGATTTATGTGTATGGTCCTCATCAATGAAGCCCAGTAACAACCTTTGAAAGAGTCACTGGAAGTCAGGATTCATGGGCAGCACAATGGAGATGCAGGATCATGAGTAGTGATGTAAGCTCCCTTAAATATAAGGTATTAGGGAACTACAGAGGCAAGAAGATAGTGAGTAACAACAGTGTTGTTACCTTTTTTTCTCTGGTGGGAAATATGAAATCATTCAGGAATGGCAATTTGACAACAAAGAACATGAACAGATGGTTCTTGGACATGAAGGGGAAGAGATAGTGCCTAGATATCACAAAGAATCTTGATGTGCTCTGATTACACAATAAACAAATATGTAAGTGCCTCTTCTTTACCCATAATTCTAAATATTAATCATTAAATCAAGTGGGCCCATGAGTTTTGTCATACATTTTTTAACTAAACTCTTTATATAGAAAGAAACTCTATAAAAAATATTTTCTCAGGGCCCACACACCATAGAGGAGACCTTAACCGTGTTTGTCAGCAGCATTTGTCTTCCCCCTCATTTTATGGGGCATATTGGCTTTCCAGCCCCTATACCTGCCAATGCCAAATAACCTTGGAACATTGGTTTTGACAGTCCATATTCAACTGAAAAATGTTATGACTCACAGTATCAATTTTATAGTTTTGGATGCATTTGGTTTTCTTGGGGGTTGTAAGGTGAGAACATCTATCTGCTTCTCCATCTCTTTCTAAGATTGTCATCTATTAAGGCAGCCCTAGCTCTTAAAAGGATCTTATTTCAATTAAGATCTGGTTATATTAGTCCTTTCAAAATCAAAACACTTTTACTAAGTGCCTGTACGTGTAACACAAATTCTCTTTTGGAAACTAGTTGGTAGAATGCAATATATAATTATTTCTAGAAAACCTGATAAATAAAGATGTTAATCACAGTCTAAGAATGGAAACAACCTAATTGTAACTGTAGATGAAATGATTAAGCTTGCAATATTCACTTGATAGAATATTATGCCAACAATTTTATAAAACATATCAGCAAATTCTTTGATGCTCCTGCCATAAAAAGGTAGTCTAATTTCCCTCATCTTGAATATGGGCTGGCCTTAGTGACTCATTTCTTATGAATAAAAAGTGGTGGAAGCCATGCTGAGTGACTTCTGAAACTAGATCATAAAAGATAATATGGCCTCCACCTGGCTGACTCTCATGGGAAACCCACCCTTGGAATCTAGCTACCATATTTAGAGGAAATTCAAGCAACATGGTAAGGTTACATGTTTCTACTGACAGGCTAAACTATGGTTCCAGCCAACAGCCAGTATCAACTGAGACACATGTGAGTGAGCAAGCCATCAATCAGATGGTTCCAGCCCCCAGCCTTTGAAATGCCCCAGTTAGTTCTGAGAGGAGAAGAGTCCAGCTGGCCCTGCCAAGCCCTGCCAAAATTGCAGATTCTTAAGCCAAATTAATCTTCTTGTTTTAAGCCACTAAGTTTTGGGGTAGATAACTGAAACAGATTGTGTAAAAACAGGGAAAATAAAGCTTAGGATATATTAGGTGAAAAAATCACAAATCAGTGTGTAATGATACCTATCTACATGATTCTGTGCATAGTCCAAAGACTGGAAGAAGATGCCTAAATGCTAACAGGGTTTGTGTTAGGGTGGTGATGTCTACATATACTTTTTCCCCTCTTGACTTTTTCAAATCTTCACATGTATGTGTGGAAAAAAGAACTGCTAAGCTCATTTGTTGCCTTTTTCTGAGTTTTTCTGGTTGAATTTAAGTATTTAAGGAACCATTAAAACAGTGAGCCTTCTTGCTATGGGCTGACTTAATCTCTTACTGTGTGCTACAACATTCCCAGCAGCTTTTATTGTTGATCAACCAAGCATACACTGAATGCAAGGCAGATATGATGGAAATGTATTCATTTATCATAAATTAAAGATCTTAATTGGAAACAGACACCCAATGCAGGCATGTCCCATCTGCTGTTGGTAATGTTGACATTAAAAATGTCAGTACAGTGAAACTCATTAATTGCATATTCTGGGGACCACAAAATCATTAACTCCCACCTGAAGGGGTTCAGGCAATCAGCTCTTGCATTCTGATGGCACGAGAAGAGGACCCAGCTCACATCTGCAGATGACACTCAGAATTCTCTACGAAGGAAATGGTAAGAAACCAGGATCTATTTTCATGAACTCATTCACCTCCTCTTATCAATAAATCTCAAATAGTGCTCATTAAGGACTGACCAAATTTGGAGCAAGGAACAAATTCAGAGCACTCTTGAAAAAGTCCTCTGTATTACAAAACTTGTGAACCTACATGCTTTGGCCATGAAAACAGAACAATATTCAGCAATAATTAAGTCTGAAAGTTCATCCCTACTTTGGAATCACACTAGGGCTAGAGATCAGGTCTACTCAAAGTGTGGTCCCTTGACCAGCAGCACCAGCATCACCCAAAAGCTTGCCAGAAATGCAAAATCTCAGCTCCATCCCAGACCCATAGAATCAGGATCTCTGTGGTGGGGCCCCAGTATCTGCATGTTTACCAGCTCTGCAGGTGATTTTTTGTTCACTAAAGTTTGAGAAACACTGAACTGGGTAAACTTCACACCAAAATATATCTCTAAATTTTGCCCCTTAAGGCACCACCAATAGATGTATATCCATATTTTGATACCCTTGCTCCTCCTCACCTGCCCACACACACCAAAGTGGTATCACCATGGCCAAGCAGGGTGATGATACAGAAATCATATTGTTTGACAGCAGGCAAGTTCTAAAGTGAGTCAAATGTGCTTTTGTTTTCCTCTACTCCTTTCTTCTCCTCCCCTTCTACCTATCTCCCTTCTTCTAAATATATTCCCCCAACTATCAGTTTTCTCTTGAGTCCCAGGCTCCCCTAGACTCCTACAATGAAGATGATATATAATTCTGTCTGAGCCCCTGACAAAATGTAACTCTCCTAAGTCTCTTTTTTCTTAATGCCTTGCTTACTAAATTATAGTAATTGGTTTGTTACAGAAAGTTTTGGTGGAAGATGCAAAGATGCAAATAAGTTTTATTTCATATCAACTTTATTGAGGATTAATTTACATACAATAAGATGTGCCGATCTAAGTGTACAGTTCAATGAATTTTGACATAAACTCATATGACCACCATCACAATCAAAATATAGAACACTTTCATCACCTCAAAAAGTTCCCTAATGCCCCTTTGCAGTCAATCCTCCCTTGGCTCCAGGCAGCCATTGATCTGCTTCCTATTACAGATTAGATTCCCATTTTCTAGAATTTCATATAAAGGGAACATACAGTATATAGCCTTTTGTGTCTGGCTTCTTCACTAAATATAATCTTCATCCATGTTGTTCCTTTTTATTGTTGTCTAGAATTCCATTGCATGTATATACCTGATTTGTTTATACATTCACCTGTTGATGGACATTTGAATTGCTTATAGTTTTTTAGCTATCATGAATACAGCTATGAACATTCATGTTCAGGATGCCTGGGATTTTAGAGTGTGCATTAAAATATACCTGGACTGACATCTGAATAACATGCCATATTTTCCAGTGGTAAATGCTACAAAACAATGATAAAAGGGTGGGACATTTAGATTCAAAAATGAGAATTAAAGGATTGAATTTGGGACATTCAAAGATCACTGTTCTTTATAGCAACACATCTCACGTGCCTGTCCATTGTACATTTGAAAGGGACACAGATATATCTAGGCTCCTTGGCATTACTCTGCTGACTTATTCAGACAGAGCAGAAGACAGTTCTTACACCTTGTCTTTTCACTGCCTTGATGAATCTGCATTTTGCTAGTATGATGTTCAAATATTAATGTAGCCCAAGTGGCAAGCATATATAAGTCCAAATGAAATGCCAAAGGTTACTAATGACTTTTGAACAAGCTCTGTTCAAGTGGGCCTGTTTCATTTGTAACCCCCACCCCCAGCTATCCAATAGTTTATTTTTTGAATGTACACAATTGGCCTGCAGGGTATCTTTTTCATTTGTCAACATTGAGCCATAAAAGCTGTCATTATATAGAGGCTTTGAGAACATTTGTTCAAAATTATTCACTTTTTAATTATGTGCTTGATTTTTTTTTACATCAAGATTGTACACTCTCAGACATGAGAGTTTGCTTTCAAGCATTATACACATTGGGAAGAGAAAGAGGAGGTCTATAAAGTGAGATATTTATCACTTTTATTTTTTATATTTTTAGTAAAAGATAGCAGAACTTTAAGCATCTAAAGGTACTAGGAAAGCTACACCAAACTCAAGGATTTGGTGATTGATAGAGTGATCGATCTGAGCTCATTACTAGATTCATTTCTTCATTGACTTACTCCAGGAAGATTATCACAGTTTGTAATCCTTACAGAAGAAGGCTCTTCATCAATGGTCCAAATGCAAGTAGTTTGTTTGGGAAGTGATCCCAGGAAACACGGGTAGGAGAGTCGGAATTGAAACAGGGAAGGGAAGGAAGCAAATGCAAGTACTTTATCAAACAAGTTGTCACTACGAGCAACTGGGGCTCCATTCTATTGAGGACCTCTGGGAGACAATGTAAAACAATCTTCAGAGCTGTCTACTCCCTACTCCACCCCCAAAAGGGTAAGGAAGCTGGGGAGTTTATTCTACAAGTCCTATTTGTCATTGATCCAGACTTGGATGCCCTTAACGTGCTCTGGAGCAGCATGTGCCAAAGGCATATGGTCTAGAACCAACAGCATCTGCTACAGAGCTCGTTTTCTGCTGTATAAGTTCTTTTTCATCTCTACCCATTTCAGAATAAGCATTGTAAAGGAGTCAGTCACCCTGTACATTTTCACACATGTATTCTCAAGTGTCACCCAACATTCACGTTGTATTGATCTTGCTAAATAGGCGTATGATAATTTTTGGTTTTGAGTACTACTTAATTCTAAAGGATTTCCTTCAAGATCTGATTTTCACAATACAAAACAAATATCCCAAAAGTAACTGAATGTTTCATATATCACATCTCCCCCTGCAAAGATGCTATATAGTATCATTTAAGAAAATTATTCAAGCATTAATTCTGAACTGCTTCATAGATGACTAATCAACTCTATTTGAATTTTATTTGCAAAAAAAAAAGAGTATAAGTCACTATTTTTTAGCACAGGGATTCTTTGTAAAGTCTAGGATTTACACCAGAAATGGAACTTGAAAATATTTCTGTAAAGTTAGAGGGAGGATAAAACACTGCAATGGCATAAATATTGTAGTAATAATAAATATATGACTGGGTCGGGCACAGTGGCTCACACCTGTAATCCTAGCTTCTCTGGGAGGCCAAGGAGGGTGGATTGCTTGAGCTCAGGGGTGCAAGACCAGCCTGAGCAAGAGCGAGACCTCACCTCAAGGAAAAAAATCAGCTGGGTGTTGTGGCACGTGCCTGTAGTCCCAGCTACTCGGGAGGCTGAGGCAAGAGGATCGCTTGAGCCCAGGAGTTGGAGGTTGCAGTGAGCTGCAATGACGCCACTGCACTCTACCCCAGGTGACAGACCAAGGACTCCATCTCCACATACACACACACAAAAAATATGCAACTAGACGACCCTCCTCACAATCCCCCCGCCTAAATAAATAAATGAATGAATGACTGCAAACACAATTTAACACAAAGCTTTCGGAAAATACCCACCACAAATAAACAACTTTCAGTCTCAACCTATTCTATCTTTACCACTCATTATGTGAACTATTTAAGGACAGGGTTTTTTCTTTTCTTTTATTTCAGGATATTATGGGGGTACAACACTTTGGTTGTATATATTGCCCATGCACTGCCCATGTCAGAGCCACACTCGTGGACATCCCCCAAAATGTGCACCCCGCACCCATTCGGTGAGAGTTTTCCCATCCCCTCCAGCCCCCTCCCACCTTCCTGCCCCCGATGAATATTGCCATGTGTGACATAAGTATTGATCAGTTAGTACCAATTTGATGGTGAGTACCAGTGGTGCTTGTTTTCCCATTCTTGTGATACTTCGCTTCGAAGAATAGGCTCTAGCTCCATCCAGGATAATGCCAGATGTGTTAATTCACCATTGTTTTTTATGGCTGAGTAGTATTCCATGGTATACATATGCCACATTTTATTAATCCACTCGTGTATTGATGGGCACCTGGGTTGTTTCCACATCTTTGCAATTGTGAATTGTGCTGCTATAAACATTCGCGTGCAGATGTCTTTGTTATAGAATGTCTTTTTTTCGTTTGGGTAAATACCCCCTTAAAACTGGAACCAGACAAGGTTGCCCACTATCTCCACTTCTACTCAACATAGTGCCCGAAGTCCTTGCCAGAGCAATCAGACAAGAGAGAGGAAATCAGGGGTGTCCAAATGGGGGCAGAAGAGGTCAAACTTTCACTCCTCATGGACGATATGATATTGTATCTAGGAAACCCCAAAGATTCAACCAAGAGATTACTGGAATTGATAAATGAATTCAGCAAAGGACAGGGTTTTATACAAGAAGTATTTGTTAGAGCAAAAGAGAGAGTGAGGTCAGCAATTTGCAATATATTCATCCTGTCAATATACTCCATATCCAGGGAACCTAAATATCTGGGAGCAAGCAAAATGGTAAATAACATCAAAATGCACTGCATATTTCTTTCCATAAATCTTAATGCAAGATCCCATGGAGCCAAGTATGAATGTTAGAATTTCTCTGTAATTCCTGACCTATGAGTTTTCTTTTTAATAATCAGTTTTGTTAGCTGGGCACTGTGGCACACACCTGTAGTCCCAGCTACTCAGGAGGCTGAGTTGGGAGGATGGCTTGAGCCCGTGAGTTCAAGGTTGCAGTGAGCCTATGTGACAGAGAAAAACTCTGTTTTTAAAACCAAAAAAATCACTTTTGTGTCTGTATGAACAATTTTTTCCCTTAGTGTTTTTTTTACTTTTGTTATCTCTGTATTAACAAATATATTAATGTTGGCACATCTTCAACACAGTCAAATTCTTTGCTTCTCTGTCAACAGTTCTCAAACATATCTGGAAATCCTGTGTCTCAACACCCTAACAAAACATACATGCCTATGGAGACTTCTCACTGAATTTAAAATATCTTTGTCTTTTCTTCCTCATACAATTCAGGTAAAGACAGTGCTAGATTGCCATTAATGAAAGGAAGGGTTTACAGCAAGGTTTTTTAGATGTCACCCTGGCAGCCAACCCTCAAAAATAGCATGCAGATGATGGTTTTATGTGCACATCAAGTGATTAGTTAGACTAAGGTTGTTTCATGAGACATCTCCAACTTAGGGCAGGACTAAGGACAGGCAAATGAGGTGAGTGAGGCACTTACCTAGGGTGCAAAATTTATGGGGAGTACCAAAATTCTCAGTAATCAAATTAAATAATATTTTAATGCAGCACCTTAAAAATAAAAATTAATGCAAAAATCTGTCATAAACAAAATGCAAACATTTTTAGCAAAGAAAGGATGAGTATTACTCATTTCTTTTTGCCTCAGGCTCCAATATGGCTGGGAAAGGAACTGTTACTGATCCTATCATTATTTAAAATGTTGATATTTTGTTCTGCAATTTCTCAGGATGTTTGCTTATATTATTTAGATTGTATGGAACCTTAGGTCCTCTGGTTCAGGCATCTTCTTTTATCCTTTAGTTAACGCAGGGCCAATTCAACCATACATACTTATGTCTTAATTCTTTTCATCAAGTTACTAGCAAGCATAGCACAAACATTGGCCAACCAGAACAGATGCTGACCATTTGACCATTCAAGTGCATACCAGATGAATGTCAACCATGATCACATCATCGGGTGCATTCCAGGTATCACAAAAATGTCATGGATGACTAAGTCATGAATTCAGTAAAATTTCACAGGTTCTCATATTTGAGATCCTAGATTTTACTTATCACTTTCACTTTATTAATGCATTCAATAGCATTATTGTTTTTCTAATACATGAAATATACACATTGTTAAAAATAATCAAATAAAAGAACAAAGAATAAAATAACAGTTGGTAAAATCTCACAACCCAGACCTATACCGTATTAATATTTTGGTGGATGATCCTTCCAAATATCTTTCCATGCAGATATAAATTTGCTTGCAATTTTATATTAGTTGGGACCATATATGATGTTTGGCAAAGTGCTTTATTTTTATTTTTATATTTGCACAAATTTATGGGGTAAATGTGAAATTTTATTACATGTATATAATGCATCATGATCAAGTCAAGGCATTTAGGGTGTCCATCTCCTGAACACAATAGTCACCCAACATGCTTTTATATACCGTTCTATGTTATGGACATTTTGTATGTCCATAAATCTAAATCTACAAAAATCATTGCATTGTATTCCATTACATAAAGTGTAGCTGCCACTGCCAGTGAGCTACTCTCATCCACTTAGATCCTTATAACTTGTTCTATGCACCCATCTCCCAGCCCCTGTGTGCTTTGCTTCCAGTGGCTTGCACCTGTGACCTTCTTTAGAGCGTGTCCTTGGGCTACTGGAACTGCTTCCCCTATACAATGGAAAGCCAGAAGTGCCTGAGTGTTTACACATTCTCAAGGTGACCCGATAGCCAAGGACTGATTGACAAAGGGATATGAAAACCTAGCCCAGTTTTCCTCAAGGTGGGACAAACTCTGAGGTGTAATTCATGCTCCAGAGCTCCCTGCAAAATCAGGCTGAGACTGTGACATACCTGAGTCACATCCGTGCTTGGCTTTCTCTGATTCCCTGTCCTTCTTTTCACAATCTTTTACCGGTTTCTACTAAAAGCACTTCTTTAATAAATTACTTGCATACAAATCCTTGTCTCAAGGTTTACTTCTAGAGCAGTGCTATTTCTAGAAATATAATGCAAACCACAAGCACAAGCTATAAATGCAATTTAAAATTTTCTAGTAGCCACATTAAAAAGTAAAAAGAAATATGAAATTAATTTTAATAATATATTTTATTTAACCTAGTATATTCAAAATTATCATTTCAACATGGAATCAAAATTAAAAGTTATTAATAAGATATTTTACATTATTTTTCATATCATATCTTTGAAATTGGGTGTGTGTGGTGATGTAGGGAGGAAATTGGGTGTGTAGCCACACTTGAAGTGTTCATTAGTTACATGTGGCTAGTGGCTACCATTTTAGATATCACAGATCTGAAGAATCCAAACTAAGACATAAACCATCATATTTTACTTAACTAGTGCCCTATTTATGAATATTGCTCTTGTTTCTATTCCCCTTGCACTGTTTAATGGTTGTGACAAACATCCTTGGGCCTATTATACCTATGTGATTATTTCCTTAAGATAAAAATCTTAAAAATTGGTTTGTTGTATCAAACTGGCCTCTAGGAGGGCAATTATCCATTTCCCCTCACCCTTGGCAACACTGGGTTTTGTCAGTCTTTTTCATATTTGTAAATCTCATAATAACAGTTTAGACTTTAAATGTTTCTTCACCTTTTGGCAAACCTAGAGACAAGTTTACCTTAATTTTTCCCTTCACGTTGACTTTGAAGACAGTAGATTAATAGGGAATACCTACTGCTATTCTCATCGCAGACACGGAAGAGTCCTGCACACAAACTATTTAACATTACAGCACATAAAATAAAATGCTACAATGTATCACCAGCCTCTACTAAATTAAATTAGGGAATAACCTGAAAATGGTCTTGTGGGACTTTTTTCTGTGATTCCTCAAACCCAGCACACCTGTGAATGTCTGATTGTCAAAGAGAGGAATAACAAATCCCGAGGCAGTTAGAGTTTAACAAAAATTGAGACCACAGAAACAAGAAAAGCTGCTGTGTAATACCAAAGTACCTTATAAGCATTCCAATTTCATGGGCTGATTGCTGATATTACCTGTTCTGGAAGGGAATTTATCTAAAGGTCCATATGGATATTGATTTTTAAGTAAGGAAGATAGCCAAATAAATTTAAAATAGCTTGCAAAACAATCTCGGAGGCTCTAAGTTGTTTATGAGTCATTTTGCAGTAAAAGTGAAGTCATTCATCATGACTCAGAATTGATGGTTTCTGAGGCCCAATGATGAGTAGAAAAGCCCCATTCCTGATATAAAGGGTGTCATTTTCCCAGATTCTCAAGAGAGCCTACTTTGGAGATGTCTAAATATTTAACTCTTCCAATTCAAACAATTATATCCACCAGATCAATATGTTTTGTTATTTGGGGAACATTTTGTGACTATCTTATCTTTCATGACCGCATGAATATATTTCTTAAAAGTAGATGTTCCACAGTATTCAGACTAAGAATCTTCTTTTCACCCTATATTTCTGTCCTTAAAAAAATGTCTAGGTCAAAGAAATTTCTTCAATAATAAATGATTCCAATATTTGGGGTTTCAAACACAGACTTTCATGATTCCATAATACATGTTTTTTTCTATTCCTCTGCAGCTCATGCCTGGTCTTCCCTTAGAGTGGAAATAGAGATAAGCCCTTAAATGTTATTGAGAAAGTAACAATTCGTCTCTCCCAATGCCAACATCTGTTACCTTAAGCATTTGGCTGTAAACTTTAAAAAGAAAAAAGCAAGCAGCCATTAATCATTTTAATGCAGCACAAGCTAAAGTGTTATTTAAAACATGTAACATAAAATGTGTAACATATCTATATTAATTTATATCATCATATATGCTATGGTTTGAATATTTGTCCCCTCTAAAACTCATGTTAAAATTTAATCCCCAGTGTGGCAGTATTGAGAGGTGGGGCTTTTAAGAGATCAAAGTCATGAGGGTTCTCATGAATGGTTAACGGATTAATGGGTTATAATGGGAGTGGGGCCAATGGCTTTATGAGAAGAGGAAGAGAGACCTGAGCTAGCATGCTCAACCCCCTTGCCATGTGATTCCCTGCACTGCCTCAGGAATGTGCAGAGAGTCTCACCAGCAAGAAGGCCCCTCACCAGATATGGCCTTTCAACCTGGATTTCTCAGCCTCCATAACTATAAGAAATAAATTCCTTTTCTTTACAAATTACCCAATTTCAGGTATTCTGTTATAAGCAACAGAAAACAGACTAATACGATACACATGCCTGAACTATATCACTTCAACTGGAAGCCAATTTCCCTTCATTCAAGTTATGGATGATGTCATGTATTACTAGGATGATGGCTTACTGATATCACATTTTTCACCCACAGGGAGGACATAATTGTTTTTAATCTCAGAGTCTCATTTTGAGGGTCTGTTTCATGGGACTACTCCTGTACCAAGAGTTGTATCAGACAGAGTCCTGTCAATAAATGGAAAACATGCTTGCTGTTTCAAACAGGAGGAATTTCTTACAGGAAGTTTTTCACATATCTGATCAAAGATCTAAGGAATCAAACAGGAAACAGTGAGCTAACCCAGAGATTAGTTAGAGCACAGTACCACTACCAACCCTAGGGTTGGAGGGAAAGAGCCCAAGAGTCAGAGAACCCCACTGGAAACTGTAACCAGGGCATGCTTGACCAAGAGAGGCTGGGACCAGGGAGGGAGAGACTGTCTGAGAGGAGCTGGAGCCGCAAAGGAGATGCAGCTGCTGCTAGAGACACTGACCAAAACAGAGAAAGAGGAGAAGATATTCTCTTGCTTCTTTCCTCCTTCCACCATCCGGGCCTCCACCAGTGCCTCATTGGCTTATCATATTTGGAATCCAGTTGGCAAGAGAGTCTGGAATATGCTGTTTCTTGGTCTATAGAGAAAGGCAGAAAAAGGAAGAAAACGGATCTGAGGGCAAACAGGCAAATAACTAGCATTACAGCCTACACACAAACTTTGGAAGTGAACCTGGTATTTACCTTCCTTATATATTTTACAAATCCTACTATAATTTTCCCTAGTGATATCTGTGAATTTTTGAATTTATGTATTTGAGAATATTTTGACAAAATCAAGAGGGGGAAATATATGTGTGATTATGTGTGTGTGTGTGTGTGTGTGTGTATGAAACTCACATACAAACACAAATAGGTCATAAATGTTAAGTGTGCTGCTGAATTACAAGACTAGTCAACCAATCTCATGTCTCACCTAAGAAAGGCAAGTACAATATAGAAAGAAAAGACATGGAGTAAAAAGCAAAAACTGAACCTTAATTTCTATAACTGCCCTTCATTTTGTGGGTAATGGCCTTTCTTAAATAGTTTCACCATTTGTGGTAGCTCCACAAATATATTGCATGGCACTCAGAAGTACAAAGACATTTTTGTACCTTTCTTGCAGGTGGGAGCTATCTACTCAGCTGATGATTTTCACCAAGATTTTTGTTTAGAGTTAGGCTGATCTCCAAATAACTTCTCAGAGGGCTGATATAGCTCAATTTTTTCTCTCTTCTTTCCACAAACTGGACTTATTTCTGATGAACCACTGCTAAGATGCCACTTTTTGGCTCCTAAGCTTCCTTTGGCTTCACTTCCTTCCCACACAGTATCACCATGTAATCAGAAAAGAGAGAACTGACAGATTTTACTTTTTTAAAAATATAATAATATACAAGGAAAGTTACTAGTAATTCCTTAAATGTGTCACCTTCTGGCAGCTTAAAAATTATCTATCCACATGGCAAAATCTTTTTCTACATTTTCTCAGATGCTATCTTTTCTATCTTCACTGGACTTTGCTTTTAATAGACTGGCAGAAATGATTTCCCAGTTTCCACAACTTAATTTCATCTAATATAGTCAACTCTTGAAGTCAAACTCCCAATGCTCTAAGTTAGCACATGAGGATGGTGATCTTGCCACTCAATGAGGATAAAGAGATGGATAGGCAGATAAAGAAACTGGTTAATAAGTAAAGATACAACAATAATTATAATAAACCTGAAGAGGACTTAGTTAAATGAAGAATTTGTGGAAATGTTGCAGTTTGATGGATTGTTGTTTTTCATAAGATTTTATATTATATGTAGATTTATACAGAGTTCACTGAAAGTATTGACTAAGAGTTCTATGATTAGCCATTGAAGGCTGTTTATGATTTCACATGAGAAGAGGAAAAGGAACTTTTGGAAAGGTGTTGAGGAGAGTAGCTATGCAAAGGCATGGACATTTATTCATTCGTTCCATAAATATATATTGAGCACCTACTGACATTATGTTAGGCAATTGGGTCACCTCTGTAAGAAAGTCAGACACGATCCTCTGTTCCATTTAATCTCACTGAGTAACAAATCAAAATTTAGCATCTTAAAGCAACCATTGTATTATGCTTATGGATTCTGTGGGTCAGAAATTCTGACAGAAGCACAACAGGGGTAGCTTATCTTTGCTTCATGTTGTCTGGGGCCTTAGCTGGGAAGGCTCAAAGGCTGGAGGCAAAATGATGGCTGGAGATTGGGATTATTTAAGGCTTTTTTATTCACATGTCTGACACCTGTCTGGGAAGATATGAAGAGTTAGGACTGTCAACTGGAACACCTCTATGTGGCCTTTCCATGTGGCTTAGCTTTTTCACAGTACAGGAGCCTCAGGGTAGTTGGACTTTTTACATGGTGCTTCAGGGTTCAAAGTGCAAGTGTTATAATAAAGAAGGAAGAAGTTGTGTTGACTTTTATGAATTAGCCTCGGAAGCCACATAGTGTCATTTCTGATGTACTCTATTAACCAAAGCTGTCATAAGTCTGCCCCAATTCAAAGGGAGAGGAATCAAACTCCACCTCTTGGTGGGGGAAGTCACAAGGTCACATTGTAGAAAACCGTGTGGAATAGGAGATATTATTGCAACCATCTTTGGAAAATAAAATCCACCATAGTCTCATTCTCACAGAGCTTAGAGCTACTAGAGAATTCATATATTAATAAAATACAAATGGCTAGATTGAGTGTGATGAAGAAAAGGAATGTAGTTATAAAAGTACAAATAAAAAAGTAATCTGACA
Source organism: Daubentonia madagascariensis (assembly GCA_023783475.1). Taxonomy (NCBI): domain Eukaryota; kingdom Metazoa; phylum Chordata; class Mammalia; order Primates; family Daubentoniidae; genus Daubentonia; species Daubentonia madagascariensis. Next base: position 1,166,905 of record JAKFHU010000522.1, read on the forward strand.
GAGAATAAGGACTGTGCAAGTTTCCCAGAGGTACCAACTCTTGAATAACTGTCTAAAGGATGAGTAGGAAGTAACCAGGCAAAATGTTTGGAAAATGAGATGGGGCAGAAAGAGCATTTCAAATGAAGATAACAACACATGCAAAAGATTTGTGGCAGAAAAGACCATGGCTTATACAAAGACCTGAAAGGAAGACCCAGGCAGGTGGAGTACAAAGGAGAGAATGTGAGATGAGATGGGGATGGAGATGAAGGCAGGAAAAAGACCAAATATATAGGGCTTTGTAGGCCGTGTGAAGGAGTTTGGTCTTTATCCTAAAGACAATGGTGACCCATGGAAAGATTTTAATACAGGAAGTAACAAGGTCAGATGTAGCTTTAAAAGAAAAGTTAAATCTGCTTTAAATATGGAGAATGGATTGAAAGGGGACAGGAGTTTAGCAAAGAAACAGATAGACCAGTTATAAAACTGGTGCCATAATCCAGGCAAGAGATGACATCAGCTTGGACTAGTTTGGCCACAGGATAAATGGAGAGAAGTGAAACCGTTCAAGGAATATTAAAAAGTCAGATTCGCAGGACAGGAGAGTGAGAGTGAAGACAAATGGGAGTAAGGAAGTAGCGAGCGTCTAGGATAATGCCTAGTTTTGAGGATTGCACAACTGATGCCGCTCACTGAGGTAAGGAGCGCGACGGAAGTCTCACAGCAAAAAACAGTTGTGGGAGATCAAAAATTTGGTCTTGGACATGTTGAGTTTGAGAGGCTTCTGGAACATACAGTTGGAGTTGTTGAGTAGGCAAGTGAATGCTCACAGGACGCATCTGATCTGGAGAAATAAATTTAGAAGTTATCTGCTTATAGAGAATTACTGAAGTCATGGACATGGAGGACATCAAACCCATCATTTGTTTGAAACGTATTGGAAATTTTTGACTGCTTGAGACATGAAAGAGAACCTTTCCTTTTTCCTCCTTCCTCTCTTGCCCCAAATGACTCTTGAGGAATACATGGAACTGCATATGTCCAGAAGAACCCAGTTTGAAAGTCTGATCAAGCCCAGTCTGGTCGTTTCTTGTTTAATAGATGAACAAACAGATTTAGAAACAATAGCAGCTGAGATGAAACTTGAGCCTAGGACTCCTGACTACTACCTCATCCAGTTACTGCTCAACATACCCAGAGAGTAACTGAAAGCTTGTATCTTTTGTTATCTTGTAGTAGAGAAAAAAGCTTGGTTACCTTATTTATCTGAAACTCCATAGGAAGAAATAGGCCCTCTCTACAATCTTGCTGAAATAACTTTAAAACTATATTTGTAAGATCAACCTAGAAAGACAAATGTTTTATAATACCTTGATGCAGAACAGTGGGTGAACAAACTTCTCTTTAATTTTCAGAGATGGGAGACACTAAAAGAATCCACTTTCCCCCTTGGGAATATCAAGAACTTCTTTTCCCATTCATTCTCTGTATCTGGGATAGACTTGAATACACTTCTGAATGTTTTAATTTCCATTACACCTCAAATGATGAAGTCAATCTGAGACATCTATGGCTCCCAAGATTGTTTATTTTAGACAATTCTAATACTTTCTGTATATAATAGGCTTTCCATGCTCTAACTTCATCAGTACTGACTTGAAACATTATGTTGGAGAATGACATTTTACCAAATGGCTTTGCATCTTTACAAGATAGGACATAATTTAATTAAATTCATGACCAAGATATCTTCAGCCTTAGAATGTGTTCTGACAATGCGACAGAGTGGATTGTTTTGGGGGTTTTCAAAGTTTGGTCTGAGGATCACTGCTGATCCATATGCCTCCTTATTGTCCTATAGTATGAATGTTTTATAACTTAACAGGGATCATATTTTCATTTTCTTAGAAAATCATTGGTCTCTTTAATGGAAAATCAAGTGCCAGCCACCCCTCCCCCACCCATGCATACCCATGAAGGTCATGGCTAATTTGACAATCAATGAGCAACTGATCTTAGGGAAGCCAGTATAAATTGATTAGTGCCATATGCCCAGGTGGCTGTAAATACTAATTTTTCCAGAATAGTCCTGGTTTATACCTATTGTCCTGGTTTAATTATTAAAAGTGTCTCTCTCACTCTCATATGTGTCCTAAATTAGATGATGTCTAACTATGCATCACTAATCTATTGCAATTAACTCTGCTCAAAAGTTGGGAATCTTACATTTTTCACTCTCTACCATTTGAATTGAAAAATGAAATTAGACATCTATGAATAACAGTGAAGCCTAAAACTGAAAATTCATGAGTAGAGAGAAGTGGGAGGGTCATGATAGACCATGAGTAAGTCAATGTTATGAGTAATTCAAATTTATGAATAAGAAGGAGCTCCACACTTAAGAAAAGATCTGCAGAATAGAGGGTGAGGAATTAGTATGGAAGAGAGAAAAGAAGAGACTCATAAAGAAAACAAACATGTTTTGTGTAATGGTGGAATCCCATAGTGAATAGTCATGAGATCCCAATGCCAAACCCATTTGCTATGAGACTAATACTCATTTCAGTGTGCCAGTTCTTGGATTCCTATGAGAAAGTTTCTCCCCTACTGATTATCCTAGTTTGAGTTCGCCCGGGATCAGACCTTAGGACAAGGAATTGAGCGTAAGTATTAAATAATTTATTTGGGAAGTGATCCCAGGAAGCACTGGTAGGGGAGTGGAAAATTGAGACAAGGAAGGGAGGGAAGCCAATACAGGTGTGTGATGAACATATTACTGCTGTAGGCAATTAGGGCTCAGCAATACTGGGGACCCTTGGGAGATAGGGTAAAGGACGACTTAGAGTCATCCACCCAAGGAGAAAGGAAGCTGAGATATTTATTCACCATTCCCAATCATTGGTGTAGGGCTGCTCTGAGGAATGTTAACTCCCTGGAACTTCCAGCCTGTCCCTTGCATGAGCTGCACATGCTCCTGTGGCAACAGGAAATTCTAAGCAGAGAATCTCATGTGCCTGAAGTAAGACATCATTAACAAAAACACTGAGTACCAAAAGGATATGAATGGGCACCAGTAGAACCTGCTACATTGATCATGTTTCAGGTAATCTGAATGTGTTTCTCTTTATTACTATAGAAATTGCCTAAGACAGTCCCCAATTATTTATTTATTTGATTCTTGCATTCCCCAAATACTGACCGAGCAGTGTCTGTCATACTATTAGATTTTGTAAGTTTAATTGGGATAATGGAAATTAGTAGGACAGATCATTTTAGTAGGGGCATTTAGGCCCAATGGTAGTCTCTGAATTTATATGATATGTGAAAAATACTGATTTATTAGTATAAACCACAGTGATGTTGCAATTTTCTTAAAATGCATTTCTCTTCTGTTTAGTGCTAATGAGAGTCATTATCAAAGATTGGGCATATCACAGAACCATAAAGTTGAAAAAGCCCTTAGGAATTACCTAATATACCTCTCCCTAGTGCAAAAATTTGCTCTACATAAATAGATGGACATCCAGTTTGGGCTTTAAGTATCTAAAAATATTTTAGTGGAATATTCTTTTCTGAGCAGGAGATAAGTTGGAACATATTTATAGTGACATACTTTGGTTAGGGATGAGATTTATAAAACTCACAATCAAGCTATTAAAATACATTAATGCTCATCCCATTTTGATCATTTTTTGTGCCAACACAGTTCATTAGTCTGTTAATTTAGAAAATGACACGAACATGGACATAAGATATAAATAAGAAAAGTAGCCACTCATCTTGCCTTCTGAAATAGGATGGTTGGGGTCATTATTACTAAAATAATAGAACTTTATTCAGGAATAATTAACCATTTTATCTCAAATCTCTCTTTAGAATTAATTTTGCTATGATGAGTTAAGAGCCACAGTTATTTAAAATATCCAAAGCCATTTTACAAATATAACACAATGAAATATACTTGCAGTAGATGTTTATAAGCTAAAGCAGTTCCAGTGGATGATTAAAACTTTCCTAGTCAAAAAAAAAAAATTTAACCCTAGTTGTTGGGTCTTCTTCCTACAGGTGTTCTCTGAAAATATGCTTCTTTTTTAAAATTGTGGTAAAATATGCATAATATAAAATTTATCATTAACCATTTTTGAGTGTGCAGTTCAGTGGCATTAAGTACAATCACATTATTGCACAATCATCACCACCATCCATCTCCAGAACTTTTTTAATCTCCCCAAATTAAACTCTATACCCATTAAACAATAATTTCTGATTTTACCCTCCCTCCCCAGCTTCTGACAACCACCATTCTACTTTCTTCCCTATGAGTTTGACTATTTTAAATACCTCACATAAATGGAATCATACAGTATTTGTCCTTTTGTGACTGGCTTGTTTGAAAATGTGCTTCTTTTTTTTTCCTTTTATTTCAGAATATTATGGGGGTACAACACTTTATTTATATATATTGCCTATGCACTGCCCATGTCAGAGCTATAATCGTGGACATCCCGCAAACTGTGCGCCTCACACCCATTCAGTGAGAGTCTTAACTCTCCCTTCTAAATTCTCTAAAATCGGTACATAATGTCAGGTGCTACCTCTCTCCACTGAACTCAAGCTCTGGTGAAAATGCATGTATACCCAATGCATAGTAGGCCCACTGATGGTTAGAAAACAACAACTCATATCTCACTCTCTGGCAAAAGTTATTTCATTGTCCTTGCAAGAAGTGTCACAGAAGGCCCATCCAGGTGCTTCATATAAAAATAACAGTTCCCTCCAGCTACCTAACCTAGATTTTAAGTTATGTCAAATGAGTTACTTGGAAGGAAAATGCTGAATAAACATACTGTAGGAGTGTGACAATGGAGTTACCCTGATTTTTTCAGGGGTACATCCATACCCCAAAAGATTCAGGAGCAAATTGTGATTGGTCTCTGCAAATCTTGGTCCTATCCCTCCCTTGCCAGTCATTGATTTGGAGGGAAATATAAGTCCCAGTTCTGGCCACTGACTATGGGAAGGTTAGCCAGATGGCTTCTGAGAAAGGGTGTCTTGCTCTTAAAAAAGATTCACATGGGAAGTATCAGGTCTTTTCCTTTTGCAGGACATTTTCACACCAGTATGTGATGCAATCTCATGACCATGAATAGTGCTAGGTTGAGTCACAAAGCCACCATGCCGAGGATGGCAGAACAGAAAGAGAAAAACCTTAGGTACCTGATGATTTTAATGATTCACTGGATTAGCTAACCATGGAACAACCCCACCTCAGGACTTCAGGTAATGTAAGATTACAATATTTTCTTATTGTTTAAAGTTGAGATGGAGTTGTGTGTTACTTGTAAATACTCAACTGATAAAGGTAGGTTGCATGATGTCACAAGGTGATTTCCCTGAGAAGCAGATGCTGAGATGGAGTTTAGTTCACAGGATGTTTCTTAAAGAGTGTCTTGTGGAAGGGAGGGGTAGAAAGCAGAACTGGGCAGAAGAAATGAAGCTGTGAGGTAGGCAATAATAGCCATGGGCTACAGAAGTCTGAGTTGGGCCAAGATAGCCAGGCCTTTACAACTTCATCTCCATTAGTCATTGGAATGCATCCTCTTAGGAAGGGCATGACCTCAGGCAACTAAGGCAATCCTTGAGGGGCAACTGAAAGTTGTCTGCACCAATAGTACTCTCAGCAACTGGGACAAGAAGTTCTTCATCAAAGAGGGATCTGGATGGTGCACAAGAGTATCTATCACACATGATTACTGGGACCATTCAAAGAACAGATGCCTGTCCCAGGCCCAGGAAAAAATATTTCCCTGAGACTCACAAGACCTGCCTAACTTTTGGTAAGCTGTGGTTTATGCTACTGATAGCAGTCCTGTATTTTTGCTATATTTGCCTTCATTTACCTTCCTTTTGCTTGATTGCAAAAGGCTGATAATTGAATTGTCTGTAAATATCTATATGTTACAACTAAGCTGTTGTCCATTTGGGTTTAATGCAATCAAATTTGTTTGGCATTTACTTAATGACTAGCTAAACTTCCTTGACTTCCATCCTAGCCAGTTCCTTCTTGAAACTCCTCCCTTGGCTTCTTACACACCACTGAATCCTCTGTCTTAGTCCCTCCATCATCTTTTTCTCTTCCAGATCTCTAGTCACAGGTGCTCTCTGAGGCACCATACTTGGTACCAACTTGGTTCTCTCATCAATGTTTCATTTATTGAGCATGCCCTGTCATGGTTCCAACTCTCCTCCAAGCCTACTGAATTCTCAGGTGATTTCTGGACCTGGCCTTTCAACCAAACATCAGCCTTTTATTGTCAAGGATTTTTGCACTTCCAAATTAATATGGTATAGAAATAATTCATTATCATTCTCCATAAAACAAGCTCATTTCCACAACTTTTTAGTTCTCTTAATTCTATTATTTCTGCCCCCCTCATTCAAAACCTTGAATTCACATTTAGATGCCACATATGAAAGACAGGGGAGAGTTATTCATTTACCTAATTTAACAAGTTACCCTTTAAAGTCCCTTTACTCCCGTTTTTTGCTTTCTTTTTCTGAGCACTTCCTCTTATTTTGATAATATTCTAAATATATCTCTGTGATAATACTTAGCATACTGCATTCCAATTACTATATATATTTTTGACTTTTTTTCCTATACTAGACTGAAAGTTCCTTGAAAACAGGAACTACATCATTCTTCTTTGGATTACCAGTGTTTAGAATATGCTGACCAAATAGTAGATACTCAATAAGTGTTTTGGGAACAAATGAATAACCAATCCTAGTTCAAGATTTTGTCACTTCTGCACTGCATCAGTGGCTTCTTTGTAGTCTCTGTAAATGTTTTCCGTGTTCCATATCACATTTCCTCCATCCTTCTCTTATTTCAGCCATAGCTGTGCTAAACAGTTAGTGTTGGATCAGACTACCACCAACAGCATCGCTCTTCAGGTGCCCTGAGCTTCTCCAAGCTGTACTGCTTCTGCTTTTTCTGAAGGTTTTGGAAACTGCTCATCTCAAGGGAGTATGTAGCCCAGATGTGTGGGGGTGTTAACAAGCCTGTAGTGGAGGAAAAAAACCTTTCCCTCTACCCTTTTATGTTCAGTACCCAAGGCCCTGCAAATTAAACTAACAAAAGACAGATTAATAGAAAAAAAGGCATACAAACTTTATTTGATGTTAATATTTTTATGTGACACAGGGGTCTCACAGAAAGGGAAGTGAAACCCACGAAGAGGCAATCAGACTCAGAGGTTTATATACCATTTTAACAAAGGACAGTAAGTTTGTGAAGCACTGACAAGATAAAAGAAAAGGATTTTGGCACGACAAATTGTGGGAAGGTAAATATATGGGGGAAACTAATGGAAAATAAAGGTTGTTTAGTAAATTTGCTATACAGATTATTCTACTCTGGGTATTGTTCCTGGGCTGATAAGAGTCTAGGGTTTTCGTGGTGACTAAGACTCCTGTGATTAAGAGTCTTTCTGCCTTTCCTGGTAGCAGAGAGGAGAAAGGGAACACCTTTACAAAAGGAAATTTATGTCCTGCTTTGAGGCAAATAGAGGGAGGGTAGAAGCTTTTCTGCACGCTATTCTCATTGCTAGCTCAAAATCCTTACGCAAAGTGACATTTTGGAGTGCTTTCTGATCCCTCACCTCAGGGGCACATATATACTTCTGACTACAAACTTGTGCACCTTCACAGGCTCAGAAAATAAACTTCCTTACCGCCAATACAGTCTCCTAGATTCAATATTCTGTGAGTGGGCATCATTTCTGATCCCCTTCAGCTCGAATCCAGGGGGCAATGCCTCTTATTGTGTAGGTTTTTTAGTGAAACCAGTGGAATCCAGCCCCCACTGCCTGCAGCAATGACCTACATAATGCACCCTTATAGTGGTTTTCACTTTCCTCTCTTCCTCAACAAGTTTTATGGCCTCATCCCTTGTACAAATTACTAACTTTGAATCCTTTCTTAGGTTCTGTTTTCAGGGTAACCCAGACTAGGGCAGTCTCCTAGCTTCCACTCCTCCCAACCCCCATATAAATACAATAGTGACTGGTGAATTGTCTTAAACAACTCACTTGCTACCCTTCACAGAAATCCCCTGCTGTGGTCAGAATGTGTCCTCCCCAAAATTCATATGCTGAAAATTAATTGTCAATGGGATAGGTTTAAGAGGTGAGGCCTTTAGGAGGTAATTAAGTCATGAGGGCAGAGCTATCATGAATGGGATTAGTTCCCTTATAAAAGAGGTGCAATGGAGCTGTTTGCCCCTTTCACCATATGAGAACAAAGCAAGAGATGCCATCTTGGAAAGAGAGATCAGGCCCTCACCAGACGCTGAACCTACTGGTGCCTTGATCTTAGACTTCCCACCCTCCATAAGTATAAGCAATAAATTTATGTGCTTTTTGAATTACCCAGTCTAAGGCATTTTGTTATAGCAGCATGAACAAAACTAAGACAGCTGCCAATTGTTAGGGTTGCCAGATTTAGTAAATAAAAGTAGAGCATACTCAGTTAAATTTGAATTTCAGATAAACAAATAACTTGTTAGTATAAGTATGGCCCATGTAATGTTTGGAACATATTTATACTAATAAATTATTTTTTGTTCATGTGAAATTCAAATTTAACCAGGCATTCTGTATGTCATTTGGCAATCTTTCCAATTGCTCCCCTATGTTTATTTTTTTAAATTACTTTATTTCAAAATATTAAGGGGGTACAAATGTTTTTGTTACATAGATACATTGTATAATGCTTAAGACATGGCTTTTAGTGTGCCTGTCACAAGAATAGTGTTCATTTTACCTGATAGGTAAGTTTTTATCCCTCACCCCCCTCCCACTCTCCCCCCTTCTTGGCTTCCAACGTCCTTTACATCTCTTTGTGCCTGTGTGTGCCCATCGTTTAGCTCCCACTTATTAGTGAGAATATGTGGTGTTTGTTTTTCCATTCCTGAGATACTTCACTTAGGATAATGGTCTGCAGTTCCATCCAGGTTACTACAAACGACATTATTTCATTCCCTTTTATGGCTGAGTAGTACTCCATGGTATATATATATATACCACATTTTCTTTATCAACTCATGAATTCATGGATGCTTAGGTTGATTCCATATCTTTGCAACTGTGAATTTTGCTGTAATAAATATTCGAGTGTAGCTGTCTTTTGATAAAGTGACTTATTTTCCTTTGGGTAGATACCCAGTAGTGGGATTGCTGGATCACATGATAGGTCTACTTTTAGTTCTTTGAGGAATCTCCATACTGTTTTCCATAGAGAATGTACTAATTTGCAGTCCCATCAACAGTATATAAGCATTTCTTTTTCTCTGCATCCACACCAACATCTATTGTTCTTTGACTTTTTAATAATGGGATCCTGACAGGGGTAAAGTGGTATCTCATTTGGGTTTGTTTTTTTTTGCCATTTCCTGATGGATAGTGATGTTGATATTTTTTTCTGTGTTTGATTGGCCTTAATCTGATCTTCTTTTGAAAAATCTGTTCATGTCTTTTGCCAACTTTTGAGGGTTGTTGTTTTTTCTCATGTTGTTGATCTTTGTAGATTTGGATATTAGCCCTTGTCAAATGTATTTTTCAAATAGTTTATCCCTACTTTAGTGTCTGTTACTCTGTGATATTTCCTTTGCTGTGCAAAGCTTTAAATTGTTAATCCATTTTCATGTTGTGCTGTTTGCCTTGGTGTCTTAGTCATAAATTCTTTGCCTAGGCTGATATCTAGAAAAGTTTTTCCTATGTTTTCTTCCAGAGTTTTGTATGGTTTCATGCCTTACGTTTAAGTCTTTAATCCATCTTTAATTAATTTTTGTATATGGTGAGAGATAAGGGTCCTCTTTTGTTCTTCTGCATGTATCTATCCAGTTTTCCCAGCACTATTTATTGAATAGGACTCCCATTCCCCAATGTATGTTGTTATCTGCTTTGTCAAAGATCAGTTGGTTTTAGCTATGTGGTTTTTATTCTGGGTTCTCTATTCTGTTCCATTGGTGTATTTGTATAGTTTTATACCATCACCATGCTGTTTTGGTTACTATAGTCTTGTATAATTTGAAGTCAAGTAATGTGATGACTCCAGATTTGTTCTTTTTGCTTAAGATTGCTTTGGCTATTCAGGCTCTTTTTTGGTTCCAAATGAAGCTTAAGATTATTTTTTCTAGATCTATGAAACACGATGTTGGTATTTTGATGGGAATTGCATTGAATCTGTAAATCACTTTGGGCAGTATGGACATTTTAATGATGTTGATTCTACCAATCCATGAGCATGGGATGTTTTTCCATTTGGTTTGTGTCATCTATGATTTCTTTCATCAATGTTTTGTAGTTCTTCTTGTAGAAATCTTTCACCTCCTTGGTGAAGTATATTCCTAGGTATTTTATTTTCTTTGTCACTATTGTGAATGGTATTGAGTCCTTGATTTGACTCTTGGCTTGACTGTTATTATTATATAGAAATGTTACTGATTTGTGCACCCTTATTTTTAAAAAGCCATCTAAACTCACATCTTTTCATTTATAAGTCTCCATGAATTGTCCCTCATTCTACCAATATCACCTCTTCCACTTTTTCCAAATGCAAGCTCTTCTTTCCAACTAGAATTTGAGAGTAAGAGAGACTTATCACCATCATTATCATTGTCACCATTATCATAATTCCTTTGCTCCTCTGAAGTACTTCACAGTTTTCAAAGTACTTCTCTGTACATTATCTTATTAATTTCTCTCAACACCCCTGTGTTATAGCTTAGACAGAAATTTTAATTTAAAATTTAAAATTTATGAAAACTGAGACTAATAAGAGATGTCCTTATTGTGAAAGCTGAGATTAAGAAGACCTCAGGCCTCAGGACTGGCCTGATGTCAACGAGTGGGTATTGGAAAATGGTGCTTAAACTCAGGATATCAATCTCCAAGTCAAGTGTTCCTTTCATGATATCATAAAGCTTCCTATTCATATTTCTTCATTTTACAAAGTAGGAATCTGAGGCACCAAGAAATTAGGTGAGTGAGGCACAGGACAATCCTAGTTCTCCACTATTTATTTGATGGTTAGAAAGTCATTTAGTATGAGTGGGACTTCATTTCCTTATCTACAACATGAAGCTCTCAGAGTAGGAAACCTCTATGTTTTCTTTAGTTTCAACTCTCTATAGTTTGCCCCAGCTCATACAGATAAATAATTTAGAGCTGAGAATACAGAACATTCCAGTGACAGCTAGTCAGATACAGGGTCTCTTAGCTCTGTCCTTCAAGTGCTTTTCCTACTTCATCTTATGCTTGTCCAGCCTTCATAAGAACTAAAGTATATAGTAGTATTTGTTCCTATGAGTAAAGTGTTCTGTTCTCTGCATTTAAATTAAAAAGTGGGCAATTTGAGTGTTTTATAATGTAGTGGTAACCACACTAAATTAAATTGCTATTGGTTCTTAATTGATTTGTTTTTTTACCCTTTTCCCTGGGGGAAAAAATTGATTCTCTATCCAGGGTTAAGAAAAGAATAATTATCTAAAAGTCAAATATTCATTATAAGTTTTGCTTATTGATCTTATTTTTTTAACAAGTTAATACTTTTCATAGACCAAAGAAGAAGACCTATTTTTCCTTCTGCAGGCTAAATGAGTGAATACTTTCTTAGAACATTTAAAAATTACTTATAGTAGCAAAGAGAAGGAAATCCTGTAACATAATTTTGTTTCCACTATGAATTTGGTCATCGCCACAAACTTTTCTCTATATCTTCCTACCCTCCTGTTTGAGGGGTAGTGAGAAAAAGTATAAAGAGTATTGGGTTTGTGTCCAGACATATGGATTTAATTGTGGCACCACCACCTAGCTGTGTGATCTTGAGCAAGTTAATGAATCCCTGGGAACATTAGTTTCCCCTTACTTAAGAGGTTAAGTGTCAAATGAGATGGCATGAGTAGTCCACAGTGAAAGGAGAGAACTTATGTTCTGTGCCCAGTAAATCCCTCATTAAAGTGTACTCATTCATTGGCATTGGTAACTATTGGGTTTTTCTCAATTACTTAGTACTATAGTTTGAATATGTCTTCCAAATGTCATGTGTTGAAAACTTAATTCCCAATGCAACAGTGTTGGGAGGTGAGGCCTAATAAAAGGTGTTTATATCATGAGGGCTCTGCCCTCATGAATGGATTAATGTAATTATCACAGGAGTAGATTAGTTATCTTGAGAGCGGGATATTATAAAAGTAAGTTCAGCTCCCTTTTGCTCTTTCACACACATCCTCTCTTGTCCTTCTGCCTTCTGCCATGGGATGATGCAGCAAGAAAGCCCTAACTAGATATAGGGCCCTTGACCTTGGACTTCCCAGCCTCCAGAACTGTAAGAAATAAGTCTCTGTTCTTTGTAGATAACCCAGTCTCAGATATTGTGTTATAGAAGCACAAAACAGACTAAGACATTTAGTAAGCCTTCTGTTGAAGAGACAAATGACAGCACCTCCTCTGGTTATTTGGGGGACTATAATTCTTCACCTGGTGTTGAGTGCCTCCTACCCCTACACATGGATAAGTGCAGCAGTGGGCCTACTGCTCAACACTTGTAACCAGATTTGACACATCTTAGAAAATGTATCATATACAAAAGTGCAATTCACAGAAGAGAAGGTCTTTTCCCATCTTCATGGTCTCTCAGTTCTCTGACATCGCCCTCTTCTGGGTGCTATGCCTGTAGTTCCCTTGGGTCCAGGTGGTACTGCTAGGCTGCTTCTTAAAGAGATTCATGTTATAATTCTTCCAGGCATTGTGGGGGTGGTTGATACCTTTTCCTTTCCTCCCTAGGGCATCATCATCTTCCTTCCCTCTTCCCTCTGAAGCTCTATTAAAATGACCAAAAAAAAATCCACTTTTCTATGAACAAAAATGCCACTTCACCCAGGACACACAGTTATATCCATGTCTCCCCAGAGTGTACTTTTTCAGTTTCATTTTATGACCAAGCATTTCACAGCACATCATCCCCCCCACACCTCCCTTTGGCATCTTTCTATTCTAGATAAAGATCTAATCCTCCATACAAGGACCAGCATAGTTCTTGGCAGAGACATCAAACCATCATCATGAGCTAAATGCCTCATCTTGTGCCTCTGGATTGCACAGTTCTAGAGGGTAGGATCCAAATATTATGGTCACAAGCACAGAATTCCCAGATAAAAGGGCCCCTACATTTCTAAAACTTTACTTTCGTAGTCTTTGCTGGAGTCTACTTTACAACCTCTTTGCCAAGCAGTCATTCATCTCCTGTCTAAACATCTCTGATTTCTTTCTCTGGTTGCCCATAAAAGACGTTTGATTAATATTATTGATTGCTGTACGGTGAATGGACTAAACAAGTAGGTTGCTCAAGGGCAACTTCCTTTTGCTCCAAGCAATTTACAATTATAGGGGGAAGAAAAATATCTCTTTACCCATCCTAGGTTCATGGCTGAGGCCCCTATAACAAAAGACAGATTAGCAAGAGAAAAAGCATACAAATTTAATATAAGTTTTATGTGACATGGGGGCCTTCCCAAGGAAATAAAGACCCAAAAGAAACAGTTAAACCTTAGTGTTTTTTACAATAGGTTTGATGAAAAGTGGATAGTTGTGAGGAAATATGATGGGGCAAAAACAGTATGATCTAATGCTAATAAACTGGGAGAACTTAGCAAGGCCTGTTTGTTCAGATTCTTCTCTGGGACCCTTTGTCTTTAAAGATAAGGATGTTCCTTTCTTTTCCTCCCACTATAGGGAGGTCACCTCTCACCTGAAGGTCTTATGACCTGTTTCAGGGGAAGGTCAGCAAATCCTTTCTGGGTTTTATGATCTGCTTCAGAGAAGAAGAGTGGGGGAAGTCAGAGAGAACTTCCTGCTTCTGCGGTTTTCTCAAATTTCTTCAGCTTAAAATATTCACTATGCCAAGGTGACACATTTTGGAGCAGCATGTCCTGAACCCCATCATAATGTTCATTGTTCCAAAGTATTAGTCTAAAATACATGGAGACCCTATTACATGCAGGAACCTCTTGGCCTGTGTTTGAGTATGCATGTGTGCATGCACACGTGCATGCACATGCACACACATACACATGCACCACAAAGGTGAATCTCAATACCATAAGCAAAATCTTTTGGGGAATATCTTCACTTTTTTTAAAGAACAGTGTAAGAAGTAAAAAACAAATTAAACTTATCTCTGTTCAGGCTTTCAAGCAGCTATACCTGATAGAAAAAATATGAGGCTATAAATCCTCTAGGTAGTTAAAAATGAGAAAAAGAGTGAACAAGCCCTACTTTGAAAGTCAATCCTGTTACCTCTGATTGAGAAAATGATCCTTTTGGAAGGAAGTGAAAGTGAATATATTTTGTTCGGCCAAGGGCCATCACGTATCAAATGATCATCTTGTCTAAACCTAATTTATTTTTTGAGAGAAAGCAAGCAGCAGTGTCCCAGACACCTTCTTTCCCTTTCTGATGAATCGGCTTCACATGTCTCTGAATAATCAATTTCTACCACAGCATTTCTGAATCTGTAACTAAGACAACATAGTTAAAGATGTACAATGATTTGTTTTTTATTAATCATTCTTCAAGTGGCAGGATCGATTAACATATGTAAATGTCAGTTATAAATAGACAAGGACTATTGCTGGGATGGTGTCAGAAGAACACTGGAGAAAGCAGACTCTAGTACAATGGTTTTTGAATTTTTTTTTAAGGCCAAGAAACAGTATGTAAAATCCCAGTACAGTACATAAAATAGCTAAAGGAATGTGGGCTTAAATTTGTTAGGTGAGCAGGACAGACAAGACATGGATAGGGATACAGGCGACCTTGTGGACTTTTCTGCTCCTCTCTTACCCCACCCATACCCAATCCCTTCAACAGTCTTGAACATCTTGGGAGGACATTTAGGATTCCTTGGAACATAATTTGAAAATTAATGGCACAGTGTTAAATAGATGTACTGTAGCAATTGATAAAGTCTTATTATAATCCTAGCTCCAAAATTTTAGCTGTATGAATCAGTGCAAATTATCAGGACTCTCTGAGCCCTTTTGACATTTGCAGAATGGGGGTGGTGCTAGAATTGGGATAAATGAGATAATGCCTATACAGTAGTCCCCCTACCCACAGTTTCACTTTCCACGGTTTCAGTTAGCCACAGTCAACCTTGCTCTGAAAATATTAAATGGAAAAGTCCAGAAATAAACAATTATAAGTTTTAAATTGCATGCTGTTCTGAGTAGTGTGATGAAATCGCATGCCACCCTACTCCATCCCACCCAGGATGTGAATCATCCCTTTGTCCAGGGACTGTCCAGAGATTTACTAGCCATCTCAGTTATCAGACCAACTGTTGTGGTATTGCAGGGCTTGTGTTCAGATAACCTTTATTTTACTTAATAACGGCCCCAAAGTGCAAGAGTAGTGATGCTGGCATATTGTTATAATTTTTCTATTTTATTGTTAGTAATTGCTGTTAATCTCTTACTGTGCCTAATTTATAATTAAACTTTATCATAGGTATATATGTACAGGAAAAAACATACTATCTACAGGGTTAGGTAGTAGCCTCAATTTCAGGCATCCACTGAGGATCTTGGAACATATCCCCATGGATAAGGGAGGACTACTGTAAAAAGTCAAGTAAGCATGCCTGGCATATAATAGTTCCTTACTAAATGGCAGCTGCTGTTGATATCTAGGGGAAATACTTAAGTTTTCAGTGTTGCACTGAAATAGCTCTGTGATGGGGGTTTCTAAAGGATCACATTGTTGAAAATCATGATTTAATTTGGGTGTGGTGATGGCCACAGTGACAAACTCCATCTTTTATGATTTCTGTCAGGTGCTTTCAGGCTCCCAGTTTTAACAATCAAAACTATGAGAGAAATATGGGTGCTTTTTCTTCTGCTGGCTTGGGATTCTACACAAACATGGAGGAAGAGAATAAATATAATTGCAGTTTGAGGAAAAATGTGGACGGAGGTAAGAAGACACTTTCACTGCCAGGAGGTATATCTTGCCCTAGCACAAAACTCCCAGGACCAGGCAAGCTTTCCTTTGAGCTAACGCATTAGCATCCCCAGAATCAGTAGGTCAGACAATTTCAGTGCTTGGAAGGGACTTAGAAATCAATTATAGTCATGCACTGCATAATGATGTTTCAGTCAACAATGAACCACATAGAAGACGGTGGGTGGCTCAATAAAATTATAATGGAGCTGAAAAATTCCTATCGCCTAGTGACATCACAGTGCAATACATTACTCACATGTTTATGGTGATGCTGGTGTAAACAGCGACATGCTGTACAGATTTTTTTTTGTAGCCTAGGAGCAACAGGCTATGTAGCCTAGGTGTATAGTAGGCTGTACCATCTAGGTTTGTGTAAGTACATTCTATGATGTTCACACAACAACGAAATCACCTAAGGACCAATTTCTCTTATCCCCATCTGATGCATGACTGTAGTTCAAACTATTTTACTGGGTAGCAAACAGTGGGGGCTGGAGTGGGGCAAGGGAGAGGAGGAAGGCTTGGAGATGGCTTTTGAAATGTAAATGCTTCTGATGAGGAAGACCTGTTAAGTCTTTATTAACCCCTTACTAAAAACTACAGTGGTGTTTCCATTGTAGGGTAGGGAAGGACTATTATTGTCTGGTATGGACCAAGGCACTGCCAAGGGGGTAGTGAGGGGTCTTAGATAGCCAGGTCCAGTCTCAGGCCTTCAGGTTAGGGTAACTGAAAGTAAAAAGGGCCCAGGGGAAAAGGAGCCCCCATAGAGTGATTTTTACCATCTTTGTACCCTCACTGGAGCTGACTGAGCTGACCATGCTGAGGGCCTCAGCAAACTTGGTGACAGATTGATTGAGGTTCCTCCTTTTACATATCTCTTTCCCCTGAAGCTGTCTAATCATCTGCTTTAGCCCCAAAGGGGCAGAAAGTGATTGAACCTCATCGAAGCCATGCCTCTAATGTCTCCTAAAGATGGAGGGATTGGGGAGTTGGTGGTAAGAAGAGGGTAGACAAGTTAAAAGTTAAACAAGGTTTGGACAGTTTGGGATATGCTTCCAAAATGCTAAATTCTGGCCCCTCCCTCCCTCATGCTTTCCTCTGCACCCTCCCAAAACAGGACAGGGGTGAGGTAGGCTGGGAACATGGGATACTGAGTCTCATTCTTTTGTTAAGGAGTGGTTGTGCAGCTTAGGAGCTGAGTAGATTGTTACTCCAAAAAGGCTCTGTCCATTCCCTGAGAGATGCACCTGGTGTCCGGATTGCTCAGCACCTATCTCAAGAAGGGAGGAGCTACCCAGTTGGGAAGCCCCCAACAAAATTGGAAGCTCAATGGAGGTTCAAACCAGCCTTCCAGTATTGTCCAACAGGACATTCTGGAATGATGGAAAGATTTTATCTAAATATTCTGTGCTGCCTAATACCATAGCTACTAGTCACACATGGCTATTAAACACATGAAATGTGACTAGTAGGAACTGAGGAAATGATTTTTTAATTTTATTTACTTTTAGTTAATTTAAATTTTATAATAGCCATATGTGGGTAGTGGTTACTGTGTTGGACAGCACAGCTTAGGCACTCCTTCCCTTATCTTGTGCCCTCAGTGGTCACCGCCCAAGCTTTTATTACCTCTCAAGATGATATGATTGATTTCACTGATGTCATTTTATTGCCCTATTGAAAATTTTTTTTCCAATAAGTTAAAATTGCTAAAGAAAAGTTTATTCATCTTACAAATGGATGGTATTCCACGCAACCTTTATAACTTATTCAAAAATGCAAAGTTCAAAACTAGTAAGATGCTGATGTACTGAGTTTTGTGGGCAAGACATTTAACCTCACTGAACCTTTGATTCCTCAACTGTAAAATAAAGAGTTTATACTAAATGAACCTGAAGACCTTTACTCTAAAAGGATGTGATTTGAAATGGCTGCTATAATGCTAAAAAGGTGATAAATGTTCAAAGAAATAAAATTATGGAGGGGGCTGACATTTCTGATAAGGCTGTTAAAAATTTAGTAATATACATGAATTCAATATAATTATAGGGAGCAATAGTAAAGGATATAGTAAAGTATAAGATAAATACACATGGTCTAACTTTGAGGCAAAAAGTCTGAGAAGGATGATTCCCCTAGACTGCTCACTGTTCTCACTACCCATTATACAAAAAGACCATTTCCATTTACCAATTCTAATGAAGCTCATAGGTTTAACTTACAGTTCACTGTAAATACCGAAACATGGACTACATTTGTTTACATATTTATTTGAGAACTTTCAGAAACGCACTGTAAAGCGAGAATTAACAGTCAAAGTATACCCTGACTTATTGTTGATTATAGTCACTTTGTTGTGCTATCAAATACTGTTCATAAAGAAGTCATTTCGCAACTATCACAAGGAAGTTACTTTGACCTTGGCCCTGATGAAAAGACGTACTAGCTGTACTATCAAAAGCGTAGTTCTCACATGAACTAACATCACTCAACATCAACCCAAACACCTCATGAGTCCAAATCATATGAAACCAGAGCTGAACCTCTTTTGGGGAAAGAAGTTGCTTTTACAATGGGCCTCCCTAAACAATCAAATAAAACATTTCTAGCAGCCAAAATTCAAGTGCACCAAAGAACAACTGCAAACATTGATATCTGGCAGCCTGTGGCTAAAGCTGAATATGAAGAGAATTCTACAATCTGGGTGCAGCATTCTGAGCAAACTCTGCCCACAACCTGAACCTGGGACCCACCAGAAATGCCACAGTTCTAAATGCTAATAATAACAGCTAATGATTATATAGCACTTACTATGGCCAGACACTGATCTTCTGTCTGGTATGTGTCAGAGTAAGCCTGAGTCTTCATGAAAGGCATGAAAGGTTGACCCATTTATGCTCAGCTTGGATTACTTAGCCATTGGTACCAGTTAAGCACTGCTAATTAAAGTACTTAAAACTTCTGAATAGGTGGAATTCTGTAACAACAAAATTTATTTAAATTATTTTATAAACTATACTGGAAATTACCCAGGAATCAAAAAGTTATCAACATGAATGTAAAGTTTTCCTTCTGTTATCTGGAAAAAAATTGCATCAAACAATTGGGGAAAAGTGTGATGGTGTCTGTCATAATCTACAGGGACTCCAGTGCAATCAAATAAAGGAGACAGCATTTCTTAAATCCTTCCAGACTGGTGAGCCCCTCCCATGGGAATTTTGCACTTCCGTACCTTTTGGTGCTGTCGAAGAATAGACTGGCTTGTTCTTTGTTCTCATTTCTCTTTTTTTGCTCACTAGTTCCTTCTTATTAACCTTAGAGAATGTCATAAAATAGGAACTTGTCACCAATAACCTGTATATTTTCTCTCACTAGGCCCTCCTCAAGAAGATATTCCTTTAAATTCTCATCTTACTTTCTTTTTTCACCTTTAGCCTTGCTTAGTGCCACTTTATCTACAATAAAAAATTGTGTCTTGGATTATGCAATAGTTATGTTCTTAAAATCCATTGTATAAGCTTTCTCAGAATTAAGGAGTTAAGGTTTACAGTCTGGCAAATGAGGATTTGAACTTATTAGCAGATAACTTTTTTTTTTTCCTGAGACAGAGTCTCACTCTGTCACCCAGGCTGGATTGCAGTGGTGTCATCATAACTCCTGCAACCTCAGACCCCTAGGCTCAAGCAATCCTCCTGCCTCAGCCTCCCAAGAAGCTGGGACTACAGGTGTGCTGGCTAATTTTTCTATTTTTTGTAGAGATGGGGATCTCGCTGTGGTGCTCAGGCTGGTCTTGAACTGTTGGCCTCAAGTGATCCTCTCACCTTGGCCTCCCAAAGTGCTAGGATTACAGGCATAAGACACCACGCCTCGCCAACTAGCAGATAACCTTTGTAAGTTACTTAAACTTTTGTCTCTATTTCCAATGAAATCAGAAAGTATTAATAAAATCAACCTCCCATTCAATGGTGCCCTCAGTTTATGAGAATTCTTAAGTGTTCAGGAATTTTGTGAGCTAGTGCTTAAACTCAGCCATTATTACAAATTAAAATACATAATTTACCCTTAAATTATATTAAAAAGAAAATAATAAATACTCAAAACCCACCACTTCTTAATTGTCTTACTACATTTTATTATTATCTGTGCTCTTGAAGTTATTTATGTCTACTGTATCTGTATGGTAGAAATATTACATAATAGCATGCTACTGTGCCCAGCCCTGCCATGTTCATGATGTCAAGTTGGTAGTTGGAATTCAGCCAAGGTAAAAATATTTACACCATGGAAATAGCAAACACTACAAATCAGGGCTTTTTGTCCTCTGAGACAGTTGTTTGTTAAGCATTTACCAGTACATCACTGTTCGTGTATATGGTATAAGAATCAAATGAGATAATATGTAAAAGGTGCTTAACTATGTGACTCATATTATGTACTCAGTATATGTTAGTTGTTCTCATTAGTATTATTAATTATTATTATCATCTGATCAATTAACAAATCAGTTCTTTATTGTCTAATTCAGTGCACTTAGAGCATATAAAATGCAATGCTATGACATATTTCCATAATGACATAGATCTCAACTTGCTTAACATAATAGCCTTGTTATCTGTAATTTGTCCTAAGTTTGATTAGAGATATGCCTTTTATGGAAATTTAAAATTTTTTTGAGTTCTAGTTCAAACTACTCATTTGTCAGAGAAGGAAAACAGAGGGTCCCAAAAGCCTAGTGTTTTGCCTAAGGTCTTACAGGCATCTAGTAGTAAAACTCATGGTAAAACATGTTATCTATGTAACTTTTAAAGTCTTGTGACAATTTTATAAATGGGTGAATTGTTTATTAATGATGTGAGTCAATGATGGTTTTCATTTTCAGTATTTATGATGTCCTTGTGAATACTTGGAGCAACATATATAGTAGAAGTTGAACCATAGGAAATTACCATGTTTTTAAGTAAAAAAAATGATCAAATATTGGCAATGTCATATGATTCTACCTAACCTAATATCATATTTAACCTAACAAAACTGATATTTGAACTGATATGATCTTCACTTTTCTTCCCCACTTCAGTCTTGCAAATATAATTTAATTAAGATAAATTCAATCACATGCATATGAGCTACAGAGGTTTAAATGAGGATTTGTGGAATGATTTGGCTAGACAAATTTTATGGTTTCTATGCTAAAGAATAATATGCTATCATTGTGTTTTAAAAGCATTGTGAAACAAAAGAATTATCCCCAGGCTTTGAGATGAAGAAGAAGAACAGAATAAGTAGTTGATATATGTTTGTGTGGAATTTGTGTCATTTTCTGGTTTGAGTTTAAGACCAAAGAATGGCTAAATTATATGTATTACCCTAGGCTTTAAAAAACACTCACCACATAAGCATTAGCTTAGAAAACCCTAAATTGCTTTAAAAAATGGTCAAGCCAAAATAGAAAAAAATCCATGGTTTTGTGCCCAATATACAATTACACAATTACAGAATTTATATGCTTGCAGTTGGATTTACAAAACCTCCTTAATGTACTAAAGTGTGGTCTAATTGCTTACTAATAAAAGTGGGAAACACTCTCTAATTAGATAAATACCTTTTATAGCAATCCAAGTAAACACACTTTGTTTGCTAGGGGCTAACAAAGAGTTGGGAATTTGTGATCAACATCTGTTTTCACCTTGTTGCTCCTGGTGGGGCGGGGTCAGCTTGGAATGCAGGATCCCTGCCCAGAGCTGCTCAGCATTCCAGACTAACAGCTCTAATCAGCTCCTCCTTTAGTCAACAGCATTCAAGAGATGAAAGGAAGCAATGGTTTCATTTTTCCCCCCAGATAATTGGAGTCAAAATAGTAATTGACTCTTGTTTGTTTTTCTAAACGTGTCCTCTGGGAATAACCTCAGGGTCAAAATAGTTCTCAGAGTCCCTAAATCTTTCTCGAAAAGTGTTTCTGTTTTCATTATTTCCTGAAGACTCTGTCTCTCTCTCTCTCTTTTTTTTTTTTTTTTTTTGCTTTGGGTTAAGAGCTCTCATTCTGAAAAGCTTAAGAAAGCAACTGTCTTCCCTTTAGCAAATTGAGTTGCAGAACACTGGAAAGTGTGGTCATGGGAGCCATAAGGCCTGAGTTCTAGTCCTGAGTCTTACTAACTCATTGTGAAACCTTTACCACGTCACTTGAATTCAGAGTACCTCAGTATTCCCATCTGTAAAATAAGATACTGGGCAAGAGAGTGTTACCTAAATTCTCAATAGCTCTATATTAGCTGTAAAGCTATGATTCTAGGGAGAAAACCTTGTCCCAAAGGCATCCTGCATTCATTTATACAGAAAAACCTTTCTGATACCCTGGGGGAACATCAGTCTCTTCCTTCTTCTGGTCTTGGGCACACCCTATTGCTCCACTGCATGGCTCTTTTACCAGGGCTATGAGACCCTTCAAGGCAGGAACTGTAACTTACCCATGTCTGTTGGGGAGGTGAAGATAACATAAACCCACGGGTATGGTTGCAGAAGAAGGCATGGGGCTGGTGTACTGCACATTGCTATGAGGCAAGAGTGACAAAGGCATGGGCAAATAAAAAGAAAGAAAAAAGAAGGAATGGAACACACGCATGAACTGCACTGGGCTTAAGACATGGACCACACTGGGTGTGTTGGGCTGTGCATAAGAGAGAAATTATGGAAACACAATAGCAAAAGGGGGTGATTCAACATAAGTCAGAGAATTCAGAGGTCAGAGACTGACAGGCTAATGGTAAAAATAAAGGGTTATTATGGAAACCAAAATGGTTAAAATTGGAGTGCATGCAACAATGAAGTTTCCTAATAAACCAGTTCCTAAGGTTTGTGTCTCTGCTCTTCTGAGTATTTTCTACAATATTCAGGTGTTTTGGTAGAGGCCTCAGTAGATTCATCTGTATCTATACCCTAGTCTTGCCTCTTGGTAAAAATTCAGTTCATGTTTGTTGAATCTGATCTATTCTGCCTGAAGTTAACTGAGTTGATCCTCCTTCTTATTTCTTAAGAAAAGGATAATAGTTCCTTAAAACAATAATAACAATAAAACCTAAAACAAAAAGCAAAACAAAACAAAACCCACACCTTTTCTTATTATAAAAACCATCTATGCTTACCAGAGAAAATGTGGAAAATAAAATGAGCAGAATATATCAACCACAATCAACAACCATTTCTTTTTGGTGTTTTTTTTTTCTTAACATTTTTGTATAGTTAAGATTTTATTTTATTTTATTAATTATATTTAATTTTATATATTGACTTTTTACTTAAAATGATATAATTTAAATTCTATTTTGTGAATGTACCATAATTTACTTAATAATACCCCTGCTGTTGCCTATTTCTAATTTTTCTCTATTATGAATATTTCCATGATGAACATTACTATATAATAAATTTTTCCCATATTTTTGAATAATTTTCTGAGAAGAAATTTCTGCAAGATGCGTTTTCAGAGATAAAATATAAACATTTAAGGAATAAAAATATAAAAATATAATAAAAATATAAACACATATAGTCACTAAATTGTTTCCTAAGAAAGTGACATCAATTTCCACTCTCACCAGAAGGGACCATATGTGTCACAATAAGAGCTGTCCAAGGTTGGAATGATCTACTACATTTAACTGTGAATTATCTTGGCCCCTATTATAGAAGGGCCTCCTGTGAGGGGAGGCTGGGCTGAATGACCCAGAAGGCCCCTCCCAACTACAACAGTCACTGATTAAAAATAACTAAATTTCTATCAGAGAACTGGCTATTGAGTAATCACCTCCCTAAGAAGTTGGGGCCTCAGCTCACTTCAGTCACTGCACTAGCTGCTGAGAACAGGATCCATGTCCTTAAAGAGATTATAGTCTAGTGGGTGGACAGGCATCTAAATAAGGAATTTCAATATAATAGTAAATGATAATGCCTAGGGCATTTCCAGAGTATTATGGGATCTTAGAGGAGAGGATCTTAAGCAAAAAAAAAAAAAAAAAAAAAGATGGGGAAAATATTATAGACTGAGGAAACAGTGTTATCAAAGGTATGGAGTGAAAAGCATAGATTGTATGTCTTGTGTGTATGTGTCTACAAGCTACTTAGTTTTATTAAAGGATAAAGTATGAAATAAGAAACAGTGGAAGCTTACAGGGTAAGTGGAGGGTAGGGCATAGAGGACTTTATTTGCCATACTAAGAAGGTTGAACTTTATTCTATAGGCAATGCAGAGACATTTGAAGTTTTACAGAAAGGGAGTGATACAGTCAGATGATAGATAATATTTCTGACTGAGGTGGAAGAATGGATACATTTTTTATGAGGCAAGACTAGAAGCCAGGAGACCTGTTAGGAGACTTTTGTAGTATCCAACTGAGAAATGGTAAAGCTTAAATCAGGGCAGTGGCAGTATGTAGGTATGGAAAGGAAAGGATAGGCTAAAAAATTATGCTGGATGTCAACTTGGCAGAATTTGATAATTAAATGAATGTGGGGGCTAGTGGGAAGAAAACAACTGCATAAAAATCAAGATAAGTACTCAACAGGTTAATTGTAAAAGAGAGGACCCAGGGACACAATAGAAGAATGTCTATTTGTTTTGGCAGTATGGGTGTCACTGATGGCTTTTGCATAAGTCATTTCAGAGGAGTAGTAAAGGAGCAGTAACTTGAGGATTGAGTTCAAAGTGAGGAAATATAGACAGTGTATATAAGTGTACTATAGTTATCTTTTAAGAAACTTGGCTCAAAAGAACAGAGAGAAGTAATACAATTGTCAGAGAGGGAATCTAGGGTCAAAAGAACTTTTTTTGAAATTTGGAAGAATTCTGGCTTCTTTATAGGTAGGAGAAAAAGGACCACTAGAGAGGGAGAAATTGAAGGTATAGGACAGAAGAGCTAATTGATGGTAAAAGATCCTAGAGCAAATAGAAGAAAGTAAAATCAAGATTAGATGTAGAGATGTTAACATTGAATGGAAAGGGGAGACTCTCATCACCTAAAACTGGATGGAAACTTGGATGTGGAAATCTGTCAGTGGGGTCAGGAAGATAAAGTTGTTCACTCCTAAAGGATGGAGAGAGAGAGAGAGAGAGAGAGAGAGAGAGAGAGAGAGAGAGAGAGAGAGAGAGAGAGAGGGAGAACAGTATATGCAAAGACCTGGAGTGGGAGGTAGAGAGAATGTGATGGGTTTGAGTAACTTAAAAGGAAATTCAGTAGGACTGGAACACAAATTGAGAGGGATAGGTAAGAGAAAGAATTGAAAACGGCCCAAAGTGGTAGCTGGGACCAGATCAGGGTTGGTCTTGTAAACCACATTATGGGTTTGGGCTTTATTTCAAGGGTAGAAGGAAGTTTATAAAGGTTTTGGAGTAACATGGTCATCTTTGTATTTGGAAGCATTATTCTGCCTGCTTGCAGTATGAAGAATAAGTAGGAGGGAAGAGAGCTAAGGCAGGGAGAACAATGTGGAAGCTACTAGAGTAGTCCTGGTGATGGATAATAGTGACTGGACTGATGTATTGCCTTTGAGGTGAAAAGAAGTGGATGGATTTGAGAGATTTTTAGGGAGTAAGAATTGACAGGTCTTGGTGATGGATAGGATGTAGAGGAGAGGGAGAAAGGGAAGTCAAGGATAATTCTCAAGGTTTCTAGCTTGGGCAGCTGATAGGATGGTGGCACCATTTATTGACATAAGGAACTCCAGAGGAGGAGTAGGTTCAGGGGTCTATTGATAAGTTCACTCATGGACATATTGAGCTTCAAGTGCTTGTGAAACATAGCATACTAATGCATTTATTCATTCACTCAACAAATATTTACTGAGTGCCTAGTATATGCCAGGCACTATGCTATGTCCTGGGAATATAGCAATAAATAAATTCCAAGACCCATGGATCTTGCAGTCCAACTTAAATTCAAGTAGTCATGTTGATATTTGAGTGAAGCTAAGGAGAAAGTATAAAGCTAAGATATAGGATTTGGAATCACCAGTGCATGAAATTACCCACAGAGTTTTTGGGAAAGACCTATATATGGGGCAGGTTAAGGAAGAGGAACCTATAAAGAAAACTGAGAAGTAGAGGCCAGTGGTAGGAAGAAAATCAGGAGATGTGGTATCACAGAAGCCAAGAGATAAGAGTGGTTCAAGGATGGAGTGGTGAATGTTTCTAACAGATCAGGTGAGAATGTCACTGTCCATTGAATTTAGTGACAAGGTAGGCATTGGTGAGCTATGGGGAGTATCACTGGAGTGATGTGGGCAAAAACTCAATTGCAGCAGGTTTAGGAATGACTATAAAAGGAAATGAAGAAGGATTTTGTAGATAAATCTTTAAAAAATTTTAGCCATGAAGAGGGAAAGAAACATCAATAGTAACTGGAAGAGGAATGTGGGTACGCTGAGGTAGGCAGACTGTGACATCGAGGATACAGTCCTTCAGACTGCCAAGACTGCCCAAGACTTCTGATCACAACTGCAAGGAGTTAGGGTCTGGAGTTAAGATTTAAATGTGCTCCCCCCAAAAAATTCAGGTTTTGCCAATATGATAGTATTAAGAGGTAATTAGGCCATAGGGGCTTCTCCCTCATGAACAGGATTAAGGCCCTTATAAAAGAGGCTTCACACAGCATTTGTTTTGCTTGCCCTTCTGCCTTCTGACATGTGAGGACACGACATTCCTCCCTCTGGTGGATGTGACCAATAAGGCACCCTCTTAGAAGCAGACAGCAGCCCTCATCAGATAACTGAACCTGCCAGTGTCAAGATATCTTGGATTTGCCAGCCTCCAGAACTGTGAGAAATAAATTTATGTTCTTTATAAGTTACCCAGTTTATGGTATTCTGTACCACAGAATTTTAGCGGCACAAATGGACTAAGATAGAAATTGGTACCAGAAGAGTGGGGTGTTGTTATAATGAATACCTAAAATATGAAAAAAACTTTGGAACTAGGTAATGGGTAGAGGCTGGAACAGTTTTGAAGTGAATTCTGGAAAAAGTCTGTATTTCTGTGAATGAAGCATTAAGGGTGATTCTGATGACAGCTAAGAAGAGGAGAGCTCTAGAAAAAGCCTCAGTTGGCTTACAGATTACTTAATCAGTCATGAACAGAATGTTGGTAGAAATATAGGCAGTGATGAGGTCTCAGACAGAAATGAAGAAGAAGATATTGGAAACTGGAGGAAAGGCTATCCTTGTTATAAAGTGGCAAAGTGTCCTATAACTTTGTGGAAGGCAGAGCTTAAGAGTGATCAACTAGGATATTTGGCAGAAGAAATCTCTAAGCAGCAAAGTATTCACAGTGCTGCATGGCTTCTCTTAATTGCTTATAATAAAATTAGAGAAAAGAGAAGGATTTAAAGATGGAATTTATAATCAAAAGGGAAGCAGAACATAAAGATTTGGGAAATTCTCATCATGGCCATGTAAAGAATAAAAAAAGCATATTTAGGAGAGAAAATCAAGGGTGTGGCCAAGAGACCATTTGATCAGATTAGTAATGCTAGAAGAAAGCCAGGTGTTATTCATTAAAACGATGGACAAATGACCCTGGAAGTATTTCAGAGATATTCAAGGCTGCCATGCCCATCACAGGCCTAGAATGCCAGGGCCTTAAGGGCAGAATGGTTTTGAGGGAGGGGCCTGGGTACCTGCAGGACCTTGGGGGTCACTGCCCTGGACTGCCTCAAGCCTCTGCTACCTGGAATATGGTGCAGTGCTCCTTGGCCACAGAATCTATGGTTCAGATGGGCTCAGGTGTGGCTCATCTGAGGGTGCAAATGGTGAGTCTTGGCAGCATCCACATGGCACTAATTCTTCAGATGGGCAGAGTACACAAGCTGTGGAGGTGTGAGTTCCTCCACCAAGATTTCATAGGATGCCTCGGAGAGGCTCAGGGCCTGGGCAGAGAATTATTGCAGGGGCAGGGGTGATGAATAGAGCCCCCACTAGGGCAATGACCAGCAGAACTGTGGGTCCAGGGTACTGCAGAGAGCCCCCACTAAGGCAATGCTTAGTGGAGCCAATAGGGACAAAGCTGCCCCCAAACCTTCAAACTGTAGAGCCACCAGTATGCAATGACAGTCTGGGAGAACTGCAGGCACCTGACTGCAATCTGTGAGGGCTGTGGCATGGGCTATGCCCAGAAAAATTATAGGGGTCAGGTCCCATGGGGCCTTGGAAACTCAACCCCCATCCCAGTGTGTCCAGAAGGCACAACATAAAGTCAAAGATTATTCTCAAGCCTTAAGATTTAGTGTTTGCTGTGTTGGGTTTTGGACTTGGGATGAAGGCCAGACCTCTCTTTGAGAAGGTCAATTTTTTTACTAGAGAGTGGGATTTAGTGAAGATTTTTTTTTGTGTTTATTTAGTCTTGTTTGAATTGAGTTCAGACATGATAAAATGCTGATTGGTAATGGAGAGCTTCAAGGTTGCAGCTAGAGGGCCGATTTAAGATAGCAAGATTCTTGACAAGATAAGGAGAGATGGATCCAGACCACAGGAAGACAAAGGAATTAGCCTCCTCCAATAAAATATGAGGAACAAAGGAAAGGATGAGGACTGATTTGATGATAGAACATATATGGAATTCTTGAACAATGGCCTGTAATTTCTTTGTGAAGTAGAAAACAAAATCATTTGCTGTGAACAAGGTCTAGGAGAAGGTCAGGAATATGATGAGAATGGATAATATTGGAAATAGTTGCCATGGACCAGGAAAACTCAGCAAGCCAGGAAAGCTGAGCTAAGGGTCTGTTTGATATTTTAACATTGATGATGAGGAATTTATAGTCACACCAATCTGCATGGTTTTATGATAAGTTCAACGATGTAGATCAGGCTTAGAGGATTCTAATGAAGAGATTCAGAAATGGCATTCTGCAATGCTCCCAATTACAGGACAAGGAAAATGAAGTTTCTAGTAAAGCAAGGAGGTAGAGAAAGTATCTGGTGACAAGTTGGAGGCTACCGGGCACCTCCAAAGGGCGCAGCTAAACAGTTTAAAAGGAATGGTTGAAACTAGTGAGGGAGGGGAAGAGCAGGACAGTATATGTAAGGGAGTACAGATGAAAATGAAGGGCCAGAGAGATTTGCAGTAGGGTGCTAAGATGGTTGGTATGAGAGGCATGGTAAACTTCATAGTCATTGGCATTGGAAATGGAACACTTGGGACAAGTTAATGACATTCATCAAGACTCTTTCTTGGAATGCTCTGTTCAGAGTTAAAGGTATCAGTCTTTAGATGGAAGTTCAGCTGTGTCTGTTCATGGCCGTGAGACTGGGGTAGCAGGGCAGAGGGGAAAGGGGTCTATGATGGCAGCTTCTCCACCCACGTTCGGTGAATTGGTGTTAGTCACTGTTGTCTTTTAAGTTGTGAAATAGGAATGTCTCTCTGATAAGAGAGCACAATTAAGAATCTGCAGGAAAGGAAATCAAGCTTGGTGCCACTAATTTGTATTAGGAACTGGGGGAAAAGAGCGGAATGAATATTTGGTGAGTACTTTTGCAGCAAATGCTAGCCATGCTCCTGGGACCTTACATATTAGTGTACTCTGGACAACTTCCACCTTCCGTCTCTTTGCCCGAGGGCTTTTTCCAGAGGACCACTGTACCCTCCCACAGCAGGCCATAAGCACTGGGGAATTCTCAACCCCAGGAGTAGCCCTTAACCAATGACTGACAGAAGTGGGTGTATAAATACCCTAGCCTCCTTCATTGCTAAGTGGGGTTATCTGAAGCTTATGTTTTATACCAGTTCCTAGAGTTTCCCCAGAGGATTAAGCTTCCTTCACTCTGGCAGCAGTCTTAATAATCATGCCCTTTATAGGCTGCTTTTCTTCCCTCACTTCCCTACTTCCCTGCACCTCCTTAATAAACCATGTGCACTGGAAACCTTGTCTTTCGGTCTCCTTTTCAGAGACCCCAAGCTAAGTCACCCTTTTATGAGCCTATTACTTTGCCTACATCATCTAATTTAATTCTAACAACAACTGTGAGCAGTAGGTATGGTTATTCTCATTTTAGAGATGAAAGAATTAAGGTTCTATATTCTTAGGCAACTTAGCCGGGTAAACGTTTTAAATGGTAGAGCTGGGGTTTGAATCCAGGTTTTATCAGGTTTAATCCACAGCACCACAGGGACAGGAGATAGCTATTTAGTGCAAGTAGATTTCAGCACAGAAAAACTCTTTATTGATTGTATTTCCTGTATTTTGGAAATAAATATTTTATACTACTTTATTTGGGCCACAATTACTTCTGTCTTGTTTCCCTAGTTTTTAGTAAACTTCCTTTGAAATTATTGGTCTGCCTTTCCATGCCAAGTAGAAAAAGAAAAGGTGTTTTCATTTTATTTCAAATACAGGGAGAAGTGAGTGCTCAGCCACTAGTGTGGCTGTCGCACTCAGCCTGGCCATCGGTATTCTGAAGCTCATTATTACTCAGACCTTAAGGTTTGGTTTTACTAAGGAATCCCATTCATTATCGAGGGCATGTAGCAAAAATAGATTCTGAGGAGTTAAATATAGAAAGTCCAGGCCATCACTTAGATGTCAGAGTCATAAAAAAAATGACAATGATTCATAGAGTGTCAGAACAGGAAGAAATCTCAAATACCACCCTGTTCACTTCATTTACAGATGAAAGACCTGAGACCCAGAGAGGTTAAGTGACGTGCCAGTACCAGAGGTTGCACGAAGGTAGTGTAGAATAGGGGCAGAGCCAGATCACCTGATTAAAATGATTTTTCTATCCATGACATTGCAGTGACCCAGATTTTATTTTATCAAGTTCCTATTCCAAATCCTCAAGTCTGAAGTTCTTTTAATGTTTCTAATTGCCAAGTGGGCCACACTAATATTGGTCTCATCTTTTGCTTTGTTGCTACATTAGAAACAGGGGAACTTCTAAGGAGAAAGACGTGAAATGGGTGATATTTCTCACGTACTTTTTCTGTTTCCCTTACTACTTCCTTTTCATTTTTTACCCTCAGAGATGTATTTTCCATTGCTGGTAGAAGGCTTTATGTCTGAAAGTGTCTGTATCAGTTAAGTATTGTAGGTGTTTTTTCCCTGCCAATTTCTGCCCAAATCACAGCTCTGTGCACAAACAAAAGATTGTTGTTGCAAGCCACTAAGTGTTGTTTTGTTTTGTTTTTTAGTGGTGGTGGTGGGTGTCATATAGCAAAAGATGACTAGAGCAAGATAGTTCCACAAAAATGCTACCTAACAAACCACCCCAAAACTCATTGACTTCAAACAGCCATCATTTATTTTCACAGATCTCAGGTCATTTGGAACAGCTCTGTTCCACGTTTGCCTGCTCTGGGGTCCAGGCAGACGGGGTCATACTACCCAAGAGAAGCTTTTCTCATGGGATAGCAGAAGTGCAAGAGAGCAAGCAAAAGACATAAGGCCTCTTAAGGCCTAGGCTCAGAACTGGCTACTGTTGTTTCTGTAATATGCCATTGGCCAAAACAAGACACACCACCAAGCCCAAAGTCAAGTGGTGAGGAAATACACTCTGTCCCTGTAATCAGAGGAACTGCAAATTCACAAGTCACACAGCAAAGGTGGGAATACAAGAAGAAGTGAAAAATTGGGACCACTTGTGCAATCTACCAGTGTCTGAGTAGAACTAAGCAACTTTGGAATGGGCTGAAAATAACTCCTTTTTAAAGCATTAATAGATTCTCTGAGATCTACTATTAGAATGTTTTACGACTTTTAGAAAATTTAAGAATAAAATGGAAGTAAATTCAAGAAGAATAAAAAAAGGAATTTATATGTACATTTTTTTAAAACCTTGAATGGGCAGGGAAAAAAATACTGAACTCAGAAGAAACACCTACTGGAAAAACATGATTTTTTTTCTGCCTGAACTGAGCTCTATGACATCATCTGGAGGCGAATTTTTTTACCTTTGTAAAGTAGATTCTTCCAAAGGAAGTGCTTAACATATTCCCAGTAAAGTCATGAGTTTCCCATGAGGAAACTCTTTGGGGAGCAGAGGAAAGATATACATTCTTCTTGCCTTTCTATAAGTGTTGAAGATTTAATTGGGAGGTTAGTATACAGTCCTTCCTTTTAGAGAACCTGATTTGGGGTGATATTGGAAGAAGGTAAACACTGTTCATGGTAGATTTGTTCTGTGTCAACTTAGCTAACCTAGAACTATGTTTCCCAGAATTCCCTTCTCTGCATAGTTTTTGGTTAACATGGGACACAAGAGACATTTGGGGTAAAATTTACACAGTGGAAGTGAAGGAGCATCCATATTCTTCTTTACACTTGGAAGGACAGTGCAGGGCACAGGCGCTGTTGAAATTCCCACACATTGTCACAGATCTGCTGGCTCACCCTGTTGGTGTGGGGCAGCAGCTGGGCCCAAAGCTCCTCCAGCTCTTGCCAGATCCTCTACACGTTCTCCATGTCCTGGGCCACTGTATGCAGCTTCTGGGGTAACAGTCAGGTCTGCAGTTCCTCCAGCTCCAACTGTGTCTCACCCTTCAGCTTTTCTGACTCCTGTGTCAAATCCATGTTCAGCTTTGTGATGAAAGGCACTGAGTTCTCCTTCATGTCTCTACATCATTGAAGCTGGAGGCTTTGGGGAAGTTAGAGACTGGTACATATTCTAGCTTGCCCTCATGGGTCCCAGTTTGTCTTTGCTTTCCCCTATTTCTTGTCCATCTTTCCTTCCCAACTACCTGTCCTGCTGACTTCAGACCCGGCACCAGGAGCAGAAACAATAGCCATACAAGAACTGTTTATTTAGCTTCCTTTATTGTGTAAGGTAAAATTTCTGTAATAAAACCCTTAGATTACCTAAGTGGTTATGGTTTTGCTTCTCTGATAAAACTCTGACAGATACAAGGACCTTATATAAAACTCAACATGGTTTATCTTTTCTAATATTTACCCAAATGCCTAAATCTTTTCATCTATAGGAAATGCATACTAGATGCCAGGCACTGTGGTAGTCAATGAAGAAAACAAAATGAATAAGACAGATGATGCTTCCTGCCCTGGGAAGCTCA